>CM069145.1:40946566-41546566 GCA_035221665.1 Okamejei kenojei | reverse complement strand
ACACTAAACATTTAAAAAATACGAAAAACAGACAAATCAGTAAGAATTTCATTGTTAAGTTGTCCGTACGCAGGACAATTAAGTACTCTTGACTACCAATATGCAACACTTCCCGTTTGTCCTACGTTAAATTTCATCTGCCAGTCCTTGCCCCACTTTCTCAAATGATCCAAATCCCATTGCAATCACAGAACACAATAGTCACTATCCATTTTACCACCATTTTTGGTGTCATCCACAAACATACTAACTATGCCAAGTACATTCTCTTCCAAATCGTTAATATAGATGACAAATGTGGGATGTTACGCTGAGGCTCTATAAGGTGCTAGCAAGGCCGCATTTAGAATATTGTGAACAATTTTGGGCCCCGTATCTAAGGAAGGATGTGCTGATTCTGGCGAGGGTCCCAGGAATTAGTAGGTTAACTAACCTATGATTAGCGTTTGTCAGCACTGGGCCTGTACTCTCTGGAGTTTAGAAGAATGAGGGGGGACCTCATTGAAACACAAATAGTGAAAGGCTTAGATAGAATGGATGTGGAGAGGATGTTTCTACTATATACAATGGTGAAGCACACCACTGGTCACACGTCTCCATCTGAAAAGCAGGAGGCTGAAGGTGATATTTTAGAGGTGTAAAAAATCATGAGGGGAATAAATATGGTGAATGCAAGGAAGTATTTTACCCAGAGTAGGGGAGTCTGGAGGACATGCGTTTAAGGCGAGAGGGTAACGATTTAATAGACAATTCAATAGACAATACATAATAGGTGCAGGAGTAGGCCATTCAGCCCTTCGAGCCAGCACCACCATTCACTGTGATCATGGCTGATCATCCACAATCAGTACCCCGTTCCTGCCTTCTCCCCATATCCCTTGACTCTGCTATCTTTAAGAGCCCTATCTAACTCTCTCTTGAAAGCATCCAGAGAATTGGCTTGAGGGTGAACATGTTCACTCAGACGGTGCTGGGTACATGGAACGAAAAGCCTGAGGAGGTTGTTGAGGCAAGTAACATAATAACTTTAAAAAGGTATGTGGACAGATATATGGATAGGAATGGTTTAGAGGGATATGGGCCAAATGTAGGCAGTTAGGACTAGTGCAGAAGGGGCATGATATTCTTGGTCGACATGAACGAGTTGGGCAAAAGGGCCTGTTTCCATACTGTCTGATTCCATGACTTTGCTCCATTATAGCAGAGACCACATTATGAACAACAGAAGGGGTACACTAGAAGTGGAAGTAAATCACTGCTTTAGGTTTAGGTTTATTATTATTGTCACGTGAAAAAAAGGTACAGTGAAAAGCTTTGTTTTGCAGGCTATCCAATCAGATCAGATAATACCATACATAATACAATCAATCCAGCCAAACTCATGTACCATAGGTAAAGCAAAGGGGAAGATACAGAGTGCGGAATATAGTTCTCAACATTGTAGCTTAGTTTATCGTCACGTGGAGCAATGTACAGTGAAAAGCTTGAAGCACGTCAGCTCCAGAGACAAAGTCCAACATCCACAATGGAGCAAGGGTGAGTCAGACGGGACCCTAGCTTATGGAAGGACTGTTCAGAAGCCTGATAACAGAGGGGAAGAAACTGTTCCTGAGTCTGGCAGTGCACACTTTCAAGCTTCTGTATAATTGTCCCCAATGGGAGCAGGAAGAAGAAGGAACAACCGGGATGGAACAAATCTTTGGCTGCTTTCCTGAGGCAGCATGAAGTGCAGATGGAGTCAATGGTGGGGAATGTGGTCTTGTGTAATGGACTAGGCTACGTCTACAACTCTCTGCAATTTCTTGGGAACACAAAGAATCAGTATCTATCGAGACTATCCCCCAGAGGTCGCCAGAAAACGAAAAGCGTTTAACGAAGCCAAAAACCTTATGAGGGGTGTAGAAAACTTGAGATACGGTTTGAATTACCCAGCCATCCTAAGAGTTACTTACAACAACGTGGAACACTTCTTCAAGACTCCAACAGAAGCAATGGAATTTGCAAAGCAGTTTGACACTTGAAAACCAATCTACAAGCAAAATATACTGTCTTTTACTATTTTTAAAGACCTAGTACGGTCTCTTAACATTCTATGAGACTTCATACGATAATATGGAATTAGAAGAAATTAGAAGGAACGGACAATGTCGTATGGAACGAAATGTTTTTCCCGGATTGGAAGAAGCTCACCGAACATTGACAATTAGTCATAATATATAACTAACATAAACAAATAACACACATACTAAAATTATAACGCGGTTTTATTATCACTATGACTATTATTAACCAAGACTGTTCACTATTGCTAATTAATACTACTAATAATTAATATTTTATGTCTTGTTACATTTGGAGATACCCTCCCCTTAATGTTTTTTTTTCCTTTTTTAATAATGATTTCTATTTTTTGTATTTTAAAAAACTCTTTATCTGCGGCTTTATAATTAGATTTTTAAACTAATTTTAGATATATATACTTTTATGATGATTAATATTTACTCCTTTCATTTCTTTAATATTATATCCCCGTTAAAATATTATCATGGAATAATAATTCCTTAAAATTAGGAGCTGGCTAAATTAATAACATCAATGCCGGAAGCCTTTAGATTAATAGCCAATATAGTTTGGCTTTCACAAACTACAAATATTTTATTTGTAGTTTTTCTACTCTTTATGCACTCTACTAAGCTTTTTACCTACTCTTCACTATTCTTTTATGTTTACTATATCTTTCAGTTTGAATGGAGCTATACACTGGAACAATGGAGATATATTCGTGAAGTACATAAAAGAGATATAAAACTCATCTATTCGGTGTTCGGGTGTAAGGTTAGGTCTACTGCGCGGACCCTTGGACCCTATTCTAGATTCCCACAAACCTAAAATGCAGGATTTAAAAAGAAATATGGGGAACGAGGGATTAACCTTTTGCAGTTGGAATGTTAAAGGTATCAATGAACCAATAAAAAGAGGAAAAATATTGACACACTTAAAGGCAATGAAAGCTGATGTAATTTATATTCAAGAAACTCACCTAAAGAAAGACGCTGAAAATAGGCTGAAAGCTAAATGGATAGATAAAATATATCACTCTTCCTTTACGCATAAATCAAGAGGCGTAGCAATATTATTTCGTAAAGGTACTTTATTTAAGCATACATCTACTATATCTGATAAAGATGGCAGATACATTATTGTGATAGGAGAAATAAATAGGGAAAAAATGATTTTTGTTAACATCTATGGACCAAATTTTGATAGTCCTTTATTCTTTAAGAAAGTACTTAATAATATTCCGGAATTAACACATTACAATTTGATAATTGGAGGAGATTTTAATTGTACATTAGACCCTTATTTAGATAGATCTTCAAAACAAAGAAAAATTAAATCGCATACTAGTGATTTATTAAACGCATACATCCAAACGACTAACATTAAAGATGTCTGGAGAACAGAAAATCCTACTGGTCGAGAATATTCCTTCTACTCGCCAGTACATAAAACTTATTCAAGAATAGATTACTTTCTGGTAGATGCAAAGCTTATTTCACTTACTTACGAATCCAAATATCATAATATTATAATTTCAGATCATGCGCCATTAACATTTAAATTAAAATAAATGGTAAAACAGAAAATCTAGGACAATGGAAACTTAATCCACAAATTTTAAAAAATAAAACCACTCAGGAATACATTATAACTCAGATTAAGATGTTTTTTGAAATAAATGATCAACCAGAAATATCTCGCTCTTTATTATGGGAAACATTTAAAGCATATCTTCGAGGAATTATGATTTCTTCACAAGCATTCCATAATAAGAAGATTCGGAAGGAACAACAGGACTTAGAAAGGGAGATTAAACAATTAGATATACAGAATGCAACAAAATCAGATATAATAATACATAATAAAATTGTAGCATTGAAGTATAAATTAAATAAAATATATACTGATCAAGTTTTAAAATATTACCAACATACTAAACAATTGTTGTTTGAATTTGGAGACAAACCACAAAAACTATTGGCTCGACAATTAAGGAAAATTGAAGCTGAAAAAATTATACATAGGATTAAATCACAAAACGGTGTGAATTATTAATACAACCCAAGGATATTAATGAAAGATTTAAGCAATATTATAAAAATTTGTATACTGGTAACACGACAGTAAATAAAACAGAAATAGATGCCTTTTTAAATGTATGTAACTTAAAAGAATTAGATTTACAAAATAGAGAACTATTAAATGCCGATATTTCAATAAAAGAAATCCAAGAATCTATTAAATCTTTAAAAAATGGTAAAACTCCAGGACCAGATGGTATAGGCTCGGAATTCTATAAAATTTTTCATGACCAAATGGTCCTATATTTAAAATCATTATATGAACAGATATATACACGAGAAATTACCAGATACATTGAACGAATCTATCATAACACTTATACCCAAAATAAATAAAGATTTGGATTGACCCAGGATCATATAGAGCAATTGCTTTATTAAATACGGATCAAAAAATTTTAACAAAGATTCTTGCACAAAGATTAAGCAAAATTGTTAACGAATTAATTCATCCTGATCAAACAGGATTTATACCTAAAAGATATTCTTCATATAATCTAAGACGGTTATTTAATATCATATATTCGAAAAGAAGTGATAAAAAAGACTTAGTAGTCATCTCGTTGGATGCAGAAAAAAGCTTTTGACCAGGTGGAATGGCCTTATCTATTTTCGGTGATGGAAGCCTTTAAGCTTGGTGATAAGTTTACTACTTTGATTAAATTATTATATGCAAACCCAACAGCTAGAATAATAACAAACCATATGTTATCAACTAAGTTTAGTTTATCTCGAGGTTGTAGACAAGGCTGTCCTTTATCACCATTACTGTTTGCGTTAGCAATCGAACCTCTTGCTCAAAGGGTAAGATTGCACCCGGAAATATATGGATATGATACTAAAGATACTAAGAATAAAATCTCGTTATATGCGGACGATATATTACTTTATATTACTAAACCGCAAATAAGTATCCGTAATTTGTTAAAAACTAATAACGGAATTTGGTTTAATTTCAGGATACAGTATCAATTGGAATAAAAGTGAACTTATGCCAATAACCATGAATAACTTACAGATATTACAACAATTTCCTTTTAAGATAACAAATGAAAATATTAAATATCTTGGTATTTTTGTTACAAAAAGATTTGACTCTTTATTTAAGTCTAATTTCCCGTTATTATTGAATAAATTAAATAAAAATATGTTATACTGGAAAAGCTTACCTATCTCAATGTTAGGTAAAATAAACGCAATAAAAATGATTTTTCCTCCCACAATTATTATATTTATTTCAATCAATCCCGATATATCTCTCTAAAAATTTTTTTTTAAAAGTAGATTCAATAGTCACTAACTTTATCTGGGATTATAAGAATCATAGAATAAATAAAAAACATTTATGTAAAGCTAAAATAAACGGGGGGTTTAGCTTTATCAAATTTTATGTTTTATTATTGGGCAGTTAATATTAAAAATATGAATTTCTGGTTAGGAGAAACAGATAATAAACCAAATTGGTTAAAAATGGAAAGAGAAGACTGTTTTCCATTTGAAATTAGCTCTATAATATTTGCTAATATTAATGTACCTAAGAAAATTTATAGTGAAAATTTGATAATAGAAAGTGGAATACGTATTTGGAAACAAATAAAGAAAACACTAAAACTAAAATTTATACCGCTAGGTCTTACAATTGCCAACAATTTTACGTTTTAAACCGTCAACGATGGATAAGGCTTTTATACAATGGAAAAAATAAAGGAATTTTAAATATAGGGGATCTTTATAAGGAAAATTCTTTTCTTTCATTTCAAGAATTACAACAAACTTACGGGCTTCATATAATGAATATTTCAGATATTTACAAATCAGAAAACTATATCTCTGCAAATACACAAGAACTCAGAAATAGAAAGAGTGAAATTTTAGATGAATGCTTGAATAAACATCCAAATACAGAAAAAAATGATATCATACATTTACAATATTTTGTTGGAAAGTGATATTCCATCATCGGAAATACATAGACAGCGTTGGGAAAATGAATCAAATAATAAGCCCAGAATTATGGGAAGAAAGCTTACAACACATACATTACTGTTCGTTAAATGCTAAACATGCTCTTATACAGTTTAAAATTTTACATAGATTACATTATTCTAAATCTAAATTACATAATATATTTCCAAAATTATCACCTATATGTGATAAATGTCAAATCTTAGAAGCAACTTTGTCACATTCATTTACTAATTGTACGAAGATTCTAGAATATTGGAATGAAATATTTAAGATAGTCTCGAATGTTATTAATATTACTATTCCTGACCCAAAGTTAATCATACTTGGAATACCGGAAACGGAACAAATAATTACAAGGAATCAAAGAACTTTTATCGACTATTCTTTAATAATTGGGAAAAAATTTAATATTAAAATTTTGGAAAGGCCCTGTATCCCCAACAATTAAAATGTGGAATACAGAAATGACGGAGACACTTCACTTGGAGAGATTGAGACTTGTCCTTATGGACAGGTTAGATCTCTTCAAAGGGATATGGTCTCCCTATATTAAATATCTACAGGGTCACAATGGTTCGGCACAGGGACTTGACTGAGGCCTGAATATCTGAATGGATGAAGAAATACATATAATAAATCATGAATGTATCTCCAAGAATGGATTATTTAGTAATACTTCAATCTCCATCAAACTTCTCACATTTTCTTTTCTATTTTCTATTCTCTTTCTCTATCTTCCTATCTTTAATTAAGGAAAAAAAATATAGAAAACATATTATATAAATTTTTAATATGTACACACTTATTTTTATTCGTATGAAAAGATTATAGATGTCTTAAATTTGTAATTATATAAAATTATGCATTTTCAACTATACAATAATTTTGAAATATAAAGTTAACAATAATACAAACATCCTTAATATTTTGATAACATTATGAATATCATAAAACTTTGTTTAAGATTGGGTATTATGTAGTTATATTAGCGGGGATTTGTATTTGGTAATTAGAAGAATATCTATGATATGAGAAATCTGAGTATATTGCTTATTTTAGGAATATACTACATATACTCCCAATTATATAAAATAAATAACCACGAAATGTATAATGGATAATATTACAATTAACATAAACAGTATCAATCGATAATCAATATTATATAATTTTGTATATTATACAATTCTCACTGTCGTATAAGAGTGTACTCGGTATATATTGTTTCTACAATAAAAAAATTTAAAAAAATAAAAAAAATAAATTAAAAAAAAAAAAAATTTCTTGGGAACATGCAAAGAGCTGTTCCCAAAGCAGGCTGTGATGATTTCTATCGTGCATCTGTAGAGGTTTGTAAGAATCACTGGAGACACCCTGAATTTCCTCAGTCTCCTGACGAAGTAGAGGCATTGGTGGCTGTCGCTTCAATGTGGTTGGTCCACAACAGATCATCGGTAATATTAACGGCAAGGAACCTGTTGCTCGCAACCACTTCCACTTTCGGAAAGACTTTGGCTCACTGGATCAGAAGATTGGGTGACTACCTGTTGGAGTGCAAACCCATCCTCAGCTACCGAGTTGTCCTCCTGTTCAGTATTTCACAACTCCTACATTTTTACGCTCTCCCTGCTCTCTGGTTCACGCATTGACCAGATAACTTTGTTTGCAGCTTACATGGTCAGCCCAGTTTTACCACCCCATCCTCATGAGTTCTAGGAGCGGAATTAGGCCATCCGGCCCCATCAAGTCTCTTCCATCATTCAGTCATGACTGATCTATCTTTTCCTCTCAACTCCATTCTCCTGCCTTCTCCCATAATCCCTGACACCCTTACTAGTTGAGAATCTGTCAATTTCCAATTGAAAATACTCATTGATGGCTTCCTCCGCCGCCTGTGGCAATGAATTCCACAGATTCAGCACCCTTTGATTTAAATAAATTCCTTCTCATCTCCTTTATAAAGATATGTTCCTTTATTCTGAGGCTATGGCCTCTGCTCTATCCAGACCTCCTTCACTCTCCTTGCAGCTTTACAACATTATTTTGACTCATTCCCAGTTCTTACAAAGAGTCTTCAACCTGAAACAATGACTGTGTTTCTCTTCCCACAAATGTGGTCTGATCTGCAGAGTTTTCCAGCACTGCTCAGGTGACATTTCAGGCCTGCACTTTCCATCAGCCTGAAGAAGGGTCCTGACCTGAAACATTGTCTACCCATCTCCTCTACAAATGCTGCCTGACCCATTGGGTTCTCCAGCATTTTGTGTTTTGCTCAAGATTCCAGCATTTTCAGTTCCTTTTTGCAGGTTCTCCAGCATTTTTGGTGTTTATGTTAAGAACTTATACATAGTATATATTTATGAAATAATGCCTTACATTTTTACTTCTATTCATAGCATCCCACATTTTTTAAACAGCAAATAAACAGGCGCTTCAGCCCACTGATCATCAAGATACTGTCCATACCAATCGCATTTACCAACACTTGATACAGAGGCTTCCATAGCTTAACGATTCACATGCTCATCTGGATACCGAGAAAGGTTTAGAATTTTAATGCTTACATTTACAAAATGCAGGAGTCACGATTATAAAAAAAACTGAGTATAAAGAAAAAGAAGATTTCAGACTCCTACTTATAACAATATGCAATTGTAACAGCCAATGACTTGCATTCAAAGAGCATTGATATGAGCTCACATTTATAACACTGGCTCATTGCAACGTGCATTTAACAACAAAGCGATGATAATTTGCAGTTATAGCTTTTATAAATGAGCTATGACACCGCCAACTTATTTTTAAAATTACTTGTAAAACGATTTGCTTAATAGCCACTTTCATTCTTGGCAAACTTAACCAGCACTTGTAACCATTTGCATTTATAACAGGCACATATCTTAAATGTGTAAAGTTATATTAAACTGCAATTACATCAACCTGAAATTACAACAACATTTTGCTTTCATTGCAATTATCTGATTTATATTCTGCCACTACGACACTGTGTACATAGAATAGCAATACCCTAATAATACAATTATAATTTGCATTGTTGTAATAGCAAGTGGTTCCAATCAATATTCACATGCAACAACTTACATTTGCAACTCACGTGGAACTGTAATAACCTTGCTTTTACAATAACTTGCTTTAAACAACTTGTAATTCCCATAGCAATAATTTCCAATTATGCGCTTGCCATTACGACAATACGCATTCAACAATTTGCATTTTAAAGCAAGAAAATAATGCATTTTAATGCCTAAAATTATAACAAAGCACTTAGATTAATAGCAATGCAGTACAGAAACAGGAACTTCAGCCCAACTCGTCTATGCTGACAATAATGCCCACCTACAATAGTCCCACCTGCCCATATCCCTCTAACCTTAGAAGCAAAGAACTGTGGATGCTGGTTTACACCAAAGATAGACAAAAAAAGCTGGAGTAACTCAGCGGGCAGGTAGCATCTGTGGAGAAACAGGATGGGTGATGTTTTGGGTCAGGATGTTTGAGTCTCAAGAAGAGTTCCCATCTGAAATGTCACCCATCCTTTTTCTCCAGAGATGCTGTTCGACCTGTTGAGTTACTCCAGTAGTTTGTGTCTGTCCCTTTAAACCTTTCCTACATGTACCAGTGCAAATGTCTTTAAAATGTTGTTATAGTAACATTTTGATGACGAAAATGTATTGCAATTTACATTGATAAAAGCTTCTATTTATAAAAAAAAATGCACCTGTCACGACTTGTAGCAATAGCAACACCTTTCACTTGCATGCGGGATCAGTAGACTATTTCTGTACAATTTGCTAATTGGGGATGTGCTTAGGTATGGTAATGCTCTACCGGACTGTTTGTAAGAAAATAATTTCACTGTGAGTTTACACTTTGCACACGTGGCAATAAAATCACCATTGATCTATTGCATTTGTAACTTGCTCTAAATAGAACTCAAAATATCTCACTTTAATCACTTCAACATTTTACATTTATAATACATTTCATCCAGATATGTTCTTAACAATTACCTTTCAATTCAATGATGACTCAATGATACTTTATTGTCACATGTACCTAGGTACAGTGAAATGCCTTGTTTTGCATACAACCCAGTAACATTATATAGCAGACCATCAACTCCGTGAAAGACGCTCTTGTGTCTGCCCAAAACTTGTTGGTCACCGAGCCCAGCGAGTTACCTGTTAGGGAATGGTGCTGACTGGCCCGCTCCAGACTGCAGGAGTACGTGCTGAGGGACGCACTGAAGCTCAGTGCAGCCAATGCCAAGGCTCTGTGGATATCACCCCAGGGGGGCCAAATGAGTTGCAAATATGTATTTTTTAAGATGGGTGCAAACACCACCGAGCATGACACTATCGAGTGTAAAGGGAATGTATGAAGTTTTTGTTTTGGATATATGTTTTATTCTGAATACAGTTTATTTTGTAACATTAAAAAGCAATTTACTATAGTACGTGGGAACTCTACTGAATGAGACTATTGAATGTACAGACATGACAAACTTCCCAGTTGTTGTCAGGTAATTGAATCATCCTATCACCAACATGAGAGCAGTCCTGACCTCCCATCTACCTCATTGGAGACCTTCGGACAATGTTTAATCCAACTTTTCTGGATGTTATCTTGCGTTAAACGTTATTCCCTTTATCCTGTATCTGTAAACGGTGGACGGCTCCATTGTAATCATACATAGTGTTACCGCTGACTGGATAGCACAACAAAAAAATATTTTCACTGTACCCTCAGGTTAGGTCGGGGGGAGCTCCCCCCCGCCACGGGTACCATGTAATCCCGTGCCACCTGCTCCATGGTCGGATAGTCGGAGACTAAACCGTCTCCCCCACCTGGTTCGCCAGGTGAGGAGGGGGCTGTGAACCCCCAGCAGGACCAAAATCAAGACCTGTCAAAGGGCGGATGAGCTCCTAGCGAGCCTACGGCCATCCACACTTCAGTAGAAGTTGCGATCACTGTCGTACCTAGCATTGTAAGGTACCGTGCCCGTTGATGATGATGACTGTACCCCGGTGCACATGACAAGAAACTGAACTAAACATAGAATTGCACAGTTTTCGGTTTGAGTATATATTTTATTAGAGACATAGAAACATAGAAAATAGGTGCAGGAGGAGGCCATTCGGCCCTTCGAGCCAGCACGCCATTCATTGTGATCATGGCTGATCGTCCGCTATCAATAACACGTGTCTGCCTTCTCCCCATATCCCTTGACTCCACTAGCCCCTAGAGCTCTATCCAACTCTAAATCCTATTCTGAATAGTTTATCTTGGAAATATAAAATAATTACTATCATATAAGTGTGAACACTACTGAGTATAAAACTTGTATGTATTCACACAAGTTTTTTTTATGTTTACATTTTTCATTCTGAATGAAATTTACATTTGAATTTTTTTTAATTTGAGTTATTACAACACCTTCACACCAAATTTCAAAAAGTTATTTGGTAAAAAAGTTATGTTGGCTGAGAATAATGAGACCGAACCTAGAAGGGTCTCGACCTGAAACGTCACCCATTCCTTCTCTCCAGAGATGCTGCCTGACCCGCTGAGTCACTCCAGAACTGAGATGAGTTGTACCAAGAGTTCTCCAACAGTGCTCGGTGGGCACAAGGACCCAGGAGAGCAGCGCCCAGCCTGCCCTGGAAGGCAGCGCCAACAAAGTAGCTCAGATAGGGCTCGTTCTCAGCCGCCTTGCATTCTGGGAAATAGCGCAGCCATTATTACCTGCGATAGTGGAATTTATTGCATTTCTGTCCCGGCTGGGACGGTGGACAGTTGGAGGAAAGAGTGTACAGTACTCCTTTCCATGTGATCCAGACAGAGTGCGGCGCATACTGGCCAAAACTTCATAATTATCAGCAACCTAACCAGATCAAATTATCTGTCTCCCCCCTCACTCACTTTAAAGGAAGTTATGGACAGGATTCTGCAAGAAACAAATCTCTTCCGTTAAAACTATCCCCCAGTACCGACCCTTTCGCCACCCCGAATTAATGAGTCCTTCCTTACGAACGATCCGGGATTTTGTTCCTGCTGTTGGCGCTCCATGCAAGAAGAGAAAAGCCAAGTCTCTGACCCTCCTCCTCCATCCCTCCACCCTCCCATTCCCCTATTTCTCACCCCCCCTCCCCCCACCCCCAATTCCTCCAATATCATTGATAAATGAAGAAAGACACACAGTGCTGGAGTAACTCAGCGGATCAGGCAGCATCTCTGAAGGACACCGATTGATGACGTTACTGGTCAGAAAGCCGGAAAAGAGAAGGTGGGGCGAGGCCTAGCTGTGATGGGTACTGTAGATGATATGTGGGGGGGGGGGGTGATAGGACAAAGGGCAGAGATGAAAAGACAAAAGGCATGAGATAGTATTGACATGCAAATTGTGAAGCCAGAGAAATTTTATTACCCAATAGCCAGACTTTCTTACATTTTAGATTAGATTAAATTAGATTTGATTACTTGTCATTCGAACCTCAGAGAGGCTCAAACGAAACTCTGTTTCTACAAGCCATACAAACAGAAAAATTCATTAAAAAAAACCCGCACCATTTCTCTCCCAATGTCGAAGCCCCAGGTGGGCGATGTTAAGTCCCACGGCTATTGAGGCCGCGCCTGGCGATGTACGGCCCCGCTCTAGACCCAAAGGTCACAAAGTTGGAGCCCCCGGCGGGCGTTGGAATGTCCCGCGGCCATTTAAAGCCGCGCTGGACGATGTACGGCCCCGCTCCGGGTCGTTCCAACCCCGCAACACGGGCGGGAGAAGTTGTGTTGCAGGAGCTCCAGGAAGCAGTCTCTCACCCGGACCCGCAGTCCACCGGCAGTAATCTGCAGCTGGAGCTGGAGCTCCGGAATCGGGCCGCAGCAGCGAGCCACCATCGCTCCACACACTCCGAGGCCGGCCAGCCCCACGATGGCAAGTCCGCAGCTCCGCAGGCTCCGTGACTGGAGCCCCCAGGTCGTCCCGGTCGGAGGCCGCTCCACGGCACTAGGCCCCAACGACAACGGAGACCCGACAGGGAAAAGGTCGGGTCTCCCGTGCAGAGAAGAGATTTTAAACGTTTCCTCTTCCCCCCCCCCCCCCCACATATACACAGTTAGAAACAGTACCAAAAAAAACACGAACAACTACATTTAACTAGACAAAAAATTTAAAAAAAGACAGACTGGCTGTAGGGGGCGCTGCAACGTGAGTCGCGCCGCTGCCGTTTAGATTAGTTTTTAGCTTAGGCGCAGAAACAGGCCATTCGACCCACCGAGTCCTGGCCGACCAGTGATCACCCCGTACACTAGCACTATCCTACACACTAGGGACAATTTAGAATTATACAAAGCCAGTTAGCCTACAAACGTGTACGTCTTGGATGTGTGGAGGAAACCGGGGCACCTGGAGAAAACCCACGCAGGTCACAGGGAGAACGTACCGCCAAGCACCCGTAGTCAGGATCAAGTCCAGGTCTCAGGCAGCAACTCTACTGCTGCCCTAGACTGCAAGGAAATTGGCCTTTCGGTTCACCAAGCTCACCCCTTCACACTAGTTCTATGTTTTCCCACTTTCTCATCTACACACTTAGGGCAATTTAAGACGTCCAATCAACCTACAAACCCGCACTTCTTTAGGGTGTAGGAGGGAACCGCAACCCCCAGAGAAAACAGGGGAGAACGTGCAAATTCCACAGAGACAGCACCTGAGGTCAGCCGGGTCTCTGGCGCTGTGAGGCAGTGGGTCTACCCGCTGCCCCGCTGCGCCGCTTTGTACGAGCTCTAAAAAATGTCATTGCTTCTCCTCCTTCATGGACGTGAATTAAATTATTCATCCTACTTTCAAAAAAAAATTATAAAACCACTTTTCTACAACTACAAGGGTTTGCGGAATCTTTGCAACAACAGACTGCAACAGAAATGGATCCAACAGGGAGCTTTGATAAAGCTGGGATTGAATTCAACTGCAACAGCTTGTAATTGTAACAATTTCCATTTTAAACAATTTGCACTACTCACAACATAATTAGTGCAACAATTTGCAGTAATAACAATTTGCAACTGGGACAATTTATATTTAAAACGTGTCGCCCTTGTAACAATTTAGTCCTAAGGACTAACGCTGTATTTAAAACAGCTTATAGCTAAACAAATAATCACACATTTTTAAAAGTAAAGACCTATGGAGGAAAAAGATTGTGTCAAAATGCTACTGACTCCAAGCCTCCTTTGCAACCAGTCAGAGTCTCTCGGAAAGTCTCACAGAGTGGAAACTGGCCATTCAGCCCAACCTGCCCACGCCGACCAACATGCCCCATCTACTCTCGTCCCACCAACCTGTGTTTGACCCATATCCTCCTATCATTCTAAACCTATCATATCCATGTACCTGTCCAAATGTCTTTTAAACATTGTAATAGTACCTGCTTCAACTACCTCCTCTGGCAGCTCTTTCCATATACCCACCACCCAAATTTGTCCCTCACATTCCTATCAAATCATTCCCACCTCACCTTACACCTATGTCCCCTAGTCCTTGAATCTGCTGGTGACCTTGTCGAGGCAGTGTGATGTGCGGATGGAGTCAGTGGAAGGGAGGTTTCTTTATGTCATGGTCTGGGCTGCATCTGCAATTCTCTGCAATTTCTTGCGGTCTTGGATGGAGCTGTTCCCACACCATGCTGTGACGCACAGTCACCCTTCGACAGGAAAGATGCCATTAAGCTGGAAAGAGCGCAGAGCAGATTTACGAGGACGGCAAGAGAGTCAGCAGTGTTTTATCGTCATGTGTCCCTGAGAGAACAATGAAATTCTTACTTGCTGCAGCACAACAGAATGTGTAAACATTGTACACTTTTTCTCACAGAGAGTGGTGAGTCTGTGGAGATTTCTGCCTCAGAGGGCGGAGGAGGCCGGTTCTCTGGATGCTTTCAAGAGAGAGCTAAATAGGAGATATGTTACAAAACCTACCTTCAGCGGCGCTGCTGTATTGCCACTGGTCGTGTGCGCCTTTGAGGTGGGGGGGGGGGGGGGGGGGGGGGGTTTAAAATGCCGTTTTCTCCTGCGTGTCCGAGAAATATTTTCTCGGGCTGCTAGCTAATGCTGAATAATCGTTCCATCTGTAGTGCTGGAGTAAAATAAAAATCCACTTCTAACGGCGTCAACGCCGACAACGGGACAGATCTCCCGTACGGGACAAATAAAGGTAAGCCGTTTATTTTACATATAAACCTGCTTCTTAGGATTACCTTAATCCAAATTTTACGTTGCGAAAAGGTGATTTAGGCCCCATACGAACCGGCAGTGTTTTTCCTGTTATATTGTGAATTCTTGTGTGAATGTTATTTGGACACTTAGGCTATTTAAAAATGTTAATCTTTTCTTAAGAAATGGATAGATGTTTAGATCCAGTAATTGGATTTTGTAATTAGATACAATATGCTTTAATTTCAGGTCATCCAAGTAAGATTGTTTCATATTTGTTTCAGAATGCTTCAATCTATAATAACTGAAAATTTATTTCAGTTCTCTTAATTTTTAAGAAAGTTACGGGCTTTTGACTGTCCTCGATCACAGCTTTTGTGTTAAGTCAATGGAAAAGCAATAGGGAACAAGATGCTAATTTCCGAGTCTGAAAATGGCCATAATTTTTTTAATACTGAAGGTATGAAAGTGAATTGGGTGTCAAATTAAACTTCTTTTTATGCTTTATCTGATGGGATAAATTGCAGACTTGATTTTTTTTTAATCTCAAAATTTTGTAACATTGCTATAGATAGGGCTCTTAAAAATAGCGGAGTCAGAGGATATGGGGAGAAGGCAGGAACGGGGCACTGATTGGGGATGATCAGCCGTGATCACATTGAATGGCGGTGCTGGCTCGAAGGGGCCGAATGGCCTCTACTCCTGCACCTGTTGTCTATTGTCTATTGTAAATAATATGATAAATGAGAGAGAAAGAAAAAGAAAAAGAAAGAAATAGAAAGAAATAGAAAGAAAAGGAAAGAAAGAAAAGAAAAGAAAGAAGGAAAAAAAAGACGAAACAAAAGGGTTCAGTGTGTATATGTACATACACTCACAAGTACACACACACACACATATATGTTGCCAGGACTCAATTACCTGTGCTGTAGGGGGACGTTGGGCAGGCTAGAACTGTATTGCTTGAAGCACAGGAGGCTAAGGGATGATCTTATAGAAGTATAACATCATGAGGGAAATAGATAGGAGGTTGCACAGAGTAGGGAAATCAGGAAATAGTGGGTTTAAGTAGAGAGGGGAATGATTAAATGGGAACCTGAGGTGCAACGTTTTCGAGCAGACGCTGCTGAGTATATGGAATGAACTGCAAGAGGAGGCATTTGAGGCAGGGACATTTAAAAGACATTTGGAAAGGTACACGAATAGAAAATGTTTAGATGCGGGTGAGAAATTGCACCACATGTCATGATGCTCATCACCAGCAGATGGCAGAAGAGCTCCATCAGTAGATGTTGACCTATTGCATTCCTTTAGCGCCCTTCAGAACCGTCACACCTTCCCAAGGAGCTGCACAATCCTCCACATACTTCAGGCTCAGGGAACCCGGCAGTCATCGTTTGCACAGCAAGATCCCAATAACAGGAAAAAGACTGTCACCTACCAGCCTCTCCCACACCCCACAGGCAATCATTCCCCCTTACAGTACAGAGTCCCAGCGGGCATCGGTTTAAGTGGACAGGGAAAATAATTAATAGGAACCTGAGGGACAACGTGTTCACACAAATCGTGGTGGGTATATGGAAGGAGCAGCCAGAAGAGGTAGTTGAGGCAGGTAATATAACAACTAAAAGACACCTGGACAGGTACATGTTTAGGAAAGGTTCAGGGGGATATGGACCAAATGTGGGCATGTGGGACAAGTAGATGGTGCATCTTGGTCAGTGTCTGAGTTGGGCTGCAGGGTCTGTGTTTGATGTGTGCTGTTTGAAAACGCATACCTCCAGATTCAGGGACGGTCTCTTTCCAGCTGTTATCGACTGGACCATCCTAGAGAGTGGTCCTGACCTCCCATCTACCTCAGTGCAGACCCTCAGACTATCTTTAATCGGACATACTGTACTTTATCTTGCACTAACCCTTATTCCCTTTGTCCTGTATCTGTACACTGTGAACAGCTTCATTGTAATCATGTATAGTCTTTCCATTGACTGGATAACTGGCAACAAAACACGTTTCATCTTAGCTCGGTACACGTGACAATAATAAACTAAACCAAACAAAACTCTACGGTTCCAATGCAGGGTCTTATCCTAAAAAATATCCCCCACAGTTAGACAGTACTGAGGGGGTGGACCATCATCCGTGGGCTACAGACCCAACGTGGGATGGTGGGACTAGTCTGTGGGAGATGTTTGTTTAAGAAGGAACTGCAGCTGGTGGAAAATCAGGTAGACAGGGTGGTGAAGAAGGCATTTGGCATGCTCGCCTTCATTGGGAAGGGTGGCGAAGATAAAAGTTGGGACATCATGAGAGAGAGAGAGAGAGAGAGGGTGTATTGTCATGTGTCCCAGATAGGATAATGACATTCTTGCTTTGCTTAAGCACCACAGAACATAGAAGGCATGAATACGGAACAGATCAGTGTGTCCATATACCATTGTATAAATATTATTACAATAAAATATAATGGTACACACATGAATAAATAAAACAGATAAAGTGCAAATAAACAGATAATGGGCTATTAATGTTCAGAGTTTTGTTTGAGGAGTTCAATAGCCTGCTGGCTGTGGGGAAGTAGCTGTTTCTGAACCTGGACGTTGCAGTCTTCAGGCTCCTGTACCTTCTACCTGAAGGTAGCGGGGAGATGAGTGTGTGGTCAGGATGGTGTGGGTCCTTGATGATGTTGCCAGCCTTTTTGAGGCAGTGACTGCGATAGATCCCCTCGATGGAAGGGAGCCGATGATGGACTGGGCAGTGTTTACTACTTTTTGTAGTCTTTTCCGCTCCTGGGAGCTCAAGTTGCCGAACCAAGCCACGATGCAACCGGTCAGCATGCTCTCTACCGTGCACCTGTAGAAGTTAGAGAGAGTCCTCCTTGCCAGACCGACTCTCCGTAATCTTCTCAGGAAGTAGAGGCGCTGATGAGCTTTCTTAATAATTGCATCTGTGTTCTGGGACCAGGAGTGTTCTCGGATCAGGAGAGATGCAGCTGTCACAAGTGGTTGGTGAGACCACACTTGTTCTGTGTGTAGGAAGGAACTGAACATGCCGGTTTACACCAAAGACAGACACAGAATGCTGGAGTAACTCAACAGGACAGGTTGCACCCCTCGATAGGAATGGGGCGATGTTTCGGGTCGAGACCCTTCTTCAGACCGAGAGTCAGGGGAGAGGGAGACTCAGAGATATGGAGGGGTAAGGTGTGACTATCGTGATCTGTGTTCTTTTTTATTCGTATGGCTGTATGGTGACCCCCAAATTTCACTGCACCAATTGGTGCATGTGACAATAAATGTCTCTTGAATCTTGAACCTTGAAAAGGAGATACCGAAGGGGACAAAACTCAAAGCAAAGAAAATGTAAAATAGATTATTGTTAGCTAGGGGATATTGATTCTGAGGCATATAAAGCTAAAATGTAATCAGGAGGACAGTCAGACGGGTTGGAGAACTAGGATGGAGGCGGGTTGGAGAGAAGAGGGGAAGCAAGGGTCACTTGAAGTTAGAGAAGTCAATATTCATACCGCTGGGTTGTAAGCTGCCCACGTGAAATGTGAGGTGCTGTTCCTCCAATTTGCCAGTATTGTGTGTGGTTCGGGTCGTCCAGCTACAGGAAGGATGTCATTGGGCGAAAGGGTGCAGAAGTGAATCACCGGGATGTTAGCTGGGCTTGCGGGCTTGAGGTACGGGGAGGGGTTGGATAGGCTGGGACTTTATTTTTGGTGCGTAGGAGGCTGAGGGTTACAAGATCGTGTGGGGGCATGGATAAAGTATTTTTCCCATAGAGGATTCTAAAACTAGAGGGCACAGGCTTACGATGCGAAGGGAGAGATTTACTGTAAGAGGGACCTCGGGGGCAACCTTTTCACTCGGAAGGTAATCTGTACGTAGAATGAGATGCCAGAGGAAGCTATAGAAGCTGATACAATCACAACTATTGAAAGACATTGGGTCAGATATGTGGATAGGAAGGGTTTAGAGGGATAAGGGCCAAATGGGACTATTTCCATGCCGTACAACTCTGTGCTGGGCGAGGAGATTTGGGACAGAGATGGAGAGACCAGTGAACTTGTTGAGTCATAGTCACACAGCACGGAAACAGGCCCTTCAGCTCATGCTGACCAGGATGCACTGTCTAAGCTAGTCCCATCTGCCTGCTAAACTTTTCCTATCCATGTATCCGTCCAAATGTTATTATAGCACCTTCCTCAACTACCTCCTCTGGCAGCTCGTTCCATACACCCACCACCCTCTGGGTGAAAAGTGGCCCCTCAGGTTCCTATTAAATCTTTCCCCTCTCACCTTAAATCTATGTCCTCTGATTTTTAATTCCCCTATTCTGGGTTAAAGACTTTGTGCATTCACCCTATCTATTCCCCTCATGATCTTGTACACTCCGGTGTAGTGCAGAATAACATTGGGTGTATGCCTCACCCTCTGCCTTTAATACTATTCTACCATCCAAGCTCATCACCAAACTAGCGGGACTTGGTGCCAGCATTCATCTCTGCAACTGGATCCTCGGCTTCCTGACCAACAGACCCCAATCAGTGAGGGTAGGGGACAAATCATCCTCCACGATAATCCCCAACACGGGGGCTCCACAAGGATGCGTTCTCAGCCGCCTTCTTTACTCCTTGTACACCCACGACTGCGCAGCCATGTACAGATCTAATTCCATTGTCAAATTCCCAGACGACACCATCAATCTGGGCCGGATATCAAATAATGATGAGACGGAGTACAGGAAGGAGATAGAGAACCTCGTGTCCTGGTGTCGAGACAACAACCTTTCTCTCAATGTCAGCAAGATGAAGGAGATAGTAATCGACTTCAGGAAGTGAAGCGGTGCACATAACCCTAGTTGGCATTGCCGGTGCCAAAGTGGAGGTGATTGAAAACTTCTAATTCCCAGGAGTCAATATCACCAACAACGTCTCCTGGACCGCCCATATTGAAACAACGACCAAGAGGGCACACCACAATGCTACTTCCTTAGAAGGGTTCGGAAGTTTGGCATGTCCCCTACAACTCTCTCCAACTTCTACAGATGCATCATAGAAAGCATTTTATCAGGATGCTTGTCTTGGGAACAGCTCCATCCAAGATTGCAAGAAATTGCAGCGAATTGTGGACGCAGCTCAGAATATCACACAAACCAACCTCCCTTCTATTGATTCCATTTATACCTCACGCTGCCTTGGCAAGGCCAGCAGCATAATTAAGGACAAGCCGCACCCTGGCCACTCCCTCTCCTCCCCTCTCCCATCAGGCAATAGGTATAGAAGTGTGAAAACGCACACCACCAGATTCAGGGACAGTTTCTTCCCAGCTGTTATCAGGCAACTGAATCATCCTGCCACAACCAGAGAGCAGTGCTGAACTACTAGCTACCTCTTTGGTGACCCTCGGACTATCCTTGATCGGACTTTGGTGGCTTTTCTTGCACTAAATGTTATTTGCTTACCATGTATCTATACGCTGCAAATGGATCGATTGTAATCATGTATTGTCTTTCTGCTGACTGGTTAGCACACACAATAGCTATTCACTGTACCTCGGTACATGTGACACTAAAATTAATTGAACCAGTGGGGAGGGAGCAGGGTGTTAAAGAGGGAACTGCAGATGCTGGAGAATCGAGGGTACACAAAAGGCTGGAGAAACTCAGCGGGTGCAGCAGCATCTAAGGAGCGAAGGAGATAGGCGACGTTTCGGGTCGAGACCCTTCTTCAGACTGGTCAGGGATCAGGGAAACGAGAGATATAGACGGTGATGTGGAGAGATAAAGAACAATGAATGAAAGATATGCAAAAAAGTATCGATGATAAAGGGAACAAGCCATTGTAAGCTGTTTGTGGTGTGAAAATGAGAAGCTGGTGCGACTAGGGTGGGGGAGAGAGATAGAGGGCAGGGATTGTGGTCCTGTGATTACATTGACAATCTTGACCAATGGTGTAGCAGGCTTGCGGGGCCGAATGGCCGGCCCCCCTTGGCATGTCCTGCTGTGAATCTAGATTTAGAACATTTCAAGACAAGTTGGGGGCGTCTGCGAGAGAGACTGAGTTGGAGGCAACCCAATCAGAGTGGCGGGGACAGCGAGGCGTGGTGAGTATGCGAGACTGAAATGCATTTTTTTTTTAAATTTGCAAGTTGTTGGAGAAGTGAGGGGAAGGGCGGGTTCGAAACCCGGCAACGCCGTCAATTGTAATCAGCATCGGTGAAGATCTGGAGGGGACAGAGACGGGCTCATCGAGTGGAAGGGAGAGGGGAATTCTGCCTCCCTCGGCACTGTATGTGGAGGAGGCGCTGTGTTGAGAGAGACAGAGAGAGACACAGACAGAGAGAGAGCATCGTCCATCCCATTCACTGGAGAAACATCAGCCTATCTGGTGCCAATCTCTCCACTTCATCAGCAGTATCTGATCGTGGGGCGAGGAGAGAGAGGCGGACAAGGCGAGGGAACAACACAGACACACACACACACACACAGACAGAGACAGAGAGACAGAGAGAAGGCATCCTCCGACATCCGACAACGCCAGGGTAAGATGAGTTGCAACGTCCTATAGACCACTCACGCTGGGCGAAACTAATCTAACGGGAGCTGTGGCATTTGTAAAACCTCGCGTACAAAATATGTTGCACGCCTTTTGTTAGGTCTCCGCTACCAATTGCACGTTTTGAAGTCAACGCGTTCGCTTTCTGCGGCTTTTGTGTGTGTGAATTGTTGGATAGTTTAGCGTTTGGGTACATGAGAGGCTGGAACATGGAACGGTTGCACGGGAGAGATGGAGAGAGAGTCGGGGAATGGAGGGAGGGAGAGGGATGGATGGGGAGAGGGTGAGGGAGGGAGAGAGGGAGGGGAGGGAGGGGAGGGAGAGAGAGGGAGGGGAGGATGGAGAAGGGGGGAGGGAGAGAATGAGAGGGAGGGATAGAGAGGGAGGGGGAGGATGGAGAAAGAGGAAGGGAGGGATGGAGGTAGGGAGAGAGGGGGGACTGGAGGCATTTGGGGATGGGAGTGCGAATTGGAGGCTGTTAGGGAAAGAGAGGGAGAGAGAAAAAGAGGGATTGGGAGAGTGAGGGATGGATGGAGGAAGAGTGGGTGGGAGGGAGGGCGGGATGGAGGGAGATGGGGTGAATGGAGGAAGAGTGGGAGAGGGAGAGGAAGGGAGATGGAGAGGGTGAGGATGGATGGGGGGAGGGATGAGGGGGTAATTGGCTGTCGTTGTCTGGATGAGTTGTATGCTCGTGTGTGTGTGTGTGCTGCCTGACCCGCTGAATTACTCCAGCACTTTGTGTCTATCTTTGGAATAAACCAGCATCTGCAGTTCTCTGTTTCTATTGCCGTTTGGAGGGATATGGGCCAAACACAGGCAAATGGGGCTAGCTGCTCCACAACTTGGTCAGCATGGACAAGTTGGGACAAAGGGCCTGATTTCATGCTCTCCGGCTCCATATTGTTGATACCCAATGCTGGGTCTCGCCCTCTCCCGTCCTTCCCCTCTCTGGGACGAGCCAGCGATGCTATGGGTTCTCTGTCACTCACCAGCTTCCTCTTCCCCAATTGAGTGGCTCAATGCTCACGACTCAACATCCTCTCACTCCCCAGCCCCCATCCCCAGCTTCACCTGGTGCTATGGACCTTAACCCCCCCCCTTACAAAAAACGATCCTGACTGCGGGTGCTGTCTGTACGATCTCCCTGTGACCGCGTGGGTTTTCTCTGGCTGGTCCGGTGTACTCCCACACTCCGAAGATGCACTGGTTTGAAGGTTAATTTGGCTTTGATAGAAATTGCAACTTGTCCCTAGTGTGCAGGATAGTGCGAGCATAGAAGGGGTGGACGGCACAGAGTCGGAGGGCCAAAGGGCCTGTTTCCGTGCTGCATGTCTAAAAGTCATAATCTGACCTGCTCGGAGAGCATGCAAAACAACGCTGTACTTCACTGTACTTCAGTGCGCATGAGAATAATAAACCTAAACCTGAATAAAAGCTCTCCTGACCGTTGTTGCCTCCTCAGCTCATCAGGCAGCGCAGCTAACCTGTTTGGAAGCTGTGTCCCTTCTGAAGGAGGGTCCTGACCTAAAATGTCACCTATCCACGTTCCCCATTGACGCTGCCTGACTTTACACTTTAGAGATGCAGCAAGGAAACCGGACCTTCAGCCCACCGAGTCCGTGCCGGGCAGTGCTCATCCCGTACACCAGCACCATCCTACACACGAGGGCAACTTACACATTACAGAATCCAACTGACCTGCACGTCTTTGGAGTGTGGGAGGAGGTGCAAACTCTGCACAGACAGCACCCGAGGTCAGGATCGAACCCGGGTATCTGACGCTGTAGGGCCCCTCTACCGCCAGGCCACTGCGCCGGCCACTGAGTTACTCCAATATTCCGTCTCTCTCTCTGTCCTGAGCCTCTCTCGCGCCTTTTCTCTTTTGCAGATGAAGTCTGCAGGGACGAGCCTGCCGGAGCTGTTCACGGATAGCTACTGTAACACCTGCAATGCACAACTCATCTCCCAGTCCCAGAGGGTGGCACACTACGAGGTAAGGAATGTGTCCGACACACTGACTGACCCCCAACAGTCATCGAGACACGCCACACGGGAGCAGGCCCTTCGGCCCATCTAGTCTATGCCATCCATCACGTATTCATTTAGCCTTTAGTCTATGGTCTATGGTGTCTATAGACTTTAGAGATACAGCACGGAAACAGGCCAGCCAAACCCACGCCAACCAGCGATCACCTCGTACTCGCTAGGGACAATTCTACAACATTCCAAAGCCAGTTAGCCTCCAGAGTGCGGGAAGAAACCGACTCGCCCAGAGAAAACACATGCGGTCACAGGGAGAACGTACAAACTCCACACAGACAGCCACCCATAGAGCCCAGGTCTCTGGCGCTGGAAAGCAACAACTTGACCGCTGCGATAAGGTGCGGCCCATCTGTGGAGGGAATGGAACAATTACATTTCGGGCCAGGACCCTTCTTCAGACCCAAAATGCTATCTTACCGCTGAGTTCCTCCAGCACTTTGTGTTTGACACAGGATTCCAGCATCTGCAGTTCCTTGTATCTCCATTCAGTCGCACTCTTTCTTTCTCTCTCTCTCTCTCTCTCTCGCCTCTCACTTGTAAATACGTTTCCTCATCTGTTGACAACCTCCTTGTTGAAAATTCAGTGCAGCCACGCTAAATATAATCGCAACGCTGTTTGCTAACAGCCAGCTGTTCGCTCCTTCGTAAAGATTTTTATACCTCGACTATTGCTAAATGAATTGTAAAACACACGCAATAAACAATTACACGTAGACTACCGCATTAAAACATATTATTTGGAGGATGCATGAGAGATAAGCAACTGCAACCAATTTTGCACCCTGCAGTGTTTCACTGAGACAGTGGTGAAAGTTGCATCACAGGTGGACTGGGTGGTGAAGAAGGCCCTTGGCACGCTGCCCTTCATGAGTCAGTCAAATGGGTAGCGAAAGAATGGAGCGACTGAGCTTATATTCATTGGAATTTAAAAGGACGAGAGGGGATCTTATAGAAACATATAAAATTATTAAGGGATTGTTCAGGCTAGATCAAAGATCCTGATATGATCTTTGGGCTAGATGCAGGAAAAATGTTCCTGATGTTGGGGAGGTTCAGAACCAGGGGTTGCAGTTTAAGAATAAGGGGTAGGCCGTTTAGGACTGAGACTGAGGACTGTGAAGGTCTGGCCTGAGGGGGCTGTCTCTGTTTTACAGGAACAGTTTCAGCAAACAGACTGGAGTCTGTTTGCCACTCAGGCCACCTTCAACTCCCAAGTGGACATCAACTCATACACCTCAACCGTTCTGGACTATATAAAATTCTGCACGGACAACGTCACTACCCACAAAGAGATAAGGACCTTCCCTAACCAGAAGCCGTGGATGAGCAGGGAGGTCAGACTCCTGCTGAAGGCTCGCGACGCCGCTTTTAAATCTGGTGACGCTGAGGGATACAGCTCATCCAGGGCCAATCTGAAAAAGGGAATTAGGAATGCTAAACTCAATCACAAACGGCGGATCGAGGAGCATTTCCGAAACAACTCTGACCCCAGGCGCATGTGGCAAGGAATCAAATCCATTGCCGATTACCATAATGTCAACACCCCACCCCACCCCCCCCCCCCCCCCCTGACAAGCTAAACCATTTCTATGCTCGCTTTGACCGGGACAACAAAACTCCAGCCGTCAAAGTTGCTCCACCCCCGCGTGAACAACCCTCAGTCTCTCCACCTCTGCTGTACAAGATGCACTGAGCAAGGTGAATGAGCACAAAGCTGCCGGCCCCGATGGCATCCCCGGGCGGGTGCTCAGGGCATGTGCTGGACAACTATCCCTGGTCCTCACTGACATCTTCAATCTGTCACTGGCCCAGGTGTCGTCCCCACTTGCCCCAAGACATCTACCATTGTGCCAGTGCCCAAACAATCAGCGACAGGGAGTCTCAATGATTTTCCGGCCAGTGGCACTCACCCCTGTCATCGCCAAGTGCTTTAAGCGGCTGATCTTGGCTCATCTCAAAGCCTGCCTCCCCCCCACACTGGACCCCCATCAGTTTGCCTACCGGACCAACAGGTCTACAGAGGACGCCATATCGGCGGCCCTACACTCTGCCCTGACCCACCTGGACAGCAATAACACCTACATCAGGTTGCTGTTCATTGACTTCAGCTCCGCCTTTAACACTGTCATACCCGCTAGCTTGATCACCAAACTCAGCGGTCTTGGCATCTCCACTTCCCTCTGCAATTGGACACTGGACTTTCCTCACTAACAGACCACAGTCTGTTAGGGTCAACAACCTCACCTCCTCCACTATAACACTGAACACCGGTGTGCCACAGGCTGTGTGCTCAGTCCCTCTCCTCTACTCCTCTGCACCCATGACTGCATCCCTAAGCATGGCTCCAACGCCATCATAAAAATTTGCCGACGACACCACGGTGGTAGGACTGATCAGTGACAACGACGAAGTCAGCCTACAGGGAGGAGGTCCAGCACCTGACAACCTGGTGTGCCAACAATAACCTCGTCCTCAACTCCCAGAAGACGAAGGAAATCATTGTTGACTTTAGAAAGAACAGAGGGGCAGACACACCCCCATCCATATAAACGGGACTGAGGTGGAGCGGGTCTCCAACTACAAATTCCTCAGGGTACACATCTCGGAGGATCTGTCCTGGTCCCTCAACACCTCCAAGCTGATCAAAAAGGCGCAGCAGCGCCTTTACTTCCTGAGGAGGCTCAAAAAAGCCCACCTGTCCCCCCAGATCCTGACCAACTTTTACCGCTGTACCATCGAAAGCATCCTGACCACCTGCTTTACGGTGGTACAGCAGTTGCACCGTAGCAGACAGGAAGGCACTACAACGGGTGGTGAAAACCGCCCAGTACATCATCGGTGCCCCGCTCCCTGCCATGGATGCCCTCCACCGAAAACGGTGTCTGAGACGGGCCGGGAAGATCATCAAGGACCCCTCCCACCCTAACCATGGACTGTTTGCCCTCCTACCATCAGGGAGGCGGTACAGGAGCCTCAGGTCCCGCACCAGTAGGACGAGGAACAGCTTCTATAACAAGTTTTAAAGAAGGAACTGCAGATGCTGGAGAATCGAGGGTACACAAAAAGCTGGAGAAACTCAGCGGGTGCAGCAGCATCTAAGGAGCGAAGGAGATAGGCGACGTTTCGGGTCGAGACCCTTCTTCAGACTGGTCAGGGATCAGGGAAACGAGAGATATAGACGGTGATGTGGAGAGATAAGGAACAATGAGTGAAAGATATGCAAAAAAGTATCGGTGATAAAGGGAACAAGCCATTGTAAGCTGTTTGTGGTGTGAAAATGAGAAGCTGGTGCGACTGGGGTGGGGAAGGGAGATAGAGATAGAGGGAATGCAAGGGCCCGAGGGCTGAGGGAGAGGTGGGGAAGGGGAGGAGACAGCAAGGGTTAACAGAATTGAGAAAATTCAATATTCAAGCCCAAATTGCCCAAAGGATGCATCCTTGGGCTTGAATATTGAATTTTCTCAATTCTGTTAACCCTTGCTGTCTCCTCCCCTTCCCACCTCTCGCCCTCGGGCCCTGGCATTCCCTCTATCTCTATCTCCCTCCCCCACCCCAGTCGCACCAGCTTCTCATTTTCACACCACAAACAGCTTACAATGGCTTGTTCCCTTTATCACCGATACTTTTTTGCATATCTTTCACTCATTGTTCCTTATCTCTCCACATCACCGTCTATATCTCTCGTTTCCCTGATCCATGACCAGTCTGAAGAAGGGTCTCGACCCGAAACGTCGCCTATCGCTCCTTAGATGCTGCTGCACCCGCTGAGTTTCTCCAGCTTCTATAACAACACCATCACACTGCTGAACTCGGAGTCCCGCCGATAGATTTCTCCAGTCTCTCCGTCCACATTGTCCGCATTCTGTATCTATTTCTATATTGCTATTACTACGAACTGACGCTAAACTGCATTTCGTTGTATCCATACTTGTATCTGTGCAATGACATTAAAGTTGAATTGAATTGAATTGAATTGAGATGTGGAAAAACCTTTTCATTCAGTGAATCTGTGGAATTCTCTGGCACAGAAGGCAGTGGAGGCCAATTCACTGGATGTATTCAAGAGAGAGTTGGATATAGCTCCTAGGGCTAACGGAATCAAGGAATGGGTTACTGATTTTGGATGATCAGCCATGATCATATTCAATGGCCTCCTCCCGCACCTATTTTCTATGTTTCTATGAAATTGGTACACAATGTTACAGTGGTACAGGATGTTGGTGACACAGCAAGCACTTGGAGTATTGTGTTCAGTTTGACCATACAACTTGGTAACAGAATATGTAAACATAGTACTCTAAACAATATAATAAGCAAAAAAAAAATTTGTGTGTGTGTGTATATATATATATATATATATATATATATATATGTGTGTGTATACATATATGTGTGTATATATATATATACACACACACACACACATAGATATTATACACACACATATATACATACACACAAATATATATATTATACACACACACATGCATACATAGAAGATTTATGAGAATGTTGCTGGAACTCGGTGGCCTGAAAGATTGGGCAGGCTAGGGATTTATTCCTCAGAGTGCAAGAGAATGAGACTTAATCGTTTTGAGGTATATAAAATCATGAGGGGAATTGCTAGGGTGAATGCACGGAGTCTTTTTTTTTCCCATGGAGGGGAATCAAGAACTACAGGTTTGTGAGAGGGGAAAGATTTAATGGGAACCTAAGGGGTAACGTTTCCACATAGTGGGTGTATGGAACGAGCTGCCAGAGGAGGTAGTGTCACTTATAGAGTGAGTGCTACATCTGTGCTGAATATTTATTCTACAACTCACAATATCTTTTCAACGTTACCATAAAAAGTAATTGCAAACTTGAGAGACCAACAGTCTAATTTGGCACGTCCAAGGCTGAGTAGCTATGTTTCATTCTTTTCCCAATAACCAAAAGACGCTTCCAAATACCCTGTTATATATACACTATTGTATCTGCCTCTGCCACCACCCTCTGGAAGGCAGTGCCACCAGTGGTGGTAGAGGCAGGTACGATAATGGCGTTCAAGCGGCTGTCAGAGAGGTGCGTGGATATGCAGGGCATGGGGGGGGGGGGGTCACGTGCAAGCTGAGGGGGTTAGTTTAATTTGCCATCGTGTTTGGCACGGACATTGTGGACCGAAGGGCCTGTTTCTGTGCTGTACTGAACTATGTTGTATGTTCTATCCCCTCAGAGCAAGAAACACGCCAACAAGGTTCGCCTGTACTACATGTTACACCCTGAGGATGGGGGCCCCCCTTCCAAAAAACTGCGATCGGACAATCCAGTAAGTGACCGCGACCCGTTCCTCCCCACGCCAACAAGGCGCTCCCCTTCCAGCTCTCCCCTTCTTCATGGTCGCAACGTTTGGTTCAGTTTAGTGATGCATCGCAGAAACGGGCCCTTCGGCCTACCGAGTCCGCGCCGACCATCGACCGCCCCTTCACGCTAGCTCAATCCTACACGCTTGGGACAATTTACTGATTTCGAATTTACAATTTAAATACACAATTCAACCTAAAAACCTGCGCGTCTTTGGAATGTGGGAGGAAACCGGAGCACCTGGGAAAAATCCCCACAAGGTCACAGGGAGAAAATGCTAACTCCATACAGACAGTGCCCGTAGCCAGGATCGAACCCGGGTCTCTGGTGCTGTAAGGCAACACCCCTGCCCCACTGTGCCGCCCCTTGCCATGGAGTAGTGCAACGTGGGCAATACTCATTTGGCCCAAGGTAGACAAAAATGCTGGAGAAACTCAGCGGGTGAGGCAGCATCTATGGAGCGAAGGAATTGCCGACGTTTTGTGTCGAGACCCTTCTTCACCATATTGCTCTAAGCCTTTCCTATCTATGTACCTGTCCAAATGTCTTTTAAATGTTCTTATAGTACCTGCCTCAAATACCTCCTCGTTCATAAATCCACCACCCTCTGAGTGATAAAGTCCCCATCAGATTCCTGTTAAATCTTTCCCCTCTCACTTGGCCCTCGACTATCTTTACTTTACTGGACTGTACCTTGCACTAAATCTTATTCTCATTTTCCATGTATCTGTACATTGTGGACAGCTTGTTTGACAATAGGTGCAGGAGTAGGCCATTCGGCCCTTCGAGCCAGCACCGCCATTCAATGTGATCATGGCTGATCATCCCCAATCAGTACCCCATTCCTGCCTTCTCCCCATATACCCTGACACCGCTATTTTTAAGAGCCCTATCTAGCTCTCTCTTGAAAGCATCCAGAGAACCTGCCTCCACCGCCCTCTGGGGCAGAGAATTCCACAGACTCACCACTCTCTGTGAGAAAAAGTGTTTCCTCGTCTCTGTCCCAAATGGCCTACTCCTTATTCTTAAACTGTGGCCCCTGGTTCTGGACTCCCCCAACATTGGGAACATGTTTCCTGCCTCTAGTGTGTCCAAGCCCTTAACAATCTTATATGTTTCAATGAGATATCCTCTCATCCTTCTAAACTCCATGATTGCAATCATGTATAGTCCTTTCATGGACTGGATAGCACGCAACAAAAGCTTTTCAGTACCATGGTACATAACTAAACTAAAACAAAAACTTAAAATTAAAACTACACCTTAAACCTGTGTCTGCGGGTCCTTGATTTCCCCCACCCTGGCGACAAGACTGTGCATTCACCCTATCTGTTCCCCTCATTATTTTATACATCTCTATAAGATCATCTCTCGGTCTCCGGCTCGCCAAGGTGTAAAGCCCTAGCCTGCCCAACCTCTCCCTGTAGCTCAGGCCCTCGTAAATCTCCCCTTCGCTCTTTCCAGCTTCACGACACCCTTCCTCTAGCAGGGTGACCGAAACCGAACACAACGAACACTCTAAGCCTCCGTTGTTCATTAAAGCCCCACTGTTTTAAAAATAACACCATGGCCCCACTGTGCTGCACGCTGTGTGCGTTGTGCGTTTCTGCAGCTTTAGACTGATGTCTTCTCTAGCAGTGGAACAAGGCTCCCGTGGTGCTGAGCTAATGTAACTGGGCCTGACAATACCAAACCTTGGCTCATCCCCACTACTCATCCCCTTTCAAAAGTAGGCCTGTCTCCGTGGGATACCGTGAGCAGAATAGGAGCTGGCATCAGAATGACGTTGAGCTTCTGTGAAGACCGTGAGACTGTGCAGCGATTTAGCTTCGTGATCCCCTGTGAGCTCTCGCTCCGCATCTCAGCTGCTCCGCATTTCAGTCCATTTTATTAATATTTCCTCTCAGTTGAAATATTGATGCTATGCACTCCTGTCTACGGGGTGTTGGGATGGGAGACCTGTGTCAGATGTGCACATATACTGATGTGTGTAAAACAAGTCTGAGTGTATGTTGCAGAACCATACAGCACAGAAACAGGCTCTTCAGCCCACCTCGCCAAAGCCGACCGAGATGCCTCGTCTAGTTAACTTTTATTATTGCAGGTAGAGTGAAAAGCTGTTTTATTGTGTGCTACCAGTCAGCGGAAAGACTATACATGAATTCAATCAAGCTGCCCACAGTGTGCAGGTACAGGGTAAAGGGAATAGTGCAAAATAAAGTCCAGTAAGATCCAATTAATGATAGTTCCAATATATCCAATAAGGTAGATGGAAGGTCAGGACCGCTCTCTAGTTGGTGAGAGGATGGTTCAGTTGCCTGATAACAGCTGGAAAGAAACTGTCCCTGAACCTGCACTCTGCACCTCTTGCCTGATGGGAGAAGGGGGAATGACTGTCGTGAGACTTGTCCTTGATTATGCTGGTGATCTATGCTGGTTCAAGTTGTCCACATTTATGTGTGTGTGTTATGCTGGTGTGGACATGTCCATCTGTGTATCCCTGTGTACGGGAGAATGTGTTTGTATGCGCGTATATATGCAGACATGAGTACGCACCGATATGTGTGTTTTGCTGCATGTCTGTGCGAGTGTGCATGGCGCGCACATTCATGCACCTGTGTGTGCTGTGGGGCATGCATACATGTCTTTAGCGTTGGTGTGTGCCTGTCTACATGCAGTGCATAGGTGTGTGTGTGTGTTCCTCTGCGTACATGTGCTTGTACATGCATACGTGCACACACATGCAGAGTGAGCTTTTACACTGGACAAGCCGCCTGTCCTGGGCTTCATGCTGACATTATGGATCCAGGGTGACGAATGGAAAACTCCCCATGACTTCCCACCAGCTGCTGTCTCCCTCTTACTGCCCACAAGAGTGGTTCTAGACCTCAGACACAAGGAACTGCAGATGCTGGAATCGTGCCGAAAACACAAAGTGCCAGAGTAACTCAGAGGGTCAGTCAGCATCAGTGGAGAACATGGACAGGTGATATTTTGGATCAGGACCCTTCTTCAGACTGAGACATGTCAGTGAGATGAAAGACTACACTAATTTGACCTTCAAAAGCACCCACCAACCCTGTGGTTGTCAGCCGGTGTCCAAAGCAACTGCTTCTTAATAAATGATGGGCATCGATAGTTAGTTTATTGTCCTGCATACCTTGAAAGAGGGGGAATGCTTTGTTTTGTATACAACCCAGTAATATCACACAATACATGCAATGCAAAGGACAGACACCACAGTGGCGCAGCAGAAGAGCTGCTGCCTCACAATTTCAGAGACCCGGGTTCGATCCTAACCTCTGCTTCTATCTGTCTGGAGTTTGCACGTGTGGGTTACCTCCGGTTGCTCTGGCTTCCTCCCAAAGACGGGCATGTTCGTAGGTTAGATGGCTTCTATAAATTGTCCCTGGGATGGAACGTGTATGTGTAATTGTAGGTCAGCGCAGACTCCTAAGCTGTATCTCTAAACTAAGCGAAACACCTGGAGGAAACCCGGAGAGTTTGTGGAGTTTGCACGGAGCGAACGTGCAAACTCCACACACAGACAGCAACCGAGGTCAGGATGGAACCCGGGTTTCTGGCACTGTGAGGCAACAGCTCTACCAGCTGCACCATTGTGTGCCACCCTGCAGCCCCTTCACAGGCACTGATCTCCCCCCTTCCCTGCCCACCGCAGACAGGCAGTAACTCAGAACTGAGGTTGTAATTAGATCGGCCGTGATCTAATTAAACGGAGGAGGCATCGGAGAAATAATTAACAAATAATTGCCATTGGAGGTACCCCGATGTGAGAGAATGTGCTCCCACAGAGACTGCACCACAACAGTGGGCTTCATTGGCTGCTGAAGGCCTCGTCTCATCCATAGATCATGAGAACCTCTGCAGGAAACTTTCCACCCACGTTTACTTTTGCTATCTACGTTTGGAAGGTGCCCAGGGTCAAACAAACAAACAAGCTTTAGTTTAGTTTATGTTTAAGAAGGAACTGCAGATGCTGGAAAATCGAAGGTGGACAAAAATGCTGGAGAAACTCAGCGGGCGAGGCAGCATCTATGGAGCGAAGGGAATAGGCAACGTTTTGGGCTGAAACGTTGCCTATTTCCTTTGCTCCATAGATGCTGCCTCGCCCGCTGAGTTTCTCCAGCATTTGTGTCTACATTAGTTTAGTTTATTGTCACATGTACCGAGGTACTGAGAAAAAGCTTATTGTTGCATGCTAACCGGTCAGCGGAGAGACTATACATGATTACAATCGAGCCGTCCGCAGTGCACAGATACAGGATAAAGGGAATAAATAAGTAGAGGTTTAACAGAGTGGAGCGATTGTAACGACCCACCTCTGGGACCGGCACGCAGGGACTTGCCTGGTGTGGGCACCATCTTGGTCACTGGTAGTGCAGTGATTTGAGCGTGGGTCAGTGTCCATGCCTGACTGGAATTTGTGCACCATCCTCTGGCCTGCTGTTTTCCAGAGAGGGAGCTTACTAAAGGCCGCTCAGAAAAATCAATGTATCCATCCACTCTGCACCCTTCCCCGCCAATTGTTTGGGATTGAGCAATTATGGGGCTTTCAGAAACATTGGTTCAACGATGCTTTAATTGTCACATGTGCCACAACGCAGTGAAATTCTTCTTTGCATACTTTACACATGCGGGCGCCGGGACACACAGTCCGGTCCGGTGCGCCCGCGCGCTCAGGCTCCTCCATCACCTTCGACCGGCTCATCCCACGAACCGCGTCCCACTCCTCGCCCGGCCATCTTTGTGTCCCATCAAGCCCCCCTGTAGCCGACCTTGAAAGCCCCGGAGGCATTACCCCGGATCACCCTCCTACTGGCCCTTGCTCATCACGTCCCACGTCTCCAGACAGTGGCTCCCTACTGGTATCGTCGCCGGGGAGCCTTCAGCCACAGCACCTCGGGTAGGATTAACAAACGGGTTAATCAAAAAACCCTCCCAACCCTGTCCCAGTGAGCTCTGTAAATCACTTGACATGTTCCATTGCATTTAGAACTGTGGGGGGGGGCTCATTATGACAGTCAGTCGACTGCTAGCTCCTACATTACACGAGGTAAAGGACAGGGACGTATCTTATAGAGAGTTTTAGGTAACTAACCTTGCGGCAGCACAGTGGCTCAGCAGTAGAGCTGCTGCCTCACAGTGCCAGAGACCCGGGTTTGATCCTGACTACGGGTGCTGTCTGTACGGAGTTTGTACGTTCTCCCCTGTGACCGCGTGCGTTTCCTCTGGGTGCTCCGGTTTTGTCCCACATTTCAAAGATGTACAGGGTTGTAGGTTAATGGGCTTTGGTAAAATTGTCAATTGTTCCTAGTGTGTAGGATGGTGTTGGTGTGCGGTGTGAGAGAAGGTCAGCATGGACTCGTTGGGCTGAAGGGCCTGTTTTTGTGCTGTATCTGTAAAGTCTGAAGACTACACCTACAAATTGGAGAATGAAGCGTTTTTTCATCTCCTGCACTGGCTATGAACTGGAATTCTGACTTGCTACAGCGATGCCACCACATCACCTATGCATGTCCGCCAGAGATGCTGCCTGACCTGCTGAGCTACTCCAGCACTTTGTGTCTTTTTGCGTAAACCAGCATCTGCAGTTCCTTGTTTCTAACATACCCCATTTAAGCTAGTCCCATTCGCCCACACTTTGCCAATATCCCTCTAAACCTTTCCTATTCATATACTATGACTAAATGTATTTTAATTGTGACGTTATAGTACCTGTCTCAACCACCTCTGGCAGATCGTTCCATAGACCCAAGACAAAGTTGCCCCTCAGACTCCTATTAAAGTCTTTCCCCCCTCACCTCAACCTCTGGTTTTTGACTCCCCTACCCTGGGTAACTAGATTCCGTGCCGCACCCTAGCCTGTGTCTCGCAGTCTGCAACAACACTCAGTGTTTTGAAGTCGGCTGCACACAGCACAGTGTCACCTTGAGAGAGGTGTGATCGCCGCACGCTAATCTACAGCTTGCTCCAGAGATGTCATGTTCTTGGAGATGCCCTCCCCCGATATGTGCAGCGTGAGTATTTTTAGAAGGCATATAATTTAATTTCAGACTGCCTGGGCCCCATGCATTAAATGATAGTCATGCATTTTTGATTTCTTCACTTCCTGCTGACTCACTTTAATTTGCTGTTCTTGCGCCATTGCCCAGGTGGGACTGCTGGCTCTGCATTGAGGGTGTGTGTGTGTGTACATGTGTGTGCGTGTGTATGCATGTGTGTACGTGTGCATGCATGTGCACGCGCGTGCTCTAGAGCGTTTTATTGTCGTATATCCTAAAACAGAACAATGAAATTCTCACCTGCAGCAGCACCGCAGATAATACACGCGTATAGAACCTGTTGCAGTTGTACAAGATGCTACTGAGGCCACATTTAGACTATTGCGTTCAGTTCTGGTCACCGTGTTACAGGAAAGATGTTGTCAAGCTGGAAAGGGCGCAGAGCAGATTTGCGAGGATGTTGCCAGTGCTCGAGGGCCTGCGCTATAGGGAGAGGTTGGGCACGCTCGCACTTTATTCCTTAGAGCGCAGAACGATGAAGGGTGATCTTATAGAGGTGTGCAGAATCATGAGAGGAGTAGACTGGGTAAACGCAGAGTCTCTTGCCCAGAGTAGGGGAATGGAGAACCAGGGGGCATAGGTTTAAGGTGAGTGGGGAAAGACTTAATAGGATCCTGTGGGGTATCTTTTTCACACAGGGAGTGGTGGGTATATGGAATGACCTTAAGATATCTTCAAATTAAACCACCCTTTCAATTCCAGGCTTGCACAGACACACACAGACATGCAGTTACGCACACATTAGTACGCACACACAGTCACACACACACATAGAGGCACATAAACACAGGCAGCACACCCATATACACATACACACACATACGCACCTATACACATACACACATACAAACACATACACATATACACACACGGACAGACTGTGTAACTTGCCCCTCCTGTGCAGGGAGTGGATGAGAACGTGGGATAACAGAACTAGTGTGAATGGTTGATCGATGGCGGGTGTGGACTCAGTGGGCTGAAGGGCCTGTTTCCATTCTGTATCTTTCTATAATTCAGAAGGACCACGGGAACCGTTGTTGTTGCAAACAACGGCTTTATGTTGGGATATTCTGAGACGTTTCCACGGAGGCTGACACACATTTGGGTGTTTGTACCCAGCGTGAATCAGATATACTGATCGTTTCCCGGGGCCATATACATGAGGCATTAATTGATGGGCAGCCACTGTTGTCACGTAGCAAGCACAGCAGTCACTTGGCGCACAGCAAGATCCAACCAGGCAGCCACCTGAGAAACACCACCCGTTCCCTCCCTGTAATGCCACGTTTGGGGGTGAATATCAGAGGCAACAAAAGATTGGGTAGGAAGGTACAGCAGTTGCTGGTTTACACTGAAGGTAGCCACAAAATGCTGGAGTAACTCAGCGGGACAGGCAGCATCTCTGGACAGTCAGAATGGGTGATGTTTCGGGTCAAGATGTCCCTGCTCAAGAAAGGGTCTCGACCAGAAACGTTACCCGTTCCTTCTCTCCAGAGATGCTGCCTGTCCCGCTGAGTTACTCCAGCATTTTGTGTCTACCTTCCATGTTTCTAATTTGGTGCCTATAATGGAACCCTTCGTGGTGAGGACCTGCTGTACACTGTGGACAGCTCGATTGTAATCGTGAATAGTCTTTTCACTGACTGGATAGCACACTGGTGCCATCTTGTACCATTCAAGTCCAGAGTTGTTATAAATGTAGATTCTTAACGGCCACTTCGTGCCTATTTTATGTAAACCAGCATATGCAGTTCCTGGTGTCTTCTATAATTTATTTTCCAGTTCCTTGCCCCTCCCCTCTGATCTTCTATCTTGCCTTTTATCGATCCAGCCTTTGGTTCACTCTGGTCGCATTCTAAAATTGCTCCCAATTTTCAGGGCTGCTGTATTTTATTATCCTCAACCATTGATTTAATACAATCTTTAATGTCTCCTGTCAGACACAGATGAATCGCTTTTCCTTCTGGGAAATTCGTGCCTTGTAAAAAAAGGTTTTGTTTTTTACAACGTGCAATTTTTTTTCACGGGGCATCCTTAGCAGATTGGAGTACTGTGTGCAGTTCTGGTCGCCCCATTGCAGGAAGATGTGGAGACTTTGGACAGGGTGTAGAGGAGGCTGAGCAAGACGCCCATCTATGCTAGTCCTTTTTGCCTGCATTTGGCCCATATCCCTCTGAACCCTTCCTAGTGTATTTTAAATGTATGTGCCTCAACTACCTCCTCTGGCAGCCCGTTCCATATACCCACCACCCTCTGTGTGGAAAAAGATGCCCCTCAGATTCCCATTAAATTTTTCCCCCACTTGAGGTGCGAGGGGGAATTGATGAGGTTAATGCACTGTCTTTTACTCAGAGTAGGGGAATCTACAAACAGAGGACATGTTTAAGGCGAGAGGGGAAGGATTTAATAAGAACCTGAGGAACAAGGTTTTCATTAATTTTCCTCTCTCACCTTGAACCATGTCCTCTGGACCTTGATGAGGTGTTGAGGGCAGATGTAATAACCACATTTACAACGATTGGAGGAGGAGTAGAAAAATATAAAATGCTTGGTGGTAAGATCGGCTGATGGAGTCTTGAGTCTTGCAGCATAGAAACAGGCCCTTCAGCCCATCTGCCCATGCTGACCAAGATGGCCCACCACAGATAGTCCCACTTGCCTGCATTTAGCACATATCCCTCAAAACATTTTATATTTATGTACCTGTCCAAATATCTTGTAATTGTTGTTACAGCAGGGCTATATATGGAAACATGCCCTTCGGCCCACTTTCTCCATGCCGACCAAGTTAGTTCCGATTGCCTGCATGTTTCCCATTGCCCTCTAAACTGATTCACTGAGCCACTGCTTCACACTGCCAGAGACCCGGGTTCGATCCTGACCTTGGGTGTTGTCTGCGTTTGGAGTTCGCACGTTCTCCCTGCGACTCTGTGGGTTTCCTCCAGGTGCCCTGGTTTCCTCCCACAGCCCAAAGACGTGCGAGTTTGTAGGTTAATTGGTTCTCTGCAAAATTGCCCCCAGTGTATAGGGAGTGGATGAGAAAATGGGCTGAGAGTCGAGAGTCAATTGCCTCACACTTTTAATTGACGGAGTGGACCCGATGGGCCGATTGGCCTCACACTGACACCTATGACTTTTGAACTCAGCAATTGTTAATTATGTTTAATTGTCAAATGTACCGAAACAGAGCAATGAAATTTTTACTTGCAGCAGCATGACTGGTCTGCAAACACGGTAACTCAAGAGATAACATAATTAAAGAAACAAAACAAGTAAAATAAATAATAAAAAACAATATTATTGCAAAACAAAAGAAAAGCCCATTGTCCCTAGTGTGAGTTAAGATAAGATAAGATGCATTTATTTGTCACGTGTGCCAATTGGCACAGCAAAATTAAATCACCATACAGCCATACAGTAAAAATAAAGAACACAACATGGAGTAGATAGATTTCAACATAAAACCATCCCCCCACAGCAGGATCAAAGTTTCCCACCGTGAGGGAAGGCACCAAAGTCAGTCTCTTCCCCTGATGTTCCCCACTGTTCCCCCGTGGTCAGGGCCTCCCCGAGCCCCCTGCAGTCGCTGCTACGGGCGGCCCGATGTTCAGGCCCGCTCCCCGTGGTGATGTAAGTCCGACGTCGGGGCTGGGGGATGTCCTCAGCGGCCTGGACCCCGAGTCGGCCCCCTCCTACCGGAGTCCGCAGCTCCCAAAGTCCACTGGCCGCGCCGGGTGGAGATGCAACGCTGGAGGCCCTCGGCAAAGGGCCCCAGGACTCCACGATGACGGTCAGCGCCGCCCGCGTTGGGAGCTCTCTAGACCAGAGCTCCACGATGTTGGAGCAGCGGCCCAACGCTCTGGAGCTCCAACGGCGACCCAGGTAGGCATCGCCCGCTCCGCGGTGACTCCAGCGCCGCGCCGCCGCTGTTGCAGCTCTGGTCCGGTTCCCGGTCCCCGGCAGGAAAGGCCGCTCCGACCCAGGAGGTAGGCCGCGAGGTGGGGGGCGAGGACGCGACTCGGAGAAATAGTCGCGTCCCCGCCAGGAAGCGACTGGCAGTTAGTTTCCTCCTTACCCTTGCCCCTCTCCCCCACATAGAAAAGTTAAATTCCCCCAAAAACAGACTTTTAACGGACTAAAAATAAACAAAAAGATGGAAAAACAAACGGGCTGCTGCTGGCAGTCCAGCGCCCCCTAGCGTCCGTTGAGTAGAGGCCTAGTAAACTCGATGGGCTGAAGGGCCTGTTTCCATGCTGTATCTCAAAACTTTCTAAACCTCTTCCCCAGGCAAGGGTCTAGGGGCCTAATGCTTGCAAATTGAATTGGCATGGGGCAGCATGGGCAAGGTGGGCCGAAGGGCCTGGTTCTGTGCTGTATGGTTGTACGAGCCATCTCAGCCACAAAGCCCTGTGCGAGCGAGTCAGATTTCCTGATGTCATTGTGTGCAGCCTCAGCACTGTGCTCTGTTCCTTTGATCCATTCATCACTTTAAGTGTTCCTTTACAGCCCATCTGGGTAATAAAGATATTGATAAAGCTTCGTAATGGTCATTCTTCAAGGAGTTATAATAGGGGAACACGCAAGGAGTGCTTACATTAATCTGGCCCTAATTTTCATGCAATTACTTGTTATTCTTCCTTTAATTTCCCCACTCGGGTGCCTGCGTCAAGTCCTCCTCAGCTGCTATTTCATACTTTAAATATTTTGATGTCGTGTTATAGAATCAAAGAGTCACGGAGCCTGGAAACAGGCCTTTCGGCCCAACTCGTTCATGCAGACCAAAGTGCCCCACTTACTCTAGACCCACCAGCTGGTGTTTGGCCCAATTCCCTCTAAACCTTTCCTATCCATGTACCTGTCTAAACGGCTTTTAAAACTTCTACTGATGCACCACAGAAAACATATTGTCGGTTTGCATCGTAACTTGGTTTGGCAACGGCTCGGCCCAAGACCGTGAGAAATCGGTCCCCACCTTCAACTCTTCCTACACTTCAGGCTGCTTCGGAAAAGCAGCCAACATCATCAAACGCTTGTCCCACCCCGATCATTCAATCTTCTCCCTGCACCTGTCCAGTAACAACATTTTAAAGACACATTGGGACAGGTAAACATAGAAACATAGAAAATGGGTGCAGGAGTAGGCCATTCGGCCCTTCGAGCCTGCACTGCCATTCAATATGATCATGGCTGATCATCCAACTCAGTATCCTGTACCTGCCTTCTCTCCATACATCCCTGATCCCTTTAGCCACAAGGGCCACATCTAACTCCCTCTTAAATATAGCCAAAGAACTGGCCTCAACTACCTTCTGTGGTAGAGAATTCCACAGATTCACCACTCTCTGTGTGAAAAAAAAAATCTCATCTCGGTCCTAAAAGACTTCCCCCTTATCCTTGAACTGTGACCCCTTGTTCTGGACTTCCCCAACATCGGGAACAATTTTCCTTTATCTAGCCTGTCCTACCCCTTAAGAATTTTGTAAGGTTTCTATAAGATCCCCCCTGAATCTTCTAAATTCTAGCGAGTACAAGCTGAGTCTATCCAGTCTTTCTTCGTATGAAAGTCCTGCCATCCCAGGAATCAGTCTGGTGAACCTTCTCTGTACTCCCTCTATGGCAAGAATGTCTTTCCTCGGATTAGGAGACCAAAACTGTACGCAATGCTCCAGGTGTGGCCTCACCAAGGCCCTGTACATCTGCAGTAGAACCTCCCTACTCCTATACTCAAATCCTTTTGCTATGATGGTACATGGATAGTGTGCCCATCCAAAAGCCTCTTCAATGCCTCTATCGTATCTGCCTCCACCACCACCCCTAGCAGTGCGTTCCAGGCACCCACCAACTTCTGTGCAAGATAAAAAACTGTGCATCTTGTTTACACTTTGCTTTTGTCGCCTTCAAGCTGTGCTCTCTAACATTTGATATTACCATCCTGTGGAAAAGGTTCTGACTGTCGACCCTGTCTATGCCTCTCATAATGTCATAAACATCTATGAAGTCTCCCCACAACCTCTGGCATTCCGGACAAAACCTCTGATGTTCCAGCGCTGTGTGTTTTTTAATTATGTAGTGGGCCTCAGATCTACAGACCGCTGACTCAGAGATGAGAACAATTGAGTCAACTAAACAGTTGCGTTGCAGGATTAGTCCTCTGGGTGACTTTAACCTTTTATCCTGCAAATATCCAGAGATAAGAATAGTTACTGGGATGCATCAGTAATCAGTTGATCAATGCGAAGCTTCCTGAATCAAAGGCACTTGCAGGAAACGGGTCAAAATGTTATCGCACGTAATCGCATAGCATAACATTCAGAACCTCAAGCCCACACCTCCGCTGAATAAAGCCGTGTCTGATATGTCGAAACAAGGAACTACAAATGCTGGCTAATGCACAAAAGGACACATAGTGCGGGAGTAACTCGGCAGGTCGCACAGCATCCAGTGGAGTCCGAAGAAGAGTCTCGACCCGAAACGCCACCCATTCCATCCAGGGATGCTGCCTGTCCCACTGGGATACACCAGCACTTTGTGTCTATCCATGGAGAACATAGATAGGTGACATTTCGGATTGAGATCCTTCTTACTTCAGGTCTCCCCTCAGCCTCCAGCGTTCCAGAGAAAACAAGCTAACTCCATGCATCCTCTCCCCGTAGATAATATCTCCTAATCCAGGCATCATTCCGGTATTTTACATATCTTTCATTCATTGTTCTTTATCTCTCCACGTCACCATCTATATCTCTCGTTTCCCTTATCCTTAACCGGTCTGAAGAACCCGTTCCTTCTCTCCAGAGATGCCGCCTGTCCCGCTGAGTTACTCCAGCTTTTTGTGTCTATCATTCTGGTAAACCTCCTCTGCACGCTTTCCAAAGCCTCCAAATCCTTCTTGTAATGGGGGTGACCAGAACTGCACATAATAGTCCAAATTCTGCAAGATAATTAATTGTTTAATGAAACGATCCCTGAATTTCCGTCACCTTCAGGAATCTTGGAATAACTTCACAAAAAGTGGTCAGGTCAAGGCTAGTTTATTGGCCGAGAGACTCATACAGCATGGAAACAGGCCCTTCAGCCCAACTTGCCCGTGTCAAGTAAGATGCCCATTGACTCTAGTCCCGCCAGCCTGCATTTGGCCCATATCCCTCTAAACCGATCCTATCCAAATACCTGTCCAGATGGTTTTCTAGTGCCTGCCTCAACTACCTCCTCTGGCAGCTTATTCCATTTACCCGCTACCTTTAGTGTAAAAATGTTGCCCTGCAGGTTCCTATTAAATATATACAAACGTTCAGAGAGGGGTATAGATACAATGGAAACCTTGTTTGCAGCAGCATCACAGGCACGTACGCTCAGACAAGCACAAACTCATACATTATAGATAAATGTCTCATAAATTCTGCAAGAGACAACATTCTTACAGGATTTGACACTACAGAGACAGGGATAATGCTTCCCTGGGCTTGTGTGCCTGGAATTAGGGGTCACAGACTTGGAAAATAAGGTTGTCCATACAGGGGCGGAGATGAGAACAAATCATCACCCAGAGTATGGTGAGTCTTTGGAACTCTCCGCCCAAGAGGGCTGTAGACGCTCTGACCCTTGGCTTTGCTCGAGGCAGAGACTTGTAGATATTTAAGAAATCACAAAATTGATGGTTAGTGCGGGGAAACATCAGCCTTGTTGTGCTGGGACCTCTGTTGTTTGTTTATATACATATATGCATGTGTGTTAAAGCATAGAACTGTACAGTACAGCACAGGAAGGGGGCCCTTTGGCCCACAAGGTCTGTGCCAAACATGTTGCCAAGTTAAACTGCTCTCATCTAGTTAATGTGGAGCATTGGTCGGCGTGCCGAAGGGTTTGTCACCACACTGTATCTCTAAGCTAAGCTAAACTAAACTCTCATCTACCTGCACATGATCCATATCCCTCCACACAGAAGGCGGCGGGTGCCTGGGAAGTGCTGCCGGGGACGGTGCTGGTGGAGGCAGATACGACAGTGGCGTTTGCGAGGATTGTGGATGGGCACACATGGATGTGCAGGGAATGAAAGGATTTGGATCAGGTGCAGGCAGAGGAGATTAGTTCATCTTGGCATCAAGTCAGGCGCGGATATTGTGAGCCACAGAGCTTGTTCTTGTGCTGTACGGTTCCATGTTCTTATAGCATAACAGGCACAAGGGGCTGAATGGCCTCTTTCTGCTTCTATTCCTTACAAAGTGTTTTAGGTCAATGAAGTATGATTCAGGCCTGGTCACTGGCAGAGTCTAGGATGCACTGCAGTCAGCAACATGCCACAGTTTGAAATGATGTTGGATTGGGAGTCAATATTTATTTGTTATTGTCACATGTACAGAGGTACAGTGAACAGCTTGTTTGTTATGTGCTATTCAGTCAGCAGAAAGTCAGCATAATTACGATCAAGCCCTCCAGAGCGTACAGCTACAGGGTAAAGGGAATAATGTTCAGTGCAAGATAAAGTCCAGTAAAGTCTGATTAAAGGTAGTGGTAGAGCAGGTGCCTTAAGCCCCTGTCCCACTTAGGAGACCTAAACAGCAACCTCTGGTGGCCTTGCCCGCCACCCAAAAGCTCGAGGTGACCTGCAACCTCCTACCACCTCCCACGCACATGTTGAAAACCTTCCTCGACGATGAAGAAAACCGGCTTGGACTGGACCTGCGACTAAAAAATGATCGATTTTTAAAACGGCAACCTATTTTTAGTCGAGGCCGGTTTTAATCACGATGAAAAAATAGCAGCAACCTAGATGAAGCCTCGACCAAGCGGAAACCACTTTCGACCATTAGGGAGAGTGACCAAAACCTCCGGTAACATGGAAACCTTGGGTGGTGGGCAAGGTCACCAGAGGTTGCTGTTTAGGTCTCCTAAGTGGGACAGGGGCTTTACCGCGCCAGAGACCCGCATCGATCTTGACTGCGGGTGCTGTCTGTAGTATGAACACGTGGGTTTTCTAGAAGTGCCCCGGTTTCACCCCACACTCCAAAGACGTACTGGTTTATAGGTTAATTGGCGTACATGGTGATCGCTGGTCGGCGTGGACTTGGTGGGCCGAAGGGCCTGTTTCTGTGCTGTATCCCTGAAGTCAAAAAAAGCCCGAGGGTCTCCAGTGAGGTAGATGGTAGGTCAGGAATGCGCTCTAGTTGGTGAGAGGATGGTTTAGTTGCCTGATAACAGCTGGGAAGAAATTGTTCCTGATTCTGGAGGTGTGCGTTGTCGCACTTTTGTACCTCTTGCCTGATGGGGGGATGGGGGGGGGGGGGGGGAGAAGAGGGAGTGACCGGAGTGAGACTGGTCCGTGATGATGATGGCGGCCTTGCCGAGCCAGCGTGAGGTGTAGGTTGGTCAGAAGGTGGGGAAACCGCTCTTGCTCTTCCATTCCGTCCGGGGAGAGCAGTCGGTTTAACATCTCATCAGACAGTCCAGTTCTACCTGAAGAAGGGTCTCGACCCGAAACGTCGCCTATCTCCTTCGCTCCTTAGAATGCTGCTGCACCCGCTGAGTTTCTCCAGCTTTTTGTGTACCCTCGATTCTCCAGCATCTGCAGTTCCTTCTTTAAAAAAAAAAAAAAAGACAGTCCAGTTCTACCTGCTGTGTCCAATCCCTTGCTTTCACTGGAACTTTATAACCCAGGGCAATCGGCAAGTTGGCAGCATTTCACACAGAGAGAATAAGTTGTGTACATTTTTGTCACGGCAAATAGAATTTATACATGAATGATATTTATTTATTCCTGGGGATTAGGTGTGGAGGGAACCCTCTGTCTATTCCCTGAATAAATTATAATGAGTTGATTCTAACGCCTGCCTTACCTATCTAGCTGTAAACATCACAGTCTCTCCCCACCCACTGAATCCGCTGCCACTGCCCATGGAGGCTTTCCCCATCACCGATTTCCCCCACCCCCGCCCCTCCCCCTGCTGAGTCCCCTCCCATGGACACTCTTCCCCCACCTCTGACTCTCCCCAAAAAGGCATCGAGATCTGAAGATTGTCCCTGACACCATTTTAATGTGTAAACTAGGTCAATAATTCACCATATAACCATATAACCATATAACCATATAACAATTACAGCACGGAAACAGGCCCTCTCGGCCCTTCCAGTCCGTGCCGACCATTTGTTTTCCCCTAGTCCCATCTACCTGCACTCAGACCATACCCCTCCATTCCCTTCACGTCCATATACCTATCCACTTTACTTTTAAATGTTAAAATCGATCCTGCCTCCACCACTTCTGCTGGAAGCTGATTCCACACAGCCACCACCCTCTGAGTAAAGAGGTTCCCCCTCACGTTACCCCGAAACCTCTGTCCCTTAATTCTCATGTCATGCCCTCTTGTTTGAATCTTCCCTGCCCTCAATGGGAAAAACGTATCCACGTCAACTCTGTCTATCCCTTTCATCATTTTAAAGACCTCAGTCAAGTCCCCCCTTAACCTTCTGCGCTCCAAAGAATAAAGACCTAACTTGTTCAACCTTTCTCTGTAACATAGTTGCTGGGACCCAGGCAACATTCTAGTAAATCTCCTCTGTATTCTATCACAGAATCCTCTAGTTGCCGAGGATTCCACCAGCCGTGATTGATGGAAGTGCTAAAACTGGATCAAAGCCTGAATATCTCCCCCTACCCTCACTATATCCTCGGCTGAGCTGCACGGTCAGGCAGCGGCAGAGCTGCTGCCTCACAGCGCCAGAGACCCGGGTTCAAACCCGACTGCAGCAGTACAGAGTTTGTACGTTCTCCCCGTGACCGCGTGGGTTTTCTCCGGGTGCTCCGGTTTCCTCCCACACTCCAAAGATGTGCAGGTTTGTTGGTTAATCGGTTCTGGGAAAAATTGTAAATTGTCCCCCCCGGCGTGTGGGATGTTGCTAGTGTACGGGGTGATCGCTGGTCGGCACCGACTCGATGGGCCAAAGGGCCTGTTTCCGCACTGTATATCTGAAGTCTGAAAGATTTCCCTGTCTGTCGTAGACAATCTTTGCCTCCACTCAGCTAGTAACCAGCATCACAATGTAACAATCTCACAAAGAGTTGTGATGTTTGTGCAACCAAAATAATCTCTCACAAGCTGAACGTGAGTCACCTCTCCGCTGAAAATAGTCGATCTCCTGAGGTCGATCACTTGAGGGCTATTTATTTCACTGTGCTTTAGACGCCAGAGATACAGCATGGAAACAGGCCCTTCAGCCCACCGTGTCTGCACCGACCAGCTGAGTTGCTCCAGCATTATGTGTCTATCTTCGGTATAAACCAGCATCTACAGTTCCTTCCTACACATTGAGCAGCCCTGAGCTGGTATCTACCTCATTGGAGACCCTCAGGCTATCTTTGATCGGACTATACTGGGCTTGATCTCGCAGTAAACGTTATTCGCATTATTCCCTTTATCCTGTATCTGTACACTGTGGACGGTTCAATTGTAATCATGTATTGTCTTTCTGCTGAATGGTTAGCATGCAACAACGGGGTCACAGTTTAAGGATAAGGGGGGAGTCTTTTAGGACAGAGATGAGAAAAACATTTTTCACGCAGAGGGATAGACAGAGTTGACGTGGATACGTTTTTCCCATTGAGGGTAGGGAAGATTCAAACAAGAGGGCATGACATGAGAATTAAGGGACAGAAGTTTAGGGGTAACGTGAGGGGGAACTTCTTTACTCAGAGGGTGGTGGCTGTGTGGAATCAGCTTCCAGCAGAAGTGGTGGAGGCAGGACCGATTTTAACATTTAAAAGTAAAGTGGATAGGTATATGGACGTGAAGGGAATGGAGGGGTATGGTCTGAGTGCAGGTAGATGGGACTAGGGGAAAACAAATGGTCGGCACGGACTGGAAGGGCCGAGAGGGCCTGTTTCCGTGCTGTAATTGTTATATGGTTATTGTTATATGGTTATTTGAGTGGTGAATCTGTGGAATTCTCTGCCACAGAAGGTAGTTGAGGCCAGTTTGTTGGCCATATTTAAGAGGGAGTTGGATGTGGCCCTTGTGGCTGAAGGGATCAGGGGGTATGGAGAGAAGGCAGGTACAGGATACTGAGTTGGATGATCAGCCGTGATCATATTGAATGGCGGTGCAGGCTCGAAGGGCCGGATGGCCTACTCCTGCACCTATTTTTCTATGTGACTAAAAGCCTTTCACTGTACCTCGGTACACGTGACAATAAACTGAACTCAAACTCAAGATAGACTCAGAATGCTGGAGTAACTCAGCGGAACGGGCAGCAACTCTGGAGAGAAGGAAAGGGTGACGTTTCGGGTCGAGACCTTCTTCAGACCTAAAACGTCACCTATTCCTTCTATCCAGAGATGCTGCCTGTCCCACTGAGTTACTCCAGCATTTTGTGTCTCTCTTCGGTTTAAACCAGCATCTGCAGTTCCTTCCCACACGTGAACTCAAACTCAAACAGTCGATCAATGGTGTTGTCTGGGTGGGCCGAAGGGCCTGTTTGCATGCTGGGTCTTTAAGTAATAAATGCATCGATACTGTGCCTCTTGGTTCTCTCTGGCTGATTGGCGGCCCGTCCAGCGATTTGTCAAGGTTGGGGTGAGACTCTGCACTGTCAGCTGTGAGATGCAAGTGAGCTTTTGCCCGAATGCGACCGCCTCACGCAGCAAGCCGGCTGCACGAGTGCTCGCAAAGAACAGTCTGACAACCAATTTTCAGAACAAAATAATCTTGCTGCATTGCGGGAGAGAGAAATAACGAGCTTTAAGTGTGGCTTTGGGTCCTTTGATGGAGGCGCAGGGATGGGAGTCAGACTTTGTGGCAGAATATTTGAATTGTAAATATCAGGCAATGTTTAAAATTTAAATGAAATTAAGGCCGGGTTTAATAAGAGTGCCCTTTAAAAAGAGGCACAACAGAACCAATTAGAAACCCATCAAGGCGGCATTAATATGCAAAGACGGGAGGAAAATGTGATAAATTTGAGAAATTAATGCAAGTGTTCTAAATATATATTTGTAAACAGCACCAGCTTTCTCGTTTAATTAAGGCGCAGAGACAAATGATGGAGGCAGGGTCGGAGAGGTTAGGACAGAGAGTTCTAATGGCAAGACGCCGCAATGTCCATGTATGTTTTCTTCAGAGCTTCAGTCCCACAGCAGCGGTCCAGAGAAGAGTGGGCATGTTGCCCATGGGCATGACGCCATCGAGTCACCCAGCGTGGAAACAGGCCTTTTCGCCCCAACTTGTCCATGCTGACCTAGATGTTCCATCTAAGCAAGTCCCATGTACCCGCATTTGGCCTGCATCACTTTAAACCTTTCCTCTCCACGTACCTATCCCACCTAATTAACCTTCTCACTCAGCTGTCCTGTGCGAGACAACATAGAGTCATGTAGCACAGAGATGGGCCCTTCAGCCCAACTCGTCCGTGCTGACCAACATGCTCCGTCTAAGCTGGTCCCATATGCCCGCATTTGGTCCATATCGTTCTAACCCTTTACTATCCATGTACCTGTCCAATTAACTTTTAATTGCTGTTGTGGCACCTGTCTCAACTCCCTCATTCCATATGCCCACACACTATGTGAGAAAGGCCCTTCTAAATCCTTCTAATTACCTCCTATTCGTCTACCTGTCCAAGTATTTGTTGTTATAGCGCCTGCCTGAACTACCTCCTCTGGCATCTCGTTTCATACACTCACCAAGAATTGTCCCTCCTATTAAATATTTCCACTCTCACCTTAAACCTATGTTGTCTGGTTCTTGAACCCTAGCCCGCCCCCAACTCTCCCTGTACCTCGGGCCCCCGAATCCTGGCAACATCCTCGTCAATCTTCTCCGCCCTCTTTCCAGCTGAATGTCCCGGACAATGTTTACACACCGCAACCGCGGGATGAGTTGGAGTCGTTCAGCTCTAGACTTTAGAGATATAGCACGGAAACTGGCCATTCGGCCCTCCAATTCCAGGCCCACCAATCACCTGCAGACTCGTTCTATCCTACACGCAAGGGGTGATATACAAATTACGGAAGCCAATTAACCTACAAACTCGCACGTCTTTGGAGCGTGGGAGGAAACCGGAGCGCCCGGAGAGAACCCCGCGCGGTCATAGGGAGAACTCACAAACTCTGTACAGACAGTGATACATAGTCAAGATTGAACCCGTATCTCTGGCACGATGAGGCAACTACTCTACTGCTGTGCTGCCTGAACTAGGCCTCGCTCTATCAAGCACTGTGGTCACAGCTCACCACTATCGTGGCATCATTTTCGTACACAAATTACAGGCACTGGTTTATTATTGGTACGTGTACCCAGACACCTTGAAAAACTTTTGGTTTTCGTGCTGTCCAGCAAAATGGTAACAAACATGAGTGCCACAGCTGGTGCTGCCCTGGTCTCCCCACTGCAGGAAGGATATGGATGCAGAAGAGGATTACCTGAATGCTGCCTAGGTTAGAGGGCCTTACTGTGCCAAATGAGATAAATCACTTTCATCTCCATCCACGTGATCCATATCGCTCAGGGCCGCCAACTCTCACGCTTTGAGCGTGAGAATCACGCATTTGAAGAAACTCGCACGCCCTCACGCTGATCAGAAGTTTCTCACGCTCTGCGGTGAGAAATTCTGTGATCAACGAAAGTTTCTAAACTCAGATAAACTGCATGGTCCGCGGGTGTTGGAGAGCCAGGGCTGAGGGAGGGATGGAAGCAGATGTAGCGGCGGGAACACATGAGGACGGAAAGCCGGGCTGGCGAGTGTTTGCCGGGCTGGCGAGTGTTTGCCGGGCTGGCGAGTGTTTGCCGGGCTGGCGAGTGTTTGCCGGGCCTGGCGAGTGTTTGCCGGGCCTGGCGAGTGTTTGCCGGGCCTGGCGAGTGTTTGCCGGGCCTGGCGAGTGTTTGCCGGGCCTGGCGAGTGTTTGCCGGGCCTGGCGAGTGTTTGCTGCATCTCCGGCCATGGAGCAGTGCAAGAGTCCCGGGCCGATCGGAGGTGTCGGAGGCGTTGCCCCGCTGCCGCGAGAGTCTCTGCCTAAGGGACAGACACTCTCAAAGGGAGGTGGAGAGAGAGGGGAAGGAGACAGGGAGACGAGGGAGAGAGAGGGGGCTGAGAGGAGAGAGAGGGGAGAGACAGAGGGAGAGTGAATGGGGAGACAGGAGAGGGGAGGGGAGAGAGTGAGGTGGGAGAGGGGGGGGTAAGAGAGAGAGGGGGAGAGAGAGGGGGGAGAGAGAGGGGGGAGAGAGGCAGGGCTGCCAACTCCCATGCACTGAGCGTGAGAGTCACACATTTCACCAAATTCTCACGCTGATCACAAATTTCTCACACTCTGTCATGAGAAATTCTGTGATCAACGAAAATTTCAAAACTCATATCAACTGCATGGGCCACGGGAGTTGGAAGCAGAAGCAGCGGCGGGGACAGATGCGGACGGGGAGCGGGGCTGGCGAGTGTTTGCCGGGCTGGCGAGTCGCTCACTGCAGCTCCGGCCATGGAGCAGCCTCAGTGCAAGGCGTCGGAAGCGTTGCGCCACTGCCGTGAGAGTCTCTGCGCCAAATTCGCCCAGGTGACCGGCATGGATCAGGCTGCGGCTTGGTGCATCCTGGAGGACAAACAGTGGCTGCTGGAAGTAAGTACCAGGCACTGGGTAGAAACGGTGGAAGACAGTGGCCTTCAAATGGGGGTGGTTGGCGAAAGCATCCTGCTTGGCTGCTAGATTTTCACTTACTGTAACTGCAGGAAAAATGTTCCCGATGTTGGGGGAGTTCAGAACCAGGGGTCACAGTTTAAGAATAAAGGTGGGGGGGGGGCAGAGATGAGGACAAACTTTCTTCACCCAGAGAGTTGTGAATCTGTGGAGGCCAATTCACTGGATGTTTTCAAGAGAGAGTGACCACCACCCTCTGTAACAAGCTGGCACTCTCTAAAGATGGACCTGGACCCCCAAATCCATCTGGGCATTAATGCTGTCAAGCGTCTAGCCATTAACTGCATATTATGTTGACCAGCGATCAATGGAGAGGTCTAGGGTCTCAACCCGCAATAAAAATGATGACATTTTGATTTCTTTCCGTGAGTCGAACGTGCTCAAAATTTGGCACTGGTTTATGAAGAGCTCTTTACAAATTCTTCGCAGTTCAAAAGAGGGAACGCAAGCATTTTATTTATTTTATTTTATTAATTTATTGGCAAGGTCAGCATTTAACGTCCTTGGGAGCTGCCTTCTTGAACTGCTGCAGTCTGATGTGCAGCAGCTGGCGGGGCAGTTCAGAGGTGGGGTCGGGGGGGGGGGGGGGGTCCGCAACAGTGACGCAGCTGCCGCACAAAACCAGCCGCCTATTGATACAGGCAGATGGAGTGGTAAGGGAAGGAGAATAGTATGCTGGCCTTCATCAAGCGGGTCATTGAGTGTAAGAGTCAGTTCGATCCTGACTACGGGTGCTGTCTGTACGGAGTTTTTACGTTCTCCCTGTGACCCCGTGGGTTTTCTGCGGGTGCTCTGGTTTCCTCCCACTCTCTAAAGATGTACAGGTTTACAGATTAATTGGCTTTGAGATAAATTGTCCCTAGGGTGTAGGATGGCGTTAGCGTATGGGGTGAACGCTGGTCAGTATGGTGGCCCAAAGGGCCTGTTTCCATGCTGTATTTCCAAAGTGGGGAAGCATATCGTTTGGTGCGAGTATGGGCGCAAGTAAAACATGGAATGAAAATGCAGGTTTGGCGAAAATCAGCGGTGGATGGTCAGCATGGATTTAGTGGGCCAAAGGGCCTGCCTCCCCTCTTTGCAGGTGACCCCCACATTACAAGAGGCTGGGGGGACAGAGAGGGAATTAAGTCCTCCCTCCACCACCTCCAGTTTCAATTCCATTTGGAATATTTTGGAGGACCGAGAAACCAAGAACAAGGGAATTGAGTTCCTGGAAAACAAACCGAATTGCAATTTTCTGTAATGTAAAACTGTGTCACTCTTCTGGTGACAAGAAATGCGAGTTTAAAAAAAAAAATGTGTTTATTTTACACAAATTGTATCAGAGCTAAATTTCCTGTGCATGCCCCAGTTCTTTTGGTAGTGATTGATGTATTTCGTAAAGATGTATTTTTGTTACCCGAACTCCATATACTATGTAGGTTACACATATCACTGTACGATTCTACCTAGGCTGAAGAGCATTGGTGAATTAGATGGGATTAGGTTTATTAATGTCACGTGTACTGAGGTACAGTGAAAAAGTGTGTTTTGCATGCTAGCCAAACAGATCAGACACACCACATATAGATACAACCGTCAAACTCAAGTGAAATAGGTAGACCAAAGGGGAAGATACAAAGTGCAGAATATAGTTCTCAGCATTGTAGCGCATCAGTTCCAGAGACAAAGTCTATTGTCCGCAATTGGTACCCCCCCAATTTCCCCCTCCCCCCCCCCCGTCCCTTTCCACCTATTTCTCTCCCTCCAGCTTTACATTTCACTCCTCTACCTCTCTCCTTATCTGACATCCTTTTTGCCTCCTTTTTACCTCTAGCCTTTGTCACTTACTCCACCCATCTGCCCGTCACCACCCCCCCCCCCCCCCAACCACCTGTATCCACCTATCACTTGCCAGGCTTTGTCCTGCCCTGTCATTCTTTTCAGCTTTCTCTGCCCGCCATTGTACCAGTCTGAAGAAGGGCCCCATCCAGGGACATTCCCTCAACAGATGCTGCCCGACCAGCTGAGTTCCTTCAAGCAATTGTTTTTTTTTGCTCTAAATAGAATTAGCTCTAACCATAAATAGAGTGGATGAGAAGAGGATGCTCTCATGACTGGGAGAGTCTGGCACCAGAGAGCACAGACTCATCATTAAAGGACGCACCGTTAGAAAGGAGATGAGAAGGAATTTATTTCGCGAGAGGAGGAATTGATCGCCACAGACGACGGCGGAGGCCAAGTCATTGGGTATTTTTAAAACAGAGATTGACAGCTTTTAGATTAGTAAGAACGTCAAGGATTATGGGGAGAAGGCAGGAGAATGGGGTTAAGAGGGGTTTGATTGAGGAGTCAGATCAGCTTTGATTAAATGGCGGAGTAGACTTGATGGGCCAAATTCTTTTTGTTTTATTTCGAGAGATGCAGCATGGTGTCAGGCCCTTCAGCCCACCAAATCTGCACCGACCCGTTCACATTAGTTCGGTCCGACACACTAGGGACAATTTATGGAAGTCAATTAACTGATGGGCCAAATATTTCTGCTCCCATGTCCTCTAGCCAAGGATCTAACCCAATTTGCACCCCTGTGGCTTCATTAATAATAGTAACAGGTTTCTTGCGATGTGGTAAAGACACATTAAATGCCTTGTGTTAATGTGACGCTGAGATGGTGAAACTGTTACTGCTGCCCGCTCCGATCTAGTGTTGGGTAAGGAATCCCATAATATTGATCCAATTCAGTTAATAACTCACAGCAAATGCTTTCAGTTTATCAGTGATCTACGCATTGATTTTTGTGGACTTCCTGCAATTCTTTGGGACTTAATCACTCCGCAACTCTGCCTGCTCGCCTCCAGAGCAGTGCTGAGTGTTGAGAAGCAGAACCTGCCCGGCCAGCTCGTCAGCAACAACTCGGGGAATGAGTGTAGTGAAACGATGAAACCAGCTCAATCTGATAAAGGCGTGCGGAGAGCGAGGAAATTATGCTGTAACTCGGCAGGTCAGGCAGCATCTGGATTTAGAACGGAATTTAGTTTAGTTCAGTCTATTGTCACATCCACTGAGGTAAAGTGTAAAGCTTTTGTTGCGTGCTAACTATTCAGCAGACTGTACACGAGTACAACCAAGCCGTCGACAGTGTACAGATACAGGATAAAGGGAACAAATGTTGAGTCCAAAATGAAGTCCAGTAAATTCCAATTACAGATAATCCAACGGCCTCCAATTAGGTAGATGGACCTCTCTTTAATTGTTGATGGATGTCGGTGATGTTTCAGGTTGGCACCCTTCTTCAGACCAAGGGAACAGTGCTGGAGTAACTCAGCGGATCAGGCAGCATCGCTGGAGAACACCGATAGGTGACGTTTTGGGTCGTGACCCTTCTTCAGATGGATTGTGGTTGGAGGGGGGGGGGGGGGGGAGGAGAGGGGAGAAAGCTGGAAGAGAGGAGGGTTCAAGGCAGAGTTTGGAAAGTGATAAGTGGATAGAGGGGAGGGGAGCTTGACTGGCAGATGGGTGGACAAAGACAAAGAATGAAAAGAGCGTGTGAGATAGGGAGAGAAGAAGCATAAACTGTGATGCCGGAGGAAGGGGTGCAGGTGGTAGGGGACAAGAGGGGGAAATGGAAATAGGGCTGGAGAAATGGGTGAGCCTCCAGGTGGGTCACAGGGATAAGAGAGGGGGTGGGGGCAAAAATAGGGGAGGGGGAAGTATGTTAGTTACCTAAAATTGGAGATTGTTCATACTGCTGAGTTGCAAGCTACCCAAGTGGACTATGAGGTGCTGTTCCTCCTTTTGTATGTGGCTCACTCTGGCAATGGAGGAGGCCCAGGACAGAAAGGGCAGTGGGGGAATGGGGGTTAGAATGGTTAAACACCGTGAGATCCAGCCGGCCTTGGCGGACCGAGCGCAAGTGTTCGGCGAAACGGTCGCTGAACCCACGCTCGGTCTCGCCAGTGTAATGGAGGCCACGTGAGAAACACTGAATGCTGTGGATGATGTTAGAGGAGATCCACGTGAGCCTCTGTGCTGCATATACCGTCTCCATCCCAGTTCTGACGAAGGGTCTTCGACCTGAACCATTGATTCTATTTCTCTTCCCACGGATGCCGCCCGACCAGCAGAGTATTTCCACCTTTTTCTGGTTGGGTTTTAGGCTTCCAGGCGCTGCAGTTATATAATTTTTGATGTCCACAATTGCATCAATTATTTGGCCGAGATCCCAAACGTAAATGTTTCATTGAGTGTGTAGCTGGAGCAATTTAGCTGCAACCAGGTATAATTCAGAGGAAATTCATCTCACTTAAGAAAAGAGTGTAGAGGTTGGGAGGTCTTGTCACAGTTACATAAGACACTGGTGGGGCCACATTTAGAGTATTGTGTTCAGTTCTGCTCACCATGTTATGGGAAAGATATCATTAAGTTAAAAAGGATGCAGAGAAGCTTTACGAGGATGTTGCCAGGACTCGATACCTGAGATACAGGGAGAGGTTGAGCAGGCTAGGACTTTATTCCCTGGAGCGCAGGAGGACGAGGGGTAATCTTATAGAGGTGTGCAGAATTAAGAGAGGAATAGTTTGGGTAAATGCACAGTCCTGTGCCCAGAGTAGGGGATTCGAGAACTAGAGGATATACTGGTGAAGGGGGATTTAATAGGAATCTGAGGGGCAATTTCTTTACACAAAGAGTGTTGGGTGTATGGAAGCAGCTGCCAGAGGAGGCAGTTGAAGCAGGAACTATAACAACATGTAACAGACACTTGGACAGGTACATGGATAGGAAAGGTTTAGAGGGATATGAGTCAATTGCCAGCATATAGAATTAGCTTCCATAATCTTGGACTGAAGTATAGCTCCTGCTGTATAACTCGATGACACACACCACACACACCTATCCTACACTAATCCCAAGGTGATTTCCCCCCAACTCCCCCTTTCCTACCAGAGGCCAATTAACACACCAATACACATTTCTGAGATATGGGAGGAAACCAGAGCACCTGAGCACAGACAGCTCCCGAGGTCATTATTGAAGCAGGGTCTCCGGTGCTGTAAGGCAGCCGCTCCAGTACGGGACAGCATTCCAGCGTATAGATCACTTTACACTTTAGAGATACAGCGTGGAAACAGGCCCTTCTGCCCATCGAGTCCGTGCCGACCCGCGATCACCCCGTACACCAGCACTGTACTGCACCCGGGGGACAATTTACAATTTATACAGAAGCCAGTTAAACTACAAACCTGTACGTCTTTGGAGTGTGGGAGGAGGTTGGAGCACCCGGAGAAAACCCACGCGGTCACAGGGCGAACGTACAAACTCCACACAGGCAGCACCCATAGTGGGGATCGAACCTGGGTCTCTGGCGCTGTGAGGCAGCAACTCTACCGCTGTGCCACCGAGCCTGCCAGTGTAATCTGCGTAGCACAGTGGTGCAGAGTTACAGTTAAGGGCCTGTCCCACTGTACAAGGTAATTCAAGAGTTCTCCGGTAAACCCATGACTGAAAAATGTCCACGAGTAAAAAAATACTTGTGATGAACAAAAAGTTTACTTTTTACTCGTGCGAGCCACTACGAGATATTCACGAACTCCTGCAGACCCGCTACAGACATTCATCCGAGTTCGAATCGGCAAAAACGTGGGAGTACTCTTGAATTACCTCCTACAGTGGGACAGGCCCTTTAGAGTCAGACCAGCGGTAGTTGGTTCAGCTGTGATCTAATTGAGAGACAGGGCAGACTGGAGGTCCTCCAAGGACCTACCTCCTACCCTGCAGGAGGATGAAAACCCAGGAGACGCGGAGCACCGAGTTGGGGCGTCTTGGCGTCAGTGATAAGCCAGTGAATACATTTGCATCAACGTGTGCACTGACTGTGATTTGCGCATCTCTGCACATTTGCTCCATCTGTCGAGTGAGAACTCCACACACCATTTCCCTCCGTGCTGTGCTTACTGAGGGCCTGGCCAGGATGTTCTTTAAGGCCACTCCTTTCTCCGGCTGTCAAACGGAGATCTTCACCTTCGGGAGACAGACACAACGTGCTGGGGATGCTCAGCGGGTCAGGCGGCGTCTACGGAGAAAAAGGGTGGGTGATGTTTCGGGTCGGGACCCTTCTTCAGACGTTACATTCGGACTGAAGCGAAGGGAGTTGTAGAAGCCTCGCGTCAAACCTGGGACCGACCCCCGTTACTGAGGGAGCGAGGACCCGTGTGGCCACTGCTGTGTGCTGGTGCTGGTGCTGTGTCTCCCCTCAGGGCAATGGAGCTGCCACCAGCAAATTGAGGGAAGGATAGACTTGGAATACTTTCTTGTCACATGTGACTAGACGCAGTGACATTCTTTGCTTGCATACCCAATGTATACAAATAGCAGCCACCTATGGCGATGAGTTCAGCCCCACTGTAAGGTTCCCGATTAGCCAAATGGGAAGAAAACTGATCTCCTAAAAGTGTACATGATCTTATGGAGGTGTACAAAATTGTGAGAGGGAATAGATTGGGTAGACGCACAGAGTCTCTTGCCCAGAGTTGGGGAATCGTGAACCAGAGGGCACGGGTTTAAGGTGAGAGGAAAGAATGAATAGGAACCTGAGGGGTAACCTTTCTACACAAAGGGTGGTGGGTGCATGGAACGCGCGGCCGGAGGAGGTAGTTGAAGCAGGTGCCATCGCAACGTTTAAGAAACAAGTAGATGGGTACATGGACAGGATAGGTTTAGAGGGATATTGACCAAACGCATGAAGGTGGGCAGGGTACACAAAAGGCTGGAGAAACTCAGCGGGTGCAGCAGCATCTAAGGAGCGAAGGAGATAGGCGACGTTTTGGGTCGAGACCCTTCTTCAGACTGGTCAGGGATCAGGGAAACGAGAGATATAGACGGTGATGTGGAGAGATAAGGAACAATGAGTGAAAGATATGCAAAAAAGTATCGGTGATAAAGGGAACAAGCCATTGTAAGCTGTTTGTGGTGTGAAAATGAGAAGCTAGTGCGACTGGGGTGGGGGAGGGAGATAGAGATAGAGGGAATGCCAGGGCCCGAGGGCTGGGGGAGAGGTGGGAAGGGGAGGAGACAGCAAGGGGTTAACAGAATTGAGAAAATTCAATATTCAAGCCCAAAGGATGCAGACTCCCCAAGCGGAATATGAGGTGCTGTTTCCTCCAGCTTGCGGTGTTGCTCACTCTGGCCGTGGAGGAGGCCCAGGACCGAGAGGTCGGATACGGAATGGGAGGGGGAGTTGAAGTGCTGAGCCACCGGGAGGTCGGGTTGGTTATTGCGGACCGAGCGGAGGTGTTCGGCGAAGCGATCGCCAAGCCTCCGCTTGGTCTCACCGATATAGATCATCTGGCATCTGGAGCAGCGGATGCAGTAGATGAGGTTGGAGGAGGTGCAGGTGAACCTCTGTCGGACCTGGAAGGACTGCTTGGGTCCCTGAAAGGAGTGGAGGGGGAGGTGAAGGGACAAAGTGTTGCATTTCTTGCGGTTTGCAAGGGAAAGTGCCCGGGGAAGGGGTAGAGTGGGAGGGGAGGGAAGAATGGACAAGGGAGTTGCGGAGGGAGCGGTCTTTGCGGAAGGCAGACAGGGGGGGAGATGGGAAGATGTGGCGGGTGGAGGGGTCACGTTGGAGGTGGCGAAACTGGCGGAGGACTATGTTTGTATTTGCCGGCTGGTGGGGTGAAAGGTGAGGACCAGGGGACTCTGCCCTGTTTGCGAGTGGGGGAATGGGGAGCGAGGGCAGTGTTGCGGGGTATGGAGGAGACCTGGTGCGAGCCTCATCAATAGTGGGGGAGGGGAATCCCCGTTCTCTGAAGAATGAGGCCATTTGTGATGACCTGGTGTGGAACACCTCATCCTGGGAGCAGATGCGGCGTAGACGGAGGAATTGGGAATAGGGGATGGAGTCCTTACAGGGAGCAGGGTGGGAGGAAGAGTAGTCCAGGTAGCTGTGGGAGTCAGTAGGTTTGTAGTGGATGTCGGTCAGGAGCGTATCACCTGCAATAGAGATGGTGAGGTCAAGGAATGGTAGGGAAGTGTCGGAAATGGTCCAAGTGTATTTGAGTGCCGGATGGAAGTTGGTGGTGAAATGAATGAAGTCAGTCAGTTGTGTGTGGGTGCAGGAGGTGACACCAAAGCAGTCGTCGATGTAACGGAGGTAGAGGTCGGGGATGGGGCCCTGGTACGCCGAGAACAAGGATTGTTCGACGTACCCAACAAAGAGGCAAGCGTAGCTGGGGCCCATGCGTGTGCCCATCGCTACGCCTTGTGTTTGGAGGAAATGGGAGGAATCAAAAGAGAAGTTATTGAGGGTGAGGACCAACTCTGCTAGGCAGTGGAGGGTGTCAGTGGACGGGTATGGGTTGCTCCTCTGGTCGAGGAAGAACCGGAGGGCTTTGAGACCGTCCTGGTGGGGGATGGAGGTGTAGAGTGACTGGACATCCATGGTAAGGATTAGAGGATGGGGGCCTGGAGAATGGAATGCACGGAGCCGACGGAGAGTGTGACCGAGGTGTCTTGAACATAGGTGGGGAGGGATTTAACAAAGGGGGATAGGATGGCGTCAAGGTATGTGGAAATGTGTTCGGTGGGGCACGAACAGGCAGAGACAATGGGTCTGCCAGGGCAGTCAGGTTTGTGGATTTTGGGGAGAAGGTAAAATCGGGCCGTGCGAGGCTGGGAAACGATGAGGTCGGAGGCTCGGTGGGGTAGGGAGCCCGAGCTGATGAAGTCGGTTTATGGTGCTCGAGATGGTGGCCTGGTGTTCGTCAGTGGGGTCATGGTCCAGGGGTAAGTAGGAGGAGGTGTCCGAGAGTTGGCGCGCATGGCCTCCGCTTTGTAGAGATCGACGCGCCAGACTACCACGGCACCTCCCTTGTCGGCGGGTTTGATAACCCAGTCTGGGTTGTTACGGAGTGAGTCGATGGCAGTACGTTCAGGGCTGGAGAGATTGGAGTGAGACAGGGGGGTGGAGAAGTCGAGGCGGTTGATGTCCCGACGGCAGTTCTGGATAAATAGTTCTAGAGCCGGAAGGCTACGAGGGGGGGTCCAAGTGGAGGCGGTACGTGGGAGACAGGAAAAGGGATCATCAGTGGGGGGCGAGGGCTTCTTCCCGTGGAAGAACGCTGTGAGGCGGAGGCGACGGTAGAAGAGCTCCAAGTCGTGGTGGGCGCGGAACTCATTGAGGTGGGGACGGAGGGGGACAAAGGTGAGACCTCTGCTGAGGACAGACCGTTCGGTGTCGGAGAGGGGGAGGTCCGGGGGGATGGTGAACACGCGGCAAGGACGTGGGCACTTGTGTAGATGGGCCATGTTGATCGATGAGGGCAAGTCGGGCCGAAGGGCCTATTTCCACACTGTATGACTATGACTCCAATGCATGGGGTCGCAAGAAAGTACAATGCTGGAATCCTGAGCAAAAGCAAAGAGCTGGAGGAACTCAACAGCACCTCTCTGGCAAGATCGGCTGTGAACCATTCCACCTCCACCTCTCCTCCTTCTCTCTCTTTCCACCCCACCCCCCCCCCCCCCCCCCCCTTTCCTCCTCCCCGCCACGCCCCTCACTCTCCCCTTATCATTCTCCCTTGCTTAGTCTCACCCCGGTCACTCCCTCTTCTCCCCTCTCCGAAGAGGTAGAGAAGTGTGAAAACACACACCTCCAGATTCAGGGACAGTTTCTTCCCAGCTGTTATCGGGCAGCTGAACCGTCCTCTCACCATCGAGAGAGCGGTCCTGACCTGCCATCTACCTCATTGGAGACCCACAAGCTATCATTAATTGGGTTTACCTTGCACTAAAAAGTATACCTTTTATCCTGTATCTGTACACTGGGGACTCTGTTTATTTAGGTCGAGGTTTATTATTGCCACCTGTACTGAGGTACAGTGAAAAGCTTTGATTTTCATGCTATCCAATTGGATCAGATATTACCATACATAAATGCCATCAAGCCAAACTCCAGTACAATAGGAAGAGCAAAGGGGAAGGTACAGAGCGCAGATATAGTTCTTATCATTGTAACGCATTAATTCCAGAGACAATGTCGTAATGGGGTAGAGGTGAATCGGACCGCACCCCAGCTTGCGGAAGGACCATTCAGGAGCCTGATAACAGAGGGGGGAAAAGCTGTTCCTGAGTCTGGTGGCGGGTGATTTCAAGCTTCTGTACCTTCTGCCAGACGGGAGTTATGTTGTTGGGTGTCGGTACACTACTTGCTACCTTTTTCATTTCACCCATCGCCGGATGGACGTTCTCAGCCAACAGGTGAAACTGGAGGACGAACATGTTGGTGGGTCCCAGGCGCTGGTCAAATGAACAAACAAGTGAACAGTAGGTGCAAGGGATGAGTGGCAGTGAGAGACATCATCTCCCTCACTGCTGTTACAGGCATAGAGTCACGCAGCACGGACAGAGGCCCTTCAGCCCAACATGTCCATGCTGACCCAGATGCCCATTCCACACTAGTCCCACTCTGCACGCGTTGGGGCCATATCTCTCTAAACCTGTCCTATCTATGTACCTGTCCAAGTGACTTGTAAGTTCCAGAAGGGTTGAATCTTGCTGTGTAATTAAACTGCCTTTCCTGTGAGACGGATCAGGATTGGTCGCCAGCAGATCGACAGTGAAGTTTGTTTGATCATCCTTCCTCTTTCTCTCTTCCTTCCCCTCCATCTCTCTCCCTCTCACCCCACCCCTTCTCTCCATCCTACCTCTCGAACTCCTCTCCATCACTCGCACTCTCTTACCCTCTCTCCCCCCTCTCCTCCTCTCACCGTCCCTCTCCTACCTCTCTCCCTTTCTCTCCCCTCCAACACACACACACACTCTCTCTCTCTCTCTCCCTCTCTCCCTCTCTCACACTCTCCCCCCTCTCTTGCACTCTCCCCCCTTCCTCCCTCTCCGTCCCCCTCTCCGTCCCCCTCTCCGTCCCCCTCTCTCTCCACCTCTCTCTCTCCCCTCTCTCTGAGTCATTCGTAACTGTCACTGTATGTCATATTGTTACTTGTGGGTGGAGCACCAAGGCAAATTCCTTGTAAGTGAATACTTGGCCAATAAACTTACTTATTTACTCCCCTCTCTCTCCCCCCCTCTCTCCCCCCTCTCTCCCCCCCTCTCTCTCTCCCCCCTCTCTCCCCCCTCTCTCCCCTCCCTCTTTCTCTCCCTCTCCCCCCCTCTCCCCCCTTTCTCCCCTGACTCTCCCCCCTCTCCCCCCCTCTCTCTTCCCCCTCTCTCCCCTCTCTCCCCCCTCTCTTCCCCCTCTTCCCCCCCTCTCTCCCCCCTCTCTCTCTCCCTCTCCCCCCCTCTCCCCCCCTCCCCTCCCTCTCCCCCCCCTCTCTCCCCCCCCCTCCCCCCCCCTCTCTCCCCCCCCTCTCTCCCCCCTCTCTCTCTCTCTCCCCCCCCTCTCCCGGCTGGCTAGGACAGTGATGACAGGGAGGTTGACAGGAACAAGTGCTGTACCCTGTGCAACATGTTCTTCACCTCAGTGATCGTTGCCCAGTCCCACTACCAGGGCAAAACGCACGCCAAGAGGATGCGGCTGGTGCTGGGAGAGTCGCCGGTGCCGGCGCACACAGCAGGTAAGCCTCCTCGGCAGATCCCACGCCTCCCTCCGCGCTTCAACCCAATGCCTCAGCGGCATGTCATGATCAAATGCTTTGTGTTGCATGCAACCTGGTGAAGCCAGACAGCGGGCCTCACCGAGACAGTCCACAAGTGCCGCACACTTTTCGGCACCAGCGAAGTTACAAAAGCTCACCAAACGTTCCTGTCTACGGCTTGCCGCCGCACGTTGATGTAGCCCCCCCCCCCTTCCCTCCCCCCAACCCTGGTTCCCCATTGCTCTCAGTGGCCCCCTCCCCAGCACACGATCACCCATTCCCTGCGTATCCATGGGCCTATGCAAAAGCCTCTTCAACGCCACTATCATATCTGCCTCCACCCCCACCCCTGGCAGCACTGTCCAGGCACGCGCCGCCCTCTGTATGAAGACACTTGTCCCACACGTCTTCTTTAATCTGTATCACTATGCCCTCTGGTCTATCCCTATCCAAACGTCCCTGTGCACACTAATCCCAACCTATCCACGTTCTCCAGAGGTGTTGCCTGCCCCGCTGAGTTAGTCCAGCGTTTTGATGTCAATCGTTCCAGTTTCTAGATGTGATTTTTACCCTGTAATTATTATTTTATATCCCAGAGTCCTCTCCCGAATCGCTGCCTCCTGTGACCCCCATCTTCCCCGGCCTGGGCTCCGTCACCGACAATGGCGACTTGGCCAAGTTCTGCCGTCTCTGCAGCGCCTGGTTTAACAACCCCATGATGGCCCAGCAGCACTACGAGGGCAAGAAGCACAAGAAGAACGCGGCCAGGGTCAGGCTGCTGCAGCAGCTGGGGAAGACGCTGGACTCCGAGGCTCTCAAAGGTACGCTCACCCCTCCCTATCTCCCCTCCTCGCCTGCTGCCCACAGCTCCCCAGTGCACTCTGAATATGTGCTCCCTCTCCCCCTCCCCCTCCCCCTCCCCCCTCCCCTCTCCCTCCCCCTCTCTCCCCTCCTCTCCCTCCCCCTCCCCCCTCTCCCTCTCCCTCTCCCTCCCCCTCCCCCCCTCCCCCTCTCCCGTCTCCCTCCTTCTTCTCCTTCCCCTCTCCCCCTCCCCCTCCCCCCTCCCCCTCTCCCTCTCCCTCTCCCCCCTCTCCTCCCCCCTCCCCTCTCTCCCTCTCTCCCTCTTCCCCCTCCCCCTCCCCCCCCCTCCCCCCTCCCCCTCTCCCTACCTCTCCATCCCCTCCCCCCCCCCTCTATCCCTTCACGCTTTCTCCTTCCCTCTCTTCCTCTCTATCTCATTCTCCCTTTCACTCCCTCTCTCACACTCCCTCCCCACCCCTCAATCTCTCCCCCACTCGTCTTGTTCACTTCTCTCCCTGTCTTGTTCCCTCCCTCATTCTCCCTCGCTCACTCGCTCTTCTCTCGGCATTCAGCACTGTATTTTTCTCTTTGTGTCACCTGTTGTACTTGAGTTTAGCATGGTTGTGTTTATGTACAATATGATCTGATCTGATTGAGTACTGTACCTCCTGCAATGCCCTTGCCGGCTGGTTGCATGGACCATGCCTAGCTCTGCCTGGGGGTCTCCAGTTACCCCACTGGGGAGGGTGGTATCGGGGTAGTTGAGGGGGTGGTAACCAGTCAAGAGTGTTTTATGGTCATAAAAGTCCCCAAATGGAACAATGAAATTCTTACTTGAGGAGCACCACCACAGGTTTGTAAAGACGGTACTCAATATATATTATAATGAACAAAAAAACTGTTTGTAGTTTGTAGTTTGGAGTTTAGTTGGTGTTTGTGGTGTTCAATCGTCTGATGTTTAGTTTAGTCTAGAGATGCAGGGGCGGGAACAGGCCCTTCGGCCCACTGGTTCCGTGCCGACCAGCGATCCCCGCATATTAACACTATCCTACACACACTAGGGGCAATTTTTACATTTACTTTACCAAGACAATTTACCTACACAACAGTATATCTTTGGAGTGTGGGAGGAAACTGAAGATCTCGGAGAAAACCCACGCGGTCGTGGGGAGAAGGTACAAACTCCGTACAGACAGCAGCCGTAGTCCGGATCAAACCCAGGCCTCCGGTGCAGCAGGTGGGGAGAAGCGAACACTGAGCCTGGAGGTCACGGTCTTCAGACTCCTGTACCACCTTCCCGATGGCAGGAGTAAAATGAGAGAGTGGCCAGGGCGGTGTGAGCCTGACGATGCTGGCTGCTTTTTGTGAGGCACTGTCTCCTGTAGATCCCTTCGATGGTGGGGAGGTCAGTGCCCGTGATGGACCGGGCAGTGCCCACCATTCTCTGTGGCCTTCTTCATTCCTGGGCGTTCGGGTTGTTGAACCAGGCCGTGATGCGACCATGGTTTGGGTGTCTTTAGAAGAAGATTGGAAGACTCTTGACATCTTCAACCTTGTTCCACCATTGGGGATGAGGCCTGAGTGCCTGAGCCATGGTTCCACAGCCAATCCCCAGTGACCTGTTCATGGACCCATCCGAGCCAAGATACTGTCCAATTCACCTCTACCCCATTGCTGACATTGGACTTTGTCTCTGGAACTGATGCCCTACAATGCTGAGAACTATATTCTGCTCTTTGTATCTTCCCCTTTGCTCTACCTGTTGCACTTGAGATTGACAATTGTATTTCTGTGCGGTATTATCTGATCTGTTTGGCTAGCGTACAAAACAAAGCTTTTCAAAGCTGTACCTCAGTACATGTGATGGTAATAAGCCTAAGCATAAACCTGTTCCTCTAAATGGTGCTTTTGTCCCACCTCAGCTCACTGTGAGCTTCAGAGAGAAGGTTGTTGTTGAGGCCGATCACCGCTGCACAGAATGTTTAGGTTTCGGTTTGTGAGGAGGATCGAACCTGGGCCTCTGGTGCCGTGAGGCAGGGTGGGTCACTGTGCGTCACGAGCTGCGTCACTGTGCCACTCTTCACCAAAGTCCTGATGGAAATTTAATATACATCTTACACATAAGTCGAGTTGAGGAAAGAATTTTCAGATACCCAGTGGCTTACCTGAACTCTGGATACTCCTAAAGCACTTCCAAGCTCACGCCACTGCTGTTTAACGATGCAACTCAACAAAGAGGTCCAAAGCCTCAGCTGTTTTCATGAACAGAGGTTTAGTTTAGACACAAGATGCTGGAGTAACTCAGCGGGTCAGGCAGCATCTCTAGATAAAAGGAATAGGTGATGTTTCAGGTTGCAACCCTTCTTCAGACTGGTCTGGTTCAGTTTAATTTCACCCCGAGAGTTGTGAATTTGTGGAATTCCCTGCCACAGAGGGCAGTGGAGGCCAAATCACTGGATGGATTTAAGAGAGAGTTGGATAGAGCTCTAGGGGCTGGTGGAGTCAAGGGATATGGGGAGAAGGCAGGCACGGGTTATTGATAGGGGACGATCAGCCATGATCACAATGAATGGCGGTGCTGGCTCGAAAGGCCGAATGGCCTCCTCCTGCACCTATTTTCTATGTTTCTATGTTTCTAATTTGGTTGTGTTTGGTTTAGATTAGTTTAGTTTTGTTTAGTTTCATCTAGAGATACAGCGTGGAAACAGGCCCTTCAACCCACCGAGTGCGTGCCAACCAGCGATCGCCTGTACACTAGCACCATCCTGCACACTTGGGACAATTTACAGAAACCAACTAACCTGCAAAACTGCACGTCTTTGGGATTCGGGGGGAAGCTGGGGCACCAAAACCCACATGGCCACAGGGAGATCGTGCAAACTCCGCACAGACAGCACGTGCGGTCAGGATCAAACCTGGGTCTCTGGCGCTGTGAGGCGGCAACTCTACCCGCTGCGCCACTTTGCCGGTTGCCATTTGTGGGATCGTACACGTTAGCTCCCGTGCTTCCGGCGTTACAACGATGACAAGCACGGACAACCGTACCCCTGGTGGCCTCTCGACTGGTGCAAGGCGCTATAAAGATGCACGATCACGCCCTCTTTCCTCACCGCTCGCTCAGCTGTGACAGCTTTTCACAGGAAGCATCCATAATCCAGCAATGGCAGTAGTTTTGAGGTGCTCTGGGGATATATCCTGTGATCAGGAAAGGCACTGGGTATCTGCAAATTCTTTCCTGAACTGGACCCAAGCCAGGATGTATATTAAAGCTCCATCATTTTCAGACTCGTGGCTCCCCTGATAATAAAACAATCCAGCAAAACCACATGCAGGATACAGAAATCTGCAAATGGTCCTTTGGACTAATTCAACAGTCATTATTAATGCATTATTTTCTATATACAGTAAATCATACTCGATGCTGTTTTTAATTTTAGAGATACAGGCACCTCGGCCTACCAAGTCAGCCCCGACCACCGACCACCTAGGGACAATTTACAGAAGCCAATTAACCCACAAACCTCCACGTCTTTGGCGTGTGGGAGGAAACTGCAGCACCCGAAAAAAAAAAAAAACCCCCACACAGTCACAGAGTGAAGAGACAATCTCTGTTCAGGCAGCACCCGCGGTCAGGATCGAACCCGGGACTCTGGCGCTGTCTGGCAGCAACCCGACGCCTTAGTCAGGATAGATAATTTAAAGTGTAGCATTTATAGAACCATGCAGCATGGAAACAGGCCCTCTGGCCCGACCTACCCATACTCACCACGTTGCCGCAACTAAGCTGGTGTCACCTGCCTGTTAGCCCATGTCCCTCTGAACCTTTCCTATCCAAGTACCTGTCCAAATGCCTTTTAAATGTTCTTATAGTACCTGCCTCAATTAGCTCCTCTGGCAGCTCATTCCATACACCCACCACCCTCTGTGTGGAAAAGTCACCCCTCAAGTTCCTAATAAATCTTTCCCCCTCTCACCTTAAACCCACATCCTCTATTTCGTGACTTCTCCACTCTGAGCAAAAGACTCTTTGCATTTATCCTATCTATTCCCCTCAAGATTTTATGCTCTTGCATAAGCTCACCCCTCCTGCGCTCCAAGGGATAATATCATAGCCTGAGACATTATCATCAGATCCTGCCCATTGCACCAAGACTGATTTGTGTCAATGAGGTTGCAGATATAATGCACATCAATTTATCGATTTAAATCAAGTCTAATGTTTAGTTAGAGCTGGAATGTAATGGAAGGTTTACATGCAGAATAACAGATCCCTAGGAGTGAGTTACAGGCAGGGATCTAATGCATCTTTGGGGTTTATATACGGAATAACAGATCCCTGGTAGATTACAGGCTGGGATCTAACCCAGGGGTCGGAAGATGATCCTTTTTTCCCCACACCATCCTGCGGCCCATGTGTAAATTGCCTCTGCAACCCCTCCCCTCGATGTCCTTTCAGACTGCTCTCTGGCCCACCCTAGCCTGAGTTGGCACCAATATCCCTCCCTCCTCTCTCCTTATCTGACATACTTTTTGTCTTTTTGTCTCCTTTTTTCAACCTTCTGTCTCATTTTCACCTCCAGCCTTTGTCACTTACTCCACCCATCTCAATCTCTCACCTGTATCCACCTTTCACTTACCTGGCCTTGTCCTGCCCCCACCTCTGTTTTCCGGCTCCCCCCCCCCCACTACAATCAGTCTGAAGAAGGGTCCTGACCCGAACGTTGTCTGTCTATGTTTTCCACAGATGCTTAGTTACTCAGCTACTTAGTTACTCAGTTACTCCAGCATTTTGTGTTCTATTACACTGTATATCCTGACAGCACCAACTTGCGTTCAGACTAGCGTAGGTGGGGCATCTTGGTCAGTGTGGATGAGTTGACCTGCATCTCCTCCAACCTCATCTATTGCATCCGCTGCTCTAGATGTCAGCTGATCTACATCGGTGAGACCAAGCATAGACTTGCCGATCGTTTCGCCAAACACCTCCGCTCGGTTCGCATTAACCAAACTGATCTCCCGGTGGCCCAACACTTCAGCTCACCCTCCCATTCCGAATCCGACCTTTCTGTCCTGGGGCTCCTCCATGGCCAGAGTGAGCACCACCGGAAATTGGAGGAGCAGCACCTCGTATTCCGCTTGGGCAGTCTGCACCCTAGCGGGCACAAACATTGACTTCTCCAATTTCCGGTAGCCCTTGCTGTCTCCTCCTCTTCTCAGCTCCCCATCAGCCCTCGTGCTCCTCCTCTTCCTTTCTCCTTTCTTCTCTCCCCCCACTCTACGTCAGTCTGAAGAAGGGTTTCGGCCCGAAACGTTGCCTATTTCCTTCGCTCCACAGATGCTGCTGCACCCGCTGAGTTTCTCCAGCACTTTTGTCTGCACTCTATAACTCCATGACTTGTTCTATCTTCCTTATTAAATTTAGGAAATACATTAGCCCTCCTCTGCTTCCCCGTGACAATTCCCATTGTTCATGAATGTTTATCTGTCTGCAATATATCCCTAGCTTGTTTTAATATGTGCCGTTTGAATCCATCAGCGTTTGATTAGTTTATCAATGATCTGCTCATATTCCATCTTGAATGTCCCCGTTACACGTTCTGCAAATGTCACATCCACCACGTTAGTCCGCTGGGTAATCTCACAGACAAAGTCATCAATTAATACTTCTGCTTTAACACTGCCATTATCCCTGAGTTTATCGTGTGTGACTTTTAGTGATTAGATTCCCCATTCTGATTTTTCTCTTGATATGAAGGTTCCTTATCAAATATTTTACAATTTCTCTTCATGTTCCTTGATAATTTAATTCCATCCTAATTGCTTTTTGGCTTCTCGCCGAACTTTTTTACATTCTCTTTTATCATTTTGGCCTTTGCACTCCATATACAGTGCAGATTCCTTTCTCCTGAGCTTCAATTTTGCTGGTGTCATTTTATTCATTACTATTCACTTTATCGTAGGTTCAAACCATGTTGTCCTTCTCCTGGGCTATTAGTGACCATTTTAATGATTTAAAGTAACCGGCTATTCAGCCCACTAATCCCGTCCTGACAAGCGCTAATCGGAAACTAATATTAAAGCCGGTTTCCATGCTGCAACTCCAAAACTAAAGCTAAAGCTAGAAGCTAAAGGTGGAACTGAGACGAAGATGAGATTAGCCATGCCCTCGCTGAACAGGAGTTAACCAAGGGGCCTATTGTTGCTTCCTCTGACCTTAGAAATATCCATGATACATGCCATTACAATAGACAATAGGTGCAGGAGTAGGCCATTCGGCCCTTCGAGCCAGCACCGCCATTCAATGTGATCATGGCTGATCATCCCCAATCAGTACCCCGTTCCTGCCTTCTCCCCATATCCCCTGGCTCTGCTATCTTTAAGTGCCCTATCTAGCTCTCGCTTGAAAGTATCCAGCGAACCGGCCTCCACCGCCCCCTGAGGCAGAGAATTCCACAGACTCGCCATTCTCTGTGAGAAAAAGTGTTTCCTCGTATCCGTTCTAAATGGCTTACCCCTTATTCTTAAATAAGGTCTGTGGACCCTGGTTCTGGACTCCCCCAACATTGGGAACATGTTTCCTGTCTCTAGCGTGTCCAAACCCTTAACAATCTTATATGTTTCAATAAGATCCCCTCTCATCCTTCTAAACTGCAGAGTGTACAAGCCCAGCCGCTCCATTCTCTCAGCATATGACAGTCCCGCCATCCCGGGAGTTAACCTTGTAAACCCACGCTGCACTCCCTCAATAGCATTCCCTTTTTGTTCTCGATGTCCTCCACAATACATCGTAAGACCAAACATCTCAACCTTTTATTCCTAAACTATCATTTTGCTAAATGGCTCCTACAACATAATCATGATCATATTATTCTTGAAAATTAAATTGAGCAAATAATATTTTTGAACTACTGCAACTGGGAAACTTAATGTAATTGTTTAAAACTGATGTCACCTCTTTGAAAAGTATAACACTTTGATTCTATTTTAACAGATAGTTATTTTGAAATGGGCTGTCCAATTATCTAATTAAAAATGCACAGTAACCATTTACTTGCCGTTCACTGTTTGGTTTAGTTTAGTTTTGTTTAGAGATCCAGCGTGGAAACGGGCCATTCGGCCCATCGAGTCCGTGCCGACCAGCGATCACCCCGTACACCAGCACTATCCCACACACTGGGGACAGTTCACAGAAGCCAGTTTAACCTGCAAACCTGCACATCTTTGGAGAGTGGGAGGGAACGGGTGCACCTGGAGGAAGCCCGCAAGGACACAGGGAGAACGTGCAAACTTCGTAAAGACAGCGCCCGTAGTCAGGGTCGAGCCCGGGTCACTGGTGCTGTAAGGCAGCAACTCTACGGCTGTGCCACTGTGCCGTACATTATTAACAGATATATAGTTAAAAAACACGTAGTGCTGGAGTAGCTCAGTGGGTCGGGCAGCATGTCGGGAGGATGTGGATAGGTGAGGCTTCGAGATGAGATCCTCCTTCAGACTGGGGATAAACTGGTTTTCAGCCCAAGTAAAGTAGCATCTTCAAAATGGCTCGTACAAGAAGATTAAATACTGCATTTACATAGGTTCGTGGTGAGCTTGCATTGGTACTGGTATTGGATTTTAATTGTCACGTGTGCCGAGATACAGTGAAAAGCTTTTGTTTGCGTGCAATGTAGTCTAGTCATACTATACATAAGCACAACCACGCCATACGCAAGTACAACAGGTCGTGCTAAGAGAAATATACCAGAGTGCACAATATAGTCGTGCTGCATTGCAGCGCTATAGTACCAGGGAAAATGTTCGATATCCACAATGAGGTAGGCTGGAGGATCAGGATTACACCCTATTTTACGAGGGAACCATTCGGTAGTCTAATAACAGTGGGGACGGATGGAATTCCTGAATCTGGCAATTTTGCGCTTTCAAGCTTCTATATCTGCTGACAGTCCGGAGAAGGGAGAAGAGGCAATGACTAGGATTCAAGATTCAAGAGAGTTTATTGTCATGTGGCCCAGATAGTACGATGCACAATGGAATATAGTAGGCATGAATACAGAACAGATCAGCGTGTCCATATACCATTATATAAATATATACACACATGAATAAATAAAACAGATAAAGTGCAAATAAAAAGACATTGGGCTATTAATGTTCAGAGTTTTGTTTGAGTTGAGTTTAATAGCCTGATGGCTGTGGGAATGAAGCTGTTTCTGAACCTGGACGTTGCAGTCCTCGGGCCCCTGTACCTTCTACCTGAAGGTAGCGGGGAGATGAGTGTGTGGCCAGGATGGTGTGGGTCCTTGATGATGCTGCCAGCCCTTTTGAGGCAGCGACTGTGATAAATCCCCTCGATGGAAGGGAGGTCAGAGCCGATGATGGACTGGGCAGTGTTTACTCCTTTTTTGTAGTCTTTTCCGCTCGTGGGCGCTCAAGTTGCCGAACCAAGCCACGATGCAACCGGTCAGCATGCTCTCTACTGTGCACCTGGAGAAGTTAGAGATAGTCCTCCTTGACAGACCGACTCTCCGTAATCTTCTCAGGAAGTAGAGGCGCTGAGAGGCGGAAGTAGGGGCGGGACAAGCCTTTGATTGTTTCTCCGGACCTGTTCACGGGCATTATGTTCAGCACAAGCATTGTGGGCTGAAGGGCCTGCTTCTGTTCTACTTTCTACGTTCTATGTAATGGCAGGGTAAACACTTAACAATGGGGAAAAAAAGTATTGGGTTTTTAAACAAGTATTTGGATGCAAGATTCGGTCAGCCGCGAACAGAATGAGGAAATGATCGCGTGATTAGTTCTGCCTGGTGCAGGTTGAAATTGAGGCCGGCAGAGGTAACCGTTGCATTGCGATGGCATGTGGCTGCGCTGTGTGCTGCACAGGACCAATGCCTCCTTATCACTCGGCGAGCAGCTCACGCCAAGCTCGATGTCTTCGTAGATAGTCCGCCCCGGAGCTCTGCAGATTCACGACTGACTCCCTTGTTCGTAATCGCTGTAGTCTTCACAATCGATTGTGGCTCGTTAACTTTGAAGCAAAGACTCGCACCAGTGTTAAACCTGCACGTAGGTAGCTTCTGCCCTAAACCAGTGCACGGAGAGGGGGCACACTACCTCAACATTACTGGACTTTATCCTGCACTGAACATCATTTCCGTTATCCTGTATCTGTACATTGTGGACGGTTCGATAGTAATCATATATAGTCCTTTTCGCTGTACCTCAGTACATGTGACATGTATAGTATAATAATAATGCACTAAAGTAAAGGGCAGTCATTCCTTAGGCTGGGAGGCCTTGAGTTGCCACAGAGCTCCAAGACTGGGCTGGAATTCTAAAGTCATAGGAGCAGAATTAGGCCATTCTGCCCATCGAGTCTGCTCTGCCATGCAATCATGGCTGATCTGTTTTTCCCTCTCTCAACCCCATTCCCCTGTCTTCTCCCCGTAACCTTTACCCTGCTTATTAATCAAGAACTTGTCAATCTCCGTTTTTTTTAAATGCCCATTGACGTGGCCGCCACCACCGTCTGTGGCAATGAATTCCACAGATTCTCCACCCTCTGGCTAGAGAAATTCCCCCTCCATCTCCTTTCTAAAGGTACGTCCTTTTATTCTGAGGCTGTGCCCTCTGGTCCTAGACCCTCCCACTAGACGTACAAAAACTCGCACTTATGTAAACCATTCCAGCAGTTTGTAATTTCCACCACATTGTACGATCACTCGAGCCACATTGTGAACACGCCGGCAATGGCGGCGGTGCTTACCCAGAAGACCGTGCACCGCAGAAAGTGCCCTGGATGCAGCCGGATGCCGCTGAGACAGCTAATGCCCTTGGTGACGGACACAAAGTGCTGGAGTCGTGAATCTTCAGCGGGCCAGGCAGCATCTGTGGAGAACATGGGTAGATGACGTTTCACAGAGGGCTAGAGTAACTCAGCGGGCCAGGCAGCATCTGTGGAGAACATGGGTAGATGACGTTGCACAGAGGGCTAGAGTAACTCAGCGGGCCAGGCAGCATCTGTGGAGAACATGGATACTGTAGATGACGTTTCACAGAGGGCTAGAGTAACTCAGCGGGCCAGGCAGCATCTGTGGAGAACATGGGTAGATGACGTTGCACAGAGGGCTAGAGTAACTCAGCGGGCCAGGCAGCATCTGTGGAGAACATGGATACTGTAGATGACGTTTCACAGAGGGCTAGAGTAACTCAGCGGGCCAGGCAGCATCTGTGGAGAACATGGGTAGATGACGTTGCACAGAGGGCTAGAGTAACTCAGCGGGCCAGGCAGCATCTGTGGAGAACATGGGTAGATGACGTTGCACAGAGGGCTAGAGTAACTCAGCGGGCCAGGCAGCATCTGTGGAGAACATGGACAGGTGACTATTCGTGTCAAAACCCTTCTTCAAACCCGAGTTATTTTGGGCAGGGGATGGGGATGGTGATTCTTACTTGCATAAAATCTGACTTGTGTAAGGATTCACAAAAAATAACCCTTGCGTTAGTCGGGAAATGCCTGTACTTGGAACATCCAGAGGTGGCTTGTTAGCGGCATGGTGCTACTTGGCAGGAGTGAAGCGAGGGTGGGGCCAGGGTGATGTGGCTCCTTGGTGAGGGAGGGTGAGCTGGCGTGCAAGAAAACACAGACGTTAGTTTAGAGATAGCGAGCGGAAACAGGCCCTTCGGCCCAACGGGTTTGCACCGACCAGCGATCTCCGCACATTAACGCTACCCTAGGGACCATTTACGTTTATACCGAGCCAATTAGCCCACAAACCTGAACATCTTTGGAGTGTGGGAGGAAAACCAAAGATCTCAGAGAAAACCCACGCAGTCACGGGGTGAACGTGCAAACTCCGTACAGACAGCACCCCTAGTCGGGATCGAACCCGGGTCTCCGGCGCTGCAAGCGCTGTAAGGCAGCAACTCTACCGCTGCGCCACGAGAGGTTGGACTCAAACATTTTTCCTTGGAGTGCAGAAGGCCAAGGGGTAATCTTGTTGAGGTGTATCACCAGGATCTATCATGCGATAAAATCACGAGGAATAGATAGGGTGAATGCACAGAGTCTTTACCAAGAATAGGGGAAATTAGAATCCAGAGGACATAGCTTTCAGGTGAGGGGGGAAAGATTTAATAGGAACCCGAGGGGTAACTTTTTTACACAAAGCTGTATGGAACGAGCTGCCAAAGGACTCTGTCAGACTAAGGGTCTCGACCGTGAAACGTCACCTCTTCCTTTTCTCCAGAGATGCTGCCTGTCCCGCTGAGCTACACCAGCTTTTTTGTCTATCTTCGGTGTAAGCCAGCATCTGTAGTTCCTTCCCACTCATTTTGCCAGCAGAGGTAATTGAGGCAGGTAATATAGCAACGTTTAAAATTCATTTAGACGGGTACAGGGATAGGATAGGTATAGAGGGATATGGGCCAGACGTAGGCAGGTGGGACTAGTGTAGATGGGGCAAGGTGGTTGGCGCGGGCAACACAAAGGCACAGCTGCCTCACAGCGCCAGAGACCCAGGTTCGATCCTGACCATGGGTGCTATCTGTACGGAGTTTGTACGTTCTCTGTGTGACCACACGGGGTTTTCTCTGGGTGCTCCGGTTTCTTCCCACACCCCAACGAAGTACAGGTTTGTGTTAATTGTCTTCTGTTCATTGTAAATCGTCCTTAGTGTGTAGGATAGTGCTGGTGTGAGGGGTGACCGCTGGCCAGCGCAGACCCGGTGGGCCGAAGGGCCTGTTTCCATGCTGTATCTGTAAAGTCTAGAGATAGAGACGTTATTGCCAAGTTGGGTTTAAGGGCCTGTTTCTGCGCTATATGACTCAATCTATAAGTGGGGAGGACAATCCATTGGAATCCTGTTTAGAATATAAACAGGCATTATTGTCTGTCGCAGGTCCAATTCAATATTTCAGTGTTGAATCAAAACAAGCTCCATGCGTCAGCTTCTCGCTGCAGAGTTATGTTTTGATGTAAATATTTCCCAGTTCCCATTCCTCATCGCTGCTGCAAGTCAATTTATTCCATCTCCGAGCCCTTTTTGTGGAGTTTATTGCCAAAACGCACACTGAGACAAGTCTTGGCTCTAATTGGGCAATTTAAATGTCCAGCGATCCTCAGAGCTTTCTCTCTACGTGGGCCGTGTCACGCACATCGCTAATCGGCTCATAAGTATCCGCTCCTCTCGCTCCTGTTGCTCTACATCCTATCACAGAGTGAACTGAAATTCCCTTGGTGGAGGTACAGTGTAGCAGCGGTAGAGTTGCTGCCTCACAGCGCCGAGACCCGGGTTTGATCCAGACTACGGGCGCTGTCTGGACTGTGTTTGTACATTCTCCCTGTGACCGCGTAGGTTATTCCAGGTGCTCAGGTTTCCTCTCACGTCCCAAAGATTCACAGGTTTGTTGGTTAATCGGCTTTGGTAACATTTGTAAATTGTCCCTAGTGCGTAGCATAGTGCTAGTGTACGCGATGACCACTGGTCAGCATGGACTCGGTCAACCGTAGGGCCTGTTTCCGCATTGTATCTCCAATGTCTAAAGTAAAGATAGGCTGCACAGAGAGTCATAGAGTTTACAGCATGGAAACAGGCCCTTTGGCCCAAATGTCAATGCTGACCAAGCCCCCCCCCCCCATCTAAACTAGTCCCATTTGCCCGCATGTGTCCCATATCGCTCTTAAACCTTCTCATGCACCTGTCCAAGTGTCTTTTAAATATTGCAGTTACTGGAATATTGAGCAAAACATAAAGTGCTGGAGGAACTCTGCGGGTCAGGCAGCATCTGTGGAGGGATGTTTTGTTCCTTTCTTCGTCTGAAGAAAGATTCTGACCCATTCTGGCTCGTTCCCTCCACAGTTGCTGCCTGAACCGCTCAGTTCTTCGAGCACTTTGTGTATTTTTTTTACCCCCCTTAAGACTAGCTGTGTAAATAAAGAGATGAAGATGGTAAATCCACTTCCTGTTCATTTCATTTGGCCAACCCACAATTTCTCCCGTTAGGATCTGATCGTTTCTCTTCTCCCCACTGCCATCGGCCAGAAGATGCAGAAGCTTGAAATCGGGCACCACCTGGCTCAAGGACGGCTTCTTCCTCTCTGTTTTCAGGCTTCTGAACGGTCCTTCCATAAGCTATGGTTCTGTTCTAATTTTCCAACCAACCTCACTGTGGACATTGCACCTTTTCTCTGGATCTGTTATGCTACAATGCTGAGAACTATATTCGGCAGTCGTTCCTTTCCCATTGCTCAACTATTTTATTCGGCCCGCTTAGGCCTACGGGAGCTCCTAGTTGCTAACCATCTCAACTTCCCTTCCCATTCCCACACTGATCTTTCTGTCCTGGGCCTCCTCCACTGCCAGAGTGAGGCCCAACGCAAATTGGAAGAACAGCACCTCACATTTCACCAGGTCTCCCACCTATTCCTCCCCTTGGTTCCCCAACCCTGGGTAAAAAACTCTGTGCATTCATTCATCCTATCTATTCCCATCAAGATTCTGTACATCTCTATACGATCACCCCTCATCTTCCTGCGCCCCAAGGAATAAAGTACTGGCCTGTCCCACCTCTCCCTGCAGCTCAGAACCTCGAGGCCCGACAACATCCTCGTAAATCTTCTCTGCACTCTTTGCAGCTACATGACATCCTCCCTATAGATGGTGACCAACTATGAACACAATACATATAAGTGCAGGCTCACCAATGTCTTGTTCACTCTGACATAATATTCCGATTACTGTACATAAAGGCAGCTTTGAAATGCAAATGTTTTTCGTCTTGAAGTCCCTGGAGGAGGTTATTGGCGAGGAGCACCGCAGCAGGGCGTGCTTCAGAAAAAAACATTCCCCCTGCTGTGTTTGTAAGCACACGTCCCTCGTGAACACTGACCTAAAGTTCCTTGAAGAAGATGACATTTTTCGGGCTGCGACTTGGGACGACCCAGTGGTACATCGGTAGAGCTTCTGCCCCGCAGCGCCAGAGACCCAGGCTCGATACTGACTGCAAGTGCTGTCTGTACGGAGTTTGCAGGTTCTCCCTGTGACTATGTGGCTTTTCTCCGGGTGCTCCGATTCGCTCACTCATCCCAAAGGTGTGCAGGCTTGTAGGCAAATTGGCTTAATTAGTTTTAAAAAATCGTTCAAATTGTCCATAGTGTGTAGGATAGTGCTAGTGTGCGGGGTGATCGCTGGTCGGGTTGGACTCGGTGGGCCGAAGGGCCTGTTTCCGCGCTGTAGCTCTAAAGTCTAAAATGTAAACGAGATTCTGATTGAGAATGGACAAACTCTGTATAGAGAGCACTTGTAGTCCGGATCGAGCCCAGGCCCGGCGCTGTAAGGCAGCAACTCTACCACTGCGCCACAGAGCCGCCCATTTCCTGTGGGCTTTGCTACCTACGGGGGTTCAGGTGAGAGCTCTGGGGTCCCTCCCCCTTTCTCCCGGCCTTTGTTCCATTTGTCTGTGCTCTCAGGAGATGCTGTGCTCTCCATCTAGTGGGCGGTGAACGGGCTGTTGCCCTTGTGTGGTGGAGCGGCCACTTTCCCGTCTGTCCTCTTGTGTTTGTTAATACAGTATTAGCCGCCGCGATGATCAAAGGGCTGCATCAGAGAGAGCAGCTGGAGAAACATCTGAAGAGATTCTGTGATGATCAGTCCAATGTCTGACAGCAAGTTGCCGTCTGACTGGGACACAGGCCAGGCACGGAGAGCTGTGTGTCTGCAGAGACCCACCCACGGCTGTGTCCCATCCCCCACCCCCTTCTGTGTTCCATCTCGCTCCTTGTACCTTGTACCTTCCAAAGAGTCCACCCGGGACTAGACTGGAAGTTGGACAATTTTATACCGGACAATTTTTACATTTATCAAGCCAATTAACCTACAAACCTGTACGTTTTTGGAATGTGGGAGGAAAGCGAAGATCCCGGAGAAAACCCACGCGGGTCACGGGGAGAACGTACAAACTCCGTACAGACAGCGCCCGTAGTCGGGATCGAACCCGGGTCTCCGGCGCTGCATTTTTGCTGTAAGGCAGCAGCTCTACCGCTGCGCCACCGCGACTGCCCCTTCTGTCCCATCCCCCACCCCTTATGTCCCATCCCCTACCCCTTATGTCCCATCCCCTACCCCTTATGTCCCATCCCCCACCCCTTATGTCCCATCCCCTACCCCTTATGTCCCATCCCCCACCCCTTATGTCCCATCCCCCACCCCTTATGTCCCATCCCCCACCCCTTATCTCCCATCCCCCACCCCTATGTCCCATCCCCCACCCCTTATGTCCCATCCCCCACCCCTTATGTCCCATCCCCTACCCCTTATGTCCCATCCCCCACCCCTTATGTCCCATCCCCTACCCCTTATGTCCCATCCCCCACCCCTTATATCCCATCCCCTACCCCTTATGTCCCATCCTCCACCCCTTATGTCCCATCCCCCACCCCTTATGTCCCATCCCCTACCCCTTATGTCCCATCCCCCACCCCTTATGTCCCATCCCCCATCCCTTATGTACCATCCCCTACCCATTATGTCCCATCCCCCACCCCTTATGTCCCATCCCCCATCCCTTATGTACCATCCCCTACCCATTATGTCCCATCCCCCACCCCTTATGTCCCATCCCCCACCCCTTATGTCCCATCCCCCACCCCTTATGTCCCATCCCCCACCCCTTATGTCCCATCCCCTACCCCCTACTCTCTCAGTTTTTTCAAACAGCTTCTTGAATCGGACTGTATCGAGCTTCAGTGTTACATCTTGCACTAGATGCTGTAGCCTTTCACCGTTATCTGTCCTGTGGACAGCTTACTCGCATTCATGTATTGTCTTTTCTTTGACTGGATAGCACGCAAACAAAAGCTTTTCACTGTACCTCGGTACACGTGACAATAAACTAAACTAAACTTTAGTGCAGGAGATCTCCCCAAGGTTTATCATACACCATGGTAACAGACCCTTCGGCTCAACTCGTCCATGCTGACCGGGATGCCCATCTACACTAGCTCAAAGTGCCCGCCGCGCGTGACCCATATCCCATGTACCTGCCCAAATATATCTTAACAGTTATCATGCTCACTCAATTCAGGGGCACGGTGGCGCAGGGGTAGAGTTGCTGCCGTAAGGGCCTGTCCCACCAGCATGCGACTGCATGCGGTGAGCGTGACCAAACGTGGTCGCTTGAGGCGTACGGCCTCGCGGCGCCGTATGGAGTTGTGCGGGGCTGGTCCCGACATCGCGCGGGGCTCCGAAAAGCTGACACTGTCCAAAAGTCCCGCACGCCAACGGCCTGTCGGCCCGCAGCCGCATTGAGGCCGTACGCAGTGTCTTGACGTCGTACATCTAGCGCGTGGCGTTGCGCGATGACGTCACAGCCCGCCGTGCCGTTGCACGATGACATCACCGCCCGCCGTGCCGTTGCGTGATGACGTCACCGCCCGACGCCGTGTGACGTCCAAATTCAGTCGGCCCGCCTCCTGTCCAGCTGATTGGTGAGTATGATGTCAGGACCAGCCTCGCACAACTCCATACGCCTCCGTGGTTTGAATTGGGACCAGCACCGCACGGCCTTACGCCTCAAGCGACCACGTTTTGTCACGCTAGACGCATGCAAACGCATGCTGGTGGGACAGGCCCTTTACAGTGCCAGAGACCTGGGTTCGATTCTGACTATGGGTGCTGTCTGTACGGAGTTTGTACGTTAACCCCGACACCTGTGTGGGTATTTTTTCCAGGAAGCTCCGCTTTCCTCCTACACTCCAAAGAAGTACAGCTTTGTAGGCTAATTGGCTTGGTATAGATGCAAATTGTCCCTAGTGTGTGTAGGATAGTGTTAGCGTGTGGGGACGCTGGTCGGCGCGGACTCGGTGGGCCGAAGGGCCTGTTTCCACACTGTATCTCCAAACTAAACTAAATTCAATTAAAACGGCTGTAGCAGTCCATTATCACGCTGTGGGAACCTGCTGTGTGCAAATTGTCTGCGACATTTTCTGCAGTACAGCTGCCTACATTTGCAAGAACAAAAAAAAAAACAAAGTGCTGGCGGATTCCAGAGGTTCAGGCAGCATCAGTGTATTGAATGAGCAGAGGGCGAATTGCAGAAAGGGCCCTTTCTTTCAAAGAAAGGTCCTGACACAAAACAGTATGCAAAAAAAATGAATTTCATGTTCAAGAGAGTTTATTATCATGTGTCCCCGATAGGACAATGAAATTCTTGCTTTGCTTCAGCAGAACAGAACATAGTAGGCATTGACTACAAAACAGATCAGTGTGTCCATATATCATTATATAAATACACACACACATGAATAAATAAACTGATAAAGCACAAATAACAGATAATGGGTTATTAATGATCAGAGTTTTGTCCGAGCCAGGTTTAATAGCCTGATGGCTGTGGGGAAGTAGCTATTCCTGAACCTGGTCGTTGCAGTCTTCAGACTCCTTATACCTTCTACCTGAAGGTAGCAGGGAGATGAGTGTGGCCAGGATGGTGTGGGTCCTTGATGATACTGCCAGCCTTTTTGAGGCAGCGACTGCGATAGGTCCCCTCGATGGAAGGGAGGTCAGAGCCGATGATGGACTGGGCAGTGTTTACTACTTTTTGTAGTCTTTTCCTCTCCAGGGCGCTCACGTTGCCGAACCAAGCCACGATGCAACCGGTCATCAAGCTCTCTACTGTGCCCCTGTAGAAGTTAGAGAGAGTCCTCCTTGACAGACCGACTCTCCGTAATCTTCTCAGGAAGTAGAGGCGCTGATGAGCTTTCTTAATAGTAGTATCAGTGTTCTCGGACCAGGAAAGGTCTTCACAGATGTGCACGCCCAGGAATTTGAAGCTCTTGACCCTTTCAACCATCGACCCGTTGATATAAACGGGACTGTGGGTCCCCATCCTACTTCTTCCCAAGTCCACAATCAATTCCTTGGTTTTGCTGGTGTTGAGGGCCAGGTTATTGTGCTGGCACCATATGGACAGTTGCTCGATCTCTCTTCTGTACTCTGAAAGTACAATTTCACTGTACTTAGAAACAGGTGACAATAAAGTGCCGCTGACACTTGGCCAGGTGCATGAATAGGAAATATTAGAGGGATATGGGCCAAATGCAGGCAGGTGGGACTGGCGTAGATGGGGCATCTTGGTCGGTTTGGGCAAGTTGGGCCAAAGGGCCTGTTTCCGTGCTGCAGTACTCTGTGACCCTATGATGCACCTTCAGAGCATTGACTCTAGATGGACTGGTATCTTTGCCAGGAATTAAGTGCTCAGGAGAAGCAAAAATAGCCTGCGAAACATCCTTTCTTCCTTCTCCCAATTCCCCACCACCTCTACTCCCCCTCCACCTACCTCTCCGCACCTGGCTTGCTTTTAATAACTGCGATGCTATTTTAAATTTGGATTCTGAGCAGCCTAAAATAGTTCTCCGTTCTTTACTGGAACCTTTTTCACTGGCGGTCTGTCGAAATGCGAAACTGCTCGCTAACATTTACAACTGATCGACAAGTGTCTTGTCAAAAGAAACCTACAAAGTGCTGGAGTATCTCAGCGTGTCAGGCAGCATCCCTGGAGAACACGGACAGGTAACGTTTCAGGTCGGGACCCTTCTCCAGGCTGATTGTTGGCAGGGGGGCGAGGGGGGGGAGTGTAAGATGAAAGCTGGGAGAGAGTAGTGGCAGGACAAAGTACGGCAGGTAATAGCTGGATGCATGCGAGTGGGGGGGGGGGGGGGGGGGGGGGGGGGGGGGGGGGGGGGGGGGGTTGATGGTTAGATGGTTGGAACAAGATCCAGAGATAAAAGCAGGAGGTTTGAGACAGGAGTGACGAGTTGTAAAGTCTGAGGGCGGAAGGTGATACTGCCTGACGCGTTGAGTTACTCCAGGACTTTGAAGATCTCTGGAGAACATGCGTAGGTGACGTTTTGGGTCGGAACTCTTCTTCAGACCTGGTGTGTTACTCCAGCACTGATATCAAATACCAAAGGGCACAACTTTAACGTGGCCCAAATGTGGCCCTAGCTTAGATGAGGCATCTTGGTTAGCATTGACGAGTTGGGCCGAAGGGCCTGTTTGTGCTGTCTGACTAGGTGTTCTTTTATCCACAAAAAAAAAAATCAGGAAATTGGAAGAATAACTGGTTTAGTTGGAGAGAAACAGCATGGAGTCCAGGTCGACCATCGATCACCCGTTTACAAAACAGTAGTTTTGTGTTTTTCCACTTCTCCATCCACCACCTACACACCAGTGACAATTTACAGAGGGCCAATTGAGCCACAATCCCCTCCGTGTCTGTGGGATGTGGGAGGAAACCGGAGAATCCGGAGGCAACCTACGCGGTCACAGGGAGAACGTGCAAACTCCACACACGTAGACCGCACCCGAGATCGGGATCAAACCCATGTCTCCACCTACTGCCGCATGGTATTATTCCACTTCACACTCACACTGCACAGATCTCCGCCTCTGCAATTCTGTTTTAACAACCAGCTTCCCTTCATCCATATCTTTGATCGATGCACGTTTTGATGTCTGCAACCTCCCATGGGTACCACTGCTGCATCTCCACATCCTCGATCGCTCTCTTCCTTCCACTTTATCCAGCTCCTCTTAGATCCTGTGTTGCCTGCCTCCCAGACATCAATTTGTGAATCACCACCACTCTATCTGGTCCTTTTGTCAACGAGCCCTGTGCCCTCTCCTGAGAACTGACGGTAAGGCCGACATATAATTAATAATAATAATAATAATAATAATAATAATATATTTATTTGTATAGCACGTTTAAAAACAACTCGCGTTGACCAAAGTCCTTCACATCAGTGCAGGTACTAATTTGATACATGCATAACGGTAGACAGACCTGACAATACATACATAAACTGCTTACAGCGCCCCCTCAGAGGGGCTCAAAAACGCTTGGGAGTAGAAATAGGTTTTTGAGTCGTGACTTAAAGGAGTCGATGGTGCCCTTGGGAAGGTTGTGGTGAGTCAGTTTCACGAACCACTGCAGAGGTTTTCAAACTAAAATCGTCATGTGTAGTTTAGAGACACAGTGTGGAAACTGAACCTTCGGCCAATCGAGTCTGGCAGCGATCGCCCCGTACATTAGCGCTATCCTACACACTAGGGACAATTTACATTCTTATCGAGGCCCAATTAAGCTACAAACCTCTATGTCCTTGGAGTGTGGGAGGAAACTGAAGCACCTGGAGAAAACCCACACAGGCCGTACAAACTCCGTACAGACAGCACCCGTGGTCAGGATCGAGCCCAGGTCTATCTGGCGATGTCAGGCATCAACTCAACCGCTGCGCCATTATGCCGCCGTATGTTTTTGAAATGTTTCTGTTAAATTTCCCTTTAACCCTCTGTGGTCGAACAACTCCCACATCTCTGGCCTAGACATGTAACTGGAGGTTCCTCACCTCTTACCCAATGGCTGGACCCAATGGAAGATCCTGACAAAAAGACGCAAAAGCTGGAGTAACTCAGCAGCTCAAGCAGTTTCTCTGGAGAACACAGATAGAGTAATAGAGTCATATAGTGTGGAAACAGGCCCTTCGGCCCAACTTGCCCATACCCACAAAAATGCACCATTTACATTAGTCCCACCTGCCTGCATTTGACCCATATCCCTCTAAAACATTCCTATCCATGTACCTGCCAAAATGCTTCTTAAACAGTGAGAGTGTGTGAAAATGAGAGAGAGAGTGAATGAGGGAGAGGGAGAGAGTTAGTGAGGGATAAATTGAGAGAGAGGAAGATCTGAAGAAGGGTCTCAACCCTTAACGTCACTGTCCATGTTCTCCAGAGATGCTGCCTGAACCGCTGAGTTACTCCAGCATTCTCTGTCCGTGTTCTCCAGAGATACTGCCTGACCCGCTGAGTTAGAAACATAGACATAGAAAATAGGTGCAGGAGAAGGCCATTCGGCCCTTCGAGCCAGCACCGCCATTCATTGGGATCATGGCTGATCGTCCGCTATCAATAACCCGTGCCTGCCTTCTGCAGGAAGATTGTTCCCGATGTCCAGGACAAGGGGTCACAGTTTAAGGATAAGGGGGAAGTCTTTTAGGACCGAGATGAGAAAATCGTTTTTCACACAGAGAGTGGTGAATCTGTGGAATTCTCTGCCACAGAAGGTAGTTGAGGCCAGTTCGTTGGCCATATTTAAGAGGGAGTTGGATGTGGCCCTTGTGGCTGAAGGGATCAGGGGGTATGGAGAGAAGGCAGGTACAGGATACTGAGTTGGATGATCAGCCATGATCATATTGAATGGCGGTGCAGGCTCGAAGGGCCGAATGGCCTGCTCCTGCACCTAATTTCTATGTTTCTATGTTTCCCCATACCCCTTGACTCCACTAGCCCCTAGAGCTCTATCCAACTCTCTCTTAAATCCATCCAGTGATTTGGCCACAATTACTACAGTTACTACAGCACTCTGTGTCCATGTTCTCCAAAGATGCTGCCTGACCCGCTGAGTTACTCCAGCACTCTGTGTCCTTCAGGTCTAGACAGTGACTGCTGGAAAATGTGTTAACTCACTTTGTTCAGGTGGAGGAAGACGATTCAGGTGGCGTCAAGGACGTACCCCCCACAGTTGATTCTCTGTGTTCACCTACTTAACCTTTCCTGATTCCTGTACCAATACCTCCCACAGCTTAATAGTTGTCAGACTGCAGGCTGCTCTGTGACGGAAGCAATGCAGATCAGTTCTTGCTGCTGGCAGAGAAATATTCACAGAGAGCGTGACTAGGCACACACACACTAACGCGGTCTAGGCAATAATATCTGGACAGAGAGAGAGGGAGAGAGAATGAGTGTGAGAGTGTAAATGAAGGAGAGAGACAGCGGAAGAGAGAGCGAGGGAATGAGAGGGTGAGTGGGAGAGAGAGTGAGACAGTGAGAGATTGTGAGAAAATGAGAGAGGGAATGGATGAGTGAGGGAGAGCGAGAGTTAGTGAGGAATAAATTGAGAGAGAGAGAGAGAGTGAAGGATAAATTGAGAGAGAGAGAGAGAGAATGAGTAAGGGAGAGGAATACATTTAGAAAGAATGAGTGAGAGAGTGGGAGAGTTAGTGAAAGAAAAACAGAGGAAGTGGGTGCGAATTTGGAGAAAGAATTAATGTGTGAATAAATGAATGAGAGGCAGAGAGGAAGAGAGAGTGAGTGTGTGACGGGAATGAGAGAGTGAGTGAAAGGGAGAGAGAGTGAGCAGAAGAGAGGAATTTAACAAGAGAGCATGCGTGTGTAAATGAGAGAATGAAAGGGAGAGAGAGTTTGAATTTGAGGGTAGGAACGGATGACTGCGAGAAAGAAAGTGTGTGTGAATGTGCAAGACAGCGAATGAAAGTGTCAAAATGAGAGAGTGAGCAGATGAGAGAGAGTGAGCATGTGAAAATGAGAGAGGATGAATGAGAAGGACAGAGAGTGAGAGATAAATTGGGAGAGAAAGAGAGAGAGTGAATGAGAATGAGTGAGAGGGAGAGAGATAATGAGATAAATTGAGAGAGAGAGAAAGGGAGAGTGAACGAGAGGATGTGAGAGAATGAATATAGGGCAAAAGAGAGAGAGAGAGCAAAAGGAATATGTAAAAGCTGCTGGTAACTGGCAACATTTGTTCCGGTTTCCTTTACATCCAGCAAACCTTGATCAAGACACAAGCTCTTTGTGATCTCTTTGATGTTTGCAATAATTCCTTCAAAGGGAGCCATTTACCACAGACACCTTGGTTGCTGCGCCTGACCTTGGAACGTCCCCCACCCAACGACACAGGCAGCTTTATTGCACCACTCTCTTAATCCGCATTTAATTAGAACTCGCTGGAGAACCGGGGGGGGGGGGGGGGGGGGGGGGGTTGGCCTTGGAAGCTGAGGCTGCGGCAAGACCCTGCCTGGCTCTGTGATGGGAAACGTGAGTGGAGCTCGTTCCCGAACCAATGCACCCGACAGGAATATTTGAAAGAGACTTTAACATGGAACAGTGCAGCACAGGAACAGGCCCTTCGGCCCACAGTGTCCATGCTGGCCATGATGCCAAGTTAAACTAATGTCCTCTGCCTGCATGTGATCCGTATCCAATAGTTCAATATGTAGGAAGGAACTGCAGGTGCTGGTTTAAACTGAAGACAGACACAAAAAGCTGGAGTAACACAGCGGGACAGGCAGCATCTCTGGAGAGAAGGAATGGGTGACGTTTCGGGTCTGAAGAAGCGTCTCGACCCAAAGCGTCACCCGTCCCTTCTCTCCAGAGATGCTGCCCGTCCCGCTGAGTTACTCCAGCTTCTTGCGTCCGTCCCACAATTCAATGCTGTCTTCTTTGTCGCATCTGCAGCTGCACAGTGGAATTCTTTTTGCATATATTGCACGTGCAGGTGCCGCCATTTTTGGCGCCATTATTCAAAGTCCGGTCGGCCCGCACGCTCGGGGTACTGGAGCAGTTCCCGCAAACCAACATCCCTCTCTTCACCCGGCCATCTCTGTGTCCCGGGGGCACCTCCTACAGCCGACCTTGGCGCTGGAGGCATTACCCCGGTTTACCCTTGTACCGCCCCTTGTTCCCCACGTCCGACGTCTCCAGCTCCTTCCCGGTTACACTGTCCTTCCATTCCCTGCGTATCCACGCGTCTATCTAAAGGGCCTGTCCCACTTTCACCACCTAATTCACGACCTCTGCCGAGTTTGCCCTTGGCTCATACTCGCAGCATGGTCGTCACGAGGTCGTAGGTAGGTCGTGATGCCAGTCGTAGGTACTCGAGGCATCAAGTAGGTCGGGGCGTTTTTTCAACATGATGAAAAATGTCCACGAGTAAAAAAGGTTGTGAATTAGGTCGTGAAAATGAGACGGGCCCTTAAAAGCCTGTTAAACGCTACTATCGTATCTGCCTCCACCGCCCCCCCTGGCAGCAGGTTCCCGGCACCCACCGCCCTCTGTGTAAAAACACCTGTCCCACACATCCCCTTTAAACTTTGTCCTTCTCACTGTAAAACTATGCTCTGTGGTCTTTGACACGTCCACCTTGTTGGAAACAAGTTTTGACTGTCTCCCCTGTCCATGTCTCCCATTATTTTATAGACTTCTATCAAGTTTCTCCTCACCCTCTGCCGTTCCAGAGGAAACAATGCAAGTCTGTCCAATTTCTCCTTGTACCTAATACCCCCTAATCCAGGTATCAGACTGGTAAAAAAATGTCTCCACTCTTACAAAGGAGATACTAGTTTAGTTTAGCTTATTATTGTTACCAAAGCCCAGTGATAAGCTTTTTTGTTGCGTGCTACACCCGTTCAAACCAGTTCTATGTTATCCCACTTTCTCATCCACTCCCGACACACTAGAGGCGATTTACCCATAAACCCGCATGTCTTTGGGATGAGGGAGGAAACCGGAACGCCGGGAGGACACCCACGAGGTCACAGGGAGAACGTGCAAACTCCACACACGCACACGCACACACACACACGCACGCACGCACGCACACACACACACACACACACACACACACACACACACACACACACACACACACACACACACACACACACACACACACACACACACACACACAAACAGCATCCGAGATCTGGATCGAACCCAGGTCTCTGGCACTGTGGGGCAGTGGCTCTGCCAGCTGTGCCACTCTGCCACCCACATCCCAATTACTCTTCAACGGTCCCAGTCTTTGCTGCTCTATTCATATCTCTGAGTTATGTTTGTTTGAGCGTAGCACTGATTTCCGACCCATTAATCAGCCATCGGTAGCCTGGTTATGTCTCCTTAAACCCACAGCCCTTCACGTGTTATCGTAAGCTGTCAAGTGGGAGCCTATAATCACTCTGGGGTAACTATTATTTAATATCGAGTGTATCTGAAGCGTCACTTAAATTATACCTCGCAACTTGCTCCCAGCCTATCCATTATTCTATATATAAACCATCCAAACCTTTCAATTATGCTCCACCACTGGCTCTCTCCTGAGTACCCATTATCCTTCATAAAATTAGTTCCCGGCAATCGCCCTCTCCCATCTATCTGCTATTCGTTAAATAGACGATCTAAGCCTCTGGGAGGCAATGCCAGGTGATCGGAATTGTCTATTCTGGCACCTAAGATTGTCCATCAGGGATTTCAGATCTTGCAGCACTTGTGAGACAGGTGTGAGGCACCGAGGGAAGATGCGGTGATGCAGGAACAAGCGACTGCAGATGCTGGTTTACAAAAAAAGACAACGAGTGCTGGAGTAACTCAGGGGGTCAGGTTGCATTTCTGGAGAGCATGGACAGGTGACATTTCGGGTTGGGACTCTACATCAGAAGAAGGGTCTCAACCCTAAAGGTCTCTTCCAGGAGGCAATGGGGGTGGCACGGTGGCGCAGCGATAGACCTGCTGCCTTACAGCGCTAGAGACCCCGGTTCTATCCCGACTACTGGTGATGCCTGTACGGAGTTTGTATGGGTGCTGCAATATCCTCTCACATCCAAACAATTACAGGTCTGTAGGTTAATTAACTTCTGTAAAATTGTAGATTATCCCTAGTGTCAGTGTGTGGGGTGGTCGGTGGGCGATAGGGCCTGTTTCCACACTGTATCTCTAAAGTTTAATGTCACCCAAAGATTCAGCTATGTTTGGCTCTCTGGGGGGGAGGGGGTGGTGGAGGAAGATTGTGATAGTGGTGTTTTAGAGACTTTTGAATAGTGGCACGGCTATGGAGGGAATGGAGAGACATTGGTCATTTGCAGGCAGAGGAGATTAGTTTATCTCGGCATCACGCTTGGCACAGGCATTGTGGGCCGAAGGGCCTGCTCCTGTGCTGTACTGTTCGTGCTCTATGAAAGGAGGAAGAGAGAGAAAGAGAAGAGAAGTGGAAGAGAGTGACACTGGACTCTACACCAGAGAGTAACACTGGCAGCAATTCTCCCAAACTGGCAATAAAATCAATATTAAAAAGGGTTAACTTTTTTACACAAAGGGTGGTGGGTGTTCGGAACAAGCTGCCATAGGAGGTGGTTGAGGCTGGGACTATTCCATAGTTTAAGAAACAGAGACAGATACATGGATAGGACAGGTTTGGAGGGATATGGACCAAGCGCAGACAAGTGGGACATGTAGCTGGGACATTGTTGGCCGGTGTGGGCAAGTTGGGCCGAAGGGCCTGTGGTATCACTCTATGACTCTCTGGGTAAATGGATAGGATAGGCTTAGAGGGATATGGACCAAACGTAGGCAGGTGGGACTAGTCTAGATTGGGCATATTGGCTGGTGTGAAAACGTTGGGCCTAAGGGCCTGTTTCCGCACTGTATGACTCTCTGACTTAAAAGTAAGCTCACACCGGGGCAAGAGAAGTGAACAATATAATAGTGTGAAGATACCATTCTCTCTGAGGCCACATTATAGAAAATAGACAATAGGTGCAGGAGTAGGCCATTCGGCCCTTCGAGCCAGCACCGCCATTCAATGTGATCATGGCTGACCATCCCCAATCAGTACCCCGTTTCTGCCTTCTCCCCATATCCCCTGACTCCGCTATCTTTAAGGGCCCTGTTTAGCTCTCTCATTAAAATGACATTTTCCTTGCATGATTGAAATGGAGAGAGTTATCACAACATAAGTTGCCTATAACTATGAGCTGCGAGCAGGGATGTGTGAAGTAAACTGTTTATATTATTACTGAACTGGTTGCAAAATAAATTCATGTTTTGTGCTTATCGCTTCAGCAAAGTACAGAATGTGAGGCAATTTAAATGCCCGGAAGGGATATGGAATGGCCAAACGGGACACTGAGCAAATGTAGATGCATGGAACTGCAGATGCTGGTTTGCAATAATTGGACACAAAATGCTGGAGTTACTCAGCAGGTCTAGGCGGCATCTGTGGTGGACATGGAGTGGCGACGTTTCCAGTCAGGAACCTTCTTCAGATTGATCAAGAGAAAACCATGCCAATCTAATAGGTGTCTGGTAAATGCACTGTATTGCCAAGGCCAAGAATTGGCCTGATGCCTAAAGCTGGTGAAGGGACTGAACTAGGGCCGAAGGGTCAGTCAGCCTTGGACCTGGGCCTCGTCCCGAGGCTTGACCTGGACCTGAATCCGTGAGTGAACCTGAGTCTAGGCTTGGGCTTGGACCTGAGCCTGAATTCAAGCCCAGTCCTTGTTTCCTAGCCTGAGCTTAAGCATGAAACTGAGCATGGGTGTAGAGCTTTAACCTGAACTTGTGACTGTCTGGAAGAGAGCTTCTGATGGAGACTGGGTCATGGGCCTTAACCTCGGATTGAGCCTGGGCCTGAGCTTGTGACTGAGCCTGAGCTTGAGCCCGATCCTTAGCCTAAATTTAGACTGCTTGGGACTGGACTTAGACTGAGCTTGTGACTCTGCCCAGGTCTAGCCTTAGGCTAATGCTGAGACTGCTTGGGCCTAACCTTCGATAGACACAAAGTGCTGGAGTAACTCAGCGGGTCATGCCGCATCTCTGGAGAAAAAGGAATAGGTGACGTTTCGAATCGGGACCCTTCTTCCAAACACGTCACCCATCCTTTTTCTCCAGAGATACTGCCTGACCCGCTGAGTTACTACAGCACTTTGTGTCTATCTCTGGTATAAACAGGCATCTGCAGTTTTTTGTTTCTACATTGGGCCCAACCTTATGCTTATCTTTATTTTATTGCCACTTTGGGGGCATTACCCTCACTGTTATAGAGTCTAGTGTCACTCTCTCCCTCTCTTTTTTTTTTTTTCTCTCCTCTCTCTCCATCCTTTCATAGAACAGTATAATACAGGAAGAGGCCCTTTGGCCCTGCCAGAACCTGGCCTGGGCCTAAATTCATGCCTTGGGCTGGTCCTGCATGGGCACAGGTCCTGAGCCTTAGCCTGGGCCTAAGTTTGAGCAAGCCTGGGCCCAAGTTTGAGCAAGCCTGGGCCCAAGTTTGAGCAAGCCTGGGCCCAAGTTTGAGCAAGCCTGGGCCTAAGTTTGAGCAAGCCTGGGCCCAAGTTTGAGCTGTCCTGGGCCTAAGTTTGAGCTAGCAAGCCTGGGCCCAAGTTTGAGCAAGCCTGGGCCTAAGTTTGAGCAAGCCTGGGCCCAAGTTTGAGTAAGCCTGGGCCCAAGTTTGAGCAAGCCTGGGCCCAAGTTTGAGCAAGCCTGGGCCCAAGTTTGAGCAAGCCTGGGCCCAAGTTTGAGTAAGCCTGGGCCCAAGTTTGAGCAAGCCTGGGCCCAAGTTTGAGCAAGCCTGGGCCCAAGTTTGAGCAAGCCTGGGCCTAAGTTTGAGCTAGCCTGGGCCCAAGTTTGAGCAAGCCTGGGCCCAAGTTTGAGCAAGCCTGGGCCTAAGTTTGAGCAAGCCTGGGCCCAAGTTTGAGTAAGCCTGGGCCCAATTTTGAGCAAGCCTTTCAGCTAACATTAGCCTAAGATGGTCGCTCCCAGAATAATTGTTCCCCCAAGTGCTGCCAAAGGATATCACGTCAGGATCCAAGGAAGATACACATCGTCCAATCTCTGGAAACGGCCCAGGAAAGGTTGTTCATCCATTTCACCTTGAAGAGGAATCAGTTTTCAGTCGCAACTTGCCAAAAGAAACTGCATTAAGCGATTAACCATCTAGCCTGAGAGTTCTCAGGATTGAAGGACGTTCAAGAGATGTTGACAACAGACTTGAGAGAGATTGGAACACAAGACCGGAGTTCATCAGTAATTTAGTGACAGAGAACACAGAACAGTACAGCACTGGAACAGGCCCTTCAGTCCACAATGTCCATGCCGAACATGATGCTAAGATCAGCTCATCTGCACTGCCTTCACCTGATCCATATCCCTCCATTCCCTGTGTATGCATGTGCCAATTTAAAAGCCAATTAAACACCACTTCTGTATGGGTAGACACAAAGTGCTGGAGTAACTCAGCGGGCAGTATTTCGAGAAAAAAAGGATTGGTGACAAATTGGGTCGCGACTCCTCTGCAGACCGGACCCGAAACATCACCCATCCTTTTTGTCCAGAGATGCTGCCTGACCCGCTGAGTTACTCCAGCACTTTGTGTCTATCTGTGGTATAAACCAGCATCTGCTGTTCCTTCCTACTCTACTGTATGGTTAGTCGGTCATGGGGAGAGTGTCCGTGGACCGTGGGAGAGGATTCATAGGGTGGGGAGAGTCGGTGAGAGCAGAGGACCGACTGATGAAAACATTCTCTGCTCTCTTTGCTTTGACCTTATTGAAGCTGCGGAAGGCCGTAATGAGAGCCGGGAACTCGATGCCTCCCCTTGGCTCTTTCGGGAACCTGCTTCTTTCCGAAGTGCTTTTCCCTGAAACACAGCTATTTTTTGGTGTAACTAAGATAGCTGACAGCTGCCTGAATTAGACATTGAGTGACGTCAGGGACTCATAGAGTCATACAGCGTGGAAACAGGCCCGTCAGCCAACTGGTCAGCCACTGACCAGCGAGCAGCACCAATTTGCAGAAACCAAATAAACCTACAAACCTGCAGGTGTTTGGGGAGTGGGGGGGAGAACGTACAAACTCCGTACAGACAGCACCCGTAGTCAGAATTGAACCCGGGTCTATGCCGTTTTAAGGCAGCAACTCTCCCGCTGCGGCACTGCGCCATCCCGTTCATACACTCATAGTCAAACAGCACGGAAACAGGCCCTTCGGCTCAACTGGTCCATGCCTCATCTATGCTAATCCCACCTGCCTGCGTTTGGTCCATATCCGTCTAAATATTTCCTACTCATGTACCTGTCCAAGTGTCTTTTAAATGTTGTTATCGTACCGTAACATGACAAAGCTCGGCGTTGAGTGTCTGTTAGAAACATAGAAACATAGAAATTAGGTGCAGGAGTAGGCCATTCGGCCCTTCGAGCCTGCACCGCCATTCAATTTGATCGTGGCTGATCATCCAACTCAGTATCCTGTACCTGCCTTCTCTCCATACCCCCTGATCCCTTTAGCCACAAGGGCCACATCTAACTCCCTCTTAAATATGGCCAATGAACTGGCCTCTCCAACATGCAACATGGAACAGTGGAGAACAAGAACAGGCCCTTCGACCCACAGTGCCTGTTCTGTGCATGATGCCAAGTTAAACTAACCCCCTCTACGTGCACGTGATCCATATCCCTCCATTCCCTGCATATCCATGTGCCTATCTAAAAGCTTCTTAAACGCCACTATCGTATCTGCCCCCGCCGCCACCCCCTGGCACCCACCACCCTCTGTGTAAAATAGCTGGCCCCGCACTACTCCTGTTAACCTTGCCCCTCTCACCTTAAAGTGGTTGATTGTAGGATACAGGCTCTTTGGCCCACTGAATCCACTCGGACCACCGCTCACCCGTTCACACTAGTTCTATGCTCTCTCACTTTCACATCCACTGCCTACATCCTCGGGGCAATGTACAGAGGCCGGTTTAACCTTTCACTTTATCCATGCCCCTCATGATCTTGTACTCCTCGATAAGGTCAAACCCTAAGCCTGCTACGCTCCAAAGAAAAAAGTACCAGCCTCCCCAACCTCTCTCTATAACTCAAGCCCACAAGCCAAGGTAAAGAAAATCTCAAAAAATCACCTCAAAAAATATAGGCAAATGGGACTAGCTTAGGAGGGGCATGGTGAATGGATGCACTGCAGATGCTGGTTTACAAACAAAGACACAAAGCGCTGGAGTAACTCAGCAGGTCAGGCAGCATCTCTGGAGACCGTGGGTGGTTGATGTTTTAGGTGTGGACCCTATATGGGTGAATCCTTCTGCACCCTTTCCAACACATACGTTTCCCCTTCAGAGGGTGGTGCATCTGTGGAATTCATTGCCACTGATGTGGAGGCCAAGTCAATGGATATCTTTAAGGCGGAGATGAACAGATTCGTGATTAGCGCGGGTGCCAGAGGTTGTGGGGAGAAGGCAGGAGAATGGGGTTGAGAGAGAGAGATAGATCGGCCATGATTGAATGGCGGGGTAGATTTGATGGGCCGAATGGCCTAGTTCTGCTCCTGGAACTTATGAACTTATGTGGCGTCCATCCTGTAGCTGGGCGGCCAAACTGCGTGCTGTCCTCACCAAGCGTGGCCTCACCAGCGACTTGTACTGCAGTGTTTAAGAGGACTTAGGCGTAGACCCAGCAACAAAGGGAGCAGGGACAGAAATGAGTAGTGATCAAGGGCTCCCTGCATGGAAGGCCATTTCTGCAGGAACTTTCAGTAGAGAATTAGAAAGATTAAAAGAGAGTGGAAGGAATTAGCAGCAGGGGGGTGAAAATAATTGAACCTTTCTTTCACGAGACTGACACTGAGACAGCTGAAGCGGCTGTTACCAGCAATGGGATGCAGATGCTATTAAAAGGATAACATTTCGCAACGGGGTACCGATGCATTCACTGCAGCCAAATCCTGCTGCTGTTTCTGACGCTCGTTGTTTCTAAGCAAGCATGCCGCCACTAATTATTGACACAGGAAAATAGGAGCATTCAGCCCTTGAAAGCACATGCCACCAGATTCATGAACAGTGTCCCCCCCCCCCCCCCCCCCCCCCCCCCCCCATTATCAGCCCACTGAACAATCCTCCCATAAGCTAGGGTGTAGTCTCCATCTTCCAACCTACCTCATTGCGGCCCTTGCACTTTTTCTTATCCGCACTTTCTCTGTAACTGTAACGCTATATTCTGCTGGCACTTTTCTCTGTGCTCCACCTGTTGCACTTGTGTTTGGTTTGATTGTACTTGCGTATGGTGTGGATTTGACTACATAGCACCCAAACAAAGCCTTTCACTGTTTCTCAGTACACATGGAGGTAATCGACAAGAACCGATATCGATGCATACATGCAGTTCACACAAATACAGTCTGAAGAAAGGTTCCGACCCGAAACCTTTGCTCCAGGGATGCTGCCTGAGCCGCTGAGATACTCCAGCACTTTGTGTATGCCTTCACACAGACATACCTTTAGTTGAGTTTATAGTTTATTGTCAAGCGTACCAAGGTACAGTGAAAAGCTTTTAGATGCGTGCTATCCAGTCAGCAGTAAGACTATACATGATAACAATCGAGCAGGCCCAAAGTGTACGGATGCAGGAAAATGCGAATAATGTTTACTGAAAGATAAAGTCCAGAACGGTGCGACTAAAGATAATCCGAGCGTCTCCAATGAGGTGGATAGTTGCTCAGGGCCACTTTCTAGTTGGTGGTAGGATGGTTCAGTTGCCTGTAGGCTCTGTCCCTGAATCTGGAGGTGTGCGTTTTCGCACTTCTGTACCTCTCGCCTGATGGGGGAGGGGAGAAGAGGGAGTGACCGGGGTGAGACTGGTCCTTGATTATGCTGGTGGCCTCGCAGAGGCAGGGTGAGGTGTAGATGGAGCACATACAGGCACATACCAACATGATGACTATGTAAACACACACACAGATAAACACACGTACAGCCACACGCAAACATGAATATACGCATTCACACTCGTGCAACTGACCAGGGCGCACCAGCTGTCCAGTCTAATGTCACAAGTTCACACGTTATAGGAGTAGAATTAGGCCATTCGGCCCATCGAGCCTACTCCGCCATTCAATCATGGCTAATCTCTGCCTCCTAATCCCATTTTCCTGCCTTCTCTCCATAACCCTTGACACCCGTTCTAATCAAGAATTTGTCTATCTCTGCCTTAAAAACATCCACTGACTTGGCCTCCACAGCCCCCTGTGGCAATGAGTTGCACAGATTAACTATCCTCTGACTAAAGAAGTTCCTCCTCACCTCCTTTCTAAAAGAGCGCCTTTAATTCCGAGGCTATGACCTCTGGTCCTAGACTCTCCCATCAGGGGAAACATCCTTTCTATCACATCCACTCTATCTGTGCCTTTCATTATTCTGTAAGTTTCAATCAGGTCCCCCCTCAACCTTCTAAACTCCAGCGAGTGCAGGCCCAGTGCTGTCAAACGTCACTAAGCCACACAGTGAAGATTTACATGGATGTTGCCAGAGAAGATTTACATGGAGGGCCTAAGCTATTGGGAGAGATTGGGCAGGCTAGGACTTTATTCCCTGGGGCACAGGCGACTGAGGCCTGTGATTTTATAGAGGTGTATGAAATCATGAGGGGAATAAATAAGATGAACGCACAGACTCTTTTACCCAAGGTAGGAGAATCAGCAATTACAGAGCACAGGTTTACAGTGAGAGGGGAATGATCTGAGGGGCAACTTTTAGGATCATGGGTACATGGAACGAACTGCCAGAAGAGGTAGTTGAGGCAGGTACTATAAGAGCACTTCAAAGACATTTGGACAGGTACATGGATAGGAAAGGTGTGGAGGTCCATGTGGGCAGGTGGGACGAGCATATATGGGTCCGCACGGGCGAGTCGGTTGCAAGGCCTACGTCCGTGCTGTGTGTCTGTATGAACGAGCAAACATCCCATCGTTACTCTGCAAAGCATAAAGTTTGATTTAATCTGCGCTGACGTATCTCCTTCCGGGAAGGGTTGGGATATATTTAGATGTACATTTATCTCTGGCATCTCCGGGGCAGTCCACAGTCATCCGCATTTCCACACACCGTGCGCTATTTATTGATTGGTGATTTGTTTGAATGGAAATCCTAAGGATATCAATGTTACGCAGGTCTCTTGGCAAACGCTGCGCCTGCTGTGGGTCTGACCCAGAGCCTGAGGCGGGACTGACCACAACATCCACATTCTGTATCCTATCACTTGTTTCACGACTTATCCCACCCTGGCCTTCTCCCCGCTGAAGGTACAGAAGCTTGAAAGCACGCACCACCAGTCCCAGAGTAAGCCTCTTCCCCTCTGTTATCAGGCTTCTGCACAGTCCTTCCATAAACTAGGGTACCGTCTGATTCACTTCCACCCCATTGCGGACGTTGAATTTTTGTCTCTGGAACTGATGCTCCACAATGCTGAGAACTATATTCTGCACTCTGTCTCTTCCCCTTTTCTCTTCCTATTTTACTTGGGCTGGACTTGATTGTATTCACGTCAAGAGTCCAGAGCGTTTTATTGTCACATGTCCTGAAACTGGACAATGAAATTCTTACTTGCAGCCGCACAACAGATATATATAAACATAGTAAACTCTGTAAAAACCCAACATGAACAACAAAAATATTTCCGTATATATAATTTTAAAAAAACAGACAAATAAATAGACAATAGTAGTGTACGGTAAAAAAGAATGCCCCCAAGTCTGTGGAATTCTCTGCCTCAGAGGGCGGTGGAGGCAGGTTCTCCGGATGCTTTCAAGCGAGAGCTAGAAAGGGCTCTTAAAAATAGCGGAGTCAGGGGATATGGGGAGAAGGCAGGAACCTGATTGGGGATGATCAGCCATGATCACATTGAACGGCGGTGCTGGCTCGAAGGGCCGAATGGCCTACTCCTGCACCTATTGTCTATTGTCTATTGTCTCTGTAGTTCAGAGCCTATTTGGAGGCTGTCGTGTTTGATGTTTCGGGCCTGATGGTTGTAGGAAAAAAGCTGCTCCTGAACCTGGATGTTACAGTTTTCAGGCTCTGTACCTTCTTCCTGATGGCAGGAGTGAAATGGGAGCGTGGCCAGGGTGGTGTGGGTCTCTGATGATGCTGGCTGCCTTTCTGAGGCAGCATCTCCTGTAGATCCCTTCAATGTACGGTATATCTGTTTTGAAAACAAAGCTTTTCACTGTACCTCGGTACACCTGACAATTATAAACTTAAACCTTCTCCTGCGACTGGGCATTAGGGTTGCCGGCAGTCCAGCACCCGGGCCAACTCATCGCTCACCCAGCCACGGCCGAGTCAGTCAACGAATTGCCGTCGGGAACTTGTCCCTTATTTTGACTTTTTGTTTTGTCGCTTACTTGGGAGTGAGAAAGTTGGCAACCCTGCTGGGCATCTTCATTATTGGATCAACTAAAAACTGCGCCCATTCAAAAGCATTCTTCACTACTCCAAAACGAGTACTTTGCGAGGCTACTTAAGGTGAGAGAGGAAGGATTCTCTTAGAGGGGTGGTGGGTATATGGAACTGTTGAGGCAGGTACTACAAACAGCATTTAACAACCATTTGGACAGGTACATGGATAGGAAAGGTTTAAAGGTATACGGGCCATACGTGGCAAGTAGGAAAAGTCAAAATGTAGACGCAAGGAACTGCAGATGCTAGTTTACAAAAAAAGACATAAATTGCTGGAGTAACCCAGTAGGTCAGGCAGCTTCTCTGGAGAACATAGATGGGTAAAGTTTGGGGTCTGGACCCTTATTCAGATTGATTGTGGGGGTGTGGGGGAAGAAAGGTGGAAGAGAAGAGGGGCAGGAAAAAGCATTGGATTGGCATAGATGGGGCATCTTGGTCAGCATGGATGGGTTGGGCCGAAGGCTGTTTCCGTGCTGTATGTCTCTACCACACTCTGGTGATACCGTTGTCTGAATAAAAGGCACAGGTGACGTTTCGCGGCAAGACCCTTCTTCAGACAAAGCGGACTCTCAGTCTGAAGAAGGGTGTTCGACCCGAAACATCATCTGTTCCTTTTCTCCGCAGGTGCTGCCTGGCCCCTGCTGAGTTACTCCAGCATTTTGCGTCCATCTGTGGTGTAAACCGGCATCTGCACGATATAGTTGGCTGGTCGCATGGTGTGTGGCCACACGTCGCGGTGGGAATTAAGCACCAGCTCAGCTCTGCATTCAGGTCTGTCGCTGACACCAGTTACATTGGTCACACTGATGCACATTTTAATGAAGCGCAAAAGGCCCAGAGCTTTTATCGTGTGAGAAGAGATCATTTTCACCTCTGGGAAATGAGCTCAACCTCTGCCTGGACTAATTGAGATGACAGGTCCTGTCCACCGCCGGCTCTGTAGAAACAAGGAACTGCGGATGCTGGATTTCAAAAAATCCTCACAGCCCTTTACAACCTTCTGCCTGCACGTGATCCAAATCCCTCCATTCCCTGCATATCCATGTGCCTACCTAAAGGCCTCTTAAACACCACCATCGTATCTGCCCCCACCACCACCACCATCGCCGGCAGCACATTCCAGACACCCACCATCCTCCGTGTAAAAAAAACTTGCCCCGCATATCAACTTTAAACCTCACCCCCTCTCACCGTAAAGCTATGCCCTCTAGTCTTTGCTTAAGAAGGAACTGCAGATGCTGGAAAATCGAAGGTCGGCAAAAGTGCTGGAGAAACTCAGCGGGTGAGGCAGCATCTATGGAGCGAAGGAAATAGGCAACGTTTCGGGCCGAAACCCTTCTTCAAACCCTCTAGTCTTTGATATTTCCACTCTGGGAAGAAAAGATTCTGGCTATCTCCCCATCTAAGCCACTCATCATTTTATATTTGTATGTAAGAACTGCAGATGCTGGTTAAAAGAAGGGTCTTGGCCCAAAATGTCACCGATTCCTTTTATCCAGCGATGCTGCCCGGCCCGCTCAGTTACTCCAGCTTTTTGCATCATTTTTTATACTTCTATTTGGTCCCCACAACCTCCGGCGTTCTGGAGAAAATAATCCAAGTTTGTCCAACTTCTCCTTATAGCAGCAAATAGACACAGCGTGCAGGAGTAGCTCAGTGGATCAATGGATACGTGACGTTCAGACGGATTGTAGGGGAGATATGGCTGTGAATGGGGAGGGGCAGGACAAAGCCTGGCAGGTAATAGGTTGATACAGGTGAGGGGTGGAGGGGGGTTGGATAGGTGGCTGGCTTGGACAAAGGCCAGAAATGAAAATAAAATGGCATGAGACAATAGGAATGAAGGGTTGAGAATTATGAAGCTAGAGGGATGCTCTTCTTCCATTAGTGGCGTCTGAGGCTTTTAGACAGGCACGTGGATGTGCGGGGATGTGGATCACGTGCGGCTGGAGGAGACTAGTTTAACTTGGCATCATGTTCAGCACTGACACTGTGGGCCAAAGAGCCTGTTCTTGTGCGGTACTGTTCCCTCCCTCCCCAGTCTCTCTCCTGCTCCCCCCTCCTCAATTTCCCTCTCCATCCTTCACCTTTACCACACACTCCCCTTCAGGCACCTTCTTTCCCCACCACCACCTCTTTTCTCCATCATTGTTCCTTCATTTTCTCTCTTTTCTCTCTCTCTCTCTCTCCCTCTCCCTCTCTCCCTCTCTCCCTCCCTCTCTCCCTCTCTCCCTCTCTCCTCTCCCTCTCTCCCTCTCTCCCTCTCGCTCCTCTCTCTCTTCAATTTAAAATTTCAATTTAAAACCTTTATTGGCATGATAAAGTCTCTCTCGCTCTCTCTCTCTCTCTCTCTCTCTCACTCTCTCTCTTTCTCTCTCGCTCTCTCTCTCTCTCTCTCCCTCTCTCCCGTCTCTCTCCCGTCTCTCTCCCGTCTCTCCCGTCTCTCTCTCTCTCTCTCTCTCTCTCGTGTCTCTCCCTCATGGTTGTTCTCTCCCCCCTCCCTCCCATTCTCGCTCCTGCTCTCTCCCACACTCACTCTCTTCCTCCCTACTCGCGTTCCTCACCACCCCCCCCCCTCCTTAATCAACCCCCTGGGGTCTAACGTAGAGTGACTCTGTAGCAATGAAGGAGACAGCAGGTATGGTATCTTCTGCCTAATTAGGTTTTGTAAATGGCTCGCGATGGGTAATTACAAAGAATCAGGCATTCTTTGCAAACTGCAGGGGTGCTTTATTGAGTAATATGTAAATTCTATGGTGCAAACTATGGAAATGTGTCTGACCATGAAATACTCGGGCGACTGCCTGTGAGAGCATATTAAACTATAATTACAGGTAATTTATCGCGGGATCTCTGCAGAGCAACTCTGTGCAAGAGAAGAGTCAAAGCACTGCACTGAAATATGAGCAACTTCATATGAGTTCCTGAATCAGAACTGATTTCATTATTTTGATTAATGAATTTTGGGATACAAGGAACTGTAGATTCTGGTTTACACAAAAAAAAACCCACAAAGTGTTGGAGTAACTCAGCAGGTCAGGCAGCATCTTTGAAGAACATGGATAGTTGACGTTTCAGGTCGGGTCCCTTCTTCAAACTGATTGTAGGAGGGAGGGGGATGAAAGTTGGGAGAGGAGCAGGCAGGACGGGATCTTTCGACATTTTGTTCTGTCAAGCACCGTTTTTAATTTTTATTTTCCTTTTTAATCAAAAATATTTATTCAAATACTAAAATAATATATTCACTACAGTAAAAAACAAAAGAGAACCCACTACCATAATACACAATAAACGTTAAACTATTGTACAACTATCTTACACTCCTTGTCAAGGATGCATGCCCAGAGGTCCCGGAAATCCCCCAGGGCGCCCGTGAACAGCGCGTAGTCCCTCTCTAACCCCACCTGGGCACGGACGTAACCCCGGAAAAGGGACAGGCAGCCGGCTCGGGCGAGCCCTCTTCCGCCTGGCGCGGATGGCCAGCTTGGCCAGGCCCAGGAGCAACCCAACCAGGACATCCTCGGGCCTACCCTCTTGCCCCGTCAAGCACAGTGGCGCAGCAGGTGCCAGAGACCCAGGTTCGATCCTGACCTCGGGTGCTGTCTGTAGGTGGTGTTTGCATGTTCTCCCTGTGACCACGTCACGGGTTTCATTGAGTCTTGGAGTTATACAGCACGGAAACGGGCCCTCTGGCTCCACTTGCCCCTGTTAACCAAGAAACCCTATCTACGCGTCCATTTGGCCGCAAAGTAATGCAGAGCGGAAAACAGGCCTTTCGAGCCCAACTCGTCCATGCTGACCAAGATGCCCCCATCTGAGCTGGTCCCACCTGCCTGCGTTGGGCCCAGATGCTTCTAAAACTGTCCTATCCTCTGGCAGCTCATTCCATTTGTTCACCAGCAACACCTGGAGCAAGGACACCTGCCTCGGTCATCCTTACTCTCCTGGGTCCAATTATACCTGGGTGGCCCATAGGAGAGTTAAATGAGGATGCATTGTACTGAAGAACAGATATTGTCACCTGGAGACTAATTGCACATTTTTAGGAGACAGCCAAGTTACTTGTTCAGGAGAAGCACTAAATATATGCCTGGGTTTGACAGTATGCAGAGACAGGCTGACAATTCCGTGCCAGTTATTAAAAATAAATCCTTTACATATTACATTCTGGATAAAAAATAAATGGGACTCTGTTTTGACAGTTGCTGCTTCAGCTGATTAGTGTCGATAGATTGAACTCACACTTTGGTTGGTTCATCTTGTCCCGGCGACTGGAAGCTTATTGGAAATGGCAGCTTGGACAGGGGGGGATGAGTACTACAATAAAAGACAGCGTTGTGCTGGAGTACTGGAGTACAGGGCGGCAATGTGGCGACAGAGCCGCGTAGGCCGAGGGGGTGATCTTATAGAGGTGTATAAAATCAGGAGGCGAATAGATAGGGTGAATGCACGGCCTTTTCCCCCAGGGTAGGGGGCACAGGTTTAAGGTGAGAAGGGAACGAACGAGCGGACAGGGGAGAGAATAGGAACTTTGTCACGCAGAGGGTGAAATGGGCGTATGGAATGATCTGCCAGAGGAGGTAGTCGAGGCAGGTACGAGAACAACATTTAGAAGACTTTAGGAGAGGTACATGGATAGGAAAGGTATTGAGGGATATGGGCCAAATGAGGGCAAATGGGACCAGCTGAGATCGGGTATCTTGGTCGGCATGGACGAGTTGAGCAGAAGGGCCTGTTTGTGTCTGAATGGCTTTAGGCCCTCTATTCTTTGATATGTTGCCCCGTGGGGAAATAGTTTCTGGCTGTTTACCCTATCTACATGTCTCATAGTTTGATAAGCTTCTATCAGGTTTCTTCCCAACCTCTGACTCTCCGGGGAAAACAATCCAAGTTTGTTCCACCTCTCCTGATAGTTAATACCCTCTAGTCCAGGCACTCTGGCAAACCACTTCTTCAAAGCCCCCACATCTCTTTCCTTTAGCAGAACCCGCACACACAGGGGCAGCCCAGTGACACAGCTGGTCGAGCCGCTGCCTCACAGCGCCAGAGACGCGGGATCCACCCTGACCTCGGACGTTGTTTGTGTGGAGTCTGCACGTTCTCCCTGTGACCACATGGGTTTCCTCCGGGCACTCCTGCTTCATAGAGTGTCATAGAGTCATCGTGTGGAAATAGGCCCAACCTGCCCACACCGGCCACCAATTCCCAGCCCCACTAGTCCCAGCTGCCTGCGCTTGTTCCATATCCCTCCAAACTTGTCCTTCCTCCCCCATCCCTACGACGTGCGGGTTTGTAGGTTAATTGGCCCTCTGTACATTGCCTCCTAGTGTGTAGGGAGCGGACGAGAAAGTGGACTAACACAGAAGTAGTGTGAATGGGTGATCGATGGACTCGGTGGGCTGAAGTGCCTGTTTCCACACTGTATCTCTAAACTAAACTACTCTCCATGGCAAACTTAAGAAGACACGGTGTTCCTCCAGTGTCCCATTTGATGTTTATCCATCCATTAGCATCCCAAACATGGACGATCTGCTCATTATCACAATGCCACTTGTGTACATATTGGCTCCCACAACGTCCAACATTATGCCTGGAAATATTTCAGTGTGCCTCTGTTGCCTGTTTAAACATTTTATAACTGCTGCTGAAATGCTGAGGGTGCTGTGAAATTCATGCTTATCTTCTTTTAACTATGTGTCAAAATTATATAAGACCTACTTCATTGCACTAGGGATTTCAGGCTTTCACTTTGCACGTCATGTTTTTTTTAATTTATTAAACTTCCCCTTGTTTATCGTATTACCTAGAAATAGAATGGAATAGAATAGAATGCCTCTTATTGTCATTCAAACAGCTTGGTTTGACCGAAATTGTATTTTCTACAGTCTCACATTACAAAAAAAAACCTCAGACACACACTTAACAGTGAATCTCCAACACCTCCTCACTGTGATGGAAGGCAAAACTCTTATCGCTTCCCTTTGTTCTTCTCGCGTGGTCCAGCAGTCCAACTGCAGGGTCGAGGCGAACTGGGGCTCCCGATGTTAAAGCCCCCGGCGGGCGATGGTGAGTCCCGTGGCCGTTTAAGCCACGCCGGGCGATGTTAGGCCCCGCTCCGAGTCTAAACCCTGCGATTCCGGCGGGAGAAGCTGCCGTTGCGGGAGATCCGAAAAGCGGTCTCCCATCAGGGACCTGCGAGCTCCCGATGTTACCGTCCACCGGGCCTGCGGCTGGAGCCTCGGAAGCTCCGAAGTCGGGTCGCAGCCGCGCGCCACCACAGCTCTTCCCGCCTACTGACCTGTTTTACCGCAACAAGTAAGAATATCATTGTTCCATTTTCAGTACCTATTTAGTTTATTCAGCTTGGAAAGAGGCCCCTATCTGACATGGACAAGGAAGGTTTGGAGGGGCGCAAAGTGCTGGAGTAACTCGGCAGGTCAGGTGGCATCTCAGGAAAACATGGATTGGTGGCGTTCGCGTCAGGATCCTTCTTCAGACTGATAGTTAGAAGGATTAGATGGTTTAGAGGGACATGGGCCAAACGGAGGCAATTGGGACTAGCTTAGAAGGGGCATTTTGGTCAGCATTGGATCAATTGGGCCAAAGGGTATTTTTCCGTGTTACATATCGAAATTCCTGGGCTCTGGGCATAAATATATTACATCAGGAACACTAAATACCAAATTCAGCATTCAGAAAGATGTTTCCCTGAATCTGAAACACTAACCCAGGTTCCCTCGACATTAATAGTCGGCATGGACTGGGTGAGCCGAAGGGCCGGTTTCCATGCTGCATCTGTCAATTGATCAAGATGCTGTTACTGTTCCGGGTATTTTCTCTGTTTGTTGTGGATTTCCAGCAGCTGCAGTGTTTGCAAGCCCTTTCTAACGTAGATGGGACTGCGATTCCTCACTCAAGTGTGGAACTTCCCGTCCATCTTTGCAATTTAGTTTAGTGCAGTTTTATTTCGAAATGCAGCAGGGAAACAGGCCCTTCAGTCCACGTCGACCGTCAATCACCCTTCACATCAGTTCGATGTTATCCCACCTTCTCGTCCACTCCCTACGCATTGGAGGAAAATTTACAGGGGGCCAATTAAGTTGCAAACCCCTTATGTCTTTGGAATCCGAGAGGAAACTGGAGCGCCCGGAGGAAACCCACGTGGTCACAGAGAGAAAGTACTAACTCTACACGCAGACAGCACCCGGGTCAGGATCGAACTCGGGTCTCCGGCGCTGTGAGGCAGCGGCACTACCTGCTGCACCACAGCACCGCTCATCCTGAAAATATCTGCGTGATTGGCAGCAGCAAGATATTAAGACTTGAGGACCGATCAATAAACGTCACATCTTCCAGCCCTGAAATCTGAGTTTGCTATTAACGCAATGATTGACAAATTCTGCCATCGGTGTTCCCTTTGACCATCGCTCCAGCTGTCTTCTTGCTGACATGTTGAACCAGAGGCCATTGCTTCTGCTGATAACAGCCAGGAAACGCCCTGAGGTGTCCAGGAGACGGCAGCTCACCCCTGGGACACCGACGTGGGCGGAGACCACCACATAAACCAACCTCCCTTCCATTCACTTCCATCCGCACCTCGCGCTGCCTCGGCAAGGCCAGCAGCATAATCAAAGACCAGTCTCACCCCCGCCACTCCCTCTTCTCCCCTCTCCCATCAGGCAAGAGGTACAGAAGTGTGAAAACGCACACCATCAGATTCAGGGACAGTTTCCTCCCGGTTGTTATCGGGCAGCTGAACCATCCTGTCACCTGACCTTCCATCTACCTCATTGTGGCCCATAGAATTATCTTCAATCAGACTTTAAAATCAGACTTTAAAACTAAACTAAACTAATGCACCCATGTTTTTAATTTAAAAATAATGTTTTGAGGCAAAATCACATCAGGCAAAATCTTGGTGTGACGGAGTCCCATGGTATGACAAGGAAGGACACAAAGGGCTGGGGTAACTCAGCTGTTCAGGCAGTGTCTCTAGAGAACATAAATAGATGATGTTTCAAGTTGGGACCCTTCCTCAGACTTACCACTCGTCACTTTTATTTCACTTTAATTTCATGTGTCATGTATCTTCTTGTGTTTTATAACTGTTGGCAGACCAATTTCCCTCCGCGGATAAATAACGTTCTATCGTATCGTAGAATGAACCAACGCACATTTGGAAGCTTCGTCACATGACCTCGTTCCACCAACCTCAACCCACTCTCGAGCGCTGAGAGGGAGTGCAAGGACGGACTCCTTCCCACAGGAAAAGGCCCGGAGGCGGGTGTTACAGAAGAAGAGTCATAGATTCAGGCAGCGTGGAAACTGGCACTTCAGGCCCAACCTGTCTACGCTGAGTCTTGGTGCGAACAGTTGCAAATCGTGAAGCCGGAGGAAGGAATGTAGGGGGAGGGGCTTCACAATTTGCAACTGTTAGTTCAGTTTATTGTCACGTGTACCGAGGTACAGTGAAAAGCTTTTGTTGTGTGCTAACCCGTCAGTGGAAAGACTACACACGATCGCAATCGAGCCGTCCGCAGGGTACAGAGACATGATAAAGGGAATAACGTGAATAGCGTTTAGTGCAAGATAAAGTCCGATCAAAGATAGTCCGAGGGTCACAATGCGGTAGATGGGAGGTCAGGACCGCTGTCTCGTTCTGTGCCGTTTTAATCTCTGTCATTTGTGCCAACCATCTACCTATCAAATCCCCCCCCCCCCGTGTTCCTCTATTACCTGCCACGCTTTGTCCTGCCCCTCCTCTCTCCCAACTTCCCCTCCCCTCCCACCACCCCCACCCACCCCCCAACAATCTGTCTCAAGAAGGATCCAGACCTGCAACGTCACTTATCGATCAGTCTGAAGAAAGGTCCCAACCCGAAACATCACCTATAGAAGGGTTTCAGCCCGAAACGTTGCCTATCTCCTTCGCTCCATAGATGCTGCTGCACCCGCTGAGTTTCTCCAGCATTTTGTGTAAACCCTCGATTTTCCAGCATCTGCAGTTCTTTCTTTAACACATCACCTATACATGTTCTCCGGAGATGCCACCTTACCCGCTCAGTTACTCCAGCATTTTGTGTCGTTTCGTGTAAACCAGCATCTGCAGTTTCTATATTGCGTGAGAAGGGTTCTCTTTGTTTTCTTATTGGCCCTAGGATGGCAGGATTGGCACGTGATATCGAGAGTGGGTTGTGGTTTGTGGAAGGAGGTGATGTGAAGAAGATTCCAGGCATGCATTGGGCTATTATACGCTACGATATAACTTTATTTATCCCCAGAGGGAAATTGGTCTGTCAACAGTCATAAAACACAACAAGATACATGAAACATGAAATTAAAGTTCAATTGAAGTGACTAGTAGAAAAATTCCAGGATTCGGGATATGCAAATAATGGGGGGGTGGGGGGAGTCAGTCTAGCCCATGACAGAAGGGGGAGTAGTTGTACAGTTTGATAGTCACAGGGGAAAAAGATCTCCTGCGGCGTTCAGTGCTACATCTTGGTGGAACCAGTCTGTTGCTGAAGGTGCTCCTCAGGTTGACCAGTGTGCCTTGGAGGGGGTGATCTGTATTGTCCAGGATGCTCCACAGTTTGAGGAGCATCCTCCCCTCCAAGACCGTCTCCAGTGTCTCCAACTCCATCCCCAGGACGGAGCCAGCCGGCCTGATGAGCTTGGTAATTCTGTTGGCGTCAGCGGCCTTCACCCTGCTGCCCCGGCACACGACAGGGAAGAAGATAATAATAATAAATAATAATAATAGTAATAATAATAATAAATACTTTATTGATCCCTCAGGGACATTCAGATGTCCAGAAGCCAACAACGAACAAGCCCGCAGATTCAGAACAAAGGCAGACAAAAAATGCATAAAATACAATTTGGACAATACCTGAAAGCAATAAATACTTAAAAAGACCCAATAATTAACTATTAAAAATGCAAAAGCATCCCCATACAGCCTAGCGGTCAGTATTATATATGGCTGCAGGGTTGAAGGATCTCCAGGGCAGGGAGAGGAGCCGGTTGTTGTAGTGTGTGCTCTTTTGACCCTCCAGAATGGCGTTGGCCACCACCGATTGGTAAAACACCTGCAGCATCTTACTACAGCCGTTGAAAGAGCGGAGCCTCCTCAGAGTGTAAAAGCTTTGTTTGCGTGCTATCCAGTCAAATCACACTAGATGTGAGTACAATTACACCAAGTTCAACAGGTAGTGCAAAGAGAAAAATGCCAGAGTGCAGAATATAGTGTTGCAGTTACAGAGAAAGTGCAGGTAATTAAAAATGTGAGATGTCTGCAATGAGGTAGGTTGGGAGATCAGGCTAACCCTCTTAGTGTATGAGAGGACCATTCAGTAGTCTGATAACAGCAGGGAAGAAGCTGTTCCTGAAACCGGTGGTGCTCACTTTCAAGCTTGTGTATCTTCTGCCCGACAGAAGAGGAGACGGGGTGTGAGTGGTCCTTGATTATGTTCATTGCTTTCCTGAAGCAACGTGAAGTGTAGATGGAGTCGATGGTGGGGAGTCTGGTCTGTGCGGTGGGCTGGGCTACACCCACATCTCTCTGCAATTTCTCGCGGTCTTGGGCAGAGCTGTTCCCAAGCCGAGCTGCAAATGCAACCTGATGGGAAGCTTTTTACGCTACATCTGTAGAAATTGGCAAGAGTCAGCCTGTGACCAGACGATGTGAGCAGAGCTGACAAAAAGGGCAGCACAGCAAGTAGAACTGCTACCTCACGGCGCCAACGATCCAGGTTCGATCCTGACCTCGGGTGCTGTCTGTGTGTGGGGTTTGCACGTTCTCCCTGTGACCGCGTGGGTTTCCTCCTTGTGCTCCGGTTTCCTCCCACATCCCTGCGACGTGCGGGTTTGTAGGTTAACCGTCCCTCTGCAAATTGCCCCGAGAGTGTAGGGAGTGGATGAGAAAGTGAGGTAACATAGAACTGGTGTGAACGGATGATCGATGGCTGGCGTAGACCTGGTGGGCTCCACCATACACCTGCAGAGGTTTGATATTCGACATGCCGCATCTCCTCAAACATCTGAGGAACCAGAGGCGATAATGGGTTTTCCTTGTCCCATCCAGCTCAGGGAGACCTAGATGCCTGCTTCCACTTGGAGGACCAACGTTGGCCTGTGTCCATGTAGAAGATGCGTATTAACATTCAAGCCCAGTAAAGCACATTGGAAGGCAAAGGCTATATTATTAATTTAAGATTTGAGCACAAGAGTAAAGACTCTTGCTCCAATTACATAAGACCCAAGAGAGTGAATGTGGAACAGTGTGTACAGTCTGGCCTCTCATCATAAGGAAGAATATACTTGTAATTAAAGGCGTGTGGTAACCACTCATCAAATTCAATTACTGGGCTAGTGTCTGTAGACGGGACCTATCCATGTTCTGCAGAGATGCTGCCTGACCCGCTGAGTGACTCCAGCACTTTTGTGTCCTTTTTCATCATTGGATTGATAGGTTCAAGTTCAAGTTCACATTTTGTTGTTTAAGCAGAGATTGAGTAGACCTGCTTTATACTTCAATGAGTTCAGAAGAAAGATCTGAATGAAATGTGGAGTTATGGAGTCATACAGCGTGGAAACGGGCTCATGGGCCCAACTTGCCCACACCAACCAACATTCCCCATCTCCACTAGTCCCACCTGCGTACGTTTGGCCCATATCCTTCTAAGCCTGTCCTATCCATGTACCTGTCCAAATGTTTCTTAAACATTGTTATAGTCCCTGCCTCAACTATCTCCTCCGGCAGCTCGTTCCATACACCCTCCATCCTTTGTGTAACATAGTTGCCCCTCAGGTTCCAATTAAATCTTTCCCCCCTCGCCTTTGTCCTCTGGTTCTCGATTCCCCTACTCTGGGTACAAGACTCTGTGCAGTTGCCTGATCTATTCCTCTCATGATGTTGTACACTCGTGACATGTAAAAAACCCTTACTTGATAGTGCAGATGCCTCACTGATGTTCCCTCTGGTTGGCCTCAGATGGGGAAAGATCTCAATATTGAACAGGACTCAAAGTGGGGGAGAAACTCAGCGGGTCAGGCAGCCTCTCTGGTCATAGGATTGTCATTATTAACAAGTCATAGGAGCAGAATGATGCCAATCGGCCCATCGATGAGGAGGAATTTCTTTAGCCAGAGTGCGGTGGATCTGTGGAATTCATTGCTACAGACGGCTGTGCAGGCCAAGTCATTGAGTATTTGTAAGGTGGACACTCACTAGTTCTGGGTTAGTATGGGAGTCAGGCATTATGGAGAGGTCAGGAAAATGGGGTTGAGAGGAAAAGATTATCAGTCACGATTGATTGGCGGAGTAGACTTGATGGGCCGAATGGCCTAATTCTGCTCCTAGAACCTATGAACATACGTCTGCTCCACCATTCAACCATGACTGATTTATCTTTCCCTCTCAACACCATTCTCCTGCCTTCTCTCCATAACGCTCGACACCCTTACTAATCACGAACCTGTAAATCTCCGCATTAAAAATGCCCAATCATGCCCCCCACAGCAGTCTGTGGCGATGATTTCCACAGACTCGCTGTTCTCTGGCTACAGACGTAAAGCATCTTAATTTCTCCTGACATGTCCTGGACTTCCAATGCTTTAAATATTGCCTCCGCTTCCATCAATAGAGTTTTGGATAATCACATTTTAATAATGCCTTAATCCCTTTAAGCCCTGAACCATCCGAGTGCTTGGAAGCTGAGGAATGTGTCGCGACAGCCTTATCTCGTAGCCAAAGTATATTCAGTTCCCATCGAACTGAAGCAGATACGTTTAAGTGCAGCAGTGATGTGTCTGAGACTGGTCTGGGAGCAAACTGCAGGCAGTCATTTGGAAAATCTTGTAGCAGGGGCCATCTAATATTTCACTCAATAATTGGGACAAGCAAAAGCATAAAGCTTTCAGACAAACACACTGCTCGGGAGTTTGTTTTATGATGGCTGATTCTATTTCAGAAACACGCTCACAATCCAATACTAATTCCCAGCAGATCAAATGAACTTCAAAATGCTCTTAATCAGATTGGTTATTTTACACGGTGACTTCAAAGTCAGAGAATCGTAAAATCACAATGCAGTTAGAACATAAGGCCCTTTGGCCCACAATTCCGTGCTCAACATGATGCCAAGTTAAACTGACCTCCTTTGCTTGCACATGCTCCCTATCCTTCCGTTCCCTGCATATCGACGTGCCTCTGTAAAATGCCACCATTCGTATCTGCCTCCAACACCAACCCCAGCAGTATATTCCAGGCACTCGCCGCCCTCTGTGTAAAAAAGCTTGCTCCGCACATCTCCTTTACACTTTGTCTCTCTCACCTTTGAAGCTGTGCCCTCTACTCTTTGACAGTACCACCCTGGGGAAAAGGTTCTGACTGTCTACCCCATCTATTCCTCTCATAATTTCACATACTTCTAACGGACCTTCCCTCAACTTCCGGCATTCCGGAGAAAACAATCCAAGTCTGTCCAACCCCTGCCTGAAGCCAATACCCTCTAATCCGGGCAAACCTCCTCAGCACCTTTTCCAAAGCTTCCACGTTCTTCCTGCTATGGGGCGACCAGAACAGCAAGCTCCCTCACCAAAGTCCTATAACGCTGCATCATGTCACTCTTAAACTCAATGCCCCAACCAATGAAGGCAAGCATGCCACATGCCTTCTTTGTCACTCTATCTGCCTTTCAGGGAGCTGTGGACTTGGACCACAAGATCTCTCTGCACATCAAATGCTGTTAAGGATCCTGCCATTCATTCTCTATTTTCCCCTTACATTTGACATCCGAAAGTGCAACACCTCGCACTGGCTCAGATTACATTTGACATTCCTCCACCATTATTTAATATGTCCGTGTGACTGATACATACAAAATAAGATGACAAGGACTAGAGATGGCCACATAGGCGTGAACTTGCATAGAAGCTCTGTATAGAAAGGAGGACATTTGGCCCATTGAGCCCATGCCAGCTCTGTGCAAGTGCAGGCTACCCAGCCTCCCTTCTGAATCAGGCACCTTCAATCCCCAACCCTGCATTCACACTCAAACCACTCGCTGTATGTACAAAAAGATTCCTTTTTGTTCTTTGTTCTTCCTCCCTCTCTTGCCCCCCTCTCTCTCCACCACTCTCCCTCCCCTATCTCCTCCATCTCCCCCCTCTCTCCTCCCCCGCTCCCCCCACTCTCTCTCCCCTCCGACCCTCTCTCCTCCCTTCCCCACCCTATTCCCCCCCCCCTCCCTCCCCCCTCTCACTCCCCCCTCATCTCTCGACCCCTCTTTCTCTCCCCCTTCTCTCCCCTCCTCCTCCTCCTCCCCAATTCCCCCCATTATTTGTCCTCTGGATTTTTATTGACCCCTTCACCAATTTGTCTGTACTTCCTGATATTAAATAACTCTGTTGAATTCTGCCCAGTGAACTGAAATGGGACGAATTAACTCCATAAGAATTGACTCCATGCCTCCAGGGTCAGGCACAGTGGGGCAGGAGTAGAGCTGCTGCCTCACAGCGCCAGACATCTGGGTTTGATCCGCAACCATATAGCACCATTGAACCATTGACTACGGGTGCTGTCTGTACGGGGTTTGCACGTTCTCCCTGTGACCGCGTGGTTTTTCTCTGGGTGCTCTGGTTTCCTCCCACGACCATCCTACCAACAACTAGAGAGCAGTCTACCTCATTGGAAACTCTACCTCAGACTATCTTTGATCGGACTTTACTGGACTTTTATCTTGCCCTGAATGGTATTTACATTATGCCCTTTATTATGCATCTATGTATTATGTACACTGTGGATGGATCAGTTGTAATCATGTATTGTGACTGCTCAGCACACAACAAACGCTTTTCACTGTACCTCGGTACACGTGACAATGAACTAAACTCAACTCAGCATTCCAAAGACGTGCAGGTTTGTGGGTTAATTGGCCCGTTATAAATTGTCCCTAGAGTGTGGGATAGAACTAGTGTACGGGATTGTTCTTCAGCGCTGACTCAATGGGACATTCACGGCCGGTTTCCACACTGTACCTCTAAACAAAAGAACCATAGGAGCAGAATTAGGCCATCTGGCACTTGGTGTCTGCTCCGCCATTCTATCATGGCTGATCCGTTTTCCCCTCTCCACCCCATTCTGCTGCCTTCTCCCCATTATCTTTGCATCCTTGTATCCGGGGTGAGTGGGAAAGAGACGATTCATTGGACGTCGACATCAAGGGAGTGAATGGGATGGATTTTCCGCAGTGGAATTCTGTGCACTGGAAACAAACACAAAGCTTGATTGGAAATCCATGCGGCGGAAGCCAATTAGAAGATGCTGGCCCGTTATTGATTCATGTTAATGAGTTTTCAACAATTTCTTGCATGAATGGTAGTTGTTGCAGGCAGTGTGGTGGGGGTTGAATGTACAATTAATGGCAAGACCATTAACAGCAGTGATGTACAGAGGGACCTTGGGGTTCAAGTCACTACCTACCCAAAAGTGGTAACACAAGTGGATAGAGTGGCAAAGAAGGAGTAGGGTTTGCTTCCATTCATAGTTCTGGACATTTTGAATATTAGAGGCGAGGAAGTCATGAAGCAGCTTTATGGGACGTTGGCACCTCTCCTGGTCAACGTGGATGAGTAGGGCTGAATAGCCTGTTTCCGCGCCGTATGACTCCACGATTGTAATGTAAGAATATAAATTACACTGAGGCAGTGTACGAGAGACACCACGTTTCCTGAACCTCTACTCCGTCAGTCATACGCTCAAGACAGCCCATGCTTGAATCGTCTTCATACCAGGGTTAGAACATAGAACAGTGTGGCACGTGAGCAGACTGTTCAGCCCTCGTTGTCTGAGCTGTCCACGATGCCAAGACCAACTCTTATCTGCCCTCAGCTGTATCCACCCATCAGCTTCGGTAGACACAAAAAGCTGCAGTGACTCAGTGGGGCAGACAGCATCTCTGGAGAAAAGGAATGGGTGATGTTTCGGGTCGAGACCCTCCTTCAGACTGAGAGTCAGGGGAAAGGGAGATTATAGACGGTGAAATAGAGAGATAGAAACATAGAAAACAGGTGCAGGAGTAGGCCATTCGGCCCTTCGAGCCTGCACCGCCATTCAATATGATCATGGCTGATCATCCAACTCAGTATCCTGTACCTGCCTTCTCTCCATAACCCCTGATCCCTTTAGCCACAAGGGCCACGTCTAACTCCCTCTTAAATATAGCCAATGAACTGGCCTCAACTACCTTCTGTGGAAGAGAATTCCAGAGATTCACCACTCTCTGTGTGAAAAATGTTTTTCTGATCTCGGTCCTAAAAGATTTCCCCCTTATCCTTAAACTGTGACCCCTTGTCCTGGACTTCCCCAACATCGGGAACAATCTTTCTGCATCTAGCCTGTCCAACCCCTTATGAATATTTAAGATTCTATAAGATCCCCCCTCATTCTTCTAAATTCTAGCGAGTACAAGCCGAGTCTACCCAGTCTTTCTTCATATGAAAGTCCTGACATCCCAGGAATCAGTCTGGTGAACCTTCTCTGCACTCCTTCTATGGCAAGAATGTCTTTCCTCAGATTTTGAGACCAAAACTGTATGCAATACTCCAGGTGTGGTCTCACCAAGACCCTGTACAACTGCAGTAGAACCTCCCTGCTCCTATACTCAAATCCTTTTGCTATGAATGCTAACATGCCATTCGCTTTCTTCACTGCCTGCTGCACCTGCATGCCTACTTTCAATGACTGGTGTACCATGACACCCAGGTCTCGTTGCATCTCCCCTTTTCCTAATCGGCCACCATTCAGATAATAATGGTGTAGAACAAGTGAATGATTCACAGAGGGGGAGCAGCAAGAGAAGGTGTTGCAGAACTCTCGTCGGAGAGAGGAGGAGGACGTCTTGAGGCGATTTCACAGTGGAGGGGCCAAAATGTGCAGGAAGGAACTGCAGCTGATGGTTTAAACAGAAGATAGGCACAAAAAGCCGGAGTTACTCAGCGGCTCAGACAGCAACTCTGGAGAAAAGGATCACTTGTCTAGCTTCGTCCAGCTCCCATCTCTATTTTCCAGCTCTATCTCCCCCACCCCCCATACTCCATCATTCTGAAGAAGGGTCCCCCAACCCGAGACATCGTCGGTCCATTCCTTCCACAGATGCTGCCTGATCCATTGAGTTCCTCCAGCACACTGCGTTTTGATGAAGATTCCAGCACCTGCAGTTTCTTGCAAATCTAATTTGATGGCACTTTGGTCAACTTAAATACCATGTCTAATCTCCAAATTACAGCGCGCTCCATCCGAAGTAGATCGGTTTCTCCATAACAGCATCTGCAGTGGCATTTATACCACCTGCAAATCCTTTAATCAACAAGCATCTGCTTCCTGATCTCATTTGCACAGGGAACAAGCTGTTTTTAGATTAGCTTTGCATCTAGTAAGCTTTCTCTCCTGGTTCATTGCACATTTGCTTGTTCGCTGAATTGAACTTTTACTGCATTTTTTTGTTGTTTATGCTTTGGTTTCAATTTAGCTTTGGGTGGTCTGAATTGATGTCCTTGCTTGCCCATGATATCAGTCAGTGTTTCTTACTCCTCCGTGCCCTTCTCCCTTGTCTACAGCGTTGTTTAGTCAGTTTAGTTTAGTTTAGTTTAGAGAAAAAATGCGGAAACAGGAAACCTTTGGCCGACCGGGTCCGCGCCAACCAGCGATCCCCGCACGCTATCCTGAACCCACCACCAAGCCAATTAACCTACAAACCTGTGCGTCTTTGGGAGTGTGGGAGGAAACCGAAGATCTCTGAGAAAACCCACGCCGGTCACGGGGAGAACGTGCGAACTCCGTACAGACGGCGCCCGTAGTCGGGATCGATCCCGGGTCTCCGGCGCTGCGAGCGCTGTAAGGCAGCAACTCTACCGCTGTGCCACTATGATCAGCTGGTGAGATGATGCATGAGTGAGGAAAAATTAGTGTCATAGTCATACAGCACGGAAACAGGCTTGTCGGATCAACTTGCCCACACTGACCAACATGCCCCATCTACACAAGGCCCGCCTGCCCTCGTTGGGCCCGTTTCCCATTTCCTACCCATGTCCAAAAGCCTTTTGAATGTTGGCTGTCTCAACAACCTCCTCTGGCAGCTCCTTCCACATACCCACCACCCTCTGTGTGAAAAACATGTTCCTCAGCTTCCTGTTAAATCCTTTCTCCCCTCACCTTAAACCTATGTCCCCTGGTTCTTGATTCCCCTACTCTGGGTAAAAAGACTCTGCATTCACCATATCTACTCTCCTCATGATTTTATACACCTCGGGAAGATCGCCCATCAGCCGCCTTCACTCCAAGGAATACTCCTAACCTGCCCAACCTCTCCCTGTAGCCCAGGCCCTCAAGTCCTGGTAACATCCTTGTAAATCTTCTCTGCACGCTTTCCAGCGGGATGGTTTAGTTTAGTTTAGAGATACATCGCGGAAACAGGCCCTTCGGCCCATCGGGTCTGCGCCGACCAACGATCCCCCGCTATCGCGGATCAACGGCATACCCTACACCCACTAGGGACAATGTTTACATTTACCCAGCCAATTAACCTGCAAACCTGTACGTCTTTGGAGTGTGGGGGGGAAACCGAAGATCTCGGAGAAAACCCACGCAGGTCACGGGGAGAACGTGCAAACTCCATACAGACAGCACCCGTAGTCGGGATCGAACCCGGGTCTCCGCCGCTGCATTCGCTGTAAGGCAGCAACTCTACCTCTGTGCCACCGTGGCCACCCGCTGCTGTGGGAATGGCATCATTCTCATAGCAGGGCGAGCAAAACTGAACACAATGCTTTAAGTGCGGCCTCACCAACGTATCTCTGAGATATTCTGGGATTGTTTTTACGCTGATTTATTTATTGTAAACCTCTCCTAAGATCTGTCTTCTCTGCACATTTGTTGTTGGAACTCTGTGTTCCCACTTAACGCAGTCTGGTTCCATCAGCAGCTCCTACTGCCAGTTTCAGTACAGTCTCACTTCTTATCCGGACTTTGGTGCAGTTTCTTCCGTCCTTCCAGAGTTGTTTTATTTTATATAGCCTTTGAGGCCAACAGTTTTTCCAGATATTCTCAGGCATCACCATTGCTGAAACTGGAAGTTCATTTTAGTTTTGTTTACTCCATTGTTCCCTTGCAGTGTTGAATTGAGCAGCACCCACCTGGCAAGACGGATAATTAAGAGGATAATCACCCAAAGCAAATTAATTCATAATTACTGCATATCAAACATGTTTACTCATAGAGTTATCTCCAGTGATCCTTCCAATGATTGAATAACCATCCGCAATAATACACGATTATATCCCAACTTTATTGTGCATTTCACAATCTGGCAAGACTAATAATTATGAACCATTAACACTGAGATGAAGAAACATAGAAAAATAGGCGCAGGAGGAGGCCATTCGGCCCTTCGAGCCGGCACTGCCATTCATTGCGATCATGGCTGATTGTCCCCAATCAATAACCCTTCTCCCCATATCCCTTGATTCCACTAGCCCCTAGAGCTCTATCTAACTCTTTCTTAAATCCATCCAGTGGTTTGGCCTCCACTGCCCTCTGCGGCAGGGAATTCCACAGATTCACAACTCTCTGGATGAAAAATTATTTTCTCACCTCAGTCTTAAATGGCCTCCCCTTTATTCTAAGACTGTGGCCCCTGGTTCTGGACTCGCCCAACATTGGGATTTTTTTTTCCTGCAACTAGCTTGTCCAGTCCTTTTATAATTGTATATGTTTCTATAAGATTCCCCCTCATCCTTCTAAACTCCAGTGAATGCAAGCCTAGTCTTTTCAATCTTTCCTCATATGACAGTCCCGCCATCCCAGGGATGAATCTCGTGAACCTACGCTGCACTGCCTCAATCACAAGACTCATTCATTTACGCAGAGGTGTTCATCTCCAGGGGCCACACTGTCAACAGTCAGAACCTTCTTCCCAGAATGGAAATGTCAAAGACTAGATGTTCCCGGCTTTGTTCCCAGGTGAGGGCAGATAAGATCCTGGCCGATAAACACAGACATTGAGGGCTGAAGGGCCTGTTTCTGTGCAGCACTGTTCTATGTTCTAACCCTGGTTTGAATCTGTTTCGAGCGTGGATTGCTGTTAATGTATGTCACTGAGTTAAATGTGGAACATGAAGTGTTTGCTATTCCCAGTGTGGTGGTTTCTGAGACTGAGAGTGCAATTTAATAAACAGGGGCCATAAAGACGTATTCCAAAAAATACCCACTCATTCACTAATGCCCTTTAAGGCAGGGAAAGTGCCATCCTTGAGGAATGATGGCCTTCTTGCAACACCATTCGCAATCTGAACATCATTAACTCCCTCCTGGTGATCTTGCAAGACATCTTATAATAGGGTCCCTGACGATCAGTCTGATAAATACCAAATATACTCGTAACATCCGTTTCCCGAGAGTAAATGAAGGCAAAGAATTATGTGAGGCAATTGCCAAAGAAACCTAATCCCCCAGATTACTCTCTATAGAGAGAAAGCAGTTTGCAAGAGTTAGGAGAGTGTTTAATCGCCATATGTACCGACGACAGAACATGACATTCTTACTTGCAGCAACACAACAGGCATGTAAAAGCAATGACATGCAAATACTATACAGGTCATCCCACTGATTTTCCAGCAACTGGTGATCTGGCACCTCCTTTAATCCGGGACAGAATTATGAGAGGGCACTTAAATATCCCCCCGGAAACCCGCCTGAAAATGTGGTGCCTAGGCCGGGTGAGGCGACTGAACTCGACCTCACCGGGACTTCCACGGCCAATCAGCAGGTTGAATTTTCCCCCTGCGGCCAGGACTCAGGAACTCCGGCCCAGCCAGAGCCGGCAGATCCGTTCCCATAGCCGACTTCCAAAGCCAACATAGCAGGCCGGTATCTCGGCAGCCTAAGCAAACCGTTCCAGTACCGTTGGTCTCCTCTCCGAGGCCCTGACCTCTGCTGGTCCGGCAAAATGAATAATCCAGAAAGGCTCTGGAATTTGGACCTGTAATAATAAACAAAATCAAATCGCAATAAATTAACAACCAGAACACTATTGCAAAAGCTCACACACCTTAGTGCCACCAAAGACCGTCCATAGAAGTTCATAGGAGACATGAGGAACGGCAGATGCTGGAATCTTGAATAGAACACCAAGTGCTGCAGAAACCCAGCGGGTCAGGCTGCATCTGTGGAGGGAATGGATAGGTGACTTTTTGGACCCTTCAGACCCAAACTGAAACGTTGCCTATCAAGTCACTCCAGAGAAACTGCCTGGCCTGCTGAGTTACTCCAGTACTTTGTGTCCTAACACAGAGGTTCATCGTTGAGGTTAGTGCTAAGAGTCAAGATGGTTGCTGAGAAGAAATCTTGAACCTGGAGCTGACAGCTTTTAAGCATCTAGAATCATTGAGTCATACTGCAAGGAAACAGGCCCTTCGGCCCAATTGTTCCACTCGTGGTGAAGAAACACAATTAACACAATTTAAAGTTACCAGGCGATAGAGTGATACAGCACCTGAACAGGTCCCTCAGCATAACTCATCCATGTTGACCCATTGATGAGAATCTTAATGCAGTTGTTTCAAGTTTATTTTATGGTTTAATATACAATGTGGAAACAGGCTTTTCGGCCCACCAAGTCCACACCGACCATCAATTAGTCGTACACTAATTCTATGTTGTCCCACTTTCGCACCCTACACACTAGAAGAAATTTACAAAGGTCAATTAACCTGCAAATCTGCACGTCTTTGGAAAGTGGGAGGAAATCAGAGCACCCGGAAACAACCCACGCGATCACAGGGGAAACCTGCAAACTCCACACAGACAGCACAGTCAGGATCGAACCCAGGTTCGCTGCGGTGATGGCGCTGTGAGGCAACAGCTCCATCACTGCGCACTGCCTTGCCCAGTGTTTGGCCACATCTCTCTAAACCTTTCCTATCCATGTATCTGCAGTGTCTTTTAAATGTTATATTCCTGACTAGTCTATCTCCTCTGGTAGTTTGTTCCATACACCCGCCATCCTCTGTGTGAAAAAATAACCCTCCAGGTTCCTATTACATCTTTTCCCTCTCACATGACATTGAACCTATGTTCTCTGGTTCTTGATTCCCCTACTTTGGGTAAAAGACTGTGGGCGTTCACCCTACCTATTCCCCATTATTATATCCACCTCTATAAGATCATCCCTCAGCCTCCTTCACTCCAAGCAATAAAGTCTCATTGCTGCCAATACATGATTCCCAACGATGGGAGTGAAACGAAAATGTGGCCAGGATGAAGTGGGTCTGACCAAAACGTCACCTATCTATCCATGTTCTCCAACAATGCTGCCTGACCTGCCGAGCTACGCCAGCACTTTGTGTCTCTGTGTGCTTTGGTGTGAGTCTTGGATGACATTGGCTGCCTTTTTGAGGCAGCATCTCCTGTAGATCCCTTTGACCTTAGATCCCTTAGGCCCTTCGATTCTTAACCTGATACTATGAATGAGTGAATCATTTGTCTGGGAACAACTTTGTTGATTCCCTTCACAGCCTCCCTGCTCTCAATCTTCCAGCTTTTATTAGCGCAACTGCAACTAATTTGGAGATCATGGAAATTTAGGAGGCAAATGAGCCAGCAACAAACTGTTTGCCAGCAGCTAATTATCCAACAGATGTCTGGGAAATAATTGCTTGCTAATGGTTAATACATTAACTTTGAGCTGATTATGATCAGTAGATCCATTTGCAGTAAGTAAGCACTAAAACGTAATTTGTTTTTCTGTAAGGCATCAAAATAATTATTAACTTTCTGGTGATTGTGCCTGCTTTGCAGGAATTCCAAATGTTTTGGGATTTCTGAACGATTAGAGTTAGTCATACAGCGTGGAAACAGGCCCTTAGGCCCGACTTGCCCATGCCGCCTTACCTGCCTGCATTTAGCCCATATCCCTCCACACCTGTCCAACCAATGTACCTGTCTACATGTTTTTTAAATATTGTGATAGTACCTGCCCCAATTTCCTCCTCCGGCAGCTCGTTCCACGTACCCGCTTGACTACTATTTGTGTGAAAAGTCACCCTTCAGGTTCCTATTAAATCTACCCCCCCCCCCCCCCCCCCCCCCCTTTGGTTCTTGGTTCCTACCCTGAGCAAGACTGCGCGTTTACCCAATCTATTCCTGTCATAATTTTGTACACCTACACAAGATCACTCCTCATCCTCCTGCGCTCCAGGGAATGGACCCTTGTCCAACCTCCCTTTATTACTCAGGCCCTCGAGTCCTGGCGACATTCTCGTAAATTCTCGTAAATCAGAATTCTCATAAATGCTGATGCTTTTAATACCTACAAGCAATACATTTATACTTTTCTCTGCCAATGTTTGTACCATGCTGCCTAAAGGATTACCTCTTTCTGGACAAACACTCATCTTATGCAACTCTGCAATCTTATGCAAGGTTCTAATCCTCAAATCACAGCAAACACACAATGGGATTCTGTCTCAGTTTCATAAAGTGATACAGTACGGAAACAGTGGATAAGATCACGAGAAGAATAGATTGAATACTCTCTGCTTGTAGTTTAAAGATAAGGGGGAAGTCTTCTAGGACCGAGATGAGAAAAACATTTTTCACACAGAGAGTGGTGAATCTGTGGAATTCTCTGCCACAGAAGGTAGTTGAGGCCAGTTCATTGGCTATATTTAAGAGGGAGTTAGATGTGTTCCTTGTGGCTAAAGGGATCAGGGGGTATGGAGAGAAGGCAGGTACGGGATACTGAATTGGATGATCAGCCATGATCATCTTGAATGGCGGTGCAGGCTCGAAGGGCCGAATGGCCTACTCCTGCACCTATCTTCTCTGTTTCTATGTTATCTATCTGCCTGATCTGAAACCTTCTGTCATCCTCCCCTTCTCCCCCCTCCACTCTGGGGTTGCACTCTGCAATCTTACGCAAGGTTCTAATCCTCAAATCACAGCAAACACCAAACTGGGATTCTGTCTCCGTTTCATAAAGTGATACAGTACGGAAATTGTGGATAGGATCATGAGAGGAATAGATTGAGTACTCCAAGTAAGAATGTCATTGTTCCGTGTACAGTACATATGACAATGAATCACAGCTCCATAACTGTAATTCTGACCAGACTATTGTGGAGCTGGAGGAGGTTACAGAGCGAGGGAGGGATGAGACGATAGGATAGAAAAAACATGAGGATAAACTCCTCCATTTTACGTGTTTTCAGTATAATGCCAAAGATTTTCCGATTTAATTTAATGCCAAATGTTCTCTGCCTTTAATTTACAGATCCATATTTCATTATAATGAATAGGGCAGTACCTTTATTCTAACTCTGCATAGTGCCAAGAATATCAGGCTACTAAACCGGCCGCCCATAAGCTAGGATGTCGATCCGATCTTCCAACCTACCTCCTTGCAGACCTTGTATTCAATCTTTCCCCTCTCTGGTTCAATTTCACATGTACCAAGGCACAGTGAAGTACACTTTTTGCATACGGCTCAGCACAATCCTCTGGTTAGTATAGAACGTACAGAACAGCCCACTGGCTCCATATACAAGAGTCGTCATTTTGGCGCCATTTTACAGTTCCAGCGACAGCTGGCCACAAAGGCCCGTTGTTACCGCCGCCTCCATTCCAGTCATCCCATGAGCCATCCCATTCCTTGCACGGCCCACTTCATTCAGCCCGTGTGCCGGGTGGGGGGGGGCGCCTCCCACAGCTGATCTTTGGGACACAGAAGGCAGGACCCTCCCCCCAGTTCTCAACTGAAACCTATGCCCTCCAGTTCTTGATTCACCTACCCTGGGGAAAAGTATCTGTGCTTTATCCTGTACACCTCTGTGTGTTGGATCACACCTCACCCTCATGCATCCCAAGGAATGAAGCACTAGACTGCTCAACCTCTCCCCATAGAGCAGGCCCTCGAGTCCTGGCAACTTCCTTGTAAATCTTCTCATAGCCAATGTCATACAGTGACGAAACAGGCCCTTCGGCCCAAGTTGCCCATACCGACCGACATGTCCCATAGACATTAGCCCCACCTGCCTGCGTTGGGCTCAGATCTCTCTCTATGCTTATCCTATCCATGTACCTGTCTAAATGTTTCTTAAAAGCTGTGATGGTACCTGCCTCAACTACCTCCTCCGGCAGCTCATTCCATATACCCAACACAATTTGCGTGAAAAAAATTACCCCTCAGTTTCCTATTAAATGTTTCTCCCCTCACCTTAAGCCTATGTCCTCTGCACTCTCTGCAATCTTTCTAGCTTAATAACATTTATGCCATAACAGGGTGATCAAAACTGAACATTCACCCTACCTATTCCCCTCATGATCTTACACACCTCTATAAGATCACCCCTTAACCCCCTGCCACATTGCTGAACAAACATCAGAGATATGCAGCATGCAAATGCAATGCATTTCACCAATGCATCTCACTCCCTTTAAGCAGGTGGCCAGAAAGATCAGCTTTAATGGTGTGATAAAAAAGGGAAGCAGATTTAGTTTCGAGTAAAAATCTCAGCCGCAATTTCTATGTGAATCAGTGAACTTGAGAGGGGCTTAGACGTTCATGGAAAGCGTGCAGCTCCCACTGAACTATTACACCAGTGATTGGCCTGTGTTGGCATGGAGTCAGATTCATGCAGCAAGGAAGCTAGTCTTTAGAAATACAACGGGCAACAGACTCTTCGGCCCACCAAGTTCGCGCCAACCAGCGATCACCCTGTTCGTTAGCACTATCCTACACACTAGGGACGATTTGCAATTTTTTTCACCTACCAACCTGCACGTCTTTAGAGTGTGGGTGGAAACCAGAGCAGAGAAAACCCACGTTGTCACAGGGAGAATGTACAAACTCCATACAGACAGCACCCGTAGTCAGGATTGAACCTGGGTCCCTGGCGCTGTAAGACAGCAACTATACCACTGCGCACTGTGCCACCCGGTTGATCCTTTGGCGTAACTTGCCCATGCCCCATCCACACTAGTCCCACCCAGTTTGGCCCATATCCCTCTAAACATTTCCCATACATGTTCCTGTCCAAGTGTTTCTTAAACGGTGTTATTGGAGTGTCACTGATGCCATGCAGTCAACTACCTGTATGCAACTCTATGTCCTCTTCCCATTCTGACTTGTGAGTGATCAGCTCCAATCTCCATCACTCTAACATTGGTGGCCATATCTTAAATAAAGCATACAGTATGCTTGCCTTCGTAGGTTGGGGCTTTGAGTATTAGAGTCAGGAAGTCATGATGCAGCTTTATAAGACTTTGGTGAGACCACATTGGGTATATTGTGGTTATGTTCGCCCCTTTGCAGGACGGATGTGGAGGTTTTGGAAGGGGTGCAGAGGAGTTTTAGCAGGATGATGCTGGGATTAGGGGGTACTAGCTTCAGGGAGAGGTTGGACAGACTTGGATTGTTTTCTCTGGAACGCTGGAGGCTGCGGTGAGACCCGGTCGAAGCTTTTATAATTATGAGAGGCATAGATCGGGTAGACAGTCAGAACCTTTTATCTGGTATGGAAATAAATACCAGAGGGTGTAGCTATAGAAAAGTTTAAAGGAAATGTGCGAGAAAAGATTTTTACACAGAGGGTGGTGGGTGCCTAGAACGCACTGCCAGGAGTGGCGGTGGAGGCAGATACAATAGTGGTAATTAAGAGGCTTTTGGATAGGCACAATGACATGCAGGGAATGGAGGGATTTGGATTATGTGCAGGTAGATAACAGTTGGTCATGGCATCATGTTTTGGCCCAGACATTGTGGGCCAAAGGGCCTGTTCCTGTGCTGTACTGTTCTGTGTTATATGTACTCCCCCCATTATGATGACAAATGTAACTTCTCTGTTTTTGAATACTTCTCTGCTAAGGAAGAACACAGGATTTTGGGATTAGACGTTTTAGGGATTAGTTTATTTGTGTCAAACCAAACCTCCCATGATTTACTCTGAGGAATGATTATAAAGTGTAAATCCAGCATAAAATCCAGCAAATAAACCCCAACAGTAAACATACGATGCTGCTGAGAATAACGTGTTACAAACTTGGCAGTTTCTCCCTGGCGTTTAAGAGTTTGTGCTCTTTGGTTTAGTTCCGTTTATTTTCACGTGTTCCGAGTCTATAGTGGAAAGCTTTTCTGCGGTGTCCTATCCAGTCAGCGGAAAGACAGGAGATTATTACAATCAAGCCATCCACAGGATAAAGGGAATAACGTTAAGTGGAAAGTAAAGCCCAGTAAAGTCCAATCAAAAAATATTCCGAGGTTCTCCAATAAGGTCAGGACCGCTCTCTAGTTGATGATTCGATGATTTAGCTGCCCGATAGCAGCTGGGAAGAAAGCGGCCCTGAATCTGGAGCTGTGCGTTTTCACGCTTGCCTGATGGGAGAGGGGAGAAGAGGGAGTGACCGGGGTGAAGCTGGTCCTTGATTATGCCGGTGGCCTTGCCGAGGCAGCGCGACGTGTGGATGGAGTCAGTGGGTGGGAGGTTGGTTTTTACGACGGCCGGAACAACAACTAGAGAGCTGTTCTGATCTCCCGCCTACCTCACTGGAGACGCTTTGATCAGCCTTTACTGGACTTTATCTTGCACTAAAGCTTCATTCGCATCATTCCCTCTATCATGTATCTGTACACTGTGGACAGTTCGATGGTGATCATGTGTAGTCTTTCTGCTGACCGGTTGGCACGCGACAAGAGCTTTTCACCAATTCTCGGTACACGGGGGAAAACCCCCCCTCAAATTCCAGGTTTGTACAGGGATCTGCAGGGCTTCATCCAGTTCTTATGTTGTGAGCGCTGCCATCTCAGAGCCTGTCTCACTCAATCCTTTCCTTCTTTCCTCTCCTCACTGCGTAGCTTTGAAAAGCAGTTACACCTGCAACATCTGCAACGTGATCCTGAACTCGGTGGAACAGTTTCATGCACATCTGCAGGGCTCCAAGCACCAGAGCAAGTAAGTAAGACTCTTACTTCATCCAGATGTTGGTGGTGAGGGAATGAAGTCCATGCTCGGGTGGTACCAGGCATACAGTTTACTGGTTCAATGGTTCTTTATTCTCACGTGTACCAAGGTTCAGCGAAATGATTTTTCTACACACAGATCAGTGAGATTATTGCCACACGTACTGTTAGTACAATCCCCGATTAAGTACAGAATGCAGAGAAACAGCCCACTGAGTCTATATGCAAGAGTCGGCAGGTTTCGGTGCCATGTTCACAGTCCCAGCTGTAGCTGGCCGTAAAGGCCCGTTGCAGCCGACACCTCTGTCCCTCTCCTCGCCCGGCCACCTTCAGCCTTTGTGCCCCGGGGGTGCCTCCCACAGCCGACCTTGAGGACGTGGAAGGTGAGCCCCCGTCCCACCTCACCGGCCCTTTGTCCAGCGTCCACTGCCATCGCCGACTCCCTCCACCCACCCACCCACCTCTCTGGGTTGCCGGTCCTCGGGGTCGAGCAAGAGACGAGCCTCGGATGAGGATCCCACTCCAGGTGAGGCTCCCCAGGTCAGCGGCGGGCGATCCAGGCCTGTTGCTGGGTTGTGGCAAAGGCCCGTGTTCTTTCCAATACCCGGAGTCCAATTGACCAGGTTTATGTCAATGCAGTGGGGATTGGTTTGAAGAAGGGTCAAGATTTGAAACGTCAACCGCCCATTCTTCTCCACACATGCTGCCTGACCCGCTGAGTTCCTCCAGCAATTTGTGTTTTGCTCAAGAATCCAGTATCTGAAGTTCCTTGTGTCTCCAAGACTGGGTTGGACTTGCAAGCTGGGATCTAATCAAGGGATTTGGAGGTTTATGTATAGAATAACAAATTGTTGGGAGTGGGTTGCAGGTTGTAATCTAATTGAGGGCTTAGGCGGGTGGTTTAAGGATAGAATATCAGATGCCTGGGACTGAGTTACAGGCTGGGATCCAATCCAAGGGGGTTTATCAAGAGAATAACAGATCTCTGAGAGTGGGTTACAGGCTGGGACCTAAACAAAGGGTTCAGAGGGGGGGGGGTGTGGGGGTGTGGGCGAGAGGGGGTGGGGGAGGGGGGGGTGTGGGAGAGGGGTATGTGGGGTGGGGTGTGTGCGGGGGAGGGGAGGGTGTGGGGAGGTGGGGGCGGGGGTGTGTAGGGGAGGGGGGGCGGGGGGGGTGTGGGGCAGGGGGGTGGGGAGGTGTGTGGGGGAGGGGGGGTGCAGGAGGGGGGTGCAGGAGGGGGTGCAGGAGGGGGTGGGTGGGGGAGGGGGTGGGGTGGGTGGGGGAGGCTGGGGTGTGGAGGAGGGGTGTGTGCAGGGGGGAGGGGGATGTGGGCGAGGGGTGTGTGGGGGGTGGGGGTGTGCGGAGGAGGGGGGGCTGTGGGGGGGAGTGTGTGGGGAGGGAGGGCTGTGGAGGAGGGGATGTGTGCAGGGGGGGAGGGGGATGTGGTGGAGTGTGGGAAGGGGGTGTGCGGAGGAGGTGGGGCTGTGGGGGGAGGGGAACCTTCAAAACCTTCATCACTTTTGTACGGAACAAATCCTATTTGACTTGCAGCAGAGGAGACTGGTGAGTAAGGGGGCGAAAATTTGTAGTGCTATGGGAGTTTTAGTAATATATAGGTATAGATAACAGGTTCCTGGGAGTGGGTTACAGGCTGGAATCTAATCCTGCGGTATGGGGGTTTATAAATAGAATAACAGACTCCCGTGAGTGAGTTACAGGGCAAGATTGAATTCAGGGGTTCAGGGGTTTATACTGTACATGGAATAATACTGTACAAGAATCAGCCATGATCACAATGAATGGCGGTGCTGGCTCGAAGGGCCGAATGGCCTCCTCCTGCACCTATTTTCTATGTTTCTAATAGCAGATACCTGGGAGTAAGTTACCGGATGGCAGGGCTGCCAACATTCGGTGAGTTTTGGGAGTGAGAAATTGCGAGAGACCAAGCCCGAGGGAGTGTCGCGACCGGTGGGAGGGGGGGGAGGGGTGGGAGAAGGGTGTCCCCCTCCCATTGGTACAGAACTTTTGCATTTTTCAACTTGAAATTGTGCAATATGGTGCATTATGTATCGAGTCTTTTAACTTACACTTGAATGCAATATATATGCTTTAAATTGGATTAGCTATGAATAAGGTTAGAGTAAATTACATTCCTAATTACATTCCACAGTAGAGCCCAGGCTCTGATCAACAGGTGCAGCACATGAATGATCTTAGTATATTCATGTATGGAAATCAGATTATAATCAAGCACTTGGCCCATGTTGACCAACCTGGGTCTCACTGCACACCTGGTACTACTCCTGGCCCTGACACCAGTTGCATACCTTCTCTCATTCCTGTCCCTGAGTCCAGCCTTACACCTGGCCCCCTATTCTACCCTGATCATAGCTGCTTAGCTGCTTAGGTTCCCAGTACTGAACACACCCCTGGTCCCAGCTTTGACTGCACACCCAGTACTATTCCAGACCTTGATTCTGGATGCAAACTTAGCCTTGCTCCTAGCCCCTTTGCACTGACAATATATCTGACCCACACATAAAGCCCCATATCTGACCCCCTGGACTTAACCTATTACGTTCAAGTCCACAGGTACTTATCTAATGCAGTATTCCTTTAGAGGGACACTTCACAGACCAAATTATGGATAACAAAATTTGCTACACCCATTGGCATCCTTGTTATCTAACATGCTAGTTACTTTGTCAAAGAAGTCATCAATTGGTTGAACACAATTCCCATCCATAAAATTAAACTCACCCAGCTGTATAAGTATTCTGATACAATGTCTTTAATTTTCATTAAAAACTGTCCTGAAGTCATTTTCACCCCCAATAATTTCGGTATTTTGCTGTCTTCCTCTCAGCTGGGACTTTTCCGAAATGCAAAGTCCAGTAACTATATATTTAAGCAATATTTTTCTATTAACTGTGATCTTGAGAGTACACAATATTTTCTGTGGTATTCATAACACAACAATGATAAAAAAAGATCTTTGTTTTGATAGCACCTACCAACATGCATACATTATTACATTACAGTTAATATGTACCGAGGGCAAATTTGTGTTCCAATGCTCCCTATTCCCAATTACTTTTACATTGAAGTGATTGAAATCCTAGTGAAGTTTAAAAGCCATCATAAATGTAAAACATCCAGAATGGATGATATTCATTACGTGGTTGGTTGGGGTCAGTATCAGCACAATTACTATATTAAACTTTGAATCTTCAGATATCCTGGTTCAAGCTAAAACAAAAGACAAATAATAATCTGTTATTTGCACTTTATTAATTTATTAATTAACGTGTGTATTTAAGTATATAGTTGTAGTCAATGCCTACTATGTTCTGTTGTGCTATGCAAAGAAAGAATTTCATTGTCCTGTCAGGGACACATGACAATAAATTCTTTTGACTTTGACTTTGATCTCCTCACACATTCCCCTGCAAGTATCTCTGTCACTCCTTTAAAATATGCCCTTTATTTGAACAAGCTCTTAAATATCGCATCTGAATCAGTTTCCATCTGATTACACTCCTTGAGGATGTTCATCTATGTGTTCAATTAATAAAACAACGAAATTGGGGACATTTCTATTTAACCTGTCAAAGGAATTTGGGGGGGGGGGGGGGGGGGGGGGGGGGGGGGGTTAGAAATAGTCAGTGAGGTAAACAAACATAATAATTGAGTGGCAAATGACAATAGTGCTACCTTCCCAATATTTAACTGAAGGAAATAATGGGTTATCAGGGCTGTATGTTGTGACAGACAGCCTGACACCTTGCATGTCATTTTAATATTACACTTATCCCATCCCCCTGGATATTCCGGATTAATAAATTAAGGTTTTGTCAACTAATTACAAAACAGACTAATTACAAATCAATAACATTAGCCAACTGCGAAACATGCCAACATTTAAAAAACAGTTAGACTGATACATGGAGAGGACAGGTTTGGAGGTATGGACCAAAAGCAGGTAGCGTAGCTGGGACATGTTGGCGGGTGTGGGCAAGTTGCGCTGAAGGGCCTGTTTTCACACTGTATCACTCTATGACCACATTATACCTCCACCATGCATGAATGCTTCAAAATCAAGTGATCGAGTTTTATTGCCATATAGTCAAGCATAGAAACATAGAAAAATAGGTGCAGAAATAGGCCATCGGCCCTTCGAGCCAGCACTGCCATTCAATATGATCATGGCTATTCATCCAAAATCAGTACCTCTTTCCTGTTTTTTCCCTATATCCCTTGATTTCGTTAGCCCCAAGAGCTCTCCCCTCTCTCCCCAATTTCTCCATCCCACCTCACTCTCCCCCTTCTCTCTTTCTCCTGTCTCAATCTCCTCTTTATCTTTGCCCCCATATCTCTCTCTCTTTCCCCCATTTCTCTTTCCCCCTCTTTCCCTCTTCCCCTCTATCTTTTACCACCCCTCTCTCTTCCCCCTCTCTCTCCAATTCTCTCCTACCCTCTACTCCCTCTCCACACTCTCTCTCTCCCTACCTCTCTCTCCCCTCTCCCCCCCCCACCCCTCTCCCACTAACCCTTCTCCCTCCCCATTCTCTCCCTCTCTGTCTCTCCCCTCTCTCTCCTCTCACCCCCTCTCTCTCTTGGAGAAACTCCTGGAGAAACTCAGTGGGTGCAGCAGCTTCTATGGAGCGAAGGAGATAGGCAGCGTTTCGGGCTGAAACCTTTCTTCCAGTCTGAAGAATGTACCCCCGGCAAACATTCGCCAGCCCCGCAAACACTAGCCAGCCCCGCAAACACTCGCCAGCCCCGCAAACACTCGCCAGCCCCGCAAACACTCGCCAGCCCGGCAAACACTCGCCAGCACCGGATCCCCGTCCGCATCTGTCTCCGCTGCTGCTTGTGCTTCCATCCCTCCCTCAGCCCCAGCTCTCCAACGCCCGCGGACCATGCAGTTTATCTGTGAGAAATTTCTGATCAGTGTGAGAGCGTGAGAATTTGTTAAAATGCGTGATTCTCACGCTCAAAACGTGAGCCCTGCCGGATGGGGTTTAATCGAGATGTTACTATTTCTCGAGCATATTGCCTGAGGTCTACTGGTCCTCCCCTCCTCCAAGCATGTCCCAAGCGTAAGGGACACTGTTTCTGGGCTTATGTTCCTCTTGCATGTTAAATGTACCTACTTTTTGCCGTTGTTTATACATTGGCGCAGCGGTAGAGTTGCTGCCTTGCAGCGCCAGAGACCCGGGTTGGAATCTGACTACAGGTGCTGCCTGTACGGAGTTTGCACCGTCTCCCTGGTGCTCCGGTTTCCTCCTACGCTCCAAAGACACGCAGGTTTGCAGGTTAATTGGCTTCTGTAAACTGTCCCGAGTGAGCAGGGTAGAACTAACACACGGGTGATCGTCGGTTGGCGCGGCCTCGGTGGGCCAGAGTACCCCGTGTCCACGCTGTATCACTAATCCTAATCTTTCTGGTAGCCATTGGAGGGCGAAGTACTTTGAATATAGCAAGTCCTTCTCTCAGACACTCCTTACCTTTTAAGTGGATCTGCAGCCCTGGCCCTCGTGACCCGGCTGATCTACGAGCTCTGCTTCTCCCAGTGGCACTGGGACTGCTGCCTCTGATTAAATCAATGATCAATGTCTTCCCTCGGCCTCGTTCCAGCGAGCAAAGCCACCAGGGTCAAGACAACAAGGAAACTAGCCAATCACCATACATTGCTACAAGAATTAATGTGCATTTTATTCCCCAAGTTGTCCCTCAGTTGTACTTAATGTAATTCTCCCCATTCGCTAAAGTCATTTGTCAACAGCCAGCCACAACCTGGAGATCAATTGGTCATACAGTTTATTCCCCGGTGTTGTGAGTCATTCAGAGAGGATTAAGTGACATTGTCCTCTCTCATTCCTGTGGGCTGATTTGCTTTGCTGTAACTCAACCTGTTCTGCGATGGGTTACGCCGGCTTACAAATGGGTTCCGTCTTAACAGAGTGGGAAAATACACAGAAAGAAATCACTCAATCTGGTAACTAACTACATGCAGACGCAAAGTCTTTAGAATTTTGGCTTTAGAGACACAGCGCAGAAACAGCCCCTTTGGGCCCACCAAGTCCGCGCCGACCAGAGATCACCCCGTACACTAGTTCTATCCCACACTCTAGGGACAATTTACAATTTTACCGAAGCCAATTAACCTACACACCTGTACGTCTTGGGAGTGTGGAAGGAAACCAGTGCACCTGGAGAAAACCCACACAGTCGCAGGGAGAACGTACAAGCTCCATACAGACAGTACCCGCAGTCAGGTTCGAACCCGGGTCTCTGGTGCTGCGAGGCAGCAACTCTACTGCTGTCTTGCCCATAAAGCATGTAAACAGGCCCCTCTCCCCAACTCATCCATGCTGACCAAGGTGCTCTATCTAAGTTAATCCCATTTGCCCATATTCCTCTAAACCTTTCCTTTCCATGTGCCTGTCCAAATAGTACCTGCCTCAACTACCTCCTCTGGGCAATTTGTTCCATATACGCATGTCATGCACTGTGAGGCTGCAACTCCAACACTGCGCTACTGTGCTGCTTGAGTGCTTTGCTGCGCCGGGAGTAGGGTCAGCACGGTGGCGCAGCGGTAGAGCTGCTGCTTCACTGCGCCATCGACCCCGGGTTCCTTCCAGACCTCAGGGATTTGGCTGTACGGAGCGTGTACATTCTCCCCGTGCGTGGGGTTTTCTCCGGGTGCTCCGGTTTCCTCCCACCCTCCAAAGACGTACAGGTTTGAAAGTTAGTTTCTCCTTGGGTGAATTTGTAAATTGTCCCCAGTGCGTGTAGGATAGTGTTGGTGTGCGGGGTGATCGCTGGTCGATGCGGACTCGGTGGGCCGAAGGGCCTGTTTCCGCGCTGAGTCTCCAAACTAAACTGAACTAAACAGAAGAGATACCCAGCCTTGTAGGCATCATAATTGGGATGTTGCTTTGCCCAGCTTTCCGCTGTGCAATGATACATCAGCTCTCCGGCAGGGATCTGCACTCTGTAAGTACATTTTTTCAAAGCCTTGGAAGCCATGAATATTTGAACAGATTTCATAAAGCTGTAGTTGGCTGTGATTCCACCGACGTCCTTTACATCTCATAAGCGATGAACATATCCTCGGGATCCAGCACTGAAACTACAACAAGAGCAGCAACCCACCAGGCTGTCATTCTCTGAATCTCTGCCGTCTAAAGGCTGAGCCTTTTCAGGTTACTAAAGAAGCTGCAGGCGGATTATAGACCAAGGCACCCCAGTGGTTTGGAAATGTCAATATCTCACGTTCAGTCTTGGACAGAAACTGTAAAAATACTTCAGTGCGATTGATTTGCTGGAGTCTGACCTCATTTGTTAATTACAGTAAAACAGTAGTTTTCCTTCAACAAGATGACTTCTACCCAGAGGACAAACTCGGATTGTTTTCTCCGGGGGGGGGAGGGGAGACCTGATGGAATTAAATGAAATTAGGAGAGGCACAGAGAGGGTAAACTGAAGGTTTTTCCCCCAGGATGGAAATCAAACACTGGAGCGCATAAGAGAGGGGCAAAGTTTAAAGGAGATATGCGGAGCAGGTTTTTTTCCACAGAGGGCGGTGGGTGCCTGGAAAGCACTGCCAGGGGTGGTGGAGGAGGCACATACGATAGCGGCGTTTAAGAGACCTTTGGATAGGCACATGGACATGTAGGGAATGGAGGTTTATGATTATGTGCATACAGTTAAGAGTTGGTCTTGGCATCATGTTCAGCACAGATATTGTGGGCCCAAGGGCCTGTCCTTGTGCTGTACCGTTCTACGCTCGATGGCAATACCCTGGTGAACCACCACTGCGGTCTCTCCAGTGTAATCGTGTCCTTCCACTGGATCAGGCAGCATGGGTGCGAGGAAACGGACGGATGACTTTTCGGGTCGGGAACCACCTTCTGACCTGCTGAATTCCTCCAGCACTTGCTCAAATACCACCATCTACAGTTCCGTGTGCCTGCACGTCCTGATCTGAGATTCACTACACGTTATCCCCTTTATCCTGCATTCGTACACTGGGGGCAGCTTGATTGTAGCTGCTGCCTCAGTGGGCTACTTCCATACTGTAAATCTAAAACAAAACTAAACTGAATAGAACGGGATTGGAGCAGTTGCCTCTAATGCGTAGGGAGAAAATGAGAAAGTGGGATAACATGAACAGTCTTTCTCTCCAGAGGTACGGCCTGTCCCACTGAGCTATAGAATCTTATAGAATCTTATTGAAACATGTCAAATTATAAAAGGACTGGACAAGCTAGATGCAGGAATTTCTTTCCCAATGTTGGGCGAGTCCAGAACCAGGGGCCACAGTCTTAGAATAAAGGGGAAGCCATTTAAGACTGAGATGAGAGAAAAAAAAACGTTTTCACCCAGAGAGTTGTGAATTTGTGGAATTCCCTGCCACAGAGGGCAGTGGAGGCCAAGTCAGTGGATGGATTTAAGAGAGAGTTAGATAGAGCTCTAGGGGCTAGTGGAATCAAGGGATATGGGGAGAAGGCAGGCACGGGTTATTGATTGGGGACGATCAGCCATGATCACAATGAATGGCGGTGCTGCCTCGAAGGGCCGAATGGCCCCCTCCTGCACCTATTTTCTATGTTTCTATGAGTTACTCCAGCATTTTGTGTCTATCTTCGGTTTAAACCAGCATCTGCGGTTCCTTCCTACACTGATCAATGGTTAGCATGTACCCAGTGGTCCGAATGGCCTGCTTCCTTGCTGTATATCTCTGTGAGTCCATGAGATGCCACGATGCATTTTGGGCCAGTTTGAAATGCTGACATGATTTATCTTCACCTAACCACTTATCATTATAAACATCCTACTTGTTCTGTCTCCTACTTCTCTTGCATTGCATCTTCCAGAAGGACAAACGTTGGTTGGCCCGAGCATTATAATGAGATCGTAATCAGTCAAAAAATATTTCAGCCAGGTTGCCAGGGAAGTATTTGCTTATCGCCCACCTCCTGAACTCCACCAGGAGGGTGTGCTGTGCATACCAAGCACACTCCCTGCTGTGTGGCCTCATCCCTCAGCATAGTTAGTTAATTAGTTTAGTTTATTGTAACGTGCACCAAGATACAGTGAAAAACTTTTTGTTGCATGCTGGAATCGAAGTGCTTCACAGCCTGGTTTGTGAACAGCTCCATCCGAGACGAGAAGAAATAGCAGAGATTTGTGGACGCAGGCCGCACCATCACCAAAAAACCGCCCACCCTTCCATTGACCCTATCTACACTTCACGCTGCCTCGACAAGGCCACCAGAATAAACAAGGACCGGTCTCACCCCGGTCACTCCCTCTTCTCCACTCTCCCATCAGGCAAGTGGTACTGAAGTGTGAAAACGCACACCTCCAGATTCACGGACCATTTCTTCCCAGTTGCTATCAGGCAAGTGAACCATCCTATCACCAACTAAGGAGCAGTCGTGAGCTACCATCTACCTCAATGGAGACCCTCGGACTAACTTTAATTGAACTTTGCTGAACTTTATCTTGCGCTAAACATAATTCCCTTTATCCCGTATCTGTACACTGCGGATGGCTTGATAGTAATCATGTATGGTCTTTCTGCTGGCTGGTTGGCACGCAGCAACATAGCTTTTCGCTGTACCCCGTTACATGTGACAATGAACTAAACTAAACTAGCCTTGGCGCCAGCCGAAAAATAAAGTCTCCATAAACCGCTGAGTGATTGAAGGGCTTGTAATGAGGTTATGACTTTCAGAGCTTGAATAATCTTTTAACAAATGGGAGAGTGCCGCCGGAGAGAGAATGTAAAATCTGATAAATCAAACTCTTCAACTTTCACAACACGGCTTGCATTTGCCAGAAATATGCCTTCAGATATATCTTCTATCTCCTTTAGTTCATAAATTGTAGGAGCAGAATTAGGCCATTGGGCCCAGCAAGTCTACTCCGCCTTTCAGTCATGGCTGATCTACTGTATCTTTCTCTCTCAACTACATTCTCCTGCCTTCCCATATCTCCAGCAGTGTTATTTTGAAAAGGGGCGACACGGTGAGCAGCGGCAGTGTTGCTGCCTTAAGGGCCTGTCCCATTTGGCGATTTTTCCGGCGTCGGCCGGCTTCATTGACTGACGTATCAGGTCACCGAAACTGCGCAGCGTGATGACGTGTGACGCGCCGTGACGCAGCGTGCTGACCCATGACGCGCGGTGTTTTTTCGAGTGTCGCAACGCTTTTTTTTGTTGCCGCTGGATTTTGAAATGTTCAAAATCTTTTGGCGACACTGATATGACGCCAAAAAAAATCGCCAAGTGGGACAGGCCCTTTATAGCACCAGAAACGCGGGTTCGATCCCGACTACGGGTGCTTGTCTGTACGGAGTTTGTACGTGCTCCCCGTGACCTGCGGGAGTTTTCCCCGGGTGCTCCGGTTTCCTCCCACACTTCAAAGAAGCACAGGTTTGTAGGTCAATTGGCTTTGGTAAAAACTGTCCATAGTGTGTGTAGGATAGAACTAGTGTGCAAGGTGATCGCTGGTCAGCGCTGACTCGGTGGGCCGAAGGGCCTGTTTCCATGCTGTATCTCCAAACGGAGGTACATTCTCCAGCGGTCCAATGTCCACTCTTACCTCTTTCTTACTCTTTATATATCTGAAGAAACCTTTGCTATCCTCTTTTATATTGTTGGCTAGATTGCTTTCTTATTTCATCTTTTCTTCCCCATTGCTTTTTCAGTTACCTTCTGTTGTTCTTTAAAAGTTACCCAACCCTCTGGCATCCCGCTAATCTTTGCGATATTATATGCCTTGTCTTTCAGTTTTTTAGGCTGCTTGGAATTCCAACACACACTACCAGATGGTGATCGACACTTTTCCTTTTCAACCCGAAAACCCATTAATCATCTTTCTAACATCTCAGGTTTTAGGTTTAGGTGTATTATTGTCACGTGTCTGAGGTGCAGTGAAAAGCTTTTGCTTGCTATCCAAACAGATCAGATACACCATACAATCAAAAGTCAAACAGGTACAATAGGTAGAGCAAAGGGGAAGATACAGAGTGCAGGATACAGTTCTCAGCCTGGCAGCACATTGGTTCCAGAGACAAAGTCCAATGTCCGCTGTGGGGTTGGGGTGAATTGGACAGTACCTAGATTATGGAAGGACCATTCAGTAGCCTGATAACAGAAGAAGCTGTCCCTGAGTCTGGTGGTGTACGCTTTCGAGCTCCCGTGTCTTCTGCCGGGCGGGAGCGGGGGGAAGAAGGAATGACCGGGGTGCACAAGTCTTTGATCATGTTGGCTGCATTTCTGAGGCAGCGTGAAGTGTAGATGGAGTCATTGGTGAGGACATCGGTGTGTGTGTGTGTGTGTGATGGACTGGGCGACGTCTGCAACTCTCTGCAATTTCTTGCGGTCTTGGGCAGAGCTGTTCCCAAACCGTGCTGTGATGCAACCCGACAGTGTGCTCTCTATGTTCGCCCCTGTTCACGAAGAGGTAATAAGAAGTGCCATGTTATGCTTGCCTTTGTTGATCGGGGCATTGAGTATAAGAGTCAGGAAATCATGTAGCAGTGTTATAAAACTCTGGTTCATCCACGTTTTGATTAATGGGCGCAGTTCTGGTTGGCCCATTACAGGAAGGATGTGGAGACTTCGGAGAGGGTGCAGCAGGGTTGTACCAGATTGCGGACTGGATTAGAAGGAATTAGAATTCTCTCATTTTAAGTAACTTCTAATAACACTCCCCGCTCCCACCCTAGTCGTTTCACCAGTTCCACAGTTCACCACAGAGCATCTCTCTATCCAACAATGGGCCGACCAGGGCACCTCCCTGCCAGAGGTCATGTATAGCCGGCCCTTAGCTGGTCCTTGTCTTTTTTGACCTCCAGTTCTTCACCACCCACCCCCCCCCCCCCCCCCCCCCCCCCCCACCCCCACCACCTTCAGTCTGAAGAAGGGTCCTGACCTGAAACGCCACCTACCCTCTTCCTCCTGAGATGCAGCATGACCCGCTGAGCTACTCCAGCACCTTGTGTTTATCTTTGGTACAAGGAGAGGTTGGACAAACTTGAATTGTTTTCTCTGGAATGTCGGGGGTTGTGGGGAGAGCTACTGTAATAGAATTATATAAAATTATGAGAGTCTTAGATAGGGAGATGGCCAGAACCCTTTTCCCAGAGTTTAAATATCAAAGACTAGAGGGAATAGCTTTAATGCGTGAGGGGCGAGGTTTAAAGGAGATATGTGGGGTAGAGTTTTTACACGGTGGGTGTGTGGAACACACTGCTGGGGGTGGTATTGGAGGTAGATAGTTGCATTTAAGTGGCTTTTAGATAGGCACATGGATATGCAGGGAATGGAGGGACGGGGATCACGTGCGGGCAGAGGAGATTAGTTTAACTTGGCACCATGTTTGGCACAGGCATTGTGGGCTGAAGGGCCTGCTCCTGTGCTGGACTGCCGTGTGCTTTATGTTCTATATCTGGGATTGTTTCTTGAACCAATTGTCACCCACTTGCTGCATTTACCCTCCACTCCCTCCCCATCTCATCTGAAGACCTAGCTGGTGAGGTGTCCATCCAACACACACACACTCATTAACACACACACTCACACTGATACACATTCACACACACACACTCACGCACATTCACACTCACTCACGCACCCTCACACACACTAACACACACACTCACACTGATACACATTCACACACACACACACACATTCACACGCACACACGCACACTCACACTGACACACATTCACACATGCGCACACAGTCACACACATTCACACACACACACATTAACACAATACTCACACTGATACACATTCATACACACACACTCACACACATTCACACATACACACACACATTAACACACATACTCACACTGACACACATACTCACACTGAGACACATTCACACATACACACACACACACGGTAACACACTGACACACTTTCACACATACACAGACACACACACATACACAGACACACACACACACAAAAGACATAAGACATACACACAATCACACTGACACATGCACTCACACTGACACACATATGCACAGACACAGATACATACACATACACACTCATACTGACACAAGCATATAGACTGAGTCACAGACATACACACAGATGTCAACTTGTCAGAAGTGTGCAGGTTATGCACCACATTTACTAAGGGCCGCCGTCATGATCGACAGCCCGTGAGAGCCACGATGAGCAGCCAGCGAGACTGGCAGCCAGGGGACAACTTCCTCACCACGCCACGGAGCTGCCGCCAGGACACGGGAAGGTCATGTGAAACTCATACGTGTGCTAATCTAATTGCCACAAGTCAGCGGAAAGACTACATGGTTACAATCAAGCTGCCCTCAGCATGACAAAGGGAATAACGTTTAGTGTACGGTAAAATCCAGTAAAGTCCAATTAAAGATAGTCTGAGGGCCTCCAATGAGGTAAAAGGGAGTCAGGACCGCTCTCGAGTTGGTGATACGATGGTTCAGTTGCTTTTCACTGTACCTTGGCAAACATGACAATAATATAAAAGAAACTAAAACTAAAGTCAACCACAAACACCAGCGATCTCATTCTGAGCCGCACCAAGATGTCGTGTTGTGCTTGGGAATGGCACTAATCACCATTTAATGGTATTCCTTGTAGTAGGGCGAAGTTGTCCAGTGAAGTTATTGAAGCTGAGCTCCCTTGTGGTTCCGTGGGTGGATGATGATTGGACTCAGCAGGCAGAGATATCAGGAGTGATGCGGGAGCAGTGATGTGGAAACACTCGGGTTGCTGAAAGAGAGCCGTGCAGAGAGTGCAGCTATCTCTCGGCGAAAGCCACAGCTCAGCGGGAGGGCCCTATGAGTCAGATGTGTCACCGGTTCAAATCTAGGTCTTTTTAAAAAAATCAAAAATAATTTATTTAATTACTATCACGATACAAAATAAAACCGTGGTGACACACCCACCAACATATTACAAACTCGCCAAATTATTCAGACACTAAATTTCCAAACAACTTTGCTACCAATTGCAGTAACTAGTGGGGTGCCGCAAGGCTCAGTGCTGGGACCCCAGCTATTTACAATATACATTAATGATTTGGATGAGGGAATTGAATGCAACATCTCGAAGTTTGCGGATGACACAAAGCTGGGGGGCAGTGTTAGCTGTGAGGAGGATGCTAGGAGGCTGCAGGATGACTTGGATAGACTGGGTGAGTGGGCAAATGCATGGCAGATGCAGTATAATGTGGATAAATGTGAGGTTATCCACTTTGGTGGCAAAAACAGGAAGGTAGACTATTATTTGAATGGTGACCGATTAGGAAAAGGGGAGATGCAGCGAGACCTGGGTGTCATGGTACACCAGTCATTGAAAGTAGGCATGCAGGTGCAGCAGGCAGTGAAGAAAGCGAATGGTATGTTGGCATTCATAGCAAAAGGATTTGAGTACAAGAGCAGGGAGGTTCTACTGCAGTTGTACAGGGTCTTGGTGAGGCCACACCTGGAGTATTGCGTACAGTTTTGGTCTCCTAATCTGAGGAACGACATTCTTGCCATAGAGGGAGTACAGAGAAGGTTCACCAGACTGATTCCTGGGATGGCACGACTTCCATATGAAGAAAGACTGGATAGACTTGGCTTGTACTCGCTGGAATTTAGAAGATTGAGGGGTGATCTCATAGAGACGTACAAAATTCTTAAGGGGTTGGACAGGCTAGATGCAGGAAGATTGTTCCCGATGTTGGGGAAGTCCAGGACAAAGGGTCACTGTTTAAGGATAAGGGAGAAGTCTTTTAGGACCGAGATGAGAAAATCGTTTTTCACACAGAGAGTGGTGAATCTGTGGAATTCTCTGCCACAGAAGGTAGTTGAGGCCAGTTTGTTGGTCATATTTAAGAGGGAGTTAGATGTGGCCCTTGTGGCTGAAGGGATCAGGGGGTATGGAGAGAAGGCAGGTACAGGATACTGAGTTGGATGATCAGCCATGATCATATTGAATGGCGGTGCAGGCTCGAAGGGCCGAATGGCCTGCTCCTGCACCTAATTTCTATGTTTCTATGTTTCTAAATATACTAAATAACTACTCTATAACTATGTCGCTCTCTAACACCACCCGGACACGGACGTAACCCCGGTAAAGGGGCAAACATCTGGCTCGGGCAAAGCCCTCTTCCGCCTGGCGCTGTGACTCGCGGGTGGCCAGTTTGGCCAGGCCTAGGAGCAACCAACCCAGGCCATCTTCGGCCCTACCCACTCCCGACCTGCACCCTTGGCGCACGTTTAGTTTAGTTTAGAGTCATGGCGTCCTTCGGCCCACCGAGACCGCACCAACCAGCGATCACCCGTACACTAGTTCTATCTCACACACTAGGGACAATTTGCTGAAGCCAATTAAACCTACAAACTCACACGTCCTTGGCATCTGAGAGTAAACCGGAGCACCCGGAGAAAACCCACGTGGTCCCGGGGGGGATGTACAAACTCCGTCTCCTAAATGTCCATGAAGAAAATCACCGGCAATTGAGCTCAATTAACCTACACACCCGCATGTATTTGGAAAGTGAGAGAAAACGGGAGCATCCGGAGGCAACGCACATTGGCACAGTGACGCAGAGCTGCTGCCTCACAACCCCAGAGTCCCGGGTTCGATCCTGACTGCTGGTGCTGTCTGTGTGGAGCTTGCACGTTCTCCCTGTGACCACGTGGGCTTCCTCCGGGTGCTCCGGTTCCCTCCCACATCTCAACAACATGCGGATTTGTAGGTTAATTATGTGAATCATCTTAGGAGTGGGTGCAATTATGACATTTGGACAGATATGTAGATAGAAAGGGTTTAGGGGGATATGGGCCAAATGCAAGGAAATGGGGCAAACCCAATAGGTTAGATAACAGAAATTGCAGTTGCTAGAATCTTGAGTAGAACACAAAACTGCTTGAGTAACTCAGTGAATCAGGCAGTACCTGTGGAGGGAATAGACAGACAAAGAAGATGACCCTTCTTCAGACTTTTTGGGTCTGGGCCCCTTTTCTGAAGAAGGGTCCTGACCTGAAACGTCCACAGAAAGGGTCTAGAGAGATGTGGGCCAAATGCAGGCTAATGGGATTTGCCCAGCATGCCGATTTGGTCGGCACGGACAAGGTGGGCCGAAGGGTCTGTTTCCGTGCTGTGCAGCTCTACAACCCGAAGATCTATGTGGCCCTGAAGAAGGTTTGTTTGGGGGGGTATAGAGCAAATCAGCATGTCACCTTGTTGCAAGCAGTGAACAATGATGTGCAGACACATGTGAACACACTGCCACTTTTAATCAGCCTGCCATCGTGCTCCTGCTCACCACACTTGTTAAATCTAATCGCAAGGGACAAAGGGACTCTAACTGCAGCCGACAGCTTGTTCCCTGAGGCATCTTGAGCTTATTTATAACCTGATTTTGGTCTTTGTAGATTGAGACAGGCACAGGAATTATATCAAGTGCTGTGTCTCTGCCGGGTTGTCCCAAGGTGCCTGAGACAAGCAGAGCATCCTATCACAGTGTCACCAACCTCTCTCCGTGCCATCTGTCCAGTGGCACAGGGGACGGAAATGTAGATTGGCCCCATAACAAGTTAGATCATCCCGACTCTAGACTTCAGAGATAGATCATGGAAACAAGCCCTGTGCCCCACCGAGTCTGCGTCGACCAGCGATCGCCCCGTGCACTCGCACTATCCGACACACAATTTACAACTTTACTGCAGCCAGTTAACCTACAAACCTGGACCTCATTGGAGTGTGGGAGGAGACCGGAGCACCCAGAGAAAACCCACGCGGTCACGGGGGGAACGTACAAACTCCATACAGACAGACAGCACCCGTAGTCAGGATCGAACCCAGGTCTCTGGCGCTGTGAGACGGTAATTCTGCCGCTGTGACATTGTGCCACCCCCTGCCAGGTCTGAAGAAGGGTCCCGACCTGGAGCATCATCACCTGTCTCCAGCGATGTTCTCCAGCGATGCTGCCTGACCAGCTGGGTTTCTCCAGCGCTTTGTGTCTTGAATTTGTCTGCATATTCCTGTCTGCTCGATAAAGTGAGGCATATATTGCAGCCAGCTCGAATTCATCACCTTCCTCATGTGGTTGTATACAATGAGTTATTTTGAAGTTTCAATGACTAGTTTGGTGGAAGAAAGCACAGCAGCCCATCAGCATTCAGTAACACCTGGCGATGAGGGATAGGATGTATGACAGTGCAGGCAACAATTTGCATTTAAATAGGATGGCTAATGCAGTGAAATGCTTCACAGCAGTGTTAAGGGCCTGTCCCAGCAGCATGCGACTCCATGCGATGAGCGCGACCTAACGTGGTCGCTTGAGCCGTCCGGCGTCGCGGGGCCGGTCCCACTTCGATCGCCGGAGCCGTGCGGAATTGTGCGGAGTTCGTCCCGACATCGCGCGGGGCTCCGAAAAACTGACCATGTTCAAAAATTCCGCGTGGCAACGGCTTGTCGGCTTGCAGTCGCCTCGACGCATTACACACCGCCTCCGTGACCCTCTCTGTAGGTGCCTCCGTGACCCTCTCTGTGTGTGCCTCTGTGCCCCTGTGTGTGTCCCTCTCTGTCCTGGTGAACTTACCTTTCAGACTTCGCTCCATGTTCGCCTCACTTCCCGCCGCGTTGCGCCACTCACCCCACGTCCGCGCGGCCCCCGCTGCCGGTTTGGTCGCGCTCACTGCATGGCGTCGGATGCTGGTAGGTCAGGCCCTTTGCCGATCAAGGTCTGACAACGGGACATCTAGGCTGAGATCCCAACTTGGTTTAGGGATACAGCATGGAGACAGGCCCTTCAGCCCACCGAGCCCAAACCAACCATCGATCACCCATTCACACTAGTTCTATGTTATCCCACTTTCTCATCCATTCTGTACACACTGGGGGCAATTTTTCGGAGGGTCAAATACCCTACCAACCTGTTTAGTTTAGTTCAGTCTAGAGATACAGCATGGAGACTGGCTCTTGGAACCACCGGGTCCACACCGACCATCGGTCACCCGTTCACACTAGTTCTGTGTCACCTCACTTTCTCATCCACTCCCTACACATCAGGGACAATTTACAGCGGTCCGATTGTTTAATTTAGTTTAGTTTGGAGATGCAGCATGGAAACAGGCCGTTTGGCCCATCAAGTTCATGCTGACCATGCTGACGACACCTGGAGGCTGCAGCGAATCGTCCGATCAGCAGAGAAGGTTATTGGCTGCAACCTTCCCTCCATTGATGAACTGTACACTGCAAGGGCCAGGAAGCGAGCGGGCAAGATCATCTCTGACCCCTCTCACCCTGGCCACAAACTCTTTGAATCACTTCCCTCTGGAAGGCGACTCCGGACTGTCAAAGCTGCCACAGCCAGACATAAAAACAGTTTTTATCCACGAGTAGTTGCTCTACTGAACAGCCAAAAATCTGTAGCCTCCCTTTGATCTGGTATTTTGTTGGTTCATATGCTTGATCAATGGTGTTTTATTATTATTAATGTTTAGTGTTTTCTGAGTCATTTCTAACTGTCACTGTATGTCAAGTTGTTACTTGTGGGTGGAGCACCAAGGTAAATTCCTTGTATGTGAATACTTGGCCAATAAACTTACTTACTTACTTACAATCACCCCTTTACACTAGTTCTATCATATACCACTCTCTCATGCACTCCCTACCCATTTAGGGGGCAATTGATAGCGGACCAAATAAACTACAAGCCCGTAACCATTGATCAGTCTGAAGAAAGGTCTCGACTCGAAACGTCGCCCGTTCCTTCCCTCCAGAGATGCTGCCTCACCCGCTGAGTTACTCCAGCATTTTGTGTCAAACTACGGGTCTTTTGGGATGTTGGAAGAAGCCAGAGCACCTGGAGGAAACCCTGGCGGTCGCAGGGAGAACGCACAAACTCCACACGCAGACGGTACCCGAGGTCAGGATCGAACCCGGGGGTCAGGCGCTGTGTGGCATCAGCACTACCTGCTGCTCCGCGATGTCTTCAAGGGCCTCATTCCTGGAGATATGCCTCAGCTTCAGGAAGAACTGGCTGGCGGCCGGCGAACTGGATTTGGACCAGATATCCTGCACTCTTCAATACTGACTGAAGCACCACTCTGTCCTCACTGTTAATGAGGAAAAGAAAGCAGGGCCATTCCAAAGCAGCTAGACAAATATTTATGGCGTCTCAGCAAAGACTTATTCAAATATTAATTATAAAATGCTATTACTGGTGTGAGAAGGATATAAAAACATATTTGATTTGGCGCACAATCAAAGTAATCACGTCAAGGGATCGGATTTCTGTAAGAGTCTCACCCATAACTCGTCATTTGTTGTAGCTTCCTCCTTCCAATCATTTTCCATGTCCAGCTGGAGTGATCATTAAATAGCTGTTTGCAAGTACAGCACACTCACACAGTCTCTCTCTCTCTCTCCCTCTCTCCCTCTCTCTCTCTCCCTGCCTCTTTCCCTCTCTCAATCCCCCTCATCTCTCTTTCCCTTGTCCCCTCACTCTGCACCTCTCACCTCTCCCTTGTTCCACCTCCCCTCTCACCTCTCTCTCTTTCTCATTCCCCCTCTCCCTCTCTTTCTCTCTCTCTCTCTGCCCCCTCACCTCACCCTCTCACACTTTCTCTCTGTCTTGCCCTCATATTTGTTTATTTCTCTCTCTCTGCCCCCTCGCCCTCTCTCTCTCACCCTTTTTTTTCCATTCCAAGGACTTTATTCAACAATTGCATATCACAGTGTACCAAAAGTACACAAACGTTCAATGGTCACAATACATCAAGCAGTCACTATAGTACAATGGTGCAGTCTTTGTCTACAATGCCCTCGACCCCCCGCGGCGACCAGCATTCACGGAAGGCCTCGTGGACACCGCGTGCTCCCTCTCCAGGGACACGCGAGCACGGACGTAGGCCCGAAGGTGGGGCAGGCAGCCGATTCTTGCCTGACCATCCACCGCCCGCTGCCTGGACCCGCGAATGGCCATCTTGGCCAGGCCCAGGAGCAAACCGACAGAGAGCAAACCCTCTCCCTGTGCCCACCCCCAGTGCCCAAACACCAGGATCGTGGGGCTGAAATGTAGCCAAAACCTGAGGAGCAGCCCCTTCAAATATTCGCAAAGGGGCAGCAACCTCTCACACTCCACATACACGTGGAACACGGTCTCCCCCTCGCCTTCCCCACATGTACTGAGGTACAGTGAAAAGCTTTGTTGTTGCATGCCACCTGGTCAGTGAAAAAGACTATTAATTAAAATCAAGCTGTCCACAGTGTACGGATATGGGATAAAGGGAATAATATTTAGATATTAGTTATTATATTAGTGCAAGAGATAAAGTCCAGAAAAATCGGATAGTTTGATGGTCTCCAATGAGATAGATGGATGGTCAGGACTGCTCCCTAGTTAATGATAGGACAGTTCAGTTGCCTGATAACAACTGTCCCTGAATCTGGAGGTGTGTGTTTTCACACTTCTGTACCTTTTCTGTGCCTGATGGAGAGGGGGAGAAGAGGGAGTGACTGGGATGAATGGTCCTTGATTATGCTGGTGGCCTTGCCGAGGCAGCGTGAAGTGTCGATGGAGTGAATGGAAGGGAGGTTTGTTTGTGTGATGGTCTGGGCTGCGTCCACAATTCTCTGCAGTTACTTACGGTCTTGGATGGAGCTGTTCCCAAACCGTGCTGCGATGCATCCCGATAAATTCTCAGCCATGATCTGAATGGCCCAGCTCTCCTCTGGTTCATGCGCTCCGTTCATTTAAGTTCAGTCCCTGCATCCAGGTTTACGCCAAATGCGGCACAGTGGCAGCGGGGGCACCCTGGCACAGCTGGTAGAGCCGCTGCCCCCCCCCCCCCCCCCCCCAGCGCCAGGGACCCCGGTTCGATCCCGACCCCGGGTGCAGCCTGCATGGAGTTTGTACGTTCTCCCTGCGACCACACGTCTTTTCTCCTGGTGCTTCAGTTTCCTCCCACATCCCAAAGTCGTGCAGGTTTGTAGGGTAGTTGGCCCTCTGTAAAATGTATAAGGCGTGGATGAGAAAGTGGGATAACATGGAACTTGGGCAAACGGGTGATGGATGGGTCAGTGTGGACTCGATGGGCTGAAGGGCCTGTTTCCATGTTGTGTCTTTCAACCAATTCAATCAATCAGTCAATCAAAATGACTTTCTAAGTGACAAATCCCTGAAGGCTGGGACAATAAGGAGAATTGCATCGATTAGTAATCATGTTCTATGAAAGTAATCATCTTCCAGATAATTTATTGGACACTGTAGATGACTTGTGAATGACTGAGTGATTTATACCCATTTGCTCTTTCTGTCATTCAATCCATATTGTACCCTCGATGCAAAAATAGTTCTTGTAGTTTAACGGAGACACCTCGATAAATTTGGAGTTACCTTGGTTGGACTTTTACAGCCAGTACCATGGAAGCAACTGAGGTAAACATGGTTTTGGCTGCTCTCTGCTGTCCAGTTACTAAAATGGAAGCAGCACTTGTTCTGTACACTCACTGCACCTATTAGCTGCAGGGGTAGGTTGGACAGGCTTGGATATGTTGTCTGGAACGCCAGAGGCTGCGGGGAGAACTGATGGAATGACATAAAATTGTGAGAGGCATAGATACGGTAGACAGTCGGAGCCTTTTTACCCAGGGTAGAAACGTCCGACACCAGAGGGCATAGATTTAAGGTGAGAGGGGGAAAGTTTAAAGGGGCTGTCCCACTTGGGCCACCTAATTGGCGAGTTTAGAAGAGTTTAAAGAAATGATATGTTGATGACTTCCTTCGACTATGTAGAAAAGACCTCCTTCGACCTCCTTTGACTATGTTGAAGATTAGCTTCGACTAGCTACGACTAACTTTGGGAATATTGGACACCGAATAGTGGAGAGTGAAGACGACCTCCTTCGATCTCCTTCCACCTCCCTTCGACTATGATGAAGACTCTCTACGACTACCCTCGACTACCCTCGATTACCCTCGATTACCTACGACTAACATATCGACCTACAACTAACATGTCGACCTACTACGACTTACAACGACTAAACCTACGGGTAAAAAAAGTATCGATTTTTTCCATGGCCACCTTTATTTACTCGCGTGCCTTTTATTAACATATTGAAAAAAACGCTGCGACCTAGCTGAGGCCTCGAGTACGCGTAGACCACTCTCCAGCATGAAGGAGAGTTACGAAGACCTCCTACGACCTCATGTCGACCATGCTGCGAGTATGAGTCGAGGGCAAACTTGCCAGAACTCGCCCACGTGGGTTAGGCCCTTTAGGGAGAAGTGTGGAGCAACTTCACACAGAGGGTGGCGGGTACCTGGAATGCACCTCAGGGGAGGCAGATATGACAGTGGTGTTTAAGAGGCTTTTCAATCGGGTCAGATCTCAAAAATGTCTTACTCTAACATTTTGTGTCTATTTTTGGTATAACCCAGCATCTGCAGTTCCTTCTTACATAGACCTGGAGAGTTGTCTGTCACTTTCCCTCCACAGACGCTGCCTGGCCTGCTGTGTTCCCCCAGCACATTTTGCACAGGATTCCAGTCTCTTTTGTCCCCAGTTATTAAATGCAGGTCATGCCAAGCACCCAGAGTTCTTCTCAAGCTCCCAGTGGAACCAATTACAGGTGCTCTTAAGTGGAACTGGTAAAAAGACTCCAGCATTTACAAATGTCTCAAGTGCTCTGTCGTGACCGGATGAAGAAATAAAGTTATTGGATGATTTTGCTGAGTCACAAATCCTCCGGCTAATAATTCGATTGACACTAATCTAATAAATTGTTTCAGTTGTTTGCATTCTAAACCATCCTTGTTGGAGCAAAAAGTCCTGCAGACGTTGGAAGATTCGAGCAAAACACAAAATGTTGGAGGAACTCAGAGGGTCAGGCAGCATCTGGACAGAAAACGTTTCAGGTCAGGACCCTTCTTGGGAACAGACCATTCTTGAGGCTGCCTGAGTTACTCCAGCACTTTGTGTCTTTTTTTTTAAACCAGCATGTGCAGTTCCTTGTGTTCCCACAAGTACAATGGTCATCATGGAGACGGTGGGCCAAAGGGCCTGTTTCTGTGCTATCTTTGAGACCAAAAGCATTCTAAGCCACAACCCTAACACAAGCAGGTGGGACTAGTGTAGATGGGGCATCTAGGTCAGCATGGGCAAGTTGGGCCAAAGGCCCTGTTTCCCTCCTATATGACTTAACAAGAATGTAATCCCTCCTATATGACTTTAAAAAAAAAAAAAAGTATACAAGATCTTGAGAGGAACAGAGGGGTGGGAGATTGCAACCTTCACGTGGTCTGCCCTGTTTCGACGAATGCAATCAACCTGGCGTGCACAATCAAATAAGATCAAACAGAACAAGTTGTCCTACAACTTTAGGCTGTGCACGCCATACGCAAGAAGAAGATGAAGAGGAACAGATAGGGTAAATGCCCAGAGTAGAGGAATCAAGAACCAGAGGCTTAAGGTGAGAGGCAAAAGGAATCTGAGTGCCAACTTTGTGTGGGTGTATGGAATGAGCTGTGGGAGGTGGTAGTTGAGGCAAGTACTATCACAATGTTTAAGAAACATTAAAACTGGTACTTATAGGATAGGATAGGTTTAGAGGGATATGGGACTAGTGCAGAGGGACATTTGGGTCGGCAGGGGCAAGTTGGGCTGAAGTCTGGTCCCGTGCTGTGCGACTCTATGAGTAGGCCAAACCCACGCAGCTATCAGTAACCCATGAATGTATTCCTGTAGATACAAGGAGCTGCAGATACTGGTGTACAAAAAAAAGACACAAAATGCTGGAGTAACTCAGCAGGTCAGGCAGCATCTCTGGAGAGAAGGAATCGGGTCGGAGCCCTTCTTCAGACTGAACGATAGAGACGGCCAGACGAAACAGGGCTGGTGCACGAATGTAACCAGCCGAGCAATTTTACAACCAATCATCCAAGCAGCCTCAGCGGGAGATTAAAGAAAGGAGTCAATTATTTCTGGTCCCCACTTTGTGACGTGGACTGCAGAGAAATACATTAAAATATAGACCATAGAAGTCTTGCCAAGGCAAGATCTTTTTTGTCAATGTCGGCAGATAATTCAATAACAGATCGTAAAATTTCAAATTATACAGGGCTCTGCTGAGATGGCATCTGGTGCGCTGTGTACAGTTTTTATCAAGCTATTTACAAATGGATGTACTTATAAGGCGGTTCAGAAAAAGGTTCACTGCAATCATTCAAGGGCCAAGGGCTTTAGTTTAGTTGTGTACCGAGGTATAATGAAAAGATTTTGTTGCGTGCTATCCCGTCAATGGAAAGACTATCCATGGTTACAATCAATACATCGACAGTGTACAGATACAGGATAAAGGGAATAGCATTTAGTGCCAGATAAAGCCCAGTAACTTCCGATTAAAGATAGTCCGAGGGTCTCCAATGAGGTAGATGAGAGGCCAGGACCGCTCTCTCGTTGGTGATGGGAGCTATATTGCCGAAATTTCTGCGAAAGGTTCAGGGCAAAGCCTTACACAGTATATTTGAGGCACAGGCCATTCAGCCCAACCCACGGTTCTGTTCCTACCCCATCGCCATCTCTCAGTGTGGCCCTCTGTTCCTTTCTCTCTCCCCCACTTGTTCAGTCTCCTCTTAAACGCATCAACATTCTAGGCACAGACGTTGTGGGCCGAAGGGCCTGATCCCGTGCTGTACTGTTCGATGTTCTTTGTGAGAAGGGCCAGCAGAGGCAAGGGGCAGAGTGGCCTTGGCTGGTGATCCAATGTCAGGGTGGTTTGTAGGCGCTCCATTGGTTACCTCTTGCTCCATCTTGACTGACTGCGGTCTTGCGTCCACAGCGGCGAGGCTAAAGATGACGGTGGATCAGAGGCCGCGGGCCATGCCACAGGGCGGGCAGAGGATGGCGGGGAGACTGCCCGTCTTGCCGGGAGCAACGGCAAGCCGGCCAGGGACAAGAAGGCCTGGAGGGGAGCATTGCCGGGCTGCGGGGCCCCTTGCGGTTCCCGGCACGGAGGGGAAGCCAAGGACGCGGAGGTCCGGGGCACGAAGGCCACAGGGAGAGGACCCGTGGAAGGGCCACCGAGCGGTGACTGCAGGCCTCGGCTGGGGAGAGAGAAACGGAGCTGGGGGGCGGCCATGAGAGGATGGGGAGAGGTCCAGGGAAGATGGACAAGCCCTGTGCCGGGCTGTGGAGAGGTAAGACCCTCTTACTGAATGCAGAAACGCGTCTAGTTTAGCTTAAGTAGCATCTGTGGGGGGAAGGAATGCGTGATGTTCCCAGTCGAGACCCTTCTTCAATCTTAGGTTTAAACCAGCATCTGCTGCTCTGTCCTACACATCTAGTTTAGTTTAGTCTATTATTGTCACATGTACCTTTAGAAAGGAGATGAGGAGGTATTTCTTTATCCAGAGAGCGGTGTATCTGTGGAAATTATTGCCATAGACGGCAGACAGATACTTGTAATCCGGAGATTGATAGATACTTGATTAGTACGGCTGCCAGGGATTATGGGGAGAAGGGGTTGAGAGAGAAAGATAGATCAGCCATGATGGCATGGTGGAGTAGACTCGATGGGCTAAATGGCCTACTTCTGATCCTATGACTCGTGAACGTATGAACTCCAAATCTCACTCTAGGGGCAGTTTACTGAGGGCCAATTAACCTACAAACCCATACGTCTTTGGGAGTGTGGGAGGAATCCGGAGCACCCGGAGAAAACCCTCAGGAACACAGGGAGAACGCACACACATACAGCACCCGAGGTCAGGATCGAACCCGGATCTCCGGCGCTGTGAGGCATCGGCTCTGCCACCTGCGCCCCGGTGCCGATCTTTTGTCTTCCAAAACATTGCTGTTTCCACACACCAACAGTGAGTAAGTGGAGACACGAGGAACGGCAAATGCTGGAACATTGCGTAGAACCCGGGGCCCTGGCACTGTGAGGTAGCAGCCCTACCAGCCGCCCCACTGTGCCATCCATCCTCTGCCCTCCTCTGTTGAATTCCATCGTGAAAGGACACAAAATGCAGGAATATCTCAGCGGGCCCGGCAACATCTCTGGAGGATAGGCACAAAACGCTGGAGTAACTCAGCGAGACAGGCAGCATCTCTGGAGAGAAGGAACGGGCGACGTTTCGGGTTGAGCCTTCTTCAGGCATGGATAGGAGACATTTCGGGCCGGGATCCTTCTTCAGACTGACTGACTTCTCCGATCAGAGCAGCCAGCATCTGCAGACAAATGCAGAGACTGGAGCATTGTCACACACAAATCATCCACATAACATTGATCTCAGTCATTGGGAAGTCATCAAATCGAGTTTATGGTCATTTACACAAGTACAGTGGGGACCAGGTGCAATGTAAATCTTGCTTGCAGCATCGCAGGCACACAGACTCAGTTAAACCACACAAAACGTACGTGTATTGTGCTTAATGTACAGAGATTGGACAAACTAGATTGTTTTCTCTGGATCGTTGAATGTTGAGGGCAGACCTGATAAAAGTAGGGCTATAGATAGGGTAGACAGTCAGAACCTTTTTTGCCAGGGTGGAAATGACAAAGACTAAGAGGGCGTAACGTCAAGGTGAGAGGGGCAAAGTTTAGAGGAGATATGCGGGGCACGTTTTTTACACAGAGGATGGTGGGTGCCTGGAAGGCGCTGCCAGGGGCGGTGGTGGAGGCAGATACGAGAGTGGCGTTTGCGATCGGTGGGTGGTTGGGCACATGGATATGCAGGGAATGGTGGGATATGGGTTAAGTGCAGGCAGATGAGAGTTGGTCTTGGCATCACCTTCGGCACGGACATTGTGGGCCGAAGGGCCTGTCCTTGTGCCGTACTCTTCCATGCTCTAATTATTCCATTCAGCAACGGCAGAGCTCTATCTTTCACCTCCGCACGACCCTCCTGCACAAACTCCATGTCCCAACACCCTCCTAAACATCTAAAAGAATCTATCATTCGCTATCTTGGCTCTTGGCACCCAGTGACTGAACTCCCATGACTCCCGCGAGGAGAAGTCCAAAGGCTTGCTATCCTCTGAGCTGCCGGAGGAAACTATAGATGTGGTTACAATTAGGACTTTCTAAAGACATTAGGACTGATATGTGGGTTGGATGAGTTTAGAGGGATGTGGGCCAAACGCAGGCACATGGGACTTGCCCAGCCTGTCAACTTGGTTGAGATGGACAAAGCAGACCAAAGGGCCTGTTTCCATACTGTACAGCTCCATAGAATTCGTATGACTCCTCTCATCTCCACATTTGATGCCTGGCCTGTTGAGTTCTTCCAGCATTTTACGTTTTTCTCAACATTCCAGCATCTGCAGTTCCTTGTGTCTTCAATCACTGATCGGAAATGGCCTTGGCTTTTGGTAACCTTTTCCCGTCTCTGTCAACCTTTCCCTCCCCACCCCGCGGCCCCCCTCCCCACCCCGCCTCACTTTGAGTTCCTCCAGCACTTTGTGTTTTGCTCCAGATTTCAGCACCTGCAATAACCTTGTGTCTTCTTCTATTAGTAATCGGAAGTGCTCTTGGCCTTTTCTAATCTGTCAACCTGTCCTTTCCCCAACCCACCCAACTCCACTCCACCACACCCCATCTCTCCCCCACCCTACTCCACCCCTCTCCACTCCCCCCCCCCCCCCCCCCCCCCCCCCCCCCCCCCCCCACCCACACCTCTCCTTTCTTTCTTCCAGCCTCCAACAGCCACAGTGGGAGGATGCTCTTACTACGAGTAAGTGTCCACTGCCGTACCCCAGGGACTATGGGCCAGACCACTGCCCCACCTCTCCATGACAGCCCAGCCCGGAAGGAGCTTCTTCTGATGGACGACCAGCGACGGAACATGGGAGGGGGCCGGTGGGGTGGGGGTGGGGGTCTGGGGGGGGGGGCTCAGGGGTTGGGGCGGAGGGGGGTTTGGGGTTGGACACTTACGGGGGTGATAGGGTGAAGGCCAACTCGACGAGACAAAACAGAATCTTTAACAAATATTCCAGTATCACATTTCCCACTCATTTCCTTAAGAATACCCAGGCATTCATGAACCATTCACCAAAATCAATCAACCTTTTATACCAGTGTTTCTAATGAAAACTGCAGCAACCGACTCTGTGTGTTTACCCAATCTATTTTAAGAGGCAGAGGTTCATGTGCACCGCCTCTAACCTCATCCACAGCGTTTGATGATCTCGAGGTGGCCTCCTGCACATTGGTGAGACGGGGCGTAGACTCGGGTTACCGACTGTTTCGCTGAACGCTTGCGCTCGGTCCGCCAAGGCCTGTAGGATCTCCCAGTGCCTAACCATTTTAACTCCCCCTCCCATTCCCACACTGCCCTTTCTGTCCTGGGCCTCCTCCATTGCCATAGTGTCGCCACACGCAAACTGGATGAGCAGCACCTCACATTCTGCTCGGGTAGCTTACAGCCCAACGGTATGAACAATGGATTCTCCAGTTTTGGGTAACAAATGACCCTTTTTTTTGCTCTTCTGAGCCCCACCATGGTCTCCCCCCTTCCCACTCCCCCCCCCCCCCCCCCCATCCCCTTCCAACTACATCCCTTCCTCTGGCCTCACATCTCACGTCTCTTTATCTGACAACCATTTGTCTCCTTTTCATCTCTGGCCTTTGTCTACCCATCTACCCCACCCCTTGACTATCCACCTTTCACTTGCCAGGCTTTATCCTACCCCCACCTCTCGTCCTGCTTTCCCCCCCCTCCACCCCCAAAATCAGCCTGAAGAAAGGTCTCAACCCAAAACGTCACTGTCCATGTTCTCCAGAGATGTGGCCTGACCCGCTGAGTTACTCCAGCACTTTATGTGTGGACTCATATCAATCACAGCCTTCGTCAGAGAAAGCAATTCAGTAAGATCCTTTCGTTCAGCATCACCTTCCTGCATTTTTCCAATATTCCTCAATGTCCTCAGTTATAGTGTCATACAGTATGGAAACATGCCCTTTGGCCCAAATCGTCCAAGCCTCAACTAAACTAGTCCCATCCGTCCACATTTTGCCCATAACACTTTAAACCTTCTGGTTAGGTAAGGTTTATTATTGCTGGGTTAGGTTATCATTACAGTGCTGAGGTACAGTGAAAAGCTTTGTTTTGCATGCTTTCCAATCAGATCAGATGCATCATACATAGATACAATCAAGTACAATAGGTAGAGCAAAGGGGAAGACCCGTAGACCCATTAATGATCTTTCTAACATCTCAGGTTTTAGGTTTAGGTTTTATGTTTAGGTTGACTATTGTCACGTGTCTGAGGTACAGTGAAAAGCTTTGTTTTGCATGCTATCCAAACAGATCAGATACATCATATGTAAATACGATCAAGTCAAACAGGGATAATAGGTCAAGCAAAGGGGAAGATACAGAGTGCAGAGTATAGTTCCCAGCATTGTAGCGCATCGGTTCCAGAGACAAAGTCCAATGTCCGCAATGGGGTAGAGGTGAATTGAACAGAATCCAAGCTTGTGCAAGGAATGTTCAGAAGCCTGATACCAGAGGGGAAGAAGCTGTTCCCGTGTCTGGCGGTGCGCACTTCCAAGCTTCTGTACCTTCTGCCGGACGGAAGCAGGGCGAAGAAGGAATGACCGGGGCTGGGACAAGTCTTTGATTGTGTTGGTTGCTTTTTCGAGGCAGTGTGAAATGTAGATGGAGACACTGGTGGGGAGTCTGGTCTGTGTAATGGACTGGGCTACATCCACAACTCTCTGCATTTTCTCGAGGTGTTGGGCAGAGCTGTTCCCAAACCGACATGTATGGTTTCATCGTAACAGTCAGTTGGGACACGCTGAATATCCTCGGTCTCCTCAGAAAGAAGAGTCGTGTCGCAGTCATTGGTGTGGCTTTGTGGCTGTCGCTTCAACATGGTTGGTCCTGGACAGATCGATGGGAATATTCACGCCAAGGAACTTGAAACTCAACCATTTCCACTTGGGTACCATTGATGCTGATTGGGGAATGTACTCCACAACACTTTACTCAGGTCAAGACCAGATGGAATTTATTGAACGCTCACTGACTCCATGGTCACCATTGCTTATGCCGACTTTTTTTATTCCACATATAGTTCATTGACGGTAAATATACTCCAGTTATAGTCTTAACCTCTGGGACATTCGTGCAGGAGTCTGGTTTACAAATCCGGTAACGAGCCTGCCATGTTTCATATTTCCACATACATCTGCAGAACAAAATAACGCAATCACTTAATTTAATGAGATGTCCTGCATTGACTGCTACGGGACATATTGAACCATTCATCAAATTTCCATGAGTTCTGATTTCGTCAAGTGACGTTTTATTTCGAGATGGATGGGGAGGGTGGGATGAAAATGTTCAAAAAACGCATTTCGTAAAATTCATGATATTTTGTTCTCTGAATAACAAGTGATGAAAAATGTCGGTGGTAGAGCCTATTCACATTCCTGCATTAAAAAATACCACGCTTGTCACCTGGGAGTGAAGGCTGAATTCATCCATCACTTCCAACTTACATTCTCCATTACAAAGGGAGCTCGATTACTTTCACAATAAAGTTTGTTCTGCTCTGAAACTATGTTCAGTTCAGTTTAGTTTGTTATCATTGCCACGTGTTCCGAGGTACACTCAATCGCTTTTGTTTGTGCGCTATCCAGTCAGGGGAAAGACTATACATGATTACAAACACGTCGTCCACAGTGTACAGATACATAGAAACATAGAAAATAGGTGCAGGAGTAGGCCATTCGGCCCTTCGAGCCTGCACCGCCATTCAATATGATCATGGCTGATCATCCAACTCAGTAACCTGTACCTGCCTTCTCTCCCTACCCCCGATCCCTTTACCCACAATGGCCACATCTAACTCCCTCTTAAATATAGCCGATGAACTGGCCTCAACTACCTTATGTGGCAGATAATTCCAGAGACTCACCACTCTCTGTGTGAAAAATGTTTTCCTCATCTCGGTCCTAAAGGAATTCCCCCTTATCCTTAGACTGTGACCCCTTGTTCAGGACCTCCCCAACATCGGGAACAATCTTCCTGCATCTAGCCTATCCAACCCCTTAAGAATTTTGTAAGTTTCTATAAGATCCCCCCTCAATCTTCTAAATTCTAGCGAGTACAAGCCAAGTCTATCCAGTCTTTCCTCATATGAAAGTCCTGACATCCCAGGGATCAGTCTGGTGAACCTTCTCTGTACCCCCTCTATGGCAAGAATGTCTTTTCTCAGATTTGGTGACCAAAACTGTACGCAATACTCCAGGTGTGGTCTCACCAATACCCTATACAACTGCAGTAGAAACTCCCTGCTCCTATACTCAAATCCTTTCGCTATGAATGCTAACATACCATTTGCTTTCTTCACTGCCTGCTGCACCTGCATGCCTACTTTCAATGACTGGTGTACCATGACACCCAGGTCTCGTTGCATCTCCCCTTTTCCTAATTTGCCACCATTAGTCTACCCTCATGTTTTTGCCACCAAAGTGGATAACCTCACATTTATCCACATTATACTGCATCCGCTAGCATTTGCCCACTCACCCAGCCTATCCAAGTCACCTTGCAGCCTCCTAGCATCCTCCTCACACCTAACACTACCCCCCAACTTAGTGTCATCCGCAAACTTGTAGATGTTGCATTCAATTCCCTCGTCCAAATCATTAATATATATTGTAAATAGGTGGGGTCCCAGCACTGAGCCTTGCGGTACCCCACTAGTCACTGCCTGCCATTCTGAAAAGGACCCGTTTACTCCTACTCTTTGCTTCCTGTCTGCCAGCCAGTTCTCTATCCACATCAATACTGAACCCCCAATACCGTGTGCTTTAGGTTTGTATACTAATCTCCTATGTGGGACCTTGTCGAAAGCCTTCTGAAAGTCTAGATATAACACATCCATTGGTTCTCCCTTATCCACTCTGCTAGTTACATCCTCAAAAAATTCTATAAGATTCGTCAGACATGATTTACCTTTCGTAAATCCATGCTGACTTTGTCTAATGATTTCCCCACTTTCCAAATGTACTGCTATCCCATCTTTAATAACTGACTCTAGCAGTTTCCCCACTACCGATGTTAGACTAACTGGTCTGTAATTCCCCGTTTTCTCTCTCCCTCCTTTTTTAAAAAGTGGGTTTACATTAGCTACCCTCCAATCCTCAGGAACTACTCCAGAATCTAAGGAGTTTTGAAAAATTATCACTAATGCATCCACTATTTCTGTGGCTACTTCCATAAGTACTGGGATGCAGACGATCTGGCCCTGGGGATTTATTGGCCTTTAATCCATTCAATTTACCCAAAACCACTTCTCGGCTAACCTGTATTTCACTCAGTTCCTCCACCTTATTTGTCCCCCGGTCCCCTGCTATTTCCGGCAGATTATTTATGTCTTCCCTAGTGAAGACAGAACCAAAGTAGTTATTCAATTGGTCTGCCATGTCCTTGTTCCCCATGATCAATTCACCTGTTTCTGACTGCAAGGGACCTACATTTGTTTTAACTAATCTCTTTCTCTTCACATATCTATAAAAACTTTTGCAGTCAGTTTTTATGTTCCCTGCCAGTTTTCTTTCATAATCTATTTTCCCTTTCCTAATTAAGCCCTTTGTCCTCCTCTGCTGAACTCTGAATTTCTCCCAGTCCTCTGGTAGGCTGCTTTTTCTGGCTAATTTGTATGCTTCGTCTTTTGTTTTGATACTATCCAAGATTTCCCTTGTTATCCATGGATGCACTACCTGCCCTGATTTATTATGTAATTGTTGTAGTTCATCCATGCAGTCTTTAAATACCTTCCATTGCACATCCACTGTCAACCCTTTAAGAATCAATTGCCAGTGTATCTTGGCCAATTCACTTCTCATACCTTCAAAGTTACCTTTGTTTAAGTTCAGAACCCTTGTTTCTGACTTAATTATGTCACTCTCCATCCTAATGAAGAACTCAACCATATTATGGTCACTCTTGCCCAAGGGGCCACTCACAACAGGACTGCTAACTAACCCTTCCTCATTACTCAATACCCAGTCTAGAATAGCCTGCTCTCTCGTTGGTTCCTCTAGCTGTTGGTTTAGAAAACTATCCCGCATACATTCCAAGAAATCCTCTTCCTCAGCACCCCTGCCAATTTGATGCACCCACTCTATATGTAGATTGAAGTCACCCATTATAACTGTTTTACCCTTGTTGCACGCATTTCTAATTTCTTGTTTGATGCCATCCCCAACTCCACTACTACTGTTAGGTGGCCTGTACACAACTCCCACTAGCGTTTTCTGCCCCTTAGAATTTCGCAGCTCTACCCATATCGATTCAATATCCTCCAAGCTAATGTCCTTCCTTTCTATTGCATTAATCTTCTCTCTCACCAGCAACGCTACCCCACCTCCCTTTCCTTTCTGTCTATCCCTCCTGAATATTGAATATCCCTGGATGTTCAGCTCCCAGCCTTGGTCACCCTGGAGCCATGTCTCCGTGATCCCAACTATAGCATAGTCATTAATAGCTATCTGCACATTCAACTCGTCCACCTTATTATGAATGCTCCTCGCATTGAGACACAAAGCCTTCAGGCTTGTTTTTACAACACTCTTCCTCCTTATACAATTATGTTGACAAGTGGTCCCTTTTGATTTTTGCCCTGGAAACCCACCACCTCTTATTCTCGGTTTATTATTTTGTTCTTCTTCCCCCCCCCCTACATGTTGGGTCTGAGTGCTTCCCTTCTCTGCCTCCTGCCTCAGACCCTGTCTACTGGCTTTCTCTATTTGAGTCCCTCCCCCCCAACCGTTCTAGTTTAAAGTCCCCCAGGTAGCCTTTGCAAATTTCCCTGCCAGGGTACTGGTCCCCCTCGGGTTCAAGTACAGGGTAAAGGGCACAGCATTTAGTGCCAGATAAAGTGTAGTTTAGTTTATTGTCACGTGTACCAAGGTGCAGTGAAAAGCTTTTTTAGCTGCATGTTATCCAGTCAGCGGAAAGACTACACATGATTACAAACAAATCGTCCGCAGTGTACAGATACAGGATAAAGGCAATAATGTTTAGTGCAAAATAAAGTTTAGTTTAGGAAGAAGAGTCCCGACCCGAAACGTTACCTATCCTTTTTCTCCAGAGATGCTGCCTGACCCGTTGAGTTACTCCTGCACTTTGTGTCTATCTTCACATTAGTTTTGTTTAGTTTAGTGTCACATGCGTACACTAAAAAGCTTTTTGTTGCGAGCTAGCCAGTCAGCAGAAAGCCTAGACATGATTACAATCGAGTGCTCCACTGTATACTGATACAGGGTACTTAGAACAGATTTACTTAGAACAGTCTATGGCATAGCATAGATTGTCTTTTTACACAGCAATCATCTACTCTTAAGGCATTACAGCGAACACTCTAGTAGAAACAAGGAACTACAGATGCTGGTTGATACATAACAAGACAAAAATTGTTGGCGTAACTCAACGGGTCAGGCAGCATCTCTGGAGAACATGGATAGGTGGCGTTTTAGATTGAGACCCTCCTACACAGTCGATTACAGCAAAATACAAATTTTATTCAAACTACCAAAGGACAACATACTATTTCGAGTTCATTTGAACAATGCATTTGCAGTAGTAATAGATTACAGAGATGACTTAAACAGTATCTGCAATAGGTTTGCAGTATTTAATCAAAAGGAGCCTAGTTTCTTTCAGTTCATAAGTTCTAGGAGCAGAAGTAGACCATTCGGCCCATCGAGTCTACTTTGCCATTCGATCATGGCTGATCTATCTTTCATCTCAACCCCATTCTCCTGCCTTTGGCACCCTTAGCAATCAAAAACTCATTCATGCTGACGAAGATATCCCATTTTCATGCATTTGGCCCATATCCCTCGATCAGTTACAGCCTCCACACACGTCCATGGCGATATTCCACAGATTCACCAACCTCTGGCTCAAGTGCTTAATTAGTACGGTGTCAGGGCTTATGGGGAGAAGGCAGGAGAATTAGGTTGAGGGAGTAGACTCGATGGGTCAAATGGCCTCCTACTGCTCCTATGACTTCTGAACTTAAAGACTACATTCTGTTTAATGAAATTCTGCAAACCCATTGCAGATACTGTTTGTCATCTCTGTGAACTGTTGCTACTTTCGAACCTGGGTCTCCTGGCGCTGTAAGTCGGCAACTCTACTGCTGCACCATGCCACCCGCAAAGTGGCAATGATCGGTATGAGCGACATCGAACACGATGACGTTAAGATCATCTCCTCTGCCTGCACGTGATCCATATCCCTCCATTCCCTGCATATCCATGTGCCTATCCAAATTTCTCTTGGACACCACTAACTTATCTGCCTCCACCATCACCCCCTGCAGCGCGTTCCAGGCACCCACCTCATCTGTGTAAAAAACTTGCCCCTCAGAAACCCATGCCCTCTAGTCTTTGACATTTCCATCCAGGGGAAAAAAAAAAACAGCCTCTGACTGCCTACCTTATCTTTGCCTTTCATCATTGTATTAACTTTTTCTAAATAGATATGTTGCAAAGGATATTTGGACCGGTCCATGGATAGGAAAGGTTTAGAGGGATACGAGCCATACACAGAAAAATGAGGCCAGCTGAGATGGGGCATCTTAATCGGCATGGATGAGCTTTTGGTTAGTCAGGGTGTCAAGGCGTATGGAAGTAGGCAGGAGAATGGGGTTGAGAGGGATCGGTAGATGAGCCATGATTGAATGGTGGAGGAGACACGATGGGTTGAATGGCCTACTACTGCTCCTATGACTTCTGAACTTAAAGACTACACTCTGTTTAATGCAATTCTGCAAACCCATTGCAGATACTGTCCGTCAGCTCTGTGGACTGTTACTACTGAAGTGCATTGTTGAAATGGCACAGAAGACTCGATGGGCCGAAGGGCCCAATTCTGCTCCTACCACTTATGAGTTGGGCCGAAGGGCCTGCTGTAGTGCTGTGTGACTCTAAGGCACAGTCGCGTTGCCAGATTGAGTTCCACAAACATCACTCGTAATCTTTCATTGCTTTCCTTAGCCGACAAGTGACCTTTCCAAGCCTTCGAGGCGTCTTGAGAGAGAGACTCACTCAGTCGTTAGGTAAAAGCCTACTCACTGTGACCCTCAGTTAGCACCGTGCTCCGTGGCTTGTTTATTAATGCTGTGGTTTATACCCCACCAGGAGATTTTTAACAATGAAGCATTCTCTGCCCAACGCTGACCTTCATTTCTCGAAAGCCAGAATATGCGGCAGTGAAGGGTGTTGCTGTCATTTTTCACAGACCGAAACGGACCTCACCTCGAGAACTGTGATTCTGTGATCCGGACATCAATTGATGTACTGACCTTGGGCAGGGTAGAGGACGGATTACTTATTGCCTGAGCTATAGGGAGAGTTTGGGCAGGCGAGGACTTTATTCCTTGGCCGAGGGGTGGTTTTAAAGTGATATATAAAATCACAAGTGGAATAGACAAGGTCAGAGTGGGAGAAATCAAGGCCCAGGTTTAATAGGAACATTTTCTCACACAGAGTGGGGGTGCATGGAACGAGATGCCAGAGGAGGCATTTGAGGCAGATACCATAGCAACGTTTAAAATACATTTGGCGGGTATATGGATAGGAACTGTTCAGAGGGCGATGGGCCAAACGCTGGCAGGTGGGAGGAGCGTAGTTGGGGTATCCTGGTCTACATGGCCACATTGGGTCAAAGGGTTTCTGTGCTGTGTGACTATATGGCTCTAGCTCATTGACCCTGACTTTAATTTTAAAACATTTTTAACGATGGTGCCTTAAAGGAGGTGACTCTGGTGCACGGAATCTGTGTGATCTACTATCTTCCACGTAGTCTGACCCATGTGACAATATAGCACTATTGAATCAGTGAGGTTAAGAGATTCACCAGGCTAGCTCCTGGATTGTGAGGATTGTCCGATCAAAAGAGGTCGACTTTCTTTTGTGTTTAGAGGAATGGGAGGTGATCTTATATAAATGTGAGATCCCAAGGGGGCATGACAGAGTGGGTGCTGAGAGATTCACTAGTGGGGGAATCTCACACTGTCCAACCTGCAAGATGAGAAACAGTCAATATTTTGGGCTGGTGACTCTTCCAATGTGGGGGAATGGATTGAAACGAAAGCTCTATTTGTGGAATTTGCTGTTTGTTATAGATTGTCTGTGTGTATTATGTTACAGGCCTGTTCAGCTGCTGAAGGTAAGAATGTCATTGTTCCATACATATGACAATTAAATACTCTTAACTTGAGAAAGATGGGGGGGGGGGGGGGAGACTCCATTGGAACATAAATCCCAGCACATGCTGGGTGGGCTGAATGGCCTGTTTCTAGATGGTATGGTTGCTGTATCAGTGTAAGATTCAGGAATAGTTTCTTCCCAGCTGTTATCAGGCAACTGAACTGTCCTCTCATCAGCTAGAGAGCGGTCCTGACCTACCGTCTCGCTCATTGGAGACCTTTGAATTGTCTACAATCGGACTTCAATGTTATATCTTGCACTAAATGTTGTGCCCTTTATCCTTTATGTGTGCCCTGAGGACGGGTTGGTCGCATTCATGTATAATCTTCTTTGGCGAAATAGCACGCAAACAAAAGCTTTTCACTGTACCTCGGTACACATGACAATAATAAACTAAATTAAATATATGTTCATGCTCACTGGCTGGATAAAAGCTCTTTCCTCCAGTCAGCCATGGGGCCGCACTGCATGGAAACAGGCCCTTCAGCCCTACTCCTCCATGCTGACCACGATAGGGCGGCAGGTTAAGGTGCCACGGTGGTGCAGCGGTAGAGTTGCTGCTCACAGCGCCAGAGACTCAGACTCAGGACCTGACTACGGGGGAGCCGTCTGTACGGAGTTTGTACTTTCTCCCTGTGACCGCGTGGGTTTTCTCCGGGCGCTCCGGTTTCCTCCCACATTCCAAAGACGTGCAGGTTTGTAGGTTAATTGGCTTCGGTGAAAATTATAAATGATCCCTGGTGTGAAGGATAGTGCTAGTGTACGGGGCGATCGCTGGTCAGCGCAGACGCGGTGGGCCGAAGGGCCTGCATCCGCGCTGTATCTCTAAGCGAAACTAAACTAGGATGCTGCGTTGAGTGCAAGTGAGGGTTTGCAGACCATTGCACTGCTGGAGGAGGTGCCTTTAAATAGCTCCGCGCGGAGCTCGGGCTGGGCGGTGAGGGATGGGGGTCAGTGAGCAAAGAGATTGGCCCGTGAGTTTATCATGCAGTCCGAAACAAAGCGACACATGATTGTAGATCCCAGAGCAGGAGAAATGAGCAAGTCTTTTATAACGAGCAGGGAATAGATGTTGCAGCCACCACAAGGGACAAGGTGGGCTGGTGTTGCTGGAATTAAATTAATTACTCTGAATTTCATTAATAGGTCATGAAAGGACCTCATTCTTGTTGGGAAACAGCAGGAGGAAAAGTTTAATTTAGTTTAGAGATACAGAGCGGAAACAGGCCCTTTCAGCCCACCGAGTCTGAGCCGACCAGCGATCCCCCCTGCACACTAGCACTGTCCTGTACACAAAGGACAATTTATAATTTGCTCAGGCCAACTTACTGACGCTAATTAGCCTACAAACTTGCATGTCTTTGGAACGTGGGATGAAATCAGAGCACACGAAGAAACCCCACACGGTCGCAGGGAGAACGTACAAGCTCTGAACCGACAGCACCCGTAGTTACGATCAAACCCGGGGCTCTGGTGCAGCTCTACCGCTGCGCCACCGTGCTGCCCCAAAGGTGGTTTACATTCAAGGTTAGACACAAATTGCTGGAGTAACTCCGTGGGTCAAGCAGCATCTCTGGAGGACATGGATAGGTGACGTTTCAGGTCGGGACCCATCTTCCGACCCAACCCCAAGTGTTAACTATCCTTTTTCTCCTGAGATGCTGCCTGACCAGTTGAGTTACTCCAGCACTTTGTATCTACCTTTGGTATAAACCAACATCTGCATTTTTCTGTTTTAACACTTAGATTTCAGATTTAAAGGACAGCGCAGTGGCGCAGCGGGTAGGGCCACTGCCTCGCAGCGCCAGATACCCAGGTTAGATCCTGACATCGGGTGCTGACTATACGGAGTTCGCAGGTTCTCCCTGTGACAGCATGGGTTTCTTCCGGGTGCTCCAGTTTCCTCCCATGACCCAAAGACGTACGGGTTTGTAGGTTAATTGCCTCTCTGTAAGTTGCTCGCCCTAGTGTGTAGGGAGTGGTTGAGAAAACATGGGATAACATAGAACTAATGGGAATGGATGATCGCTCGTTGGCGCAGACTCGGTGGGCCAAAGGGCCTGTTTCCAAGCTGTATCTCTAAACAATAGCTGTATCTCTGAACAATCTCTAAACTAAAGAGTGCGTTGCTGGTGATCTAACGGTCCTTATATACTCCATCCCCCCTTAATCCATACTCCCAGTAGCTTCCTCCAACATTTCTGTGGCTACAGTTTCATAGTGTCACACGGCACAGAAACAGACCCTTTGGTTCAACTCATCCATGCCAGCCAAGAAGTCCCTGCTAAGATAGTTCCCCTACAAAATGCTGCCTGGATTTGAGGATATTAGCTACAAAGAGAGATTATACAAACTTGTCTGAAGAAGGGTTTCGGCCCGAAACATTGCCTATTTCCTTTGCTCCATAGATGCTGCCGCGCCTGCTGAGTTTCTCCAGCACTTTTGTCTACCTTATACAAACTTGGATTGTTTTCTCTGGAACGTTCAAGATGGAAGTCCTGATAGAAGTATATAAAATTATGAGGGACACTGATAGGATAGACAGTAAGAAATTTTTTTTCCGAGATGGAAATATCTCAGACTAGGGACATACCTTTAAGGTAAGAGGAGTTACTATATATAAAGCCCCTGAACCCCTGGATTAGATCCCAATCTGTAACCCAATCCCAGGGGATCTGATTATATATAAACCCGTTGATTACATCCCAGTTTGTAACCTACTCCTGGAGATCTGTTATTCTATATATAAACCCTCCCTGAATCCCTGACTTTATCTCACTTCTGGGCTGCTCTGATTCTCTACACTGGTCTGCCATCTGCTGGCATCAGATTCTCATGGATGATTCTCCTGGTATGTTTCCCTCATCCAAATCTAATGGTTCAGCTGTTCTTTATTATCATATGTACCGAGGTGTACACCGTGAGATTCGTTGTCGTGTTTAGATTGTGTTCAAACCCATCAGCTCTTACTAATTCATCATGTGATTGGATTCACCAAGCTCCGTTTTACATTCTCACCCCTCTACAACAAAAACTGCTGCTGCTCCAATAAGTACCTAAATTCCTCTGTACATTTGTGGACAGCACAGTGGCGCAACGGGTAGAGCCGCTGCCTTCCAGCACCAGAGACCCGGGTTCGATCCTGACTTTGGATACAGTCTGTACGGAGTTTGCACGTTCGCCCTGTGACTGCGCGGGTTTCCTCTGGGTGCTCCGGTTTCCTCTCACATCCCAAAGACGTGCCTACGTGGGTTTGTTGGTTAATTGGCCCTCTGTAACTTGCCATTGGTGTGTTGGGAGTGGATGAGAAAGTGGGATAACGTAAAATGAGTGTGAACGGGCGATCTGTGGTCAACATGGACTCGATGTGCTGAAGGGCCTGTTCCCAATGCTGCATCTCTAAATTGAGACAATAGAGACAATAGACCACAGATGCTGGGTTCTCGGCCAGAACACAAAGTGTTGGAGAAACTCAGTGGGTCAGGCAGCATCTGCGGAGGGAATGGACAGACGCCGTTTCAGGTCGGGACCTTTCTTTACTGATCAAATCCCAGCATCTGCAGTTGCTTGAGTAAATTGCCTCTGGTCTGTAGGGAGTGGATACGAGGGTGGGATAACATCAAACCTGTGGGAATGGGTGATCATTAGTCAGCACCGACTTGGTGAGCTGAACACCCTGTTTCTGTACTCTATCTCTAAACTAATAACAAATCAAAGCTATCTGTTGGAATCTCAGGTTGAAATGTAGGAACATTTTGCACTTTCCATCCCTTTCAATTTGTATTCACAGATGTAAGGTTAACACTCAATAGTTCCATTTCACATACAAATAGCAATGTGATAAGAACCACCTTACGTTTTAGAAAATGTTGATATCTGGATCAATCGCCAGCAATACAGTGGGAAGAATTCTACTGCTCTCACCATTGACTGGTGGAAGGTAGTGGGTCTCAGTTTAACATAGTCATAGAGTCATACAGCACGGAAACAGGCCCTTCAGCCCAACCCGTCCATGATGACCAAGATGCCCCATCTAAGCAAGACCCATGTGCCTGCATTTGTCCCATATCCCTCCAAATCTCTCCTATCCATGTACCTGTCCAAGTGTCTTTTCTAATGCAGGTTGCTACCTCAACTGTCATAGGAAGTGGTTGAGGCAGCCTCAACTACCTCCTGCAGCAGTTTGATCCATATATCTGCCACCAAACTATCATGGATAATACTCCTAACAATTCTCCTTCTTCCAACTCTCATGGTTCAATGCTTCATTGTTATCACATGTACCGATGTAGAGTGAATTTTTTTTTTTTGCATACAGTTCAGTAAATTATTACTATACATAAATACAACCCCAGATTATGTACAAAGTGTCCAGAAATAGTCCACTGACCCCATAGACAAGAGTCGCCAGGTTTTGGCGCCAGTCAAGTTGCTTTAAGTGCAGCCATAAAGGCCCGTTGTCCTGGCGACGTTGGAGGGTCGGCCTGGCCAAGATGCAGGCCGTGTCCAGTCTGCGCGCTTGGTGTTCTGGACCGGCACCCGATCCATTCGAGCCCCAGGCTGCTGCAGGGCCTCCAACCATCGCATCGGCCTGGATCTCCTCACTCGGCCACCACTCTAAGGAGATTTATATCACATTCCCTCCCTCCCACTCATCGCCATCCACCCTGCCCTTCAGACCTTTTGACCCTAATCCCAGGACACACTGCGGCACATTTGCTGATTTGCTGCCTCACAGCGCCGGAGACCCGGGTTCGATCCTGACTACGGGTGCTGTCCGTGTGGAGTTTGCACATTCTCCCTATGACAACGTGGGTTTTCGCCGGGTGTCCTCCCACATCTCAAAGACATGCGAGTTTAGTAGATTAATTGGCTTCTCAGCCAATTTGTACGCATGATCAATGATCAGCATGGGCTCGGTGGACCAACACATATCTCCAAACTAAACTGAACTGAATTCCTCTCTCTCTTTACAATGTCCATGATAAGGCTGGGAGGGAGAGGCCCGGTCTGTGCAATGGGAAATTATCATCTCCGAGAGTGTAGTTTACTTTAGAGATACAGCGTGAAAACAGGCCCCATCGGCCCATCAGGTCCGCGCCGACCGGCAGCCCATACCCTAGTTCTATCCTACACACTAGAGACAATTTACGGAAGGCAATTAACCTACAAGCCCGCATGTCTTTGCAGTGCGGGAGGAAACCGGAGCGCCCGGAGAAAACTCACATGGTCGCAGGGAGAACGTGCAAACTCCACACAGACAGAACAAACCCGCAGTCAGCATCGAACCCAGGTCTCTGGCTCTGTGAGGCCGCAATTCTACCGCTGCGCCACAGTGCCGCCTAACTGGCCGACGTTACTCCAGCACTTTGCGTCCATCTCTGGAAGATAAAGTGGAGATTTACAGGATTTAAAAAAATTGAGTTATTAAAAGCTGATTGTGACTCATGGACCATTTACCCTCGGAATGAGACGAACGTTCTTTCTTCACATTGAGGCCAATAATTGGGTGATTTTTTTTTCATCTGGAAGATATTCTTAGGCCTCGGGCAATAAATATTTATGAGGTTCCAACTAGTCTTAAAGCACATTACCTCAAAGAGTCCACCATTGATCGGAAAGATGACAATTGGGAGCAGAGTGTACAGGAAGCTAGCCTGTTGTGTTTATTTTACCAGCCTCTTGGTAGCTCAGTTTCTTTTTCCAAAAATATATTTATTCATAAAATATACAGCAATACATTTGGGACATGGTATTTTTATTTGCTGTAATAACGATATTCACTTATACAATGTGAAAGATACAATGAGGAAGGACATCCTTGTGATTGAGGCAGTGCAGCGTAGGTTCACGAGATTCATCCCTAGGATGGCGGGACTGTCATATGAGGAAAGATTGAAAAGACTAGGCTTCTATGCACTGGAGTTTAGAAGGATGAGGAGGGATCTTATAGAAACATATACAATTATAAAAGGACTGGACAAGCTAGATGCAGGAAAAATGTTCCCAATGTTGGGTGAGTCCAGAACCAGGGGTCACAGTCTTGGAATAAAGGGGAGGTCATTTAAGACTGAGGTGAGAAAAAGCGTTTTCACCCAGAGAGTTGTGAACTTGTGGAATTCCCTGCCACAGAGGGCAGTGGAGGCCAAGTCACTGGATGGATTTAAGAGAGAGTTGGATAGAGCTCTAGGGGCTAGTGGAATCAAGGGATATGGGGAGAAGGCAGGCACGGATTATTGATTGGGGACGATCAGCCATGATCACAATGAATGGCGGTGGTGGCTCGAAGGGCCGAATGGCCTCCTCCTGCACCTATTTTCTATGTTTTTATGTTTCATGTTTAGTTTAAAGACACTGCGTGGAAACAGGCCCTTCGGCCTATGTGACCCCTTTAGACACACTCCTCACTATGGGTGCTGTCTGTACAGTGTGTGTACGTTCTCTCAGCGACCTGCATGGGTTTTTTCTGGGAGTTCCAGTTTCCTCCCACACTCCAAAGTCTTACAGGTCTTGTAGGTTCATTGTGTGGAAGATAGTGCTTGGGTACGGGGGGATCACTGGTCGGCACAGACTCGGTGAGGGATTTGTTTGCGCACTGTTTCACTAAACTAAACTGATTTATCGTGTTTTATTGTAACTTATTGTCTGAAGAAGGGTCTCGACCCGAAACGTCACCTATTCCTTCGCTCCATAGATGCTGGCTCACCCGCTGAGTTTCTCCAGCATTTTTGTCTATTTTGGATTTTTCCAGCATCTGTAGTTCTTTCTTAAATTATGTATTGTGTTGTTGCGTTTACAGGCCTGTAAAGCTGCAGAAATAAAAATTTCATTGTTCCACTCCAGGTACATATAACAATTAAACTCTCTTGGCTCTCTCTCCACAGATGCTGCCCGACCAGCTGAGTGTCTCTGGCACTGATCCCAGCAGTTTTTTGTTTGTTTTTCAATGTAGCCCCTTATTCACCCTTACAATGCTATAACATTTTTGAATGTCATAATAAATATCAGTCATTACCGTTTTGCAATAGGAAGGATGTCATTAGGATGGTCATTAGTCACTTTTAAGAAGGATGGCTGGAAAGAGTGTGGAGAAGATTTACAAGGATGTTACCAGAACTCAAGAGCCTGAGCTACAGGGAGAGAGAGGTTGGGCAAGTTAGGCCTTTATTCCATAGCATGCAGAAGGCTGAGGGGTGATCTCATAGAGGAGTACAAAATCATGAGGGGAACCGAGCGTATACATACACACTTTTGTCTCTTTAGATAGGATGAATTCACATACTCTTTTACATAGAAACATAGAAACATAGAAAATAGGTGCAGGAGTAGGCCATTCGGCCCTTCGAGCCTGCACCGCCATTCAATATGATCATGGCTGATCATCCAACTCAGTATCCTGTACCTGCCTTCTCTCCATACCCCATGATCTCTTTAGCCACAAGGGCCACATCTAACTCCCTCTTAAATATAGCCAATGAACTGGCCTCAACTATCTTCTGTGGCAGAGAATTCCACAGATTCACCACTCTCTGTGTGAAAAATGTTTTTCTCCTCTCGGTCCTAAAAGACTTCCCCCTTATCCTTAAACTGTGACCCCGTGTTCTGGACTTCCCCAACATCGGGAACAATCTTCCTGCATCTAGCCTGTCCACCCCCTTAAGAATTTTGTACGTTTCTATAAGATCCCCCCTCAATCTTCTAAATTCTAGTGAGTACGTAATTTACCTAAGAGAATCTCAGAAGCTGCAGGTATTGACATATGCACTAATGCTAAGCCTCTGCTGAATTTCAAATATTGAGTTTAATTTTCAGGTTAAAATGTAATAAAAACTCATAATTATGAATCAAGAACCAGAAGACATCGGTTTAAGGTGAGAAGGTGAAGATTTAACAGAAATCTGAGAGGCAATTTTTTCATTGTGGATGGCGCAGCACCGGGGCTCCACTGTGCCCCCTTTAGTTCAGGCGGGTACAATAAACCATTTAAAAGACACTTGAAAGATACATGAATTTGAAAGGGTTTAGAGGGATGTGAGCCAATGGGACAAGCTTGATCAGGCATCTTGGCCAGCATGGACTGGGTTGGGCCGAAGGGCCTGTTTCTGTGCTGTGTGACTCTACGACTGTTGTTGATGAGGTTGGAAATCTGCCAGAGTCGACCTTGATGGATGCCAGGACTAGGTGGTTGCTAGGATACCTGGGCCCACACTCCGCTCAGCCAAATGGTCAGAGCCCAGAAGTAATAAAACACCGGTTATAATTAATGTGACACTTTCAGGAGTTTTTCCCCCCCCCCCAAAAGAGTCGATAAGGTGTATTCCCGGAGGAACGCCTGGCAGCAAAAACAAAATTAGAAAAAAATAGAAATTGGAGACTGCTTAGAACAAAGAACAAGAGTGCAGTGCTGGAACAGGCCCTTCAGCCCACAATGCCTGTGCCGAACATGATGCCAAGACCAACTCTTATCTGCCTGCACATAATCAATAACCCGCTATTCCCTGTATACCCATGTGTCTATACAAAGGTCTCTTAAACGCCACTACGGTTTATGCTTCCACCACCATCCCTGGCAGCACCTTCCACGCACTCCCCGCCTTCTGGTGAACAACTTACCCCGCACAACTCCTTCATAACTTTGCCCCTCACACCTTACAGCTGTGCCCTTTCATTTTTGACATTGCCATCCTGGGAAAAAGGTTCGTACTGTCTATCCTATCTATGCCTCTCATAATTCTATGTACTTCTATCAGGTCTCCCCCTAACCTCTGGCCTTCCAGAGAAAACAATATATCAATAGAAAATAGGCAATAGGTGCAGGAGTAGGCCATTCGGCCCTTCGAGCCAGCACTGCCATTCACTGTGACCATGGCAGATCATCCACAATCAGTACCCCGTTCCTGCCTTCTCACCATATCCCCCGACTCCCCTATCTTTAAGAGCCCTATCTAACTCTCTCTTGAAAGCATCCAGTGAATTGGCCTCCAACTGTCACAACTCTCTGGGTGAAAATGTTTTTCCTCATCTCCATACTAAGTGGCTTACCACTTATTCTTAAACTGTGGCCCCTGGTTCTTGTCTCCCCCAACATCGGGAACATGTTTCCTACCTCTAGCGTGTCCAATCCCTTAATAATCGCATATGTTTCAATAAGATTCCCTCTCATCCTTCTAAATTCCAGAGTATACAAGCTCAGTCGCTCCATTTTTTCAACATATGACAGTCCCGCCATCCCAGGAATTATCCTCGTGAACCTATGCTGCACTCCCTCAATAGCAAGAATGTCCGTTCCTCAAATTTGGAGACCAAAACTGCACACAGTACCCCAGGTGTGGTCTCACTAGGGTCCTGTACAATTGCAGAAGGACCTCTTTGTTCCTCTTGTTATGAAGGGCAACATGCCATTCGCTTTCTTCACTGCCTGCTGTACCTGCATGAGTACTTTCAGTGACCGATGAACAAGGACCCCTAGATCTCGTTGTACTTCCCCTTTTCCTAACTGTCCAAACTCTCCTTGTCGCTATCCCCCTAATTCAGGCAGCTCTCTGATTAACCTCCTCTGCACCCTTTCCAAATGCTTCTACAACTTTCTCGTGATGAGGTGACCAGAACTGCACACTACTCCAAATGCAGCCTAACTACAGTGCCTTTTTACAGGTGGGTGAATATTCAGCAATTGCATTTGGACCTCCTTATTCCCTTGCACACCGCATCATTTCCACTCATTGGGTGATTTCCCTTCCCTTGTTTGAGGGGTGTCCCCACCGGACTCTGCCCCTCAATGTCCAGCAGCCCTCGACTGTGGTCCTCCCCCACAGAGCCATGGCATTGGCTGCACCGAGCTTCAGTGCGTCCCTCAGCACGTACTCCTGCAGTCTGCAGCGGGCCAGTCGGCAACATTCCCCGACGGACATCTCGCTCTGCTGGGTGACCTACGGGTTTGGGGCAGAGCAAAGAGCGTCTTTCTCCGAGTTGATGGCCTCCCAGCAGCACTTGATGTCCGTCTCCAAGTGTGTCCCTGGAAACATCTCATCAGCGAGGGTGTTTGACCAGTTCAGGAGATTAGTCCTGTCTGACGAAGCGTCTGACCCAAAATATCGCCTATCCATGTTCTCCAGAGATGCTGCCTGACCCGCTGAGTTACTCCAGCACTTACTCCAGCTGAGGTACTCCAACACTATTCCAGTGTCCCTTTTAGTCCTGGGTTTGCTGAGATTAAATCAGATTGCTCGTTTAAAGGGAAGTACAAGACTGTTAGACACCTAGCTAGAGAGATAAGGTCCTGCAGATGTTGGAATCTTGAGCAAAACACCAAGTGTTGGGGGTGGGGGGGGGGGGGGGGGGACAGCGGTAGAGCTGCTACCTCACTGTGCCAGAGACCCGGGTTTGATCCTGACTACGGGTGCTGCCTGGCAGAGTTTGTACGTTCTCCCTGTGACTGCGTGGGTTTTCTCCAGATCCTTCGGTTTTCACCCACATCCCAATGACGTGCAGGTTTGTAGGTTAGTTGGCCCTCTGTAAATTTGCCCTCGTGTGTAGGGAGTGGATGTGGAATAACCTAGAACCAGCGTGAACGGGTGATCAAGGTCGGCATGGACACGGAGGGCCGAAGGGTCTGTTTCCATGCTGTATCTCTAAAACGCAGCAGGTCAGGCAGTACAATATCTGTGGAGGGCATGGATAGATAACATTTCGGGTCAGGACCCTTCCTCAAACTCCCCTCACTTGTATTCCCCTCTCACTTGCCAGGCTTTCTCCCCCCCCCCCCCCCCCAGACTGAAGAAGGGTCTCGTCCCAAGATGTCCCTGTCTGTTTCCCTCCACAGATGCTGCCTGACCCACCGAGTTACTTCAACACTTTGTGTTTGCAACACCTTGTTTCTTGTTAGCAATTGTTTCTTGCAAACAAACGGCTGACTAATCAGACATCCTTAGGCCTAGTATGCTGGAGAATGACTGAAACTGAGCGTTCATAGACTTCAAAGGACTTGTTATCTCGGGCCTATCAACTTGGACAAAGTGCTCGCTGTCTAAGGCACAGTACCTTGCTTCACCAGTTGGTGTCAGTGTTGTTTAACATATGTTCACTCTGAGCATTCATACTCACAGTCAGTCATACAGCACGGAAACAGGCCCTTCGGCCCGACTCATCCAGAGCCAACGAAGATGTCCCATTTAAGTTAGTCCCATTTGCCCATGTATCCGTACACCCGTCCAAGTGTCTTTGAAATGTTGTTATACCACCTGTCTCAACTATCTCCTCTGGAATCTTTCCCTTCCTACTTTAAACCTACATCCCCTGATTCTTGTAAGGGTGTCAAAGGTTACGGGGAGAAGGCAGGAGAATGTGGTTGAGCGGATGGCGGAGTAGACTCAATGGACTGAATGGCCTAATTTTGCTCTCGTGGTTTATGGTCTCATGATCTTGTGCAGCTCGCAGGGCTGTGAGGGAGGTCGATGGGGCTGGGAACACACACGCGCACACACACACACACACACACACACACACACACATGCGCACACACACACACACACACACACACACGCGCGCTCATACACACACACACACACACACACACACAGTCCCATTCCGTGGCCATGCCAACTGATTCAGGGAGTTTCTTCCCAGCAGTTATCAGGCAACTATTCCATCCTATCACCAACTCGAGAGCGGTCCTGACCTCCCACCTACCTCATTGGAGACCCTCGCACTTAATCTGCAGACTTTACTGGACTTTATCGTGCACTAAACGTTATTCCCTTTATCCCGCATTTGTACACTGTGGACAGCCTGATTGTAATTGTGGTATAGTCTTTTCACTGACTGGATAGCATTCAATAAAAAAGCTTTTCACTGTTCCTTGGTTTACGGGATAATAAACAAAACTGCGGAGATTTGGCGCTGGGAGATTCATCACAGATTGAATCAGGAAGGTCACATGGCAGCAGATCTTGGCAGGAATCTGCGGGTTTGTAGGTTAATTGGTCCTCTGTAAATTGTCCCTAGCATGTGGGGAGTGGATGAGAAAGTGGGATAACATAGAACTAGTATGAACGGGTGATCGATGGTCGGCCCGGATTCAGTGGGCCAAAGAGCCTGTTTCCACGCTGTATCTCCAATCTGAACTAAATCTTGAAATAGGAAGGAACTGCAGATGCTAGTTTATACCAAAGATGGACACAGAGTGCTGGAGTAACTCAGTGGGTCAGGCAGCATCCCTGGAGAACGTGGTTAGGTGACGTTTCGGGTCGGGACCCTTCTCCAGACGTGGCTGTTTGTCAGAATCCCACTCAGATGTAATACCGATACTGTGTACCACAGGAGTGGAACTACTCCAGACGTGGCTGTTTGTCAGAATCCCACTCAGATGACGCAGGGTAAGACGTCGCAGGAATGCAACGCCGCAGTACTTGGCCAGGACATGCACATTCCCAGTGATTGTTTCCACACCCAGCGGCTCCCTGCTGCCAACATCTGTTACTGAGACGTACGCGTGTAGGACGCTGCTGGTTTTACAGGCCAGCTGTACTCCACATCTGCTCCTGCTTAACCCCTTCCTGCCTCACGGGGCGGTACAACACAGGAACAGGCCCTTCGGCCCACAATGTCATAGAAACATTGAGACATAGAAAATAGGGGCAGCAGGAGGCCATTCAGCCCTTCGAGCCACCACCGCCATTCATGGTTGATCGTCCCCAATCAATAACCCGTGCCTGCCTTCTCCCCATATCCCTTGATTCCGCTAGCCCATAGAGCTCTATCTAACTCTCTCTTAAATCCTTCCAGTGATTTGGCCTCCGTTGCCCTCTGTGGCAGGGAATTCCACAAATTCACAACTTTCTGGGTGAAAACGTTTTTTCTCACCTCAGTCTTAAATGGCCTCCCCTTTATTCTAAGACTGTGGCCCCTGGTTCTGGACTCGCCCAACATTGGGAACATATTTCCTGCATCTAGCTTGTCCAGTCCTTTTAGAATTTTATATGTTTCTATAAGATCCCCCCTCAGCCTTCTAAACTCCAGTGAATACAAGCCTAGTCTTTTCAATCTTTCCTCATATGACAGTCCCGCCATCCCAGGGATCAATCTCGTGAATCTACGCTGCACTGCCTCAGTCACAAGGATGTCCTTCCTCAAATTAGGAGACCAAAACTGTACACAATACTCCAGATGTGGTCTCACCGTGCCGAACATAACACCAGATTACACCTATCTCCTCTACCAACACGTGATCCATATCCCTCCATTTACACGTGTCTGTCTAAAAGCCTCTTAAACGCCACTATCGTATCTGCCTCCACCACCACTCCTGGCAGCGTGTTCCAGGCCCCCGTCACCCTGTGTAAAAAACCTGCCCTGCACGTCCCCTTCAAACTTTGCCCCTCACCTCACTCTCACATCACACAAACACACTCAGATACACACCTCTCACTCTCACTCACAAGCATCTCGCTCACACACACACGCATATGCACATCTATGCATACCATGCACATACTCACACAAACACACGTATACACACATACACAAATACAGCAAACACACAAACACTCACACACACACTCACCTACACACACATACACTACTTTCACAAACACAGTCTCTCTCACAATCACACACACAAACACTTTATCTCACACTCACACGCTCTCTCTCACACACACACACACACACACAGCAGGACTGTAGCATTGTTCCCTGTGCGAGCCCGGAACCCCACACGGACCCGGGTTGTGCGGTGCGGAGCAGCCCAGCCTCTGCCTGTCTCGGTGCGTGGGTCGGTGTTTGCTGCGTGAGGGAGCAGCAGGGGTACAGGCGGCCGGCCCTGACCGCACAAACCGCAGCTTCTCACTCCCACGCTGGCACCCCGACCCACCGTGGAAACCCCACCCGGCGCTGGGGAACAGAGCCAATGCACAGTGCAGGGAAAACACTATTAAGATTCTGTTGACCAATTATTTAGTCAACTTTCTTTTTTGTTTCTCAATGGTCTCATTATGTGAACAGTACAAAGAGCTGGTATTAATTAACTTGTTTTCGACGGGCCCCGAGAGACATTTAATCATACTATGTCATACCAGTCTCCATGGTTTTGGGAACTGAGATATTAAGTTTAGGTTTATTATTAACCATATAATAATTACAGCACGAAAACAGGCCATCTCGGCCTTTCTAGTCCATGCCGAACACTTACTCTCACCTAGTCCCATCTACCTGCACTCAGACCATAACCCTCTGTTCCTTTCCCGTCCATATACCTATCCAATTTATTTTTAAATGATAAAATCGAACCTGCCTCCACCACTTCCACTGGAAGCTCATTCCACTCTCTGAGTAAAGAAGTTCCCCCTCACGTTACCCCTAAACCTCTGTCCCTTAATTCTCAAATCATGTCCTCTTGTTTGTCCACGCCAACTGTCTATCCCTCTCATCATTTTAAAGACCTCTATCAAGTCCCCCCTTAACCTTCTGCTCTCCAAAGAATAAAAACCTATCTTGTTCAACCTTTCCCTGTAACTTAATTGCCGAAACCCAGGCAACATTCTAGTAAATCTCCTCTGTACTCTCTCTATTTTGTTGACATCTTTCCTATAATTTGGCGACCAAAACTGTACACCATACTCCAGAATTGGCCTCACCAATGCCTTGTACAATTTTAACATTACATCCCAACTTCTATACTCAATGCTCTGATTTATAAAGGCCAGCACATCAAAAGCTTTCTTTACCACCCTATCTACATGAGATTCTACCTTCAGGGAACTATGCACAGTTATTCCTAGATCCCTCTGTTCAACTGCATTCCTCACTTCGCTACCATTTACCATGTACGTCCTATTTTGATTTGTCCTGCCAAGATGTAGCGCCTCACACTTATCAACATTTATTATTATTATTATAATAGTTTTCCTACTCTCTGAGTGAAAAGTCGTCCCTGAGGTCCGTCTTAAATCTCTCGCGTCTCACCTTAAACCTATGCCCTCTATATTAGGTTGTGGTTTACCTGTGCCTCTCATAATTTTATGTGCTTCTATCAGGTCTCCCCTCAACATCTGCCATTCCACAGAAAACAATCCAAATTTGTGCAAAGTTTGGGCTAATCAGAACTGCACACATTACTCCAAATATGGTCAAACTAAAGCTTTATAACGCTACAACATGACTTCCTTAACTCTTATTAAAAAGTTCTGACAATCTCATAATTGTATGATGGTGCATGGGTGTTTGGCGGTTGGCACGGACTTGGTGGGCCGAAGGGCCTGATACTGTGTTGTGTCACTCTACACCTCTATGAGACCAGGCACTGCCTCTTCCACCAGTTCCTGAATATTCTGAGGCTGGGCGACCTTCAAGGTGAAAGAACGGCTTTGTCTCTTCCACAAAATCTACCAAAAACTTCCCCTCTGGTTGCATTTAAGGATTAGTTTGATTTGGGCCAAGAACCAAGGGCGGACAAAATGGCACACCACACCTAACTTCAGAGATAATTAATACCTGTTATGCCTTGAATAAACACATTAACTAAATCCTAGTCTGTAACTCACTCCTAGATATCTAGGTGCTGTCTGTGCGGAGTTTGTATGTTCTCCACGTGACCGCGTGGGTTTTCTCCGGGATCTTCGGTTTCCACGGACTCTCCAAAGGTGTACAGGTTTGTATGTTAATTGGCTGGGTGTATGTGTAAATTGTCCCTTTTGTGTGTAGGATAGTGTTAATGTGCGGGCATCGCTGGTCGGCGCGGACTCAGAGGGATGAAGGGCCCGTTTCCGTGCTGTATCTCTAAACTATAATTTTATAAATAAACCTCGCCCCCCCAAAATCCCTGGATTAGATCCCATCCTGTCACCCACTCCCAGGGATCTGTTATTCTGTATATAAACACATGAAACCCTGAACAGATCCCAGACTGTAACTCATTCCCAGTTTGGACTATTAGTATTAGACAATAGACAATAGGTGCAGGAGTAGGCCATTTAGCCCCTCGAGCCAGCACCACCATTCAATGTGATCATGGCTGATCATCCCCAATCAGTACCCCGTTCCTGCCTCCTCCCTATATCCCCTGGCTCCGCTATTTTTAAGAGCCCTATCTAACTCTCGCTTGAAAGCATCCAGAGAACCTGCCTCCACCGCCCTCTGAGGCAGAGAATTCCACAGGCTCTGAGAGAAAAAGTGTTTCCTCGTCTCTGTTCTAAATGGCTTATTCCTTATTCTTAAACTGTGGCCCCTGGTTCTAGACTCCCCCAACATCGGGAACATGTTTCCTGCCTCCAGCGTGTCCAAGCCCTTAACAATCCTTTCAGTCTGAAGAAAGGATCTCAACCCGAAACGTCGCCTATTCCTTCGCTCCATACATGCTGCCTCACCCGCTGAGTTTCTCCAGCAATTCTGTCTACCCAGAATTGACTATTCTACATTAGAAACATCATCCACCAAACCGTGAGATATACGTTGGGTACAAATGGTGATGGCCAGCCAGGCCTATTGAAACATTCTGGGGAGCCAAGTACATCACTCCGTACCCCAGCTGAATGGTCCTTATAAAGAGACACTAAAAAGTTGGAGTAACTCAGCGGGTCAGGCAGCATCTCTGGAGAACATGGACAGGTGAACTTGGACAGGTGAACATGGACAGGTGAATCCGTGAGGCTCCCGGTGAGTCGCGGTCACACCACGACAGCAGGCCTGGTGAGCCCGCCGCGGAACTGGGAACCCACCGGGAGTCGCCCGGGGCCCGTCTCCTGCTCAACACCAAAAACCAGGAACCGAGTAGGAGGGTAAGAGGGAGTCTGCAACGGAAAAAGGGCCGTTTTCATGATGGCGGCGGATGGAGGAGAGGATCGGGCCTTTAAGGCCAAGATAAGACTGCACTTTTAAGAACTTTTAAACTTTGTTGGCACCAGAAACACGTTGTGTACTGTCTCGGTGAAATCTACCATTACACTACAATCGTGGCACTTTCGTACTTATCTATTTTTTGAGAAGTACTTGGTACTTTTGGATGAGGCTCCGTTCCTTCAACGTCTGCAGTGAGATGCTGCGGGTGTTCTATCTATCGGTGGTAGCCAGTGCCATCTTCTTCGCTGCCGTGACCACAGACGCCAACAGGATTAACAAACTCACCAGGAAGGTAGGCTCCATCCTGAGGGCGGAGTTGGATTCATGGGAGGGGGGTCTTGGAGGGGAGGATGCTCCTCAAACTGTGGAGCATCCTGGACAATACAACTCACCCCCTCCATGACACACTGGTCAACCTGAGGAGTACCTTCAATAGAGTGCGATAGGGCTCTTAAAGATAGCGGAGTCAGGGGATATAGGGAAAAGGCAGGAACGGGGTACTGATTATGGATGATCAGCCATGATCACAGTGAATGGCGATGCTGGCTCGAAGGGCCGGATGGCCTACTCCTGCACCTATTGTCTGTTGTCTACTGTTAACAGACAGGTTCCACCAAGATGCAGCACAGAACGCCACAGGAGATCCTTTTTCCCTGTATCAAACTTTACAACTGCTCCCCCTTCTGTGGTGGGGTAGACTGAGACTGACTCCTTCCCCCCTACCCAATCTTTGCACATCCCCAATTCATTCCAATCGTCACTTTAATTTAATGGTTCATATATTCTTGTGTTTTATGACTGTTGGCATTCCCTATTCCCTCCTGGGATAAATAAAGTTTGATCAGATCGTATTGTTTGGCATGAATGTGCTTAAGTATACTATTATTTTAACTGAATTATACGAATAACAAAGATTTTCGCTGTGCTTGGTGCATGTGAATAAACCTACACAGACTGAAGAAAGGTCCCAACCCGAAATGTCACCTATCCACGTCCTCCAGAGATGCTGCCGGACCCACTGAGTTTAGTTTAGTTTAGTTTCATAGAATCATAGGAAATAGGTGCAGGAGTAGGCCATTCGGCCCTTCGAGCCTGCACCGCCATTCAATATTTTCATGGCTGATCATCCAACTCAGTATCCTGTACCTGCCTTCTCTCCATACCCCCTGATCCTTTTGGCCACAAGGGCCACATCTAACTCCCTCTTAAATATAGCCAATGAACTGGCCTCAACTACCTTCTGTGGCAGAGAATTCCACAGACTCACCACTCTCTGTGTGAAAAAAGATCTTCTCATCTCGGTCCTAAAAGACTTCCCCCTTATCCTTAAACTGTGACCCCTGGTTTAGCGATACTTCATGGTAACAGGCCCTTCGGCTCACCAAGTCCAGGCCGGCCAACGATCAGCCCTGCACTACATCCATCCTACAATTTACACAAGCCAATTAACCTACAAAGCTGGACATCTTTGGGATATGGGGGGGCAGGGGGAATCCATGCAGGATATGGCAGAACGTACAAACTCCATACAGACAGCACCCGCAGTCAGGATCAGACCGGGGTATCTGGCGCTGTGAGGCAGCAGCTCTACCTGCTGCGCCACTGTGCCACGAGTTACTCCAGCACTTTTTATTTTATGGATAGGTGACGTTTCGGGTCGGGAATCTTTTTTCCTCTGCACCGCCCTGTGTGTAGAATGAAGAAATGGCCAGTGGGATCGACCCCACACTGAGGTGCACAGTGAGGGCCAGGGTAGAGAACGGAGATACATCAGCAGAGAAAAATAATCAGTCACGTCACAACACATTAGTGTGAAATCCAGCTTTACTCTGTATAAGTTTGGACTGAGTCTAACGCACAAGAAATTATGTCGATAGACACACATACATCCCAACAAAACAGATACATTCACCCGCGTAAACAGCTTAACGTTAATAATAAAATATATATAACACCATTCATGGTGTGCTCAGTGGAATGTGTAAATATAACCCAAGGATACATTTAAAACCTACTCTACAGGCATTGTGTATTGAGAATAAAGTGTGCTATATAATAAAGAAGACAAGGAATTGCAGAAGCTGGTTTACAAAAAAAAAAGACAGAAAGTGCTGGAGCAACTCCGCGGGTCAGGCAGCATTTGTGAAGAGCATGGATAGGCGATGTTTCAAGTCTGAGGAAGGGACCTGACCCGAAACTCCCCCTATCTATCTGTGAAGGGAATGGATGGGTAATGTTTCAGGCCAGGACCCATCCTCGGCCCCGAACCCCACACATCAACAAATTCAGAGCCCGTCCCCCCCCCCATCACAATCAGTCTGAGGAACGGTCCCGTCCCAAAACGTCACCTGTTCACGTTCTCCAGAGATGCTGCCTGACCCGCTGAGTTACTCCAGCACTTTGTGTGATACAGCAAGTGAAAGTTACCTTTCCCAAATATACATCAGCCCCAGTTTTCATTGCCCTGGTGTTTTATCTGGGCATTGTTGCCTTACCCAGGAAATCAGGTACAATATCCCGGACATGATCACTGCAAGTGTGTTTCCCAGGGAAACGCGGGGGCAATAAATACAATAATGAATCATTCATTTTTGTTGAACGGCTCAATGAATCAATTGTAAAACATTTTAGAGTGGGGCAAAGACACAAAAACTGTCCACGAGTTACGAACCGGTTCTGTTTTACAGACATCCATAAGTTGACTTTGTCCATAAACTCGCTGGACCCAATGGCTTGATTCTGCTCCGACGTCTTATGTTCTAACTTGTGCTTTGCCCACCTGCCTTTGGACGGAGGGAACACCCATCGTCAGAAGAATATTCCCTTCGCAAACCTGAGCTGACGATGGCCGTAGAACTGCGCAGGAAGGAACTGCAGATGCTGGTTTACACCGAAGAAAGAGACAAAATGCTGGAGTAACTCAGCGGGACGGGCAGCATCCCTGGAGAGAAGAATAGGTAACTTTTCAGGTCGAGAAGAGTTTCCTTCCCCACTGACTCTCAATCTGAAGAAGGGTCTCGACCCGAAAAGTCATCCATTCCTTCTCTCAAAAGATGCTGCCTGACCCGCTGTGTTACTCCAGAACCTGTTAAAGAAGGAACTGCAGATGCTGGGAAGTTGAGGGTACACAAAATACCGGAGAAACTCAGCGGGTGCATCTATGGAGCATCTATGGAGCGAAGGAGATAGGTAACGTTTCGGGCCGAAACACGTCTTCTCCTTCGCTCCATAGATGCTGCTGCACCCGCTGAGTTTCTTCAGCATTTTGTGCACCCCCTTACTCCAGAACCTTGTGTCTACCTGGGGCGTAGAACTGATGGGTGTAGGATACGGAGGCAGTGGATGGGACATGAGAGAGAGAGCAACTTCCACCAATTACTTGGACGTGACCCTTTGCCTGGGTAATGTTAGGTTGCTGGGATACAAAGCAGCTATAACAACAGCTGGATCTAGGAGGCTCCATCATGAAAGTGACATTCTACGAGTTTGACATTCTACAAGCATTAGTTCACGTTCTTTGGAATCGCATTTTATCCGTAAAATTGATGCATTTTTAATACATTCCAATGTGCAGCACACTTACAAACATCTGCCAGTAGAACTGGCCTGTTAAAATTCCAACTAGAAACCCACTCCTGGGTATCGGTCATCTAAATATAAACTGACAATCCTTGCCATTACAGCCCAACCCACATTTTATGCCAAATGAACCACACCCACCCCAAACCCCTTTGTTATATTCCACCCTGTAGTGGCAAGATGGCGCAGCGGGTAGAGCTGCTGCCTTACAGCCGCCAGAAACCCAGGTTCGATCCTGACTAGGGGTGTGGCGTTTGTATGTTTTCCCTGTGACCGCATGTGTGTTCCCCGGATGCTCCGGTTTCTTCCCACACTCCAAAGACATGCAGGTTTGTAGGTTAATTGGCTTCTGTAAATTGCCCCTAGTGTGTAGGACGGAGTGTGCAAACTCCGTACAGACAGCACCCAATGTCGGGATCGAACCATGGTCTCTGGCGCTGCAAGGCAGCAACTCTCCCGCTGCGTCACCGTGCCGCCCAGTGTTTCAAGGCGGTTGCTGACCAAGATAATTGGGGATGGACAATACATGCTGGCCTTGCCAACGACTTGACACGGAGCAATGGACAACATCACCTGGCCAGGCCAACTCCTGCAACTCCGACCCAGCGCCGTCGGCAGGACAACGGGCCTTCAAGTGAAGACTCTCATGCCTTTAGCAACTCTGCACTTGAAGGGTACAAGATAGCACCGGAAACGCGGCAGCTCTTATGAACCATTGAGAACCAGAGGACATAGGTTTAAGGTGAGGGGGGGAAGATGTTTATAGGATCGTGAGGACAATAGACAATAGACAATAGGTGCAGGAGTAGGACATGAGGCCCTTCGAGCCAGCACCGCCATTCAATGTGATCATGGCTGATCATCCACAATCAGTACCCCATTCTTGCCTTCTCTCCATATCCCTTAACTCCGCTATCCATAAGAGCTCTATCTAACTCTCTCTTGAAAGCATCAGAGAACCAGCTTCCACCACCCTCTGAGGCAGAGAATTCCACACACTCACAACTCTCTGTGTGAAAAAGTGTTTCCTCATCTCCATTCTAAATAGGTTACCATTTATTCTTAAACTATGGCCCCTGGTTCTGGACTCCCCCGACATTGGGAGTAACATTTTATTACACAAAGTAGTGGGTGTATTGAACGAGCTGATGGAGGAGGTGGTTGAGGCAGGTATTATCGCAACGTTTAAGAAACATTTGCACAGGTGCATGGATAGGACATGTTTAGAATATGGGCCAAAGCAGGTGCAGATGGACATGTTGGTCAGTGTGGGCAAGTTGGGCCGAGTGGCCTGTTTCCATGCTGTATAATGACCTATCCCAAAATCCAATTGCCCCATCGTTGGAACTCTGCCCAGTTCCAACTGAAATATTATTCTGCATGCCTTGATGTCTGATACTCCTAACTCCCGGCACCACTTTAATTAGGTAGGCAGGGGTATAATTTAAGTTAAATCTAAGGAGCGGCACTTTGTAAAATTTCACCCTGCAAAACTGATTGCACAAGCCCAGTCTAACACCGTTACCCATCAGACAACCAGACATGGCAGGTTCAGACTTGGAAGTACTTGCCAGAACTACGACTTCAATACAATTAAATGCACAAGTAACCTATTCTTGCACAGAGTACACAGAGTAGGTGAATCAAGAAACATAGGATATAGGTTTAAGATGAGGGGGGGGGGGGGGGGTTTAATAGGTACCTCAGGGGTCATTTTTTCTATACCCTTTGAGTATAGAAGTTGGGAGGTTATTTTGCAGTTATACAAGACGTGCTGAGGCCACATTTAGAGTATTGTGTTCTGTTTTGGGCACCATGTTATAGGAAAGATGTCGTCAAACTGGGAAGGCTGCAGAGAAAATGTGTAGGAAGGAACTGCAGATGCTGGTTTATACCGAAGACAGACACAAAGTGCTGGAGCAACTCAGCTGGTCAGGCAGCGTCGCTAGAGAAAAGGAACAGGTGACGTTTCGGTTCGGAAACCCTCTTCGGACTTTGTGTCTGAGTGTCAAAGAAGAATTGCGAGGATGTTGCCAAGGCATGAGGGCATGAGCTATAGGGAGAGGTCAGGCAGGCTAGGGCTCTATTCCTTGGAGCACATTAGGATGAGGGGTGATCTTATAGAGGTGTACAAAATCATGAGAGGAATAGATCGGGTAAACGCAGGCTTTTGCCCAGAGTCGGGGAATCGAGAACCAGAGGGCATAGGTTTATGGTAAAGGGGGAAAGATTTAATAGGAACCTGAGGGGTCATTTTTTTTTACACGAAGGGTGGTGGGTGTATGGAGTGAGCTGCCGGAAGAGGTAGTTGAGGCAGGTACTATCGCAACGTTTGACTGATGGTACTATTTCCACGCTGTTGACTCCAATACATGAATAATTACACTTTCCTTTGGGAGGGTTTGAAGGGTAGAATGAGGTGTTCTAATCTCCAAGAAACAACGGCATATTAAGCAATGGCACTCAAATAAACGCAGACTCTTTTACCCAGAGTAGGGGAATCAAAAACCAGAGGACATAGGTTCAAGCTGTGAGGGGAAAGATTTAATAGGACCATGAGGAGAAACGTTTCTACACAAAGGGTGGTGGGTAAATGGAAGGAGCTGCCAGAGGAGGTAGTTGAGGCTGGGACTACAATAGCTTTTAAAAGGTGCAGAAACAAAGAACTGCAGATGCTGCTTTACTAAAAAGGCATAGAGTGCAGAAGTAACGCAGCGGGTCAGGCAGCATCTCTGGAGAACATGAAATGGTGATGTTTTGGGTCGGGACCCTTCTTCACACTGATTGCAATGGGGGAAAGCGGGGGGATGGAGAGAAAGCTGGAAGGGAGGAGTCAACATTTAATAGACACAGGGACAGGTACATGAATAGAAAAGGTTTGGAGGGATATGGGCCAAATGTGGGCAATTGGGACTAGTGTAGAAGGAGCATCCTGGTCAGCACGGATGCTTGGGGTTAAAGAGCCTGTTTCCGTGCTGTATCACTCTGTAAGTACCAGTTTGAAAATAGACAATAGACAATAGGTGCAGGAGTAGGCTATACGACCCTTCAGGCCAGCACCACCATTCAATGTGATCATGGCTGATCATCCACAATCAGTACCCCGTTCCTGCCATCTCCCCGTATCCCCTGACTCCGCTATCTTCAAGAGCCCTATCTAGCTCTCTCTTGAAAGTTTCCAGAGAACCGGACTCAACCGCCCTCTAAACCTTTGGAAGTACTTTGCTTGCCAGGGAAGTTGTATAAAAGTCTTTGTGTGCATCTGTCTCTCTCGCTCTCTCTCCCTCTACGATACAGTGGTCCAATTCATCTCATCAAAAGAAAATTAATTCAGCTCCCAAGATCTCTGTGGAATGTTCTGGAAAGGGGAAATGGGGCGAGGGGAGGCGAGGAAGGATGAATTGAAGCTTTACCAAACATTATGCAGGAATGTTGGTTGAGGAAGATTTAACTCTAAGCCTCAATGGGAATTAAATGGGGGGGGGGATGTATAAAATATAATCTATCCACACATAAACCTCTCCCTCTCTCACACATACACACTCACACATAATCTGACAGCCTGATTGTAATCATGTAAATAATAACCTGGCTGGATAGCACGCAACAAAAAAAGCTTTTCACTCTACCTCGGTACACGTGACAAAATAGACAGAATTAAACACACGCACACACCACACTCAACTCCAGTTGTTGTAGGTCCTTCAGCAAATATTCCACACGAATCTTCTCATCTTCAGCTGCTGAAAACAAAATGCCGAAACAAGGAACTACAGACGCTGATTTACATTAAAGGGCACAAAGTGCTGGAGGAACACAGCAGGTCAGGCAGCTCCTCTGGAGAACGTGGATAGGTGACGTTTTTGGGTCTTCCATTGGCAATTTCCGCGTTTCCTTTCGGTTGGGCTCCCATCTTTATTTCGCTGGAACTTTCTCCGCTTTGGGGTGAAGAGAAGATCGCCATGTGGCCAGTGGGGGGGGGGAAGAGGAGAAAACTACATACAGGTGGTTGGAATCTTGAGCAAAGCACAAAGGAGCTGGTGGAATGTGTTGGGGCCGAAGGGCCTGTTTCTACACCCTACGCATCCGTGCGAATGGTACCCTGGTCAAAGGCAAGAGACGCGAGATGCTGGAATCTTGAACGAAGATGCTGGAGGAAGGTCTCAGCGGGCCAGGCAGCATCCGCGGAAGGGAAATGGATGGGCGATGTTTTGGGTCCAATTGTTCTTAATGATCACGTGTACAGTGAAGTTATTTTGTTGTGCATATAGTTCAGTAAAGTATTGCCATGCCTAATAAGCACAATCACAGGTGAGTACTGAGAGCAAATAAATAGTCCACTGAGACTGCATGCAAGAGTGCACAAGGTTTGGTGCCATTGTGAAAAGTCCAAGGTTGAGATTCTTCGTTTGACGATTGGGGACCCTTCCATGCAACTCTGTGGTGGGGTTGGGGGTGAGATGGGTCTGCATGGAATCCAAAGGTCAAGGTCTCTCTCTTTCTTTCTCTCTTTCTTTCTCTCTTTCAGGAGGCAAGAGCTAGATGACAGCCTGATCACCACGGCATTTTTTGCAGGAACAGTAGACAGCTGAGATCAGGTAGAGCAGTGTGCAGAGGCAAACGAAGACGGTGGCAGTCAAGTAGACCTTGTAGGGGCAGTGGTAGCTGTAAGCGGGCAGGTGGCAGAAGCTCTTCTCCCTGGTCTTGCTGCCAATGAGGTAGCAGGCCACCAGGTAGAGCAGAGTGGCCAGCCCGTCGTGGACGGCGTTGGTCAGTGTCCACCTCTCGCCGCCCAGCACCGGCACCAAGTCGCTCTTGCCTAGCGCGGTGAGGAAGAAGAGGGCCAGGGTGGAGAGCCAGAAGAGGACGGCCACGAAGACCACGTAGTGCAGGGCTCCCTCGTACTTGCTGACCGCGATGGTGACCCAGACCACGGTGCCCAGCATCAGCTGCACGATCCTCAGCACCCCCAGCGCACTCCTCATGAACTCGGTGCGGAGCTGCGGCGGCGGCATGGCGGTGTGCTGGTCCCCGGGGAGGGGGGTGGACTTGCACGCAAACCCTCCACGGGAAAAGGTGCGAGAGAGCAGCAGCAGCAGCAGCAGCGGGCTCGGAGACAGAGGAGACCAAAGATCTTCACAGGAGACCGTCGCGATTCCGCTTCCTGTGGCTGTGGCTGATCCTCTCCCCTCCCCTCTCAGCCCCTCTCCAAATTCCTCAAACCCGTCCAAAAGTCACGAAACATGTTTTACTATTCCAAACTATTCAGTGCTTTTTTAAAAAAAAACAAAACTATTTCCTTTAGCGACTCATTTAATTTGCAAACATAAATCCCCTAACATGTTGTTTTTTTCTAAACTCAATTATCTAAATTACTTCTTTTTTTCTGAACTTCCTTTCCTTTCGAAACTAGTCACTTCCTTTCAAAGCCGCTGTTAAAACGTTTTTTTTTTCGGTCTGTCAACTTTTCTGAAACTTTTCTCTGTTGCTTTTCTTTCTTTTAACTTTTTTAAACATGCTTTATTTTTCTGACGTCTCATGCTGTTCTGCTCTAGACTTTAGAAATTCTGCATATTTTATTTAGTCTGAACTATTTGAGATTGTTTCTATTTTTATTTAATCGTTCCTTTTTTTCCCACAAAGATGAAAATTCTTTTTTTTTTTCTCCCCACTGCCACTTTTTCACCTTTCCCCCCAGTTTTACCCCCTCCACACTCATCAGTGTCTCTGCCCCCTCCATTCTGATTTCTGGTAAGTTTTAAAGGATCGCCGTATTCGTGAGGTAAACTCTAGTTTTTTTCCCCCCCACTGTGAGAGATTAACAAGAAGTAAACAGCTCCTCCTAATATCACAGAACAAATGTGTTTCCCAATCTGGGTGGAAGGGGAGACAGTGGGTGGAAGAGTTTGTGGAAGAAAGGGAGAGGACATTGACTCAGTGTGTACAAGTCGTTGGTGAGATCACACTTGGAGTTTTGTGTGCAGTTCTGGTCGCCAGCTATGGGAAGGATTTCATTAAGTTGGGAAGGATGCAAAAGAGATTCACCAGGATGTTACCTGGGCTTGCGAGCTTGAGTTACAGGGAGAGGTTGGAGGCTGAGGGGTGGGTGGGTGGCCTCATTGAGGTGTTGGAAATAATGAGGGGCATGGATAAAGTGAACGCTCGCGCATTTTTTTCAGGGTAGGGTAGAGGATTCTAAAACTAGAGGGCATGGGCTTAAGGTGAGAGGGGAGAGATTTAAGAGGGACCTCAGGGGCAACTTTTTCACTCATAAAGAGTAGGCTGTATCTGGAATGAGGAAGCTAGAGAACTGGATTCATTTACGTCTTAAAAAAAACAATTTGGACAGATATGTGGATAGGAAGGGTTTAGAAGGACCAAATGCAGGCAAATGGAACTAGTCCGGTATTGCCAACTTGGTGGGTGTGGCTGACAAGCATGGATAAGATGCAGGGCTGCCAACTCTCACGCATTGAGCGTTAGACTCACGCATTTCGACAAATTCTCACGCTCTCACGCTGATCACACATTTCTCACGCTCTGTCGTGAGACATTCTGTGATCAACGAGAATTTCAAAACTAATATCAACTGCATGGGCCGCGGGTGTTGGAGAGCCGGGGCTGAGGGAGGGATGGAAGCAGAAGCAGCGGCGGGGGTAGATGCGGACGGGGAGCCCGGGGCTGGCGAGGGTTTGCCGGGCTGGCGAGTCGCTCGCTGCAGCTCTGGCCACGGAACAGCCTCAGTGCAAGAGTCCCGGGCTGTCGGAGGTGTCGGAAGCGTTGCGCCGCTGCCGTTAGCGTCTCTGTGCCGAATTCACCCTGGTGACCGGCAGGGATCAGGCAGCGTCTCTGGAGAGAAAGAATGGGTGATGTTTCTGGTCGTGACCCGAAACCTTTAGAAGGGTCTCGACCCGAAACGTCACCCATTCCTTCTCTCCAGAGATACATGTCCCGCTGAGTTGCTCCAGCATTTTGTGTCTCTCTTCGTTTAAACCAGCATCTGCAGTTCCTTCTCACACAATGAGACCCAACAAGACGACTTTGCAGCTAGTACTACTCGGGTGGTATAGGGACGGAGAGAGAGGGCATGTTAAAGAAATCGATATTCATACTCAATCGAGGAAATTAGTTGATATCTGTCTTTAAATTGATATCTTGTTCATTTTTAAATGCAAGTCTTGGATTCATGTATCGCGGAAACAAATAAGCAAAGGCAAGATGGTAAATATAAACTACAAATTAACTTCAGAAAATGAAACTTGTAGAGATGAACTTTGCCCTTTACTTTACAAAGAATAACCTCAGGGATTATGCTGTAAATGCCATTCAAATACTCTGCAACCTTGGGATAATATTGTTCATGTTCAAATCCGATGGGTAAATCTTGATTTATTCAATATTATAATTAGTTCAAAGATACAGCGTGGAAACAGGCCCTTCGGCCCCTCGAGTCCGTGCCGACCATCGATCACCCGTTCACACTGGTTCTGTGTTTTCCCACTTTCTCATCCGCTCCCTACACACTAGGGGGCAATTTGCAGCGGGCCAATTAACCTACAAACCCGCACGTATTTGGGATGTGGGAGGAAACCGGAGCTCCCGGAGGAAACCCACGCGGTCACAGGGAGAACGTGCAAACTCCACACAGACAGTACCCGAGACCAGGATCAAACCCGGGTCTCCATCATTGTGGGGCATTAATTGTAATGCTAATACTTGGGCCTCCGCTGATATGCTGGGATAATCACCCAATATTACTGATTATTAATCCATTGTATTATTGATTATATATGTTGCGGCCGTTATCTGTACATTGTGAGCTGCTTGCTTGCATTTACCGGACAGCACGTAACAACAGCTTTTCCCTGTACCTCGCTACAGGTGGGAATAGGAAACAAAATCAATCTATTTCCATGTATCTGTGTGTTGTTGCTTTAACCGGCCTGTTAAGGTGCAACAACCGAGAATGTCAGTGTTCTGATGTCGCTGCACGCGATAACTAAACACTCTTGTCTTCATTCTACACTTGGCATTACCACAATGACATTTAAACGGCATTTGGACAGGTACACGTGTAGGAATGAACTGCAGATGCTGGTTTAAACCAATAGACACAAAGTGCTGGAGTAACTCAGCGGGTCAGGCAGCATCTCTGGAGGGAAGGAATGGGTGACGTTTCGGGTCGAGACCTTTCTTCAGATTGAATTGGCTTGGTATAAGTGTAAATTGTCGCTAGTGTGTGTCGGATAGTGATAATGTGCGGGGATCGCTGGTCGGTGCGGACTCGGTGGGCCGAAGGGCCTGTTTCCGCGCTGTATGTCTAAATTGAACCCTGTCGGGCTAGCAGGGCTGTGTAGGGCCGAGTGCCGGGACACGGTGACATCTGGCTCTGATCCCCACAAAGCCAATCACGTATCGAGCAGCGCCACAGATCAATGGGCCTCTGGTGCTTGCAGTCGGTCCACAGACACAGAGAGGAAATTGGATGTTACTCCGGCTTTCTGCGTCTATCGGTGACTTGGAGAGTGGGCTGGACAACGAGTGACGCAGCTGGTCGCGGCTCCCCTGATCTACGCTATTCCCACGCACTTATGGGCCTGTCCCACTGAGGCGACTCTTTAGGCGACTGTCAGGGACTAGTTTTACTAGCATTCACCTACGGCACCTTGCGACAACCTACGACAACCTCCGACAGCAAACATTGTTGCCACTGTCGCTTGTAGTCACCCAAAAGATCGCCTAAGTAGGACAGGCCTTCAGGCTGCGGCTCAGTGCATCCTGGAGGACAACCAGTGGCTGCTGGAAGTAGGTACCAAGCACTGGGTAGAAGCGGTGGAAGATAGTGGCCTTCAAATGAGGGTGGTTGGAGAAAGCATCCTGCTTGCCTGCTAGATTTTCACTTACTGTAACTGCAGGAAAAATGTTCCCAATGTTGGGGGAAGTTCAGAACCAGGGGTCACAGTTTAAGAATAAAGGGTAGGCCGGTTAGGATTGAGATGAGGACAAACTTTATTAAAGTTGTGAATCAGTGGAATTCTCTGCCACAGAAGGCAGTGGAGGCCAATTCACTGGAGATATTCAAGAGAGTTACATTTAGCTCTTGGGGCTCGTGGAATCAAGGGATATAGGGAAAAACAGGAAAGAGCTACTGATTTTAGATGAACAGCCATGATCATATTGAATGGCAGTGCTGGCTCAAAGGGCCGAATGGCCTATTCCTGCACCTATTTTCTATGTTTCTATGCTTGAGTCTAAGGCAATAAAACTCTACCACTTGATTTTGCAGCATTCATGCATGGTGGAGGTATAATGTAGTCACACGGTGATACAGTGTGAAAACAGGCCCTTCAGCCCAACTTGCCCACACCCGCCAACATGTCCCAGCTACACTACTTGCTTTTGGTCCATATCCCTCCAAACCTGTCCTATCCATGTATCAGTCTAACTGTTTCTTAAATGTTGGGATAGTCCCTGCCTCAATTACCTCCTCTGGCAGCTTGTTCCATATATCCACCACCCTTAAAACATTTCAAAAAGTCCCTACCGTGGGAGGGGGGACACCCCCTTCCATACCCTCCCCCCACTTAGTTGCTCCACTCCCTCACTGGGTACCCCCAAGGCCAATGATCAGTGCTGGTTCAGCCTCCCCACTTTCAAAAATGCTCCATGGCCTCTGGTTCAGACAGAGAGCGCTGCCAGATGTGAGCGGGGAACTGAGGCCAGTTGTCTGTGATGTTTGGATCCCAATGCTCAGCGCTTCATGTTTCGGAGTTGGCTAATGTATTGATTTGTAATTAGCCTGATTTCTAATTAGTTGACAAAACCTGAATTTATTAATCTGGAATATCCAGGGAGTTGGGATAAGTGTAATATTAAAATGACATACAAGGTGTCAGGCTGTCTGTCACACCATACTGCCCCGATAACCCATTATTTCCTTCGGTTAAATATTGGGAAGGTAGCACTATTGTCATTTGCCACTCAACTATTATAGAAACATAGAAACATAGAAAATAGGTGCAGGAGCAGGCCATTCGGCCCTTCGAGCCTGCACCGCCATTCAATATAATCATAGCTGATCATCCAACTCAGTATCCTGTACCTGCCTTCTCTCCATACCCCCTGATTCCCTTAGCCACAAGGGCCACATCTAACTCCCTCTTAAATATAGCCAATGAACTGGCCTCAACTACCTTCTGTGGCAGAGAATTCCACAGATTCACCACTCTCTGTGTGAAAAATGTTTTTCTCATCTCGGTCCTACAAGACTTCTCCCTTATCCTTAAACTGTGACCCCTTGTTCTGGACTTCCCCAACATCGGGAACAATCTTCCTGCATCTAGCCCTTAAGAATTTTGTAAGTTTCCATAAGATCCCCCCTCAATCTTCTAAATTCTAGCGAGTACATGCCGAGTCTATCCAGTCTTTCTTCATATGAAATTCCTGACATCCCAGGAATCAGCCTGGTGAACCTTCTCTGTGCTCCCTCTATGTCTTTCCTCAGATTAGACCATGTTTGTTTACCTCACTGACTATTTCTAAACCCCCCCCCCCCCCCCCCCCCCCCCCATGGTTTTCAGGCTCCTGCACCTTCTTCCCGATGGCAGGAGTGAAATGAGAGTGTGGTCAGGATGGTGTTGGTCTTTTTGAGATCCTTTCGATAGTGGAGGGGTCAGTACCTGTGATGGACCGGGCAGTGTCCACCTCTCTCTGTAGTCTCCTTTATCCCTGGGTGTTTGAGTTGCCAAACCAGGCCATGTTGCAAACAGTCAGTTTGCTCTCTACTGTACACCTGTAGAGGTTCAAGAGAGTATTCGTCGACACACCACATCTCAATCTTATTAGTAGAGGAATTGAGGGGCTTTCTTTGAGATTGCACCCATGTGCTGGGTTCAGGACAGATCTTCAGAGATATGCACCCCCACCATCCCGTCGATGAAAGCCCGGCGATCGTTTCGCTGAACACCTCCGCTCAGTCCGTCTTAACCTACCTGATCTCCCGATTGTTCAGCCCTTCAACTCCCCCTCCCATTCCCAATCTGACCTTTCTGTCCTGGGCCTCCTTCATTGTCAGAGTGAGGTCCAGCGCAAATTGGAGGAACAGCACCTCATATTTCGCTTGGGTAGCTTACACCCCAGCGGTATGAATACTCTCTAAATAGCACTTGCTTTCTCTCTCCATCCCCTTCCCCCCCCCCCTCCCATCCCAGTTCTCCCACCAGTCCTACTGTCCCCGCCTACATTCCATCTTTGTCCCGCCCCCTCCCCTGACATCAGTCTGAAGAAGGGTCTCGACCCGAAACGTCACCCATTCCTTCTCTCCGTAGATGCTGTCCTCACCCGCTGAGTTACTCCAGCATTTTGTGTCAACCTTCGATTTTGCCAGCATCTGCAGTTCATGCTTACTACATCCCGTCGATGAAGACAGGTTTGTGGATCTTCAGCTTCCTTCCATCTTCTAAAGTCAACAATCAGCTCCTTAGTCTTGCAGACGTTGAAAGCAAGCGCCATTTAGTCAGTCGATCGAGCTCCCTCCTCTACTCTGATCCGAGACTCATCATTACCTGTAATTTGTGCAACAACAGTAGTGTCATAGAAACATAGAAACATAGAAATTAGGTGCAGGAGCAGGCCATTCGGCCCTTCGAGCCTGCACCGCCATTCAATATGATCATGGCTGATCATCCAACTCAGTATCCTGTACCTGCCTTCTCTCCATACCCTCTGATCCCTTCAGCCACAAGGGCCACATCCAACTCCCTCTTAAATATGGCCAACGAACTGGCCTCAACTACCTCCTGTGGCAGAGAATTCCACAGATTCACCACTCTCTGTGTGAAAAACGATTTTCTCATCTCGGTCCTAAAAGACTTCCCCCTTATCCTTAAACTGTGACCCCTTGTCCTGGACTTCCCCAACATCGGGAACAATCTTCCTGCATCTAGCCTGTCCAACCCCTTAAGAGTTTTGTGTCGTCAGCGAATTTAAAGATGTAGTGGGAACTGTGTCCAGCAGCACAGTCATGGATAGAGATTGAGTAGAGCAGGGGGCTGAGCACACAGCCCTGAGGTGCCCCTGTGCCCCTGGTTATCGAGGAGGTCGTGTTGCTGCGAGCCCACGTCGACTATCAATCCCCATACACCAGTTCTAGCGCACACACTAGGAACAATTTACAGAAGCAAATTAACCTACAAACCTGTACGTCTTTGGAGCGTGGGAGGAAACCGGAGCACCTGGAGAAAACCCACACGGTCACAGGGAGAACGAGTAAACTCCGCACAGACAGCACCCGTGGTCAAGATCGAACCCGGGTCTCTGGCGCTGTGAGGCAGCAACTCTACCGCTGCACCACTGTACTGTGCATAGGGCAGACAGCATCCTTAGAAATAGAAACAGTTAGTTTAGCTTACTGTTGTGTATACCGAGATACAGTGAAAAGCTTTTTGGTTCCGTGCGATCCAGTCAGCGGAAAGACTATACACGATTGCATTCAAGCTGTCCAGAGTGTACAGATCCATCTTAAAGGGAATAATGATTAGTGCAAAGTAAAGTCCGATTAACGATAGTCTGCGGGTCTCCAATGAGGTAGATGGGAGGTCAGGACTGCTCTCTAATTGGTGATGCATTGATTCAGCTGCCTGATAACAGCTGGGAATAGACTGTCCCTTAATCTGGAGGTGTGTGTTTTCACACTTCTGCACCTCTTGCCTGAAGGGAGAGTTGACGTTTTGGGTATTGGACCCTTCATCAGGTTTCTTTCTAATGGACATTACTCTCTGGTTTTATCAGTGGTTTAGGCCTGTCTGTCTGCTATGGTTGCGGGAGCCCTGGTGGTCTATGTGGTCTGCCACTAGGGGGAGACCGTGAGTAGAGAGACACGTTCAAAACCAACATAGACACAAAATGCTGGAGTAACATCAAATGAGATGTAGTTCAAGGGAAATGTGGAATAGATTAGCCAGGAGAAGCTGACCACGAAGCACATAGAGATAAACATTTAATCAGGGGTCCAGTCAGACTGGTCGTGGAACTAGGAAAGGAGAGGGATTGAGGGAGAGGGAAAGCAAGGGCTACGAAGTTAGATAAGTCAATAATCATACTGCTGGGATGTAAGATGCCCAAGCACAATATGAGTTGTTGTTCCACCAATTTGTGTTGGGCCTCACTCTGACAGTGGAGCCCAGGACAGAAAGGTCAGTGTGGGAATGGGAGGGGGAGTTAAATGTGTAGCAACCGGAATGAGCGGAGGTGTTCAGCGTCAACATATCATCCTCAATGCTAAATCTATACATAGTGTGTGCATGTTTCGATGAAAATGGCCACCTACAAATCGGGATTTAAAAAAACGAATGCTGATATTTGGTTTTGAGAGGGGAGTTAGTAAAGCTTGTTAGAGGATATTTCCTCTTGTGTGAGAATCTATATTTAATGTTTGGTTTGTAGGAACAAAGAACTGCAGAGAAGCACAAAATGCTGGAGTAACTCAGCGGGTGAGGCGGCATCTCTGAAGAACATGGATAGGTGATGTTGTTTGGTTTGTTATATTAGGTGTACCAACATGCAGAGAATCAGCATGGAAACAGGCCTTTCGGCCTACCGAGTCCATGCCGACCATCGATCACCCATCCACACTAGTTCCATGTTATCCCACTTTCCATCCACTCCCTACACACTAGAGGCACGTTACAGAGGGCAAATTATCCCACAGAGCCGCACGTCTTCGAAACTCCACACACGGACAGCACCCGAGGTCGGGGTCAAACCTGAGTCTCTGGCGCTGTGAGGCAGCGCCTCTAGCCACAGCCCCACTGTGAACAAAATTTGTTTTGCGAGCTCTCCGGGCAAACCACCCCGTGCACGAGTACAACAGCTAGTCCAAAAAGAGAAAGGAACCAGAGTGCAGGTTATAATGTACATCACAAAGTGCTGGAGGAACTCAGCGGGTCCGGCAGCATCTGCGGAGGGAATGGACAGACATTGTTTCAGATCTGTGCCCTTTAGACTTGAAGAAGGGTCCCAACCAGAAACGTTGCCTGTCATTCCCTCCACAGATGCTGCCTGACCCGCTGAGTTCCTCCAGCACTTTGTCTTTTGCTCAACATCCCAGCATCTGCAATCACTTGTGTCTGCAGAATATAGTGTACTGTTACAGCTGTAGAGAACGTGCAGATTTTTTAAAAAGTGCAATGGCAACAACAAAGATTAGGAGATTGGGAATTCATTTGCAGCTTATGGCCAGACTGTCCAGTAGTCTGATGACAGCGAGGAAAAAGCTGTTTCTGAATCTGGTGATACGTGCTTTCAAGCTTTTGCATCGTCTGTTCGATGGAAGAGGGGAGAAGAGGGAATGACCAGGGTGTGAGTAGGTCGGCGGCTTTCCCGAGGCAGCGTGAAGTGTAGATGGAGTCGGTGGTGGGGAGTCTGGTCTGTGTGATGGACTGGGCCACAACTTTGTACAATTTCTTGTGGTCTTGGGCAGAGCTGTTGCCAAACCAAACTGATGCACCGAAGACAGACGCATAATACTGGAGTAACTCAGGCAATACTGGAGAGTCAGGTATCATATCTGGAGATAAGTAGGTGCCATTCTGGGTCGGAACCCTTCTTCAGACTGGGTCAAACTGTGATACATCTGTATTTGTAGAAATCTAGGACTATTTAAAAATAATGGGAGTCACACAGAGGGTGGTGGGGGCCTGGAACATGTGGATACGATAGTGGATTGGCACATGGATATGGAGTCTAGAAGAATGAGGGGGGACCTCATTGAAACATACAGAATAGTGAAAGGCTTGGATAGAGTGGATGAGGAGAGGATGTTTCCACTAGCGTGGGAGAATCTAGGACTAGAGGTCATGGCCTCAGAATTTAAGGATGTTCTTTTAGGAAGGAGATGAGGAGAAATTTCTTTAGTCAAAGGGTGGTGAATGTGTGGAATTCTTTGCCACAGAAGGATGTAGAGGCCGATCAGAGGATTTTCTTTTAGGCAGAGATAGATAGATTTTTGATTAGTACAGGTGTCAGAGGTCAAAGGCAGGAGAATGGGGTTAGGAGGGAGAGATAGATCAGCCATGATTGAATGGCGGATATGACTTGATGGGTCGAATGGCCTAATTCTACTCCTATCACTTATGACCTTACGATATGCAGGGAATGGGGGGATATGCATCATATGCAGGTAGATATTTGATGGTCTTGGTATCATGTTCAGCGCAGACATTGTGGGCCAAAAGGCCTGGTCTTGTGCTGCCACACTTAGAGTCTTGTGTTCAGTTTTGGTCACCATGTTATAGGAAATATGCTGTCAGGCTGGAAAGGGTGCAGCGAAGGTTTATGAGGATGTTGCCAGAACTCAAGGGCCTGAATTATAGGGAGAGGTTGAACAGACGGGGACTCTCTTCGTTGAAGCGCCGGAGGCTGAGGGAAGATTTTATAGAGATGTACAAAATTAGCAGAGGAATAAATCGGGTAAACACCGAGTCTCATTGAAACATGTAAAATTGTTTGGACACGCTAGAGGCAGGAAACATGTTCCCGATGTTGGGGGAGTCCAGAACCAGGGGCCACAGTTTAAGAATAAGGAGTAAGCCATTTAGAACGGAGATGAGGAAACACTTTTTCTCACAGAGAGTGGTGAGTCCGTGGAATTCTCTGCCTCAGAAGGCGGTGGAGGCCAATTCTCTGGATGCCTTCAAGACAGAGCTAGATAGGGCTCTTTAAAATAGCGGAATCAGGGGATATGGGGAGAAGGCAGGTATGGGGTACTGATTGGGGATGATCAGTCATGATCACGTTAAATGGCGGTGCTGGCTCGAAGGGCCGAATGGCCTACTCCTGCACCTATTGTCTATTGTCTTGCCCAGAGTAGGGGAATCATGAACCAAAGGTTCAAGGTGAGCTGGGGGAAGATTTAATCGTAGGGAGAGGTTGAACAGGCCGGGACTCTCTTTATTGTGTCTATATATGGTCTATGGTATATAGACACACTGAACTTTAATCTCCCATTCTGTATTATGTTTACATATTCTGTTGTGCTGCAACAAGTAAGAATTTAATTGTCCTATCTGGGGCACATGACAATAAAACTCTCTTGACTCTTGACCCTGAGGATAAGTTTTTCACATAAAGGGTGGTGGGTGTATGGAACGAGCTGCCGGAGGAGGTAGTTGAGGCAGGTACTGTTGCAATGTTTAAGACACATTTGGACAGGTACATGGATAGGACAGGTTTAGAGGGATGTGGGCCAAGCACAGACAGGTGGGACTAGTGTAGATGGGACATGTTGGTTGGTGTGGGCAAGTTGGCCCGAAGGGCTTGTGCCTACGCAACATGACGCTCTGACTCTACTATTCTGTGTTCTATGAAGTAATTTTTATTCTATGAGTTGTCAAAATCTTTGGCAGATTCTTCCTCAAAGTGTGTGGTTATATTGCTTGTGCAGCGCCGTCTGGTGGGGACCTCGCTGTCTGATGAATCATCTCAAATTCCTCCCCAGAGCACCACGATGACTCGCATCACCCTCCCAGGGATTCCCGTCCTCCCCATCAGCTCAGACAGATCTAACAAGTTTCGGGACAGACCAAAGAGCGTCTTCCACCGAGATCCAACCCTGGTCTCTGACGCTGCAAGGCAACAGATTTTTTTTAAATTTCAATATTCGAGAAATCAATATATGCATTACATGATCCTTACAAAACTCCATCCGGCATTCTCGGAGGCTATACATACATACAATACAGTTTCCCCAAAGCACAATTTTACCCCCCACCCTTGCCACTCATGTGGCCCACTGGCATGGAATCCCTTCCCTTATTTTGAGGGGCGTCTCCACCCCCCCACCATGTCCAGCAGCGGAAGGAACAGCTCTACCACTGTGCTTCCCCTGAGATGCTGCATGACCCGTTGAGTTACTCCATCCAGTCTTTTGTGTCTATCTGCCGTCTCAGAGTTCACTTTAGGACAAAAGACGAGTGCAAACTGGTTTGACAGCAGGGCGTCAGAAACTGTGCAATTTCCTCTTTTAGTATCACTCTTAACACAAGCCACACCCCACACACTGAGATCATGTTTTCACAAGTGCTCCCTCTTACTCTTTCCCATCTGATAATTTCCCTCCCCAGATGTTGCCTGACCCGCTGGTTGGTTTAGATTTGTTTGATTTAGAGATGCAGTGCGGAGACTGGCCCTCCAGCCCACCCCGTCCACGCCGGCCAGCGATCCCCGTACACTAGTTTTATATCCTACACGCTAGGGACAATTTGTAATTTTACCATTGGCCAATTAACCTACAAACCCGCACGGGAGAAACCGGAGCATTTGGACAAAACCTGCATGGTCACAGGGAGAACGTACAAACTCCGTACAGGCAGCACCCGTAGTCAGGATCGAACCCGCATCTCTGGCGCCTTAAGGCAGCATTTCTACCGCTGCGCCACTGTGCCATTCCTCCAGCACTTTGTGTTTTGCTCAAGTTTCCAGCGCCTGCAGTTCCTTGTGTCTCCTGCTCTCTCTCCGTCTCTCTCTCTCTCTCTCCATGTTGTGTAACTTTATCTGTTAAATCCTCCCTTTTACAGTTTGAAGATAACACGATTAATTTAGTCTCGCAACATAAACACAGCAATGTACAAAACATGGAAAGGATAAATGCCACAGACTGGAAAAAAGGAGGAATTTCTCTGGATATTTCTGTGGATTTCATTGTCACAGTCAGTGGAGGCCAAGTCATTGGGTATTTATGAAGCGGAGATTGATGGGTTCTCGATTAGTAAGGGCGTCAAAGGTTACAAGGAGAAGGCAGGAGAATGGGGTTGAGGGAGAAAAATAGATCAGCCAGACTTGATGGGCTGAATGGCCTAATTCTGCTCCTATGATCTTATGATCACCCCTCAGCTTCCAACGCTGCACGGAATAAAGTCCCAGCCTATCCAACCTCACCCTATAACTCAAGCCCGCAAGCCCAGATAACATCCTGGTGAATCTCTTCTGCGCCCTTTCCAACTTGTTGACATCCTTCCCGTTGCTGGGCGACCAGAACTGTGCAACAATACTCCAGGTGTGGTCTCACCAAAGGCCTGTACACACTGAGTCACTATCCACTCCATTTTCTCCACCATCTCTGCCACCCACTGTCTCCCCTTCTCGTTCCCACCCAGATTGGGAGACTGATTGGTTCTGTGACGTTTGCTAACTTTGCGTCAATCTCTCACAGTGGGGAGAAACAGAGTTCACTTCACAGATTTTGTAACCAATGAGTGTAAAAAAAAAAATTCCTTTAAAATTAACCAGAAATCAGAATTGAGGCAAAAACAAAAGGGAAAGAAGGGGGGTAATTAGGGGAAAGCCGGAAAAAAAGGAAAAGATTGAGAAAAAAGGATGCAAAAAATAACAAGTATTTTATTCTATGGGGAAATGTTTTTTAATAAAATAAAATAAATAAATGTGAAACGCAACTGCACTCTTTCCAACTTCACGTCCATAAGACATAGGATCAGAATTAGGCTATTTGGACAATCGAGTCTACCCCGCCATTCAATCGTGGCTGATCTATCTTTCCCATTAACCCCATTCACCTGCCTTCTCCCCGTAACCCCTGACAACCCGCACCAATCAAGGACTTGTCACCGGAGAAGAAGGGTTTCGGCACGAAACGTTGCCTATTTCCTTCGCTCCATAGCTGCTGCTGCACCCGCTGAGTTTCTCCAGCATCTTTGTCTACCTCCAATCAAGAACTTAATGACTTGCTGAGTATTTCTAGCATTTTCAATTGTTGTTCGGTCTTCTGACCCGCCAGTTTTTCTTTGGTGTGATGATAGTCAGATGAATTATAAAGTCGTACAGCAGAGAAACAGGCCCTTCGGCCCAACCTCCCCATGCCGGCCAAGATGCCCCATCTACGCTCGTCCCACCTTCCCTCGTTTGGTCCATATCCCTCTAAACCTTTCCTATCCACGTACCTGTCTGAATGTCTTTTGAATATCGTCAGTTTAGTTTATTATCACATGGCTTTTTGCGTGCTATCCAGTCAGCAAACAACCTATACATGATTACATTCAAACAGTCCACAGTTTACAGATACAGGATAAAAGGTTTAACATTTAGTGCAAGATAATGTCCAATAGTCAGATTCAATCCAATTAGGTAGTGGGGAGGTTAGGAGCACTCTCTAGTTGATGATAGGATGGTTGAGTTGCCTGATAACAAATGGGAAGAAACTGTCCCTGAATCTGGAGGTGTGCATTTTCACACTTCTGTCCCTTGGTGAACATTTCGTCACTCGTAAGGTTAGACAATCAAAGGATAGTGCGGGAAAGAAGGGGAGGGGGAGGGGAAGCAGTGTGACTTTATCACATCTTACAATCACCCCCAATATCAGACTCACTCTCTGACTGAAAGTCATAAATTAATTTTATGTTGTTGCTTTCGGGGAGGCACAGTGGTGCGATGGTGGAGCTGCTGCCTCACAGTACCAGAGTGTTCTGAAGAAGGGTCTCGACCCGACACGTCACCCATTCCTTCTCTCCAGAGATGCTGCCTTTCCCGCTGAGTTACTCCAGCTTTTTGTGTCCATTCACCGTCCCAGAGGCCGGGTTCGATCCTGATTACAGGCGCTGTCTGTACGCGGATTGTACGTTCTCCCTGTGACTGCGTGGGTTTCCTCCGGGTGCTCCGGTTTCCGCCAACACTCCATAGGCATACAGGTTGGTAAGTTAATCGGCTTTGGTAAAAAATTGTAAACTGTCTTTAGTGTGTCGGACACCCGGGGTGATCGCTGGGCACAGATTTGTTGGGCCAAAGGCCTGTTTCCACTCTGTATCTCGAAAGTCTATCGCCAACCCCTCACCCATCAGCGCCGCGAACAACCTTGCTGTCTCCAATAGTCTCATCAAAATTGGCCAACGCCCAACTCTGTTCAATCGACTGGTTTCAACCAGCACTCCTCTCTGGAAGGACAACGTGTTAACTCAGTTAATTTGTAATCTTTACAAGGATTTTCAAAAACAACTTTTTGCAGAAAAGGAACATTGTATTCAAAAATACAAAAATAGTCCTTCGGAAGGACAGGGTTATTCATTGGCTGGTGATGTGATACAAATTTTGACGTGCACATGGCTCATAGACACAAAGTGCTGGAGTACCCCAGTGGGTCAGGTCGCATCTCTGGAGGAAAAGGACGGGTGACGTTTCGGGTTGGGACCCTCCATCAGACCCGAAACGTCCCCCATGCATGTTCTCCAGAGATGCTGCCTGAGTTACTCCAGCACTGTATGTCGATCTTTGGGCTACACCAGCATCTGCAGTTCCTTGTTTCCAATATCAATGTAGCCTCCAAGTGTGGCATTTGTACCTTTGTGCCAGCATCTTCGGGGTTTAAGTGCAGTGTGGTGGCGCAGCAGTAGAGTTACTGCCTCACAGCGCCAGAGACATGGGTTCGCTACTGATTACGGGCGATGCCTGTACGCAGTTTATAGGTTCTCCCTTTGATCACGTGTGCTTTCTCCGGGTGCTCAGTTTACCCTCACATCCCAAAGACTTGCGGGTTTGTGGGTTAATTGGCGTCTGTACATTGGCCCTCATGTGTAGGATAGAACTGGTGTACAGATGATCGCTGGACGGTATAGACTCGTTGGGCCGAAGGGCTTGCTACTGCGCTGTATATATAAACTAAACCAAGTCATAAGGGGTTGGACAGGCTAGATGCTGTAAGATTGTCTCCGATGTTCGGGAACTCCAGAACAAGGGGTCACAGTTTAATGATAAGGGGGAAGTCTTTTAGGACCGAGATGAGAAGAACATTTTTCACACAGAGAGTGGTGAGTCTGTGGAATTCCCTGCCACAGAAGGTAGTTGAGGCCAGTTCATTGGCTATATTTAAGAGGGAGTTGGATGTGGCCCTTGCTGCTAAAGGGATCAGGGGGTATGGAGAGAAGGCAGGTCCAGGATACTGAGTTGGATGATCAGCCATGATCATATTGAATGGCGGTGCAGGCTCGAAGGGCCGAATGGCCTACTCCTGCACCTATTTTCTATGCTTCTACGTTTCTATAAATTTGGGCTGGATCTCCACATATTTCATTAAGCCAGAAAGAGTGCAGGAAAGATTCGTGAGGATGTTGCCTGACATCGATGGCCTGAGCTATAGGGAGCAGTTGGGCAGGTTAGGACTTTATTCCTTGAAGCGCAGGAGGATGAGGGGTGATCGTATCGTGTGTAAAGTGATGAAGGGAATAGATAGGGTGAATGCACAGTTCATAAGTTATTTCAGCGGCATTAGGGCCATTTGGCCCATCAAGTCTATTCTGCCATTCAATCATGGCTGATCTATCTTTCCCTCTCAACCCCATTCTCCTGCCTCCTCCCCATAACCCCTGACACGGAGTCTTTTACACAGGGTAGGTGGACCAGTGGACATAGGTTTACGATGAGAGAGGAAAGATTTACACAAAAGGTGGTGGGCATGTGGAACGAGGCAGTTGAGGCAGGTTCTATAAACACCGTTTAACAGATATTTGGACAGGTACATGGATAGGAAAGGTTCCTATTCCTGGGTAGCGGCACGGTGGCGCAGCGGTAGATTTGCTGCCTTACAGCGCCAGAGACATGGGTTCGATCCTGACTACGGGCTCAAGTTCAAGTGAGCTTATTGTCACGTGTCCCTGATAGGACAATGACATTCTTGCTTTGCTTCAGCACACAGAACGTAAAAGGCATTTACTACAAGACAGATCAGTGTGTCCATATACCATTATATAAATACATACACATTGTCTGTATGGAGGTATAAGTACATACACACGGGTGCTGTCTGTATGGAGTTTGTACGTTCTCCCTGTGACCTGCATGGGTTGTCTCCAAATTCTTCGGTTTCCTCCCACACTCCAAAGACATACAGGTTTGTAGATTAATTGGCTTGGTGTAATTGTAAATTGTCCCGAGGATGATGCTAGCGGGCGTGGATCGCTGGTCGGTACGGACTCGGTGGGCCGAAGGGCCTGTTTCCAGCACTGGATCTCTAAACTAAATGAAACTAAATGCAGGCAAATGTACCTATCTTAGATGAGGCATTTTGGTCGGCATGGCCGAGTTGGGCTACAGGCCCTGTGTCTCTTTTCTATGACTGTATAAGAGACATAAGGGACTTGTATAGATAAGCAGAGTCGAAAGAAGGGCCGCGACCCAAAACGTCACCTGTCCGCCGTGTTACTCCAGCATTTTGAGTCTATCTTGTATAGATAAGTACAGTGGTTGTATCGTTTAATCAATCAATTGAAAACATTAAATATATTCATTATATTTTCAATTATATCATACTTAAATATAGTCAACTAGCCAGCCTTCTTGCTCACAGTTTAGAGAATCCCCAAAATAACTACTGGGGTGTGGTTGATGACGTGGCTTTACAGAAACCACAGGCAATTCACTCTACGTAAGTAAGGTTTTCAATTTTTTTTTTAATGAATTCTCCAATTTTAGGTAACTAACCTACAAACACGCCTCTTTCCTATCCCCTCCTCTGTGTCCCAACTGCATTCGCATCCATTTCTTCCTTTCCCCTCTCCCTGTCTCCTTCCACCCATATTCCTTCACATCTTACGCCAGTTTAGTTTAGTAAACTAGTATAGTTTAGATACAGAGATACAGAGCGCGGAAACAGACCCTTCGGCCCACTGAGTCCGCACCGACCAGCGCTGACGCTGTCCTACACACTAGGGACAATTTACAATATTTACCGCAGCCAATTAACCCACAAACCCGTACATTATTGGAGTGTGGGGGAAAACAGGAGCCCCAGGAATAAACCCACGATAGTGATAGTACGGGGTGATCGATCGCTGGTCGGTGGGCCGAAGGGCCTGTTTCTGCGTTGCATCTCTAAAGTCCAAAGTACTCCCTGGAAAATAAGTTTGAGAAATGAAGGAAGAAAGAAAAATCTGTCTGTGAAACAGTTAATAAGAACTATAAGGGGTGTCAAGATCATATGGCTGGGAATTCCCTGCATCTTAACTACCAGTTACTGTTTAGCCAAAGGTTTAGTTGAAAGATGAGTGTGTGTTGTATCTGGGAAATGAGGAAGCAGCTGTACGTAGCTGAGCACGGAATACAGGAGCAGCTCGTGATTCAGCTGCTGAGTCTGTCTCTGCCTGTGGTTAACCGGAGCTCTGGTGCAGCTAGTCTGAACCAGTTCTCGGCTGCTGCCTTTGACACCAAACAAAGAAGATGCGGAACTCAATCGTAGCTCACAAGCGCAGATGAAAGGCTGACGAGGCTTTTCAAACCAACCCCTGACGAACTGCAACTGCAAGGAATACCGCAGATCTTCTTCTGAAAACAGGCCTGTTTGCCCGCTGGACTTCAAACAGAATTGAAGTGGAATGGTCCTGTGCTTTTAACGTCAAAGGATCACCAGCCCCACAAGTAGCATCGCATGAGGAAGGGTCCCGACCCTATCCATGTCCTCCAGAGACGCTGCCTGACCCGCTGAGTTAGTTTAGTTTATCGTCACCTGTACTGAGGTATAGAGAAAAACTGTTTGTGTTGCATGCTGACCAGTCAGTGAAAGGGCTACACATGATTACAATCGAGCCGTCCACAGAGTACAGATCATGATAAAGGGAATAGTGTTTAATGCAAGATAAAGTCAATACTTTGTGTCTTTTTTTCGTAAGGAACAGGTGACTTTGGCCTCGGCTTTAGTTTAGAGTTTAGTTTTAGCATTAGACAATAGACAATAGACAACAGGTGCAGGAGTAGGCCATTCGGCCCTTTGAGCCAGCACCGCCATTCAAATGTGATCATGGCTGATCATCCCCAATCAGTACCCCGTTCCTGCCTTCTCCCCATATCCCCTGACTCCGCTATCTTTATGAGCCCTATCTAGCTCTCTCTTGAAAGACTTATGAAGAAAGACTGGATAGACTCGGTTTATACTCTCTGGAATTTAGGAGATTGAGAGGGGATCTTATAGAAACTTACAAAATTCTTAAGGGGTTGGACAGGCTAGATGCAGGAAGATTGTTCCCGATGTTGGGGAAGTCCAGGACAAGGGGTCACAGCTTAAGGATAAGGGGGAAATCCTTTAAGACCGAGATGAGAAAGACTTTTTTCACACAGAGAGTGGTGAGTCTCTGGAACTCTCTGCCACAGAGGGTAGTTGAGGCCAGTTCATTGGCTATATTTAAGAGTGAGTTGGATGTGGCCCTTGTGGCTAAGGGGATCAGAGGGTATGGAGAGAAGGCAGGTACGGGATACTGAGTTGGATGATCAGTCATGATCATATTGAATGGCGGTGCAGGCTCGAAGGGCTGAATGGCCTACTCCTGCACCTAATTTCTATGTTTCTATGAAAGCATCCCCAGAGAACCTGCCTCCACCGCCCTCTGAGGCAGAGAATTCCACAGACTCACCACTCTCTGTGAGGAAAAAGTGTTTCCTCGTCTCCGTTCTAAAATGGAAAGAACAGATGAGAACCTGCCCATTGAAATAGGCCCTTCGGCCCATCGAGTCCAAAAGACCGACACAGTGGCGCAGCGGTAAAGTTGCAGCCTCACAGCGCCAGGGACCCGGGTTCGGTCCTATCTATAGGTGCTGTCTGTACGGAGTCTGTACGATCTCCCCGTGACCGCGTGGGTTTTCCCCGGGTGCTCCGGATTCCTCCCACACTCCACAGACGTGCAGCTTTGTAGGTTAATTGGCCTGGGTAAAGATTGTATATTGTCCCCGGTGTGTAGGACAGTGTTTAATGTACAAGGTGATCACTGGTCAGTGCGGACTCGGTGAGGCTAAGGGCGTGTTTCTGTATCTGTAAACTAAACCAAGCCTAAGGGAAAATCATCAGTCGGGGTGAAATATTGGGGAATGTGCTGTCGGAAATATGTCCTACAGATAGATACCAGTGGAACTTAGTAGAAACCTGATGGCATTCTTCTGCCTCGTCTCCGCTGCACCTCCCGAGCCGTTTGATAAGACTGGTGATTAGACAAAACAATTTGACACGGTGCCAAATATAGTTTTAGTTTTAGAGATTCTCGCCGCGGAAACGCCCACTGAATCCGCGCCAACCAGCGAACACTGTGTGCTAGTTCCCTCTTACGCACGACGGACCATTTACAGAAGCCAATTAACCATCACACCTGCATATCTTCGGAGTGTGACTACGGGTGCTGTCTGTGTGGAGTTTGTACGTTCTCCATGTGACCACGTGGGTTTTTTTTCCCCGAGTGCTCCCTTTATCCTTTTATTTGGACCCCCTCGAAAACGAGATGACTGTTCATCTCAAGGGGTTATCCATGAATAAACTTAAACGTATCCTCCCACCTTCCAAAGACCTGGAGGTTTCTGGGTTAATTGGCTTCAGTAAATTGCAAATTGGCCCCAGTGGGTAAGAGAGTGCTAGTGTACGCGGTGATCGCTGGTCGGCACAGACTCGGTGGGCCGAAGGGCCTGTTTCCACGCCGTATCTCCAAGGACGGTGCTGGGGTAGATGCTGCCTGTCCCCCTGAGTTATTCCAACAATTTGTGTCCATCTTCAGTGTAAACCAGCATCTGCAGTTCCTTCCTCCGTATAGAGCTTTTTATTTTCAGAGTTAAACAAGTTTAACGATACAGCGTGGAAACAGGCCCATCAGCCCACAGAGTCCACGCCGACCATCGATCGCCTCTTCACACCAGTTATGACAATAGACAATAGGTGCAGGAGTAGGCCAGCACCGCCATTCAATGTGATCATGGCTGATCATCCCCAATCAGTACCCCGTTCCTGCCTTCTCCCCATATCCCCTGATGTTATGTTATCCCGCTTTCTCATCCACTCCCTACACACTAGGAGGAATTTGCAGAGGGCCAATTCTCCTACAAACCTGCACGTCTTTGGGATGTGGGGGGAAACCCTCGCGGACACGGGGAGAACGTGAAAACTCCACACACGGACAGCGCCAGAGATCAGGATCAAACCCGGGTCTCTGGCGCTGTGAGGCAGCAACTCCACCAGCAGCGGAACGAGTGTGCCTTTATACTCTGCCTTCAACTCTAAACGGCTGCCAAAGCTGGAAACTCAACCTGGCTATGTTTATACAACCAGGATCATGGGCGGTCAACTGCTTCAGTTGCAGAGTAACAGAGAGAGGGAACTGGAGGAGAGAGAGATGGGGGGGGGAGGGAATGAGGAGGAGAGAGGGAGAGGAACTGAGGGAGGGTGAGAGAGAGAGTGCGAGTAGGGGGAGAGGGAGAGAGAGCGAGAGAGGGTGAGGGAGGGAGAGAGCTAGGGAGGGTGAGGAAGCGGGAGAGAGCAGGAGGATAGACAGACAGAGAGAGGGGGAAGAAGGGAGGGAGAGTGGTAGGGGGGCACCCGTGCATCCTCAGAGAGAGCTGGAGTGAGTGGAGGAAGATGGTGCCTGTGCTGATTACACAGTGACAGTGTATGAGGGAGGTGCTGTGACTCAGTGAAGCAGGAAACAGTGCTGCCGTTGACACATTGATGCCTGGCTCGCTGCCAAACCAGCCCGTGCTGGTCCAGGCCGGTTAGAAGCAGACTACAGGGCGTTTTGCTCCACTCATCTCATTGCGTGTGCTTGATGTGTTTGCTCAAACTCCAGGGGACTGAAGCTCGAGCTGTCTTTCTTTCTTTCTTTCTCTCGTTCTCTCTCTCTCTTTGTCTCCTCTCCCCTCTTTCTCTTTTCCCTTCTCTCTATCCCCCCCTCTCTCTCTCTCCACCCTCATCCCCCTCTCATTCCTCCTCTCTCTTTTCCTCTCCCCTTTCTTTACTCACTCTTTCCCACCCTCTTTGTCTTTCTCTCTTTCCTCCACCTCTCTCCTCTTTTCCTCCCCTATTGCTCTCTCTCTCCCCTTTCTTTTTCTCTCTTTCCAATTTCCCTGTCTTTCTCTTTCCCTCCCTCTCCTTGTCACCCTGTTTCCTGCTTTCTCTCTTTCCCCCTCACTTTCTCTCTCTCTCTCTCTCGCTCTGTTTCCTTCTTTCCCTATCTGTCTTTCTCGCATTCTCTCTCTCTCTCTCTCCCTCTCTCTCTATCTTTCCCCATCTCCCTCTATCTCTCTCTCTCTCGCTTGAAGACAGGCACAGACAGGGGTTGCTCTCTACAAATTAACTGGGTCATGAAGGCAGGCTGATTTGGCTCACGATCAATCACGAGAACAGCTCTCTATTTAGCTCCAACTGTTTATATCGTGGCTGGGAGAGGCAAAACTTCAGAAAAACATCCTTTAGGCTGTTAATGGGAAAATGACGGAACAAAACGCTGGAATTCAAATCTCACTGTCACAAATTGAATTAAAAATGTTTGGAGACAAACACCAAACACTACAGTTGTTGAATGAGACAATTTTTGAAAGGTTTACTCGGGTTTACTTTCCGAATGTTAAACAGTAAAGACATGACATTAAGTTTGTAGCAGACCTTGGTTAGACCAACCAGGAGTATGTTAGCGGATGCAGTATTATCAGAAAGGATGTAGAGACATTAGAGTGCCAAGAAGGTTTATCAGTCTTAAGGGTCCCGACCCAAAACTTCACCCGTCCATTCCGTCCACAGATGCTGCCTGACCCGCTGAGTTTCTCCAGCACTTTCTGTTTTTTGCTTTTAAATGAATTTTTTTTTTTACAATTTCAATTTGAAAATTAAATGTGTTAATTTTTAAAAGTAAATGCAAATGTGAAATTACATGATAAAATATACAACAAATCCAGTGCCTTCTGGGGTGGAACGAGTTTTGTTCAGGCTGGTCATTTCTTCAACAGAACACAACGTGCTTGAGTAACTCAACGAGATCAGGCAGCATCTCATGAGAGAAATTGACAGACGACGTTTCAGGTCTGTGCCCTTCTTCAGACTGATGGGGTAGGGGGTTGAAAGCTGGAAAAGAGTGTTCTTTTGTTTTATTGAAATCCCGGTGAACACGTCAGTGAAACCATCGGCAATGTATTGCTCCACCCAATAAGTCAATGGCACCTTTTTGTCGCATCCCTACTGAGGCACCGTGACATTTATTTTTGCATACAATGCAATGCAAGTATTATGCAAAAGCAGAATTTAGATACAATACAACTGTATCTGAGACAAATCGTGAAGGATGCTATGACACAGCTCTACAACAACATCAGTGAGCAGCAGAGGGAACATCCAGATGTTTTCTTCATGGCAGCTGGGGATTTCAACCAGGCAAGTCTTACTTCTGGGGTACACAAAAAGCTGGAGAAACTCAGCGGGTGCAGCAGCATCTAAGGAGCGAAGGAGATAGGCGACGTTTCGGGTCCAGACCCTTCTTCAGACTGGTCAGGGATCAGGGAAACGAGAGATATAGACGGTGATGTGGAGAGATAAGGAACAATGAGTGAAAGATATGCAAAAAAGTATCGGTGATAAAGGGAACAAGCCATCCTATCCCCCTTTGTTAAATCCCTCCCCACCTATGTTCAAGACACCTCAGACACTCTCCGTCGGCTCCGTGCATTCCATTCTCCAGGCCCCCATCCTCTCATCTTTACCATGGACGTCCAGTCACTCTACACCTCCATCCCCCACCAGGATGGTCTCAAAGCCCTCCGGTTCTTCCTCGACCAGAGGAGCAACCCATACCCGTCCACTGACACCCTCCTCCGCCTAGCAGAGTTGGTCCTCACCCTCAATAACTTCTCTTTTGATTCCTCCCATTTCCTCCAAACACAAGGCATAGCTATGGGCACACGCATGGGCCCCAGCTACGCTTGCCTCTTTGTTGGGTACGTCGAACAATCCTTGTTCTCGGCGTACCAGGGCCCCATCCCCGACCTCTACCTCCGTTACATCGACGACTGCTTTGGTGTCACCTCCTGCACCCACACACAACTGACTGACTTCATTCATTTCACCACCAACTTCCATCCGGCACTCAAATACACTTGGACCATTTCCGACACTTCCCTACCATTCCTTGACCTCACCATCTCTATTGCAGGTAATACGCTCCTGACCGACATCCACTACAAACCTACTGACTCCCACAGCTACCTGGACTACTCTTCCTCCCACCCTGCTTCCTGTAAGGACTCCATCCCCTATTCCCAATTCCTCCGTCTACGCCGCATCTGCTCCCAGGATGAGGTGTTCCACACCAGATCGGACCCAAGTCTTACTTCTGTCCTGCCTAAATTCTGCCAGCACGTAAACATTGCAACCAGGGGAAAGAACAAACTAGATCTGGTGTACACCAACATTAAAGATGCATATAAAGCAGCCCCCCTCCCCCATATCGGCAACTCTGACCACCTAGCGGTTATGCTCACACCTGCATACAGACCCAGGGTGAAACAGGACAGGCCAACGGTCAAAGAAGTCAGAACATGGCCACAGGGAGCTACCGAGGCACTACAGGACTGTTTCGAAACCACGCAGTGGGCCATCTTCAGAGAGGCAGCAACAGGTGACAGTGGCATCAACCTCCAAGAATACACAGAATCCGTGTATACCACAGTAACGGTGGTAAAAACCGTCAGGAGGCGTGCCAATCAGAAACCTTGGCTAACTGGGGAAGTGTGTTCCCTACTGAGAATCCGGAATGCTGCATTTAAATCTGGAGACAACACAGCATACAAACTGGCAAGGAGTAACCTATCCAGGGGGATCAGGGAAGTGAAGAGGCTGTATGGACAAAAACTTAATAGTCACTTCACAAATGACAAAGGTACACGTCGCTTGTGGCAGGGATTTCATACCATCACTGACTGCAAACCCCCCCTACTGCGGATATGCCAAAACAACCCCTCTCTACCAGATGAACTGAACGAGTTCTACGCACGGTTTGAGGTTAAAAACCCAGACACGTGCACTACTGCCATCTCCCAGTGACCAGTCGCTCAGGCTGTCCGCAGCCGGAGTTAAAAAGGCCTTTGCAAGGATCAACCCACGCCAAGCCACAGGACGGGCCAACATTCCTGGATGCGTTCTAAGAGACTGCGCCGAGCAACTGAAAGATGTCTTCACAGACATTTTTAACACCTCGCTCAGCCAGGCAGTAGTGCCCAACTGTCTAAAGAGTGCCACCATCGTTCCTGTCCCAAAGAAACCAAACCCAGCCTGCCATAATGACTTTCGACCAGTGGCTCTAACACCCATAGTAATGAAGTGTTCTGAGCGACTGGTTATGCAGCCTACCTGCTGACCTAGACCCACTGCAGTTCGCCTACAGAGCCAACCGATCCACAGAGGACGCAGTCTCAACAACACTGAACCTCGTACTGCCACACCTTGATCGGAAAAATACTTATGCCAGGATCCTCTTCATAGACTTCAGCTCTGCTTTTAACACAATTATTCCGCAGCAGCTGGTGGAGAAGTTGGAGTTATTGGGGGTTGATGCTGGCACATGTAACTGGGTCCTGAACTTTCTATCGCAACGGCAGCAGACAGTCAGGGTGGGAAGTAGGACATCAAAAACCATAGCCGTGAGCACTGGCTCGCCCCAAGGCTGTGTCCTAAGCCCCCTGCTGTTTAGTCTGCTTACACACGACTGTACAGCTAGACTCAACAACAACTTCATCAACAAGTTCGCTGACGACACAACAGTGCTGGGTCTCATCAGTGACAATGATGAGTCGGCGTACAGGATGGAGGTGGAGCTGCTCACAGGATGGTGCAAATCCCACAACCTCATTCTCAACGTGGGAAAAACTAAGGAGATGGTGGTTGACTTCAGGAGGGCGGGAAAACAACGCCATACACCTCTGCACATCGATGGAGCTGACGTGGAAAGGGTCAGCAGTGTGAAGTTCCTAGGACTCCACCTGTCAGATGACCTGACGTCCACGACCAACACCACAGCACTGAGAGAGAGAGCCCAGCAGCGACCACACCCTCTCCGTAGACTACGGAAAGCAGGTCTCCCCACTGCACACCTACGAACTTTTTATAGGGGGACAATCGAGAGCACATTAACCTACGGCAACACTCCCTGGTTCGGGAGCTGCAAGGCGTATGAACGGCACCAACTGGACAGGATTGTGAAGACCGCCAGCAGGATTATTGGTGCTCCACTCCCTTTCCTGCTGGGCATATACAGGAAGAGATGTATCAGCAGAGCCATCTCCATCATCAAAGACCCCAACCACCCATCGCATCACATATTCTCCATCCTGCCATCTGGGAAGAGGTACAGGGGCATCAGCTGCAAAACCAGCAGGATGCTCCTCAGCTTCTTCCCGCAGGCTATAAGACTGATAAACGGACTTTGCCCCCTGCCAAAGTATCGCGCACCAACCACCAACCTGGACACACTGAAGCAGAGCCATTGTCGGCCACTGCCGATTGGAATTCATAATAAATGTATTTTTATTTTTATTTCTATTTATTTTTTACCGCACACTGAATGGACACTGGATGAGCAACGTTTCGTTTCCTCTGGGTATGTAAGTACTCAGGAAAAATGATAATAAAGATATACAATACAAAACAATACAATATAGACACAAGGAACTGCAGATGCTGGTTTACAATAAAATACACAAAGTGCTGGAGTAATTCAGGGGGTCAGGCAGCAACTCTGGAGAAGGGTCTCAACCCGAAACGTCACCTGCTCCTTTTCCCCAGAGATGCTGCTTGTCACGACTCTGAAGATGGGTCTCGACCCGAAACGTCACTCATTTCTTCTCTCCAGCGATGCTGCCTGGCCCGCTGAGTTACTCCAGCATTTGTCGATCTCTGGAGAACATGGATAGGCGACAAATATAGTATGGAAACAGGAACTTCCACCCACTGCCCGTGCCAACCATCAACTATCCATTTACAAAGATCCCATTTTAATTTTATTTTAAACATAAAGACAATGTGCTGGAGCGACTCAGCGGGTCAGGCAACATCTCTGGAGAAAAGGGGTGGGTGACCGTTCAGGTCTTTGGTATAAACCAGTATCTGCGGTTCCTTGTTTCTACATTCTACATTTTATTCCCATTTTATTCTTCCTTAAATCCTCTTCTTGTAACCTACCGGATAATGAAAGGCCGAGTGGATGTAGAGAGGATGTTTCCACTAGTGGGAGAGTCTAGGACCAGAGGGCACGGCCTAAGAATAAAAGGATGTACCTTTAGGAAGGAGATGTGGAGCAATTTCTTTAGCCAGCTGGTGGGGATTCATTGCCATAGACTGTGTGGAAGCGAGTCATTAGGTATTTTTAAGGCGGAGATTTACAGATACTTCATTGGTAAGGATGTCAGGGGTTATGGGGAGAAGGCAGAAGGATAGAAACATAGAAACTAGAAGCAGGAGGAGGTCATTCGGCCCTTCGAGCCAGCACCACCATTCATTGTGATCATGGCTGATCATCCCCAATCAATAACCCGTGCCTGCCTTCTCCCCATATCCCTTGACTCCCCAAGCCCCTAGAGCTCTATCTAACTCTCTCTTAAATCCATCCAGTGACTTGGCCTCCACTGCCCTCTGTGGCAGGGAATTCCACAAATTCACAACTCTCTGGGTGAAAACGTTTTTTCTCACCTCAGTCTTAAATGACCTCGCCTTTATTTTAGGACTGTGGCCCCTGGTTCTGGACTCGCCCAACATTGGGAACATTTTTCCTGCATCTAGCTTGTCCAGTCCTTTTAGAATTTTATATGTTTCTATAAGATCCCCCCTCATCCTTCTAAACTCCAGTGAATACAAGCCTAGTCTTTTCAATCTTTCCTCATATGACAGTCCTGCCATCCCAGGGATCAATCTCGTGAACCTACGCTGCACTGCCTCAATCACAAGGATGTCCTTCCTCAAAATTAGGAGACCAAAACTGTACACAATATTCCAGAGCCCTATACAACCTATACAACAAGGATGGGGCTGAGAGGGAAATATTGATCAGCCATGATTGAATGACAGAGCAGACTTGATGGGCTGAATGGCATAATTCTGCTCGTATGCTTTATGATCACCCCTCAGCTTCCAACGCTGCACGGAATAAAGCCCCAGCCCATCCATCTCTCTCACAAAGCCCAAACATCACCGGGACAGCAAGGTATCAACGCTGGTAGAGTTGCTGCCTCACAGCGCCAGAGCTCCAGGTTGGATCCTGACCTCGGGTTGGGTATTCGGTTTCCTCCCACATCCCAATGACGTGCGGATTTGTAGGTTAATTGTCCCCCTTTAAAAATTGCCCCGAGCATGTAGGGAGTGGATGAGAAAGTGGGATAACATAGAACCAGCGTGCTCATTTGTCGGCACGGACTCTGTGGGCCGAAGAGCCTGTTTCCACACTGTATCTCTAATCTCTGAGCACCTTATATGGCCACCAAGAAATATTGTTTGTGAACATTCCTGTAATGTCCTGGGATGTTTAACCATGTTCTATAAATAGATATTTTAAATTGTTTTCCTGCAATTTGGGTGATTCACTGACAGGTTGAAATTCAGGGAGTTTCCATGTGTTTATGCCTTGTTTTGGTCTATTACTGGACAGAATGGATGTGGAGAGGATGTTTCCACTAGTGGGCCATGGCGTCAGAATAAAAGGATGTACCATTAAGAAAGGAGATTAGGAGGAATGTCTTTAGTAAGAGGGTGGTGAATCTGTGGAATTCATTGTCATAGAAGATCATTGAGGCCAAGTCAATATTTTTAAGGCAGTGATAGACAGATTCTTGATTGGCACGGGTGTCAGGGGTTATGGGGAGAAGGCAGGAGAGTGTAGTTGAAAGGGAAAGATAGATCAGCCATGATTGAATGGTGAAGCAGACTCGATGGGCCAAACGACCTAATTCTACTCCTGCAACTTATGAACCATTACAATGCCTTGTTTTGGTCCGGTTAATTCTCTCTATAACATTTCCGTTCCAATCCAGATTGTTATCCCAGCACGGTGTTCCTGTGTTTCTCCGTTGCCCAGCTCTTGTTTATGAACTGTAGCACAGAATCCTGACTCAGATCGTTGCCTGAAGACATTTATTTGACAATTGTAGATCCAGTACGTAGTCTCACAGAGCCAGATGTAAACACTCCTCCAAAGAGTCTGTGGGGCAAGAGAGTCCAAGTATTGTTGGCAATAGACTCTTAAAAACAACGGCTGCAATTTGCACAATTTAATTTGGAACGGCTGCAAAAGAGTACCTTGAAGGGACTATTGCAATGTCTGAAGAAGGGTTTCAGCCCGAAACATTGCCTATTTCCTTCGCTCCATAGATGCTGCCGCACCCGCTGAGTTTCTCCAGCATTTCTGTCTACCTTCGATTTTCCCGCATCTGCAGTTCCTTCTTGAACATTTTAAGAAGCATTTGGACAGGTACATGGATAGGACAGGTTTAGAGGGATATGGGGCAAATGTAGGCAGGTGGGACTAGTGTAGATGGGGCATGTTGGTTGGTGTGTGTAAGTTGGGCAAAAGGGCCTGTTTACACACTGTATGTCTCTGTGACTATTAGTTTAACCTGGTATCATGTTCTGCTGTTGCAGCTGGCCTTGGCGGGTTTGTGCCACAATTCCAAGAATTATCTTAAATCAACAGGGCCAAAAATATACTGAACAGGTTATATTACTGTTGACATAATATAACTGTCCTTGCTCTGGTAGGGTGTGATGGGACAAATGGTCGGCATGGAGAAGTTGGGCTGAAGGGCCTGTTTACATGCCCATCACTCTATGACTCTAAAGAGATTCACAAGGCTATTACCTGGGCTTGAGTTACACTACAGTGGCACAGCGGTAGAGTTGCTGCCTCACAGCGTCAGAGACCCGGGTTCGATCCTGACTACAGGTGCTATCTGTGTGTAGTTTGTACGTTCTCCCTGTGACCGTGTGGGTTTCCTCTGGGTGCTCCGGTTTCCTCCCACATTCCAAATACGTGCAGGTTAGTAGGTTGATTGACCCTCTGTAAAAATTGCCCCTAGTGTGTGGTGAGTGGATGGGACAGTGGGATAACAGAACTAGTGTGAAGGAGTGATAGTTGGCATGGACTCAGTGGGCTGAAGGGGTGTTTCCATTGTGTGTCCCTCACCAATCAGCTACCCATTCCCTCCACAGATGCTGCCTGACCCGCTCAGCTACTCCAGCACTTTGTGTATTTGCCCCATATGCTAACTAGGTCAGCATGGACCAAGTGGGCCGAAGGGTCGGTTTACCTTGCTGTACAGCTAGGCGATTGCAGTTTCTAACCACAAACGGGTAAAATAATCAGGCAAAAACATTAACGCCGAGACACAGGTTTTAATCAGCGAATTGCAGTTGCTATTCAACCGAAGTTTATTAAGTGCCTGACAAAATAACAAACTAAAATATATATTTAGCAGCAATTGTTAATGTGGTCAATGCATATGCTGTCGAACATAGTCATAGCAAAATACAACATAGTTCTGACATCTTGTCAACTATTTTTCAATAGCAAAGCGAACAAATAAAATGTCTAGGATAAACCAGCTGAAACCAGCAACACCAAGTTGCATCATGCACTGCCCCGCTGCAGCCTGATTGACAGGTCGGAGGGGAGCGGGGTCCCCATTGGTTGCGAGTGCGAGGGCGGGACAAGGCGGCCGGGGAGCTGATTGGCCGGGCGCCGTCCCGCGCCCCGGGAGTGGCTGGGGGAGCCGTCCATCATGCAGGATGGGCGGGCGGGGCGGTGCCGGGGATCCGAGGGTATAAAAGGGGTGCGGGCGGCTGCAGAGCGCTACACAGCGACCGGGACGCGAGCGGCGGGTTGGGTGCACTTGCTGGCTGGACCAGCGCTGGGCGCTCCCTCCCTCGCCCCCTCGCTCCCAGCATGGAGCCCTGCCACCCCGCGCCGTGCCCCGTCTGTCCCGCCTGGTTTGGGAGCAGGTGGGAGCGCAAGTCGAGGAAGAAGGCGTCCGCCAACATCTTCCAGGACGTGAACCTGGGGCAGATGGAAGCCCTGTTCAGGAAGAGCGGAGACGAGAACGCGGACGAGAGGGCAAGGATCATCTGGGAGAAAGACAAGCAAACGGACCAAGACATCACCCAGGCACTGATGGAGCTCAAGTCCAAGAAGACTCAACTCTTTTTCCAGCACAACAGAAGTGGTGCAGAATTCTTGGGACTGATCTGGGTCAAAGCCTTTAACAAACTGCGGTAATTATTTGCACTTTAACAAAAAAAAAACACCTGGGAGACCTATTGCTTTTTTTTTAATATAACAACTACCTCAATTCGGTTTCCCCCAACGCATATCCATCGCTTTGAAGCCCTTTTTGACTTTTGTGCTTTCTGCAGCTTCTCTCTCTTGCAAACATTTTTTTTATTTTTATTTTTCAAATTTGTGTGTAAAAAATTCTCGTCATGTTCCCCAGCATCAAGGATGGAGAGTGGGGTTGTGAGCTGGAATTCGGCGGCGTGGCAGAAAGGTCACTGAGGAGCAAGATGAAACGGAAGAGATTAATCGCCAAGAGGTCGTTTAGGAACCTGCTGTAATAACGAGGACTTGTCAGCGTCGGATGCTGCTATCTACAACCTTAAAGAGTACATGACTAAATGTGCACCAAGAAACCACAAACTTGCAATAATTTGCAGACTACTGGGGAAGTGAACTTCATGTATTTAAAAACAAATGTCTACATTGCTTTTGTGATTTTATTTAAAAATTCTAAACACTAAAACTGTCTGCGAATGAACAATTTCATTCCGTTTTATATTAAAAACAATGTCTTTTGCATTTCAATAAATTTGTGTCATTAATTTCAGAGAACGTTGTGCATTTCTTTTGCTTGGATGAAATTTTAAACGGCGTTCTCTTAATGATCATGTCACCTTTTTGGTAAAATTTGGAAAGTTTTTTTTGTTCTACCCAGCTGCCACTGATCTTTAGACTTCTAAGTCTGGTGCTGGGGGGGCACTTTCCTTTTCACTTCTCCTTTGAATGCTGCAGTCCATAGACTCTTTGAGCCAACACTGTCAGTCAATCTGATCATCCACCATCAGTACCCCGTTCCTGCCTTCTCCCCATATCCCTGGACTCTGCTATTGTGATGAGTGCTGTCTAGCCCTCTCTTAAAAGCAACCAGAGAACTGGCCTCCACTTCCCTCTGAGGCAGAGAATTTCACAGACTTGCACCCTCTGTTAAAAAGTTTTTCCTCCTCTCCTGAATGGCTTAACCCTTATTCTTAAACTGTCCCCTGGTTCTGGACTACCCCACCATCGCAAACATGTTTCCTGCCTCTAATGTGTCCAAACCCTTAATAAACATATGTTTCAATAAATTTCCCCCTTGTCCTTCTAAATTCCAGAGTATACAAGCCCAGCTGCTCCATTCTATCAACAGATGACAGTCCTGCCATCCTGGGAATTAGCCTTGTGAACTTGCACTGCACTCCCTAAATAACAAGAAAGCAATTTCATTCCACTGAATGAAACGTCTCATTCATCTGTGGACTAAAACTTGCCCGGAGGGTTGCCTTCAGAAGGAAGTGGATGAGCACAATGTGAAATGTCCATGTTGCCTGAGTCCCACCTGCTATGGGGACTCGGAATGAGGGGGCTGGTGCGAGGAGGAAGAGAGACCATCAGGGCAATATTCATTACTTTAGTAACTCTGTTAGTTACTATCCCTGTACCTGTCCATCTGCCTTTTAAATGTTATTGTACCTGGCTCAACTACCTGCTCTTCTCAGTCTGAAGAAAGGACTTGACCTGAAACATAGCCCATCCTTTATCTTCAGAGATGCTGCCTGACTTGCTGAGTTACCATTTCACCAGGGCTCCCACCTATTTCTACCTGTAATTCCCCTATGCTGGGTAAAAGACTCTGTACATTTGTCCTATATTCCTGTCATGATTTTTTTACACTTCTATTAATACCCCTCATCCTCCTGTGTCCAACTCCCCTGGTTCAGGCCCTTGTGTCCTGGCAATGTCCTCATGAAAGGCTCTCTATTCTGAGTACATTCTTGGCTAGTGCGCTACTGCTGATGTATAATCCCCAGCAGTATTGGTGGAAACTCCGAAACCAGCAGCATATGTACATAAGGCTCGACCACCAAAGGGCAGTGGCTGAGGCAGCAGGCCACAATTTCAAATCCATGCTTGGAATTGCAACAAATCTAGATATCACCCTTGAGCTATAGTCGATTTTTTTTATTTCAAAAGGAGCTCGAGGGGCAACTTTTTCAGAGTGGTAGGTATACGGAACAAGCTGCCAGAGTTTAGAGATGCAGCGCGGAAATAGGCCCTTTGGCCCACCGAGTCCATGCTGACCAGCGATCATCCTGTACACTGGCACTATACTGCACACTCGAGGCAACCTATAATTTTACTGAAGCCAATTAACCCACAAACCTGTGCATCTTTAGAATGTGAGGAGGAAACCCACACAGTCACAGAGAGCGCACAAACTGTACAGACAGGACCCGGGTCTCTGGCGCTGTGAGGCATTATCTCTACCGCTGTGCCCCCTAGTTACAAAAAGAATATCCCGTTTTCATGCTATACTACATTTTTAATTTCATACTCCATGGTGGTTCAAAGGAACCCAAGGCGGCAACGTTTTCCAGCGTAGTGGGTGTATGGAACACGCTGCCCGGGGACGTGGTTGAGGCCGTTTTAGTTTATTGTTCTGAGGGACAGTGAAAAGCTTTTCTTGTGTGCTATCCAGTCAGTCAAGCCAATCACGGTATACAAATACACGATAAAGGGAATAACGTTTAGTGCAAGGTACAGCAAGATTTTTTAAGATATTTGGACAGTTGGATAGGATGTAGGTAAATGGGACTAGTGTATAGGTTGTCCTAATGAGTTGGGCTGAAGGGCCTGCTTCCATGCTGTACGACTTGCGTTTTGATGCTATCATCGGGAACCTGAGATGATACCATCTTTCATTGGTAGACTTCCTGATTTGACCCATTGTAAGAGTCCTTGGCAAGGTTTGGTTTAGACACTGCCAATGCACTTGCCTGTCCAAGCTTTGTGTCACCCTGACCAGTCCAAGGACATTACAGTTTTGGGCACCATGTTATAGCAAAGATGTTGTCAAGCTGGAAAGGGTGCGGAGAAGATTTACGTGGACCTTGCAAGCTGCAGGGAGAGCTTAAGCAGACTCGGTCTTTATTCATTGGAGCTCAGGAGGATGAGGGGTGATCTTATAGTGGTGTACAATATCATGAGAGGAGTAGATTGGGTAACACAGAGTCTCCTGCCCAGACTAGGGGAATCGAGAAGCAGAGAACTTAGTCTCAACCGCTCCCTATAGTTCGGGTATACAAAGCAACGCAAGAACAAATTATAAATAAATTACACGTAAAATTCTACTGTGCCCAAACCACAAGACATGAGCACAAGAACACAATTAGAAAACAACGAAAACAAGCCCATTGTTGGCTGAGAGAGATTTCACTTTCTCTAGAGATAAGAATTTCTAGATGAGGCAGTGAACTGCTGTTCATTGAGTTCAGCCTTTGTCATTGTAGGAATCTCATGAATTAGTGAGGTTGTTGAATTTATCACCAGATAATCAGTCCAAAGCTCTGGATTAACACGAGATTTTCATTGTATCATGGGTCATAAATCACTGAACATTTGATCATTTACTCACCGTTATTGCATATCCCTTTATACGCTTATCCAAAAGAGATCTCCCAATAATGTTATCTTAAAGGCAGGCTAGGACTTCATTCCTTGGAGCACAGAATGAGGGTGAGAGGTGATCTTATACAGGTGTGCAAAATCATGAGAGGAATAGATCGGGTAAGCGCACAGTCTCTTACCCAGTGTAGGGGAATCGAGAACCTGAGGACATAGGTTTAAGGTGAGGGCGAAGAATATTTAGGAACCTGAGGGATAACATTTTTACACAAAGGGTGGTTGGTGTAAGGAAAGAGCTGCGAAGGAGATAGTTGAGGCAGGTACTATCGCAAAGTTTAAGAACAAGTACATGGATTGGGTAGGCTTTGAGAGGTATGGGCCAAACGCAGGCAAGTGGGACTGGTGTAGATAGGACATGTTGTGCCAAAGGGCCTGTTTCCACGCTGTTGATTCTTTGCTCCCATTCCCCCGTCCATAGTCCTGCAGCCCTGAACCAGGTTGAAGGTACTTTAGGTCCCCTGGTTGCTAACCATTTTAACTCTCCTTCCCATTCCCACATTGACCTTTCTGTCCTGGGCCTCTTCCATTGCTTGAGTGAGGCCACACACAAGCTTCAGGAGCAGCACCTCTACACTGCCTCTGTGGTGTTTGCATGCTCCACACAGATGAGCCGATAGATTAATTGGCCTCTGTAAATTTCCCTTAGTGCAGCCTAAAGGCAAAAAGAATCAATGGAGAGTTGATGGGTGTGGGCGTGTGAAAGAGAGGTTAAGGTTCAGGAGATGGACACAAAATGCTGGAGTAACTCAGCGGGGCATCTCTGGAGAGAAGTGGTGGGTGACGTTTCAGGTCGAGACCCTCCTTCAGCCTGGTTCAGGGCTGCTGGACTATGGACGGGGGAATGGGAGCAAAGAACGTATTCAGCCCAGTGCACCTTGGACCTGATGGGCCGAATGGCCTCCTTCTGTGTCACAGTAAACAACCATTTAAACACCAATTCATTAAGGCACGCTCCCTGCAATAAATTTCGTACATCCCTTTTAAAACAATAAAACATAGAGATAAGTGTTAAAGAAGGAACTGCAGATGCTGGAGAATCGAGGGTTCACAAAAGGCTGGAGAAACTCAGCGGGTGCAGCAGCATCTAAGGAGCGAAGGAGATAGGCGACGTTTCGGGTCGAGACCCTTCTTCAGACTGGTCAGGGATCAGGAAAACGAGAGATATGTGAAGAGATAAAGAACAATGAATGAAAGATATGCAAAAAAGTAACGATGATAAAGGAAAACAGGCCATTGTAAGCTGTTTGTGGTGTGAAAATGAGAAACTAGTGCGACTAGGATGGGGGAGAGAGATAGAGAGAGAGGGAATGCCAGGGCCCGAGGGTTGAGGGAGAGGTGGGAAGGGGAGGAGACAGCAAGGGTTATCAGAATTGAGAAAATTCAATGTTCAAGCTCAGAGGATGCAGACTCCCCAAGCGGAATATGAGGTGCTGTTCCTCCAACTTGCGGTGTTGCTCACTCTGGCCGTGGAGGAGGCCCAGGATCGAGAGGTCGGATACGGAATGGGAGGGGGAGTTGAAGTGCTGAGCGACCGGGAGGTCGGGTTGGTTAATGCGGACCGAGCGGAGGTGTTCAGCGAAACGATCGTCAAGCCTCTGCTTGGTCATACCGATAAGGTTGTTTTTATCAAATTGTTTGAACTGGAACAATGAGTTTAGGATAGACACAAAAAGCTGGGCATGCAGGACAGGCGGCATCTCTGGAGAAAAGGAGTGGGTGACGTTTCGGGTCGGGACATTTCTTTAGGATTAGAGGTCACAGATAGAGCACTCACAAGCCTCCAGAAAGCGATTAGAGATAAGTTAAGTGTAGGAAGGAACTGCAGATGCTAGTTTACACTAAAGATAGACATAAAATGCTGTAGTCGAGACAACCCGAAACATCACCCATTCCTTCTCTCCAGAGATGCTACTTGTGCCTCTGAGTTACTCCAACATTTTGTGTCTATCTTTAGAGAGAGGTTAAGTTCGCCACAGTAGGATATATTCCCAGTGCAAGCAGTTAACTCCTGGGCCTCAGTGTACGTGATATAAGAACATAGAATGCTACAGCATATAGGATAGAGTATAGGAGTTGGGAAGTCATGTTACAGTTATATAAAACATTGGTGAGGACCCATTTAGAGTATCGTGCTCAGTTTTGCACACCTTGTTATAGGAAAGATGTTGTCAATCAGGAAAGGGCGCAGAGAAGATTTACAAGGATGTTGCCAAGACTCGATGGCCTGAGCTGTAGGGAAAGGTTGAGCAGGCTAGGACTCTATTCCTTAGAACACAGGAGCATTGGGGATGATCTTAAATTATGAGAGGAATAGATTGGATAAACGCACAGTCTCTTGCCCAGAGTGGGGAAACGAGAACCAGAGGACAGAGGTTTAAGGAGAGGGGAAAAGATTTAATAGGAACCTGTGGGGTAACTTATTTTACATAAAGGGTGGTGGGCGTATGCCAACCCGACCTCCCGGTGGCTCAGCACTTCAACTCCCCCTCCCATTCCGTATCCGACCTCTCGGTCCTGGACCTCCTCCTCGGCCAGAGTGAGCAACACCGCAAGTTGGAGGAACAGCACCTCATATTCTGCTTGGGGAGTCTGCATCCTTGAACATTGAATTTTCTCAATTCTGTTAACCCTTGCTGTCTCCTCTCCTTCCCACCTCTCCCTCAGCCCTCGGGCCCTGGCATTCCCTCTCTCTCTATCTCTCCCCCACCCTAGTCGCACTAGCTTCTCATTTTCACACTACAAACAGCTTACAATGGCCAGTTTCCTTTATCGTCGATACTTTTTTGCATATCTTTCACTCATTGTTCTTTATCTCTCCACATCACCGTCTATATCTCTCGTTTTCCTGATCCCTGACCAGTCTGAAGAAGGGTCTCGACCCGAAACGTCGCCTATCTCCTTCGCTCCTTAGATGCTGCTGCACCGGCTGAGTTTCTCCAGCCTTTTGTGTACCCTCAATTCTCCAGCATCTGCAGTTCCTTCTTTAACACTTTAACCTTAACCCTTAACACAGGAGGAAGTTTAGGCAGGTACTATCACAATGCTCAAGGAAGCATTTAGACAGGAACATGGATAGGATAGGTTTATAGGGAAATGGGCCAAACATGGGCTGGTAGGATGTGTAGATGGGACATGTTGGTCAGTGTGGATGTTGGGCCACGTGTTGTATGACTATGACAGCACAGTCAGAGACCCTTTGGCCACGATATCCTTGCTGAACATGATGCCAAATTAAACTACTCTGCCTGCACATGATCCATATTGCCCCATTCCCTGCATAGCCACGTGCCGATCTAAAAGCCTCCTAAATGCCACCATCGTATCTGCCTCCACCACCACCATCCCTGGTACAAACTGGGAAAAGATGGGAATTTTCCCTAATCTAGCTGCCAGGTTTTAAATGATATCACTATTGCTAGTTTCTTATTGGATCCTAAAAACATTGAATTCTTTAAATTTCAATTCCAATTTAATTATTTGAATTCGGGGACACAATGACGCAGCGGTAGTATTGCTGCCTGACCCGGGTTTGATCCTGACCTCGGGTGCTGTCTGTGCGGAGTTCGTATGGTCTCCCTGTGACTGCGTGGGTTTTACTCCGGCTGCCCCGGTTTCCTCCCATACTCCAAAGAAGTACAGGTTTGTAGGTTAATCGGCTTCAGTAAAAATTATAAATTTGTCCTTCATGTGTAGGAAAGTGCTAATGTACGGGGAGATTGCTGTGGCAAACTCTGTAAAGGCAGCACCCGTAGCCGGGAACATACCCGGGCCTGTGGCACTGTTAAGCAGCAACTCCACCACTGGGCTAATGTGTGCCGCCCCAAATCAGGGAAGGGGAATGCCTGATTAGCCACATTAGAGCTAGTTAGCCTCTGGCTGTAGTCTAGTGATGCTCACAACACCACATTTGTTATAGATATTGCTAACTTTTCGTAAGTAGCTGACTATGCTCCTTATCCTGGCTGAAGACTTTGACTCAGGAAGAACGCACTTGGTTACTCAGTCCTTTTGAGTGTCAATCTTTCCACACATTATTCCTGTTCCCGGAAACTCAAAGGCCTCAAACGAACGGGATCAAAGATTGTGACTCAGGGCAGCAGCCAGAAACTGCAGAGTTTCCACAAATAACTGACCGAAGTCAAGTAAACAGACACGTTAACAAACAAAGATGTGGGAAACTCACAGAGCAACTCTGGCGGCCCAGCAGGCAATTCCTGCTACAAATCTTAAAGAAAGACCCAGTGCTGGAGTAACTCCGTGGGTCAGCAGCATCTCTGCAGAACATGGATCGATGCCGTTTCGGGTCGAGTCCCTTCTTCAGACTCATGTCAGGTTCTGAAGAAGCTGGTCACGGATGCTGTCTGTACGGAGTTTGTACCTTATCCGTGTGACTGCGTGGGTTTTCTCCGGGTGCTCCGGTTTCCTCCCACATCCCAAAAGCATGCGGCTTTGTTGGTTAATTGGCTCCTGTAAATTGTCCCTAGTGTCCAGGATAGAACTAGTGTGAATAGGTGATCGATGGACTCGGTGGGCAGAAAGGCCTGTTTCCATGCCGTAACTCTAAAGCTAAAATCCAAAACGGAATAAATCAGGATGATCCAATGCCTCCTTCTCCCACTGTTTTATTTTTCCTTGACAAGGATTTTTTATTGCATGATCAGTTACAAAATACTACATAAATCAAAATTGCTTGTGCAGTTTGCAAACATCAACCATTAAATGACAACATTGTCATCCATATCCATGACTCACTCGAGCCCCCCGTGGTTCATCAAACGCTCCAAAATTCCCATGGACATGTGGGATATGTGTACAAAATCGTGAAAGGAATAGATTGGGTAGGCACACAGAGTCTTTGCCCAAAGTAGGGGAATCGAAAATCAGAGGACATTGATTTAAGATGAAGGCGGGGGGGGGGGAGGGGGGGGGGGGAAGATTTAATAGAACCTGAGGGGGTAACCTTCTTACACAAAGGGTGGTGGGTGTATGGTACAAGCTGCCAGAGGAGGTAGTTGAGGCCGGTACTATCGTAATGTTTAAGAACAAGTACAAGGGTAGGTTTTGAGGAACATGGGCCAAACGCAGGCTGGTGGGACTAGTGTGGATGGAGCATGTTGGTCGATGTGGACAAGTTGGGCCGAAGATGCTGCATGACTCTGACTCTATGACACCATGTGCTCCCACTCCAGGTCCTCATGGGTAAGTGGCCCTAGAAGAGGGGCAGACAGTTAACGTGGGCAGAAGCCTTATTGTCTCCAGTGGCATGAGTCAATGTGGAAACTCTTCAGGGGTGTTTTAAGGGAGTCTTTAAATCTCTTTTCTCTGCCCTCTACGTGATTTTTCTCCTCCCCCTTCCCCGCCGGCTCTCCACAAAGTAGAAGCTTTGGTACTCTTTGGAATGTCTGAAGAAGGGTCCCAACCCAAAACGCCACCTATCCATGTTCTCCAGAGATGCTGCCTGACCCGCTGCATTACTCCAGCACTTTGTGTTTTTATCACATTCCACCTGCTTCTCGTGTCTCCATTTGTCATAAATTCATAAGTCGTAGGAGCAAAGTTAGGCCATTCGGCCCATTGAGTTTATTCCACGATTCAATCAAGGCTGATCTATTTTTCTTTCTCAACCCCATTCTCCTGCCTTCTCCCAGTAACTTTTGAAGTCCAGTGGAATTGGTTCAAGTCCATTTTCTTAGACTTAAAAGCTGGATACTAATAAGGGTGTTTAGGTGATTTATGTCTAGAGTAACTGTTTTCTGGAGCATGTTATGAACTGGAATATAATCAAGATGTTTGGGTAAAAATAGTAAAGATTAAACAACTTTTCCTGTTGTATTTTGATTCAGTTTCTCGGCTGAATTAACCAGAGCCTATTACAAGTGAACTTTCTGTTAATTTTAAAGAATGTTTCAAAGTCCTAGGTTGTTTTTGCTCAACCCAACCAGGCTTTGCCAGCGTCACAGGATTATACAATTCAGGTCACTGACGCACAGGGAAAATTGTTGCAAACTGATTGCAGTATCTTTTATCGGGAAAGGGATAGGAGACTTGGCAGTCAGGTAACTGGGGGTGAACAGGGTCATTAAAAACACGCAGAGGCTGTCTTGTACCTGCAGTTTCCAGTGGAAACAATCACCCCTACACCAGAAGGAATGGGGCAGCCAAAAGTACAAATCAACCCTTTAGAAAACACCAAACAGAAAACAATGAAAGACAGAACAGAGAAAAAAAGAAAAAATGCCCAAGCTTTCATGGAGACCGGGACCCAGGTTCAATCCTGACCACGGGTGCTGCCCGTACAGAGTTTGTATATTCTCCCCGTGACCGCGTGGGTTTTCTCCGGGTGCTCCGGTTTCTCTCCACACTCCAAAGACCTACAGGTTTTGTAGGTCAATTGGCTTGTGTAAAAAAATGGTAAATTGTCCCGAGTGTGCAGGATAGTACTATATATATATATATATATAAGTTTGCACGTTCTTCCTGTTTCCTCCATGCGTTCTCCCTATTTCTTCCCACATCCCAAAGATGTGCAGGTATGTAGCTTAATTGGCCCTCTGTCAATTACCCCTAGTGCATGAAGAGATAGTTAGATAGACTTTTATCTAAGGTAGGGGAATCAAGAACTAGAGGCCTTTGATGATGCTGGCTGCCTTTTTGAGACAGTGCCTCCTGTAGATTCCTTTGATGATGAGGAGATCAGTACCTGTAATGGACCGGGCAGTGTCCACCAGCTTCTGTAATCTCCTAGGCTTGCTGGAACAGCCAGAAGCAGACACAACACGTGAAAACATTTTTTTAAAGCTTCTGAGATTTGCAAATTATCTTTTTAACATCAGGGCTTAAAGCGTCAGCAGCAGTTTTGGCAAACACCTTCTCTCTCTCGGCCTTATCATTGCAACAGCTGACTGATGCAGAGTTACAGGGATATAGGCAGGGCAGGCAAAACAGCGCATGCTATGCCCCGCCACACAATACATTTATGGGACCTTTGTGATCACAGCAATGCAACTCCTGTAAACTGGAATCTAAAGAGAGTTTCCGTGCTGTATGAACAATGGCACGGTGGCACAGAGGTAGATTCACAGGTTTGATCCTTAGTGTGTAGGATTAAAAGGGTGATCGGTGGGTGAAGGGCCTGTTACTACACTGTATCTCTAAACTAAAGCTGCATTTATTGGCATTTGATGTTTTGTTCTCCAGCTTTGGTTTCAGATAGTGGTAAAAATTTAAAATACTTTTGGTTTTATTCAGAGAAGATCTGGTCTGGGACACACAGCTGGTAGTGCGGTGGGAACTGTGATTAAAAGAGAATTGGAGAGACGGAAGGGGGAGTCATTTACAGGGTATGGGGAGAGAGAGTGCACAGAGAGGGATGGCGCGGTGGCATAGAGGTAGAGTTGCCGCCTTACAGCGCCAGAGACCTGGGTTCGATCCTGACTACGGGAGCTGTCTGCACAGAGTTTGCTTGTTCTCCCCTTGACCGCGTGGGTTTTCCCCAGGTGCTCTGGTTTCCTCCCACATTCAAAAACGTACAGGTTTGTAGGTTCATTTGGCTTTGGTAAAAATTGTCCCTAATGTGTAGGGTAGTGGTAATGTATGGGGTGATCGCTAGTCGCCACAAATCCGGTGGGCTGAAGGGCCTGTTTCCGCGCTGTACCTTTAAACCAAACTAAAGAGGGTAGAAAGAATAGTCTCTTTCTATGGACAAAAGAGACTGCAGATCCTGTAATCTGCAGCAGAAAAATGCTGGAGCAACTCAACGGGTCGAACAGCGTCTGTGGAGGCAGAGGGGTGATGGACTTTGTCCATGGAGCTAATGCACTGCAATGATAATATTCTGGTCTCTGTATCTTCCCTTTTACTCTATCGATTGTACTTGAATTGGAACTGACTGGTATTATCTGGTCTGATTGGATAGCGTGCAAAACAAAGTTTTTCTTTGTACCTCAGTACATGCGACAATAATAAACCTCACCCCAAATCAAGCTATTTGATCTTAAGCATACACTGGAAAGTTAAAGAAACCAGGCGAAGTGTAAATAATCTGGGATATATACAAGGTGTCCCTGGGTTACACCTGATTAGGGACACTAGTACTTACAAATGACCTCCTACAATATGATATATTGTTATTGAATGAAGAAGTCTCATGTAGGTACATACTTGCGATCGTACAGGCAGCATGACTAGTTTCCTCTCTCTGCCCACTTTTAGTAATTGTTCTTTCTTATCAGCTCTATTTGCTTATGATGCCATTCATTACAATATTGTGGAGATATGCTCACCATAGCGATTGCTTTTTTGTGTATTTTCCAACAAAATAGACTTGGACATCTGTAAAAACAGAACCAGCTTCTTACCCTGGTATAGTCCTATATGTACATGTAAATAACACAGGGAGCAAAGTACAGAGTTTTCTCCTTGAACATTGTTAACTTGTTTTGAGAGATAAAAGTACTGGTTCGGTAAGTGCCGTAGATGGATAAGTCAATGTCATAGAGAGTCATAGAGTCATACAGCACAGAAATAGGCCCTTTGGCTCAACTTGCCCATGCCAACCAAGATGTCCCATCTATACAAGTCCCACCAGCCTGCGTTTGACCCATTTAATGTATTTAAAATTTGTTATAATACCTGATAGCGTGTTTAATAGTCATATGTACCAAAATGGAACAATGAATTTCTTATTTGCAGCAGCACAACAGTTTTGTAATCACAGTACTCAGTAGGTAATGTAATAATAAGCAAACTAAAAAAAAGTTCAATAAATGACAAAGCCAATAAAATGCACAAAACAAAACAAAGCCCACAGTCTCCAGTGCAACCCAGACAGTTCATAGTTCAAAGTTTAGTTGGAGTTTGTAGTGTTCAACAGCCTAGATGGTCATTGGGAAGAAGCTGTTTCTGAACTAGAACATCATGCCAACCCTTTCCCCTTGGGTAAAAGATACATTGGCATTAGAGCTCTACCAATTGTCCAAGCTTATAACAGCATTCAAAAGGCACTTGAAAACGTTTAGTTGCATATGGGGCAAACGTGGGCAAATGGGACGAGCTTAGATGGGGCATCTTGTCAGCATAGATGAATTTGGCCAAGGCTTGTTTACGTGCTGTTTGACTATGACTCTATAATATTTAACCCTCAATCAACATTACTGGAACAATCATGCAGTTGTTATCATATTGATATTTATGGGAGATGGTTGTGTACAGATTGTCTGTATAAGACTTTGGAACATCCAGGGCAGTGAAAGATACGATAAATATATAAACCTTACATAATTTTAAATTTTATTTTAATGGCATATTTCACAACAAACTCTGAGAAAATTTGAAACTTTGTGGGTCCAGTCACCAAAATAATCTATTTTCCAGTTTTCCACTTCAAGAAAGTCTTTTTTCAAAGAAATCTGCTATTAAAATTAAGTACCTATGATTCTTAAATTTGGCAAGACCCTCACTCACACTGTTCCGCCTGCTTCCACTCCAAACTTTTTTTCCCAGGAAATGTCAAAGACTAGATGGCATACCTTTAAGGTGAGAGGGCTAGAAACATAGAAACACAGAACAATAGATGCAGGAGTAGGCCATTCGGCCCTTCGAGCCAGCACCGCCATTCAATATGATCATGGCTGATCATCTAAAATCAGTGCCCCGTTCCTGCTTTTTCCCCATATCCCATGATTCCGTTAGCCCTAAGAACTAATTCTAACTCTCTCTTGAAAGCATCCAGTGAATTGGCCTCCACTGCCTTCTGTGGCAGAGAATTCCACAGATTCACAACTCTCTGAGTGAAAACGTTTTTCCTCATCTCAGTCCTAAATTGCCTACCCCTTATTCTTAAACTGTGACCCCTGGTTCTGGACTCCCCCAACATCGGGAACATTTTTCCTGCATCTAGCCTTTCCAATCCTTTAAGAATTTTTTGTTTCTATAAGATCCCCTCTCATCCTTATAAATTCCAGTGAATACAAGCCCAGTCGACCCATTCTTTCATCATATGTCAGGCTCGCCATCCCAGGAATTAACCTGGTGAACTTATGCTTCATAATGTCCTTCCTCAAATTAGGAGACCAAATTTGCACACAATACTCCAGGTGCGATCTCACCAGACCATGTACAACTGCAGTAGGACCTTCTTGCTCCTAAACTCAAATCCTCTTGCAACGAAGGCCAACATGCCATTAGCTTTCTTCACTGCCTGCTGTACCTGCATGCATACTTTCAGTGACTGATGTACAAGCACATCCAGGTCTCGTTGCACCTCCCCTTTTCCTACTGACACTATTCAGATAATAATCAGTTTTCCTGTTCTTGCCACCATAATCTCACATTTATCCACATTATACTGCATCTGCCATGCATCTGCCCACTCACCCAACCTATCCAAGTCACCCTGCAGCCTCATAGCATCCTCATCGCAGCTCACACTGCACCCAGCTTTGTGCCATCCGCAAATTTGGATGTTACATCTAATTCCCTCGTCTAAATGGGGGAAAATAAAGGATATGATCGTTTAAAGGAGATGTGTGGGATAAGTTATTTTATACATGGAGTCATGGGCGCTAGGAATGTGCTGCCAGGGATAGTGATGGAGGCAGATACAATAGTGGCATTTATGAGGCTTTTAGATAAGCATGTTTATATGCATGGAATGGAGGGATGAGGATCATGTGCAGGTAGTGGAGATTAGTTTAACTTGGCATTATGTTCAGCTCAGGCATTGTGGGCCGAGGGGCCTGTTCCTGTGTTGTATTGTTGTACGATAAGGACTGCCTAAGGCTTTTGAAAAGACATGACATAGATCATATGGCACGAAAACAGGCCCTTCAGCCCAACTCACCTGTACTGACCAAGATCTAACCCAGCCCATTTGGCCCACATTGCTCTAAAACTTTCCTGCGTTAAATTCTACTTTGTCAACCGAACTTTAAATGAATTAGACTGGAAGGATTTGTGTAAAATCCAGCAAAAACATCTCGACAAACTTCCTTTTACAAAACTGTCAAAAAACTATTGAAGACTGGATTGTTTTGATGCCACGCTCAAATAAGGCGTCTGAGGGACATTTAAAAATCCCCCCCCCCCCAGTTGAAAATTTATCTGCAAAGCGTGATTTTAAGAATATGAATCTGCCTCGATAGGGGACTGATTGCATCATTTAATTGTGTATTTTCATTCCTTCTATTTATGTTTCAGTCAATGCTTTGGACTTTGCCCCGCACAAAGATGGCGGGCTGCGGCTGCCTCCCGGTATCCAAGGCGGTTGTCAGGGGCGACGGAGCCGGCGAGCCAATGAGGGCGTGGCTTGCGAGGCGGGGTGCGCTGCCCGGGAAGAGGACATGTCTGACTCGGGCCGGGCCTGGGAGCTGGGGATTCCTCGATTTAAGGCTGGCTCCTTACAGCATCCACAGGCTGAGCAGTGCATCAAGGTGAGTATGCACCTAGGAATAAAACCCAGGTACTCCGCTTATGCATCTTGAAATTTTTTATTGTCTACATTTAAAATGTCAGGGGGGGGGAGGGGGAAGGGAGAAGGCCATGTATGGTGTGCTCACCTTGTCAGATCCAGCTGGCAAAAGACTGATGGCCATATTAATCTTGTGCATGCATCTTTCTTTTTTATAAAGGGCCTTGCTGCTTGGCTATTCTTTCGAATGAGATGTTAAACCGGAATGTCTGCCTGCCTTCATGATTAGAGAGACATACATACAGCACAGAAACGGGCCCTTCGACCCGACTCGTCCATGCCGACCAAGATGCCTCATCTAAACTAGTCCCATTTCCTTGCCCCCTATTTCGCTCCCCTATGCCACAGCTGGACTTGTACTTATTTCTCTCCTCTCCTTCTGCCTATATTCCATCTTCTGCCTATCAAAACGCCTGTGTACACCTATTGCCTGCCATGCTTTGTCTCATCCCTCCTCTCCTCCAGCTTTCTTTCCACCCCCCCCTCCCCCCAACAATCAGTCTGAAGAAGGGTCCCATCGTTAAATGTCACCTATCCATGTTCTCCAGGGATGCCACCTGACCTGCTGAATTACTCCAGCACTTTGTCTTTTTTTTGGAAACCAGCATCTGCATTTCCTTGTTTGTACTTCCTCTGGTAGTTTGTTCCATCTATCCATCACCCTCTTGAGAGAATGTGTTGCCCCTCGGATTCCTATTAAATCTCTTCCCACTCGTCTTAAACCTATGTTCTCTGGTTCCCCTACCATGGGTTTAAAAAAAACTCTGTGCATTTACCCAAACTATTACTTTCATGATTTTATACACCTCTATTACATAGAAACATAGAAATTAGGTGCAGGAGTAGGCCATTCAGCCCTTCGAGCCTGCACCGCCATTCAATATGATCATGGCTGATCATCCAACTCAGTAATCCCGTACCTGCCTTCTCTCCATACCCTCTGATCCCCTTAGCCACAAGGGCCACATCCAACTCACTCTTAAATATAGCCAATGAACTGGCCTCAACTACCCTCTGTGGCAGAGAGTTCCAGAGACTCACCACTCTCTGTGTGAAGAAAGTCTTTCTCATCTCGGTCTTAAAGGATTTCCCCCTTATCCTTAAGCTGTGACCCCTTGTCCTGGACTTCCCCAACATCGGGAACAATCTTCCTGCATCTAGCCTGTCCAACCCCTTAAGAATTTTGTAAGTTTCTATAAGATCCCCTCTTAATCTCCTAAATTATGATCCTATTAGATCACCCCCTCAGCCTCCTACACTTCAAAGCATAAAGCCTTAGCCTGCCCAATCTCTCCCTATAGCTCAGGCCCTAGAGTCCTGGCAACATCCTCGCAAATTTTATGATGTGTTTTGACTGCTAACTCTGTGGCAGCACAGTGGCGCTGCAGTAGAGCTGTTACCTCAAAGCAGCAGGGACCCAGGTTCAATCCTGACTACGATTGCTGTTTGTATGGTCTCCCTGTGACTACAAGGGTTTTCTCCAGATGGTCTGGTTTCTTCCCACATTCTAATGGCGTGCAGGTTTGTAGGTTAATTTGTTTCTGTTAATTGCCCCTAGTGTGTAGGATAGAGCAGGAGTATGGAGATTGTTGGGTAGCACGGACATGGTGGGCTGAAGTGCCTGTTTCCGTGCTCTATCTCTGAACTAAATTAGACTATTTTCTTTGATGCTTCAGGGCATTTGCTGTGGTAAGGGTGTGGCATTTTGTCCCAGGGACATAAGGTGCACCATGAGCAATTGTTTCTGAGCGCCTTTTACTCGGTGTTGCAGATAAAAGCTCCCTCGAGTGACTAATTGATGGAACTGCATTAGTTCATTTCATTTCATCTCCCAAATTCTGCAATATCCAATAATGCCCAGTGAGGTTCTTGAACAGATCTAAATTCTTTATTTAAACCACGCACTATTGCTCCCCTGTCCCATTGTAAAATGTGTTACCCTATCCCATTGGGACACCCATCGCTAACTGTGGCCTTGTTTGTGTCTTTATATTTTTGGTTCTTTTTCTTTTGGGGGCGGCACAGTGGCTCAGTGTTGGAGATGCTGCCTTGCAGTGCCAGAGACCAGGGTTCGATCCTGACTGCGGGTGCTGTCTGCAGGGACTTTGTACATTCTCCCTGTGACCACCTGAGGTTTCTGCGGGTTCTCCGGTATCCTCCCACATTCTAAAGACATAGAGGTTTGTAGGTTAATTGGCTTCGGGGTAAAATTGTAAAACTTGTCCCTAGTGTGTAGGATAATCCTGGTGTACATACAGAGTGAACACTGGTCGGTGCGGACTCAGTGGGCTGAAGGGCCTGTTTCCATGCTGTATATCTAAAGTCTAAAGTTCTGCTTTGCGCAGCTGACTATTCATATTGCCAACTTTCTGTATGTAACCTATCCTGGTCAGGTTGTAATCAAGAGTTTATATGGAACCCCACAGTGATACTTTGAGAATGTAGGCTTGGGTTAAAAAGAAACCTGGAACTCAACAACCCAGGTGTGGTGAAAGGACACAAAAAGCTGGAGTAACTCAGCAGGTCTATTGAACTTGATTGTATTTACATAGAGTATATCTGATCTGTTTGGTCAGCATGCAAAACAAAGCTCTTCACCGTACACATGATAATAATAAAGCGAAACATACTGATCTGCAATAATGTGGCACCACTATCACTGATCGACTCTTATCTTGGTGTAACCTCATTAGTGTCTTGAATTATAATCTCCAATGATTCCACCGGGGCAGAAGTAACCAACGATCGAGTGTGAAAGTGGAATAAGTTCATAAGTGATAGGAACATAATTAGGCCATTCGGCCCATCAAGTATACTCTGTCGTTCAGACATGGCTGATCTATCTTTCCCTCGTAACCCCATTCCCCTGCCTTCTCCCGATAACCCCTGACACCCATACTAATCAAGGATCTGTCAGTCTCTGCCTTAAAAATATTAATTGACTTGGCCTCCACAGCCATCTGTGGTAATGAATTTTACAGATTCATCACCCTCATGACTAAAGAAATTCCTCCTCACCTTCCTAAAGGAATGTCCTTTAATTCTGAGGCTATGACCTCTGGTCCTAGATTCTCCCACTAGTGGAAGCACAACAAGGAACTGCAGATGCTGATTAATACCAAAGATAGACACAAAGTGCTGGAGGAACTCGGCGGGTTAGGCAGCATCTCTGGTGAACATGGATAGGCAATGTTTCAGATTGGTTTCCTACTTCAGACCGATTGTAGTGGCGGGGGGGGGGGGTTGAACTGGAAGCTCGAAAAGGCCAGGACAATTCGGGCCGGCTACAAATTACTTCAGCTAGGGAAGAAAGACACAAAAAGCTGGAGTAACTCAGTGGGACAGGCAGCATCTCTGGAGAGAAGGAATGGGTGACGTTTCGGGTTGGGACCCTTCTCTAGACTGTTTAGGGATAAGGGAAACAAGAGATATAGACGGTGATGTGGAGAGATAAAGAACAATGAATGAATGATATGCAAATAATAACGATGACAAAGGAAACGGGCCATTGTTCGCTGTTTGTAGTGTTAAAATTAGAAGCTAGTGTGAATTGGATGGGGGAGGGATAGGGAGAGAAGGAGTGCTGGGGCTACCTGCACTGTGAGAAATCAATATTCATACCACTGAGCTGTAAGCTGCCCAAGCGAAATATGAGATGCTGTTCCTCCAATTTGCGTTTAGCCTCACTCTGACAATGGAGGAGACAGAAAGGACTGTGCAGGAATGGGAAAGAGAATTAAAGTGTTCAGCAACCGGGAGATCAGGTTGGTTCACGCGGGCTGAGCGAAGGTGTTCCGCGAAGCAATCGTCCAGTCTGCGTTTGGTCTGGCTGATGTATAGGAGTCCACATCTTGAAGAACGGATACAATAGACGAGGTTAGAGGAGGTGCAAGCAAACCTCTGCCTATCCTTAAAGGACTGTAGAAATCTCAATGTATGTCTACTTTGAAGAAGTTCTCCTTCCGAACAAAACAGCATCTGCAGTTCCTTCTTACAGATTTTGTCTGCTTCACTGCAAAATCTCCTCAAGGTATGTCTACTTTGATGAAGGTCTCCTCTTTCCGAAGCTCCAGAGAGGCTGCCTGTCCTGCTGAGTTACTCCAGCTTTTTGGGTCTATCTTTGGTTTAAATCGGCATCTACAGTTCTTTCTTACACACTTCAGATAGGGAGGATCCCGGACAAGTCAATTGTTGGCTAGTGACGGCGTGATCCTAAGAAGGAACTATGGAACTGTTAACTGACTTTTTGTGGAGGAAGGGGAGTGAGAGCAAGGGGTGTTTATAGAAGAGTGTTGATAGAAGTTACCTAAAATTAGAGAAATCCATGTTCATACCACTGGGTTTTAAGCTCCCAGATCAAATGCGAAATTTCGGCTCAGCTACTCACTGGAACAACTGTGTTGTGTTTTCATTTAGATCGGAGCATGACGCTGATCAAAGGAAGCTTCACCTATTCCAGCGGTGAGGAGTATCATGGCGAGTGGAAGGAAGGTAAGTCATTCTCTCTACACTTTATTCCTCTGTGGCTCGCAAAGGGTGTCTCGGGTGGCTTGTCTCATTCAATTGAACTACCTGGTCAATTTAGAGATACAGTGTGGAAATGGGCACTTCGCCCCACCGAGTCCACGCTGACCAACCATCACCCAGTACACTAATTCTACCCTAACACTAGGGTGGCGCAGCAGTAATGTTGCTGCCTCACAGCGCCGGAGACCCGGTTTGATCCTGACTACATGTGTTGCTTGTGTGGCGTTTGTACGTTCTCCTTGCGACCACCTGGATTTTCTCTGGTTGCTTTAGTTTCCTCACACGCTCCGAAGACGTACATGTTTGTAGGTTAATTGGCTTTGGTTACATTTTAAATTGACCCTATTGTCTAGGATAGTGTTAGTGTACATGGCGACCGCTGGTCGGTGTGAACTTGGTGGGCCGCAGGGCCTGTTTCTGCACTGATCTGTAGAGTCTAAGGACAATTCATAAGTGCCAGATACCCAGGTTTGATCTGATCTTAGTGGCTATATACGTGAAGTTTGCACATTCTCCCTGTGACCACGTGGGGTTCCTCTGGGAGCTCCTGTTTCCTCCCACATCTCAAAGGTGTGTGGCTCTGCAGATTAATTTTCCCTCTGTAAATTATCTCTCGTGTGCAGGAAGTGGATGAGAAAATGGGATCCCATCATCTCAGTCCTAGAGTCATACAGTATGGAAACAGGCCCTTCGGCCCAACTTGCCAATGCCGACCATGATGCCCCATCTACACTAGTCTCACCTGCCTGCGTTTGGCCCAAACCTTCAAAACTTTTCCTATCCATGTAGCTGCCAAAATGTCTTTTAAATGTTGTCATCTCTCCCTGTTCCAGTAATCAATAGCTCTTCCACAAGGCTATTCAAAAGTTTGCCCACTCAGGCATGCCAGTTATTGCATCAACTAATATTACATAACATCTATTGTACTTTGCACTCTCGAGTTCCAGTTCCGGTTCCTATCGCACCCCGTCGGTGACTCAGCAGTTACACTCTCCCTGCTGAGTCAGAACACAAAGTCCCATTCCAGACGGAGCAGCACAAAATCTAGACTCGCTCTCCCAGTTGCAGCACCCACGTGAATATTAGAGTCTCAGCAGGCATGGAGGCACAGAGATACAGTGCAGATTTTGACCACTTTGAACCCATGACCACTAACCATTCTTTAACGTTTCATTTCATTTAGTGATACAGCGCGGAAACAGGCCCTTTGGCCCACCGAGTCCGCGCCGACCAGTGATCCCCGCACATTATCTATCCTACACTCACCAGGGACAATTTACAATTTAACCAAGCCAATTAACCTACAAACCTGTCCGTCTTTGGAGTGTGGGAGGAAACCGGAGCACCCGGGGAATACCCACGCAAGTCACGGGGCGAATGTACAAACTCCGTACAGATGAGCACTGGTAGTCAGGATCGAACCTGGGTCTCTGGCGCTGTAAGGCGCAACTTTACCATTGAACCACCGTGCTACCCTACAGAGATACAGCACAGAAATAGGCCATTGACCACCATCCCTCCTTTTACACCAATCTGACACTAACCCAATTGTTTTATTATCTCCACCTTCTCAACTTAATTTATTTTAGAGATACAGCATGGAAAAGGCCCTTCGGCCCATCGAGTTCACACCGATCATCAATCACCCGTTCACACAGTTCTATCATATCTCACTTTGTCATCAACTCCCTACACACTATGGGTAATTTACAGAGGGCAGTTCACCTACAAAGCTGCATATCTTTGCGATGTAGGAGGAAACCTTGATTAGTGAGGGTGTCAAAGGTTGTGGGAAGAAGGCAGGAGAATGGGGAAAAATAAATCAGCCATGTTCGAATGGCGAAGCAGACTGGCCTAATTCTGCTCCTATGTCTTGTTATCTTATGAAACCGGAGCACAGGGAGAATGTGCAAACTCCACATGCCTTTGGCGTGTGGGAGGATATCCATACAGTCGCAGGCAGAACATGCAAACTGCACGCAGACAGCAGCTGAGGTCAGGAACGAACCTGGGTCTCTGGCGCTGTGAGGCAGTGACTCTACTAGTTGCGCCGCTGTGCAGGAAGTTTCTATGTTGTTACAGATGTCCCACACAGTAATTCACAGCCTGGCGTACTTACTGAGGTCATCCTCACTGTGATTTTTTTTTTTTCCTTTTCTCTCTCCGTTGCTCCAGGTCGACGACAGGGGATCGGACAGCTGAGGTTTGCGGACGGCAGCAGCTACGTGGGCCAGTTTGAAAATGGCCTGTTCAGTGGCCGCGGGACACTGGCCTTCTCAGACGGCTCGAGGTAAGAAGCCCCTCGCGCACCTATGCTAGTCAAAAGGGATTACCACCTGGACTTCACATGGAAACGGGCCCTTTGCCCAACTATGCCAACATATGCTAGTTGGACTTCACATTGCACTAAACATTATTCCCTTTATCATGTATCTGTACACTATGGATGGCTTGATTGTAATCCTGGATTGTCTTTCCACTGACTGGTTAGCACGCAACAAAAGCTTTTCACTGCACCTCAGTACATATGACACCAAACGGAACTCTAAACCTTTCCTATCATGTACCTGTTTTAAAATGTTGTTGTTGTAGCTAGCTCGTTTCATATACCCACCACCCTCTGAGTTGGAAAAATTGCCCCTCAGCTTCCTATTAAATCTTTACTCTCTCACAAACCTGTGTGCTCTGGTTCTTGATTCCCCTAGGAGAAAAACTCTGTGTGTTCACCTTATCTATTCCTCTCATGGTTTTATGCACTGTTTCAAGATCACCCCTTAGCCTCATGCTCTCCAATGAATAATGTCCAAGCCTTCCCAACCTCTCCATATTGCTCTGGCACTTGAGTCCTGGCAACATCCTCCACTTGTGCAAAGCCTTCTGCTTGCTGACCTCTAACCGGAACAAAAGGAGTGCCTTGCCTTTTATAATGCCTTTTCAAAACCAATGTAGTACTTTCAGAAGCTTGGTTGCTGATGTACATCAATAGACACAGGAACTAACATAAATACCACAAGTTCCCTCATAGCAATGTGTCAATGTCTGCATGTGCGTGCGAGTGCCATCCTTTGACGTAACTATTGTTTGAGTATAAACAGCAGTTTGGACCTTTTGCGTTAAATGGGTTTTCATAAGTCTTAGGGACAGAATTATGCCATTCGGCCCATCAAGGCTCCTCCACCTTTGATTTATGACTGATCTAACATTCCCTTTCAAGCCCTTTCTTCTGGCTTCTTCCCTTAACCGTTGACACCCTTACTCATGGGCAGCACAGTGGTGCAGCGGGAGAGTTGCTGCCTTACAGCACTTGCATTGCTGGAGACCCAGGTTCGATCCTGACTACGGGTGCTGTTTGTATGAAGTTTATACATTCTCCCCTTGACCGTGTGGGTTTTCTCCGAGATCTTCCGTTTCTTCCCACACTCCAAAGACACACAGGTTTGTGGGTTAATGGCTTGGTAAAAGTGTAAATTGTTCCTAGTGTGTGCAGGTAAGATAGTGTTAATGTGCGGGGATCACTGGTCGGCATGGACTCGGTTGGCCGAAGGGCCTATTTCTGCGCAGTATTTCTACACTAGACTAAACTGTTTTAGTATCTGTCAATCTCCGCTCAAAAAATTGTCCTTCTGTGCGGTAATCTCTATGGATTGGGTGATGGTTGGTGGGAGGGAAACAGAATGAGGGGACAATGGCTAATTGAAGCAAAGCTAACTGACCCTCCAACTATGTAGGAAGGAACTGCAGATGCTGGTTTAAATCGAAGGTAGATGCAAAATGCTGGAGCAACTCAGTGGGTCAGGCAGCATCTCTGTGGAGAAGGAATGGGTGACGTTTCCGGTCTAGACCCTTCAGACTGAAACGTTTCGCCCATTCCTTCTCTCCAGGGGTGCTGCCTGACCCGCTGAGTTGCTCCAGCATTTTGTGTCTACCTCTTGACCGTCCAACTGCTTTCCTCCACCTTGCACACCACAACTGTTATGGCTTCCATCTGCCTTCAGGTACGAGGGGGAGTTTGTCCAGGGGAAGTTTCAAGGAGTCGGAGTCTTCACTCGATGTGACGGGATGAAGTTTGAAGGAGAGTTCAAAAATGGACGCGTGGAAGGATATGGTAAGGAGTGATTTATCTGCAGGATCCTGGTTACATTTTAAAAAAAAATTCACTGGGAGTCAGACTAGCCTCCCTTGGCTAAACCTGTCAAAGAACATGATCTCCCAGCCCAAACTGGCTACTGACTTGGTGCTGACACAAACCCATCTAATTCTGCCTGTTGCCATTTGAGCTTATTTTTTGTTAATTTTTGTGATATATAATGATTTAATAATTGAACTTTCTTAAAAAAATGGTGGTCGTCTTTTGACCTTCAGTAGTGTGGCAGTGGTGGTGCAGTTGACCGGTCCTTGGTGGTTTGGGGGGGGGGGGGGGAGGAGAATAGGATGTAATAAACTTGGTTTGATAGTTGGAGTAAAGCAATGGATCAGGCAGCATCCCTGGAGAACATGGATAGGTGACATTTTTGGAAGTTTGAGGAAGTGTCGTGACCTAACACGTCACATATCCATGTTCTCCAGAGATGCTGTCTGACCCGCTCAGTTGCTCACTTTGTGCCTTTTTTTTTGTAAACCAGCATCTGCAGTTCCTTGTCTCTAATTTAGGTTTAATAGTTGTTGTTCAAAATAAAAATATTCAACCCACCCTCAAAGCTCAGCTAGAAATGGATTTGGAATGAGTGAGACTTCATGTTGGTTGGGCTTTGTCTCAATGTGTTTCCTGATAACCCCTTCAAACCAAGACCCTGGCAGACAAGATTGTACTGATTGGTGGGGCAAGCTTGAAGGGCTAATTTCTTAAGCTCTTAACACTTTGGGTCCTTGAGAACCAGAAAGAGTGAACAGATGGAGTTTAGAATAATGGTGCAAGTCAGTCTGTAGAGAAGTCACTCGCCACCTTTTTTAGTTAGTTAGCTTAATTTATTGTCACGTGTACTGTGGTACAGTGAAAAGCATTTGTTGTGTGCTAACCAGTCAGCGGAAAGACAATACATGATTACAATCGAGCCGTCCACAGAATACAGAGACATGATAAAGGCAATAACGTGAATAACGTTTTGTGCAAGATAAAGTCCGATTAAAGATAGTCCGAGGGTCTCCAGTTTTTATTAATGACAAAGCTGCAATTCTCTCTCTAGCAAAGCTTGTGATGAAAGAAATAACATTGAGGGTAGGCGTTTGGCTTACTAACACAAAAATAAGTAAATGAGAATAGTATAGAAACGAGGAACTGCAGATGCTGATTTATGATAAATAGTCACAAAGTGCTGGAGTAACTCAGCGGGACAGGCAGCAACTATGGAGAACATGGATAGGTACATTTTGGGTTGAGTCCCTTCTTCAGGCTGAAAGGTCACCCTTTCTTTCAGTCCCGAAACGTCACCCATTCCTTCTCTCCAGAGATGCTGCCTGGCCCTCTGAGTTACTCCAGCACTGTGTGTCCTTCTTTCCCCATTGTTGTACCTTATTCCTTGAAGCTGTGTGTCACTGGACTTAAGTCAGGTGTTGTTCTTTCTCCCAGGGCTGCTGATGTTTCCTGATGGGTCTCACGGTCACCCCAGAAATGAGGGCATCTTTGAGAACAACAGGCTGTCCAAGCGGGAGAAGTGTCAAGCTGTGATTCAGAGAGCGCAGGCAAGTGCGAAGACCGCACGGGGCCTCTCCCTTTAACTGCTTCCCCACATGAAACATCCATCTTTTATGCTTGCCGTGTCTGTGGAAGAAACCAGCAAGGCTGGGTTTGAGCTGCGAATTGTTGAATTCAATCTTGTGGTGATGCTATTTATTCTCCTCCCCCCCCGCCCCCCTGTTCCTCATTCTCTGTCAGTCCTACCAGCTCTGGTTGGATTTGTGCAGGTAGCTGAAGACTGCCCGCAGCTGGGCGCAGGTAGGAAAGTCTTTGCATTTGATAGGCTCGCTAATCTTGAGGTGCCAAATTAAGGCCTCACCTTCATTTGAAGATGCAGATACAGCATGGAAACGGGCCCTACGGCCCACCAAGCCCATACCAACTCATTCACACTAGTTCTATGTTATCCCACTTTTGCATCCACTCCTTACACGATAGGGGGAATTTACAGAGGCCACAGACCCATATGTCTTTGGATGTGGGAGGAAGCCGGGGAAAACCCACGTAGTCACAGGGAGAACGTGCAAACGCCACACAGATAGCACTGGTGCGCCACTGTGCTGCCCTCTGAACTGGCGATGTTCAAACCTTGCATGGCAACACACCTGACTTGATCCTTGGAGATAGTGATCAGGCATTGGAGAGTGGTTTCTGACCACTGGATTCTTGGCCTTTGACCTGCTCTTAAATTCATACCAAACTTCGTGGGAGAATGTCCATAAGTCATAGGAGTAGAATTAGCCCATTCAGCCCATCGAGTCTACTCTGCCATTTCATCATTACTTATCTATTTTTCCTTCTCAACCCCATTCCTCTCTCTGAAACCTTTGACACCCTCATTAAACAAGAACCTGTCAATCTCCACTTTAAAAATACCCAATGACTTGGCCTCCACTGCTGTCTTGTGGCAATGAATTCCAGATTCACCACCCTCTGGCTAAAGAAATTCTTCCTCATCTCCTTTTCTAAAGGGACGTCCTGTACTTTTATGAAAGGAGATGAGGAAAAGAATGTCTCCCCAGATTATTTCTGCCAGCTTGCAGAACGCAATACCACTTTCGTTGAGTGGCCCACTCTACCAAGACCTTGCAGTATTTTGTACACCTCAACATGACGCTATTCTCGACCTGCGCTGACCCAGTAAAAGATTGGTGCTTGCAGCTTAGTGTTTTTATTTAAGATTTATCCATTCGACAGCCGCACTAGAGCAGATCTTTCCAGTGTGTGGCTTCTCAAGGACCAAACCAGATAACCCTCGCAATAACGAATGTAGAACAAAGTCCCGGGCTTGGTAGGAAGGATATCTCGGAGTTGCCAACTACCAAATGTATCTTGTCCAATCTCACTCACTAATCTCTCCTTCTGAGGCTTTGGGTTATAGAGCTATGCAGCACCGAAATGGGCCCTTCGCCCGTGTTGGCATACAGGACTAGTCCCATTTGGCCCATTGCGTTTTAGACCTTCCTATCCAGTCAGTGTGAAGAAGGGTCCCGACCAGAAACCTCACCTGTCCATCTTCTCCAGAGATGCTGCCTGACCCGCTGAGCAACAGCACTTTGTATCTTTTGTCCATTTGTGTGCAAGTTGCATTCCTAGGTTAACACAACGTACAACAGTACAGCACAGAAACAAGCCCTTCGGCCCACGACATGTGCTGAACAGATAGCATTGCCTTTATTTCTCGTGTCCAACCCTCCCACCCCACCGCTCCATAATTGAATTGTTATTCTTGAAGTCCAATGCACCCAGTCCATTCCCTCCGTATCTGTCCCACTCTGAAACCTCATACCGCTCCTGACATTATGACTCCATCGCAGATCAGTTTCTCTCCGCGCTGTTACCTGTCTGGAGCCGGAACAACCCGCCCTCCACCCCTCCTCAATGTGAAGTGTGTCGGATCATGTTGCCCCGTGAGTCAATAGTTTCACCGGTTATCATGTATTATCTCAGCGTTGAAACGCTTGCCAAGAACCAAATGAGTGTTTGGCACGACTTGCCGAAATTGGTTGAGACCCAGCACAGTGTAACATCAAAGGTTAGCCTTGCTGTGATCCAGTGTTCCGTGCGAGTATGCTTTTTATTTTGTTGCAGTATTTGAGCAGCCCCATGAAGCTGCTGGCTTTGGAGCAAAGCTGAGAAGTATTTCCATTAAAACATGCAGTATTGACAAACCAGAATCTCACTGGGGGTTTACCTAGAAGCCAGTAAGACACCGAGATCGCATTCCTTCCCCCCCCCCCCCGAGAAGCAAGTTGTTACTTTATTCTCCAAGGAGTAGACTTGATGGGCCGAATGGTGTCGTTATGCTCCTATCACTTATGGCCTTATGACCCGGTGTGAATTCACCCACCGCAGGAACCCAGGAGACATCGCCTTAAGTATGAGAATGAACAGTCAGTGGGGATACTTTTTTCTTTTGCAAATGGCACCAAAATATGGCGCCGGGTGCAAGCATATCTGTGTAGTGCATACGTGACAATAAAGAACCATTGATGCATCCTGCACTACCATTACCTCTTCCCTCTCCCTCTCCAGGCCATTCACACTCCCACGTTCCATGTTTAAGATCATGCACAAAGGGCGGTTCTAGGTTAAATTCGGGCCAGTCCGGGTAAGGTAATTCCATTCCTGAAGCCACCTGATTGATTTTCACGACAAGTTTGTAGCTTCCATTGCAGGGGCTTCTGTTACCAGGTTGAATCATTTGTAGATAAATCCAGCAGCTCTTGTGGTGGGATTCAAACTATTGCCACCAGACCAGTAGTTCAAGCCTCTGGGTGCTAGTTTACCAGATAACTTGTCAATCCTATCACAAAAATACCTCTTCCGTTTGAGTGTGGAGCAAACCATACGATCAAAAAAAGACACACAGTGCTGGAGTGACTCAGTAGGTGAGGCAACATTTCTGAGGCATATGAATAGGTGATGTTTTGGGTCAGGACCCTTCTTCAGACTGATCGTGGTGAGTGCCGGGGGGGGTGGGTGGGGGGGGGGGGCAAAGAAAGTCCCCCCCCTCCCCCACCCAATCAGTCTGAAGAAGGGTCCCAACCCAAACTGTAACCCATCCACATTTCCCACATGTGTTGCCCGACCTGCTGACTTACTCCAGGATTTTTGTTTGGAAACCAGCATCCTCAGTTCCTTGTTTCTCCTAAAGCATATGATCAGTCTGGGTGGGAGTGGGTGTGATTTGGGGGAAGGGGAAGATTTTGGTGGCGGCTTAATTTTAAAAGGGAGTCTGATGCCTTAACTGTGGGAATACCAATTGATGTGGGGTATGTGATAATGAGAGACAATTGGCAAAGCATCTTCTGTCGAATGTAAACCAGTCAGTGGCAGCTTTTTGAAGCGGGCTTCTTTTAATTGTGAATTTTATAAAGTCTGAAATTGGCAAAGTGCTTAATTTCAAGTAACGTTGTTTTGCTGCTGCTGTTTATTGTGCCTTTTTGTTTTGCCTTTGGATGCAGTGAAGTTAAAACCTGTGGCTGAATGTGTTAGAATAGGAACATTTCTCCCAATCTGTTTGGATGTGAACGCAGTGTAGATGAGGTGGAATAGGACATTTCGGACCTTGGGTTCTGGATATTCTACACTGGGATTTCTTCACCTCTTCTTTGGGTGTGTTGTTTGTTCATTAGCGGAGATTTATAGGTGTGTTTGGTCAAAAGCTCCACTATCATTGTAACATGGGGCTATTAAAATGGTGGAAGATGCCTTCATGGTAGTTCTAATGAATGGTTTATTAATGTAATGAAAAATATCGCCAGTGGGTGGTAATTCAGATCACCATCCGAATCTTACTGGCGGAATGAGACTTGAATTCTGTCCATACATTTGCTGTATGTCTTTCTATTCCTGTTGGCAGATCTGTTGTATTTGATCTGTGCCCTGTTAGCCCAGTCTTGGGGGTTCTGAAATTGCTTTCTGTACTTTGTAATCGATAGTTTTTAACCCCTTTGCCATTAACCAGTTTTCCTTTCACTACCAGATTGACCTGTGACTCTCTCACCACGTTCCAATAGAGCACAAAGTGCTGGAGTAACTCAGTGGGTCAAGCAGCATCTCTGGAGGACACTGATAGGTCACATTCCAGGTCAGGAGTCTTGTTCTTCAAGACTGAGGATATCAAAACTGGAAGAAGGGCCCTGAACAAAAACATCACCTATCCATGCCCTCCAGAGATGCTGCCTGACCTGCTGAGTTACTCCAGCACTTTGTGTTTTGCGCAAGTTACCAACATTTCCTGTCTCTTGTGTCACCGCACTCCACTAACCTGACTTCAATGTTCTTTCCATTTTCATTGGGTGTGTGTCTCTGGCTCGTGTCTGCCTTTGTCTGTCTGTCTGTGTGTGTGTGTGTGTCTCTCTGGCGCATGTCTGCCTTTGTGTGTGTGTGTGTGTGTGTGTGTGTGTCTCTGGCTCATGTCTGCCTTTGTGTGTCTGTCTGTGTGTGTGTATGTCTCTGGATCGTGTTTGCCTTTGTGTGTGTGTGTGTGTGTGTGTGTCTTGTGAATGTGTGTGTGTGTGTGTGTGTGTGTGTGTGTGTGTGTATCTCTGTCCACTCATTCATTCACTTTTTCTCACACACATTCTTGCTCTCTCCATTTTCATTGATTTGTGTACCACTCATTTAATTTGGGTATTGTGGCCTTTCTTCACCTTAACTTTCCCATCCTTTCTTCACCTTGTTTTTCTCTGAGTTGGGGGAACCCCAAATGTATAATTGTGTTGCTGCTGTAATCTATAACAGCTACACTAACCTGGTTGATTTATAATTTTTAGCCATTGTTCTAAAAGGGCTGGATTCCTTTTAATGTTTGCAAGTGCTGCTTTAGTCCCGTGTTCCAGCGTGATGTGAAGCAGGCAGGGAAACTCATTAACCATGACTACCAAACTCAATCGAGCTAATACAGAATGTCGGTCAAGGTGAAACATGGTGCTTTCCAATTACTTGACTATTTATTTTTACGCCTTCAGTATCTGTGAAGAATTGTGTATTTTCTTGCACATTTAACGAATAAGGGACAATAATCTCCTGGAATTGTATTAATGTCACATTCTTACATGGGCTGCCTTTTTATTAAAGTCTTATTTTTCAAGTGCGATTAAATATTTGTTGTGATTACAAACTGGTTTGTTCAAATAATGCAATAAATGTGTGCTCTACTAATGACTTTTCTATCTTTTGCCTCTTCTTTGTAGAAACTCTATCCTTCAGTGGGTCAAGGGTGCTGATATAAATTGTTTACAGTGGGATGAATATACTAAGGAGATTATCGCAGAACTTGCTCCCTTATTCTTGCCATCAACTGATCAGTGGGTTAGAACAGAATAAAGCTCCCTGTACACTTCCTCCATTTAGCTTGTTTGAACCTTCAGGAATTCTTGCAAATAAGTGTAACATTACCATTTTTAGTTTAGAGATACAGTGTGGAAACAGGCTCTGCGCCCCACACTGACCAGTGATCACCCCGCACACTAGCACCATCCTACACACTAGGGACAATTTATAAGTTTTACCAAAGTCAATCAAGCTACAAACCTGCACATCTTTGGAGTGCGGGAGGAAACCGGAGCACCCGGAGAAAACCCACACGGGAGAACGTGCAAACTCCGTACAGACAGCACCCGTGGTCAGGATCGAACGTGAGGTGCTGTGAGGCTGCAACTCTGCGACTGCGCTGCCCTAAATGTTCCTGCGCTGTACGGTTATATTTTGATACTGGAAATAATATGCAATTAAACTAAGTGCAATGTGGTAATTCTCCACTTTGCAGACAAAGCCGAGGGTTGGTAGGAACAATGGTTTACGGAGTTAAGGGGAGATGAAGTGCACTTGATTAAGGAATTAATAGATTGATGTTTTCAAGTAAAGTGGAAGCATAATTCTTTCTGAATCCCAAGATTTCAGAGAGTGCCGGTGGGCAAGGTTACAGCCAGCCGTTGGATGTGAAGTCTTTCCGTAACTCACTCCTCTCTGCTTCCGTTAGGGGTAAGAGCGGAGTGCGGCAGGAGCCTCCGTAATATCCAAACCATTCCATCGCTTCCTTCAGGGCTGCGATACCAAACTTGCGTGTAATCTGCGGGAAATAATGTCTATTAGATCACGTCTTAGACCTGGGTGATGAAACGTAAACCAAAGTAGTTAGATTTAATGTTTGAGTCTGAAGAAGGGTTTTAACCCAAAACATCACCTATTCCTCTTTTCCCCAGAGATGCTGCCTGACCCACTGAGTTACTCCAGCATTTTGTGTCTATCTTTGGATATATATTTGATGTATTTTGTTTATTTTTACTTTAATTTAGAAATACAGCAAGAAAAGGGGCCCTTTGGGTGGCACAGTGGTAGAGTTGCTGCCGTACACCACCAGAGATGCAGATTCAATCCTGATTATGCCTGTATGGTTTGTTTGTACATTCTCCCTGTGTCTGTGTGGGTTTCCTCCAGGTTTCTCCTACGCTCCAAAGAAGTTCAGGTTTGTAGATTTATTGGCTTCGGTAAAATTGTAAATTGTTCCCAGTGTGTAGGATAGTGCTAGAGTATGGGGCGAACGCAGGTGAGCGTTGTCTTTGTGTTATCTCAGTAGCTCCAAATGACTCCACACCGACCATCGATCACCTGTTCACACTAGTTCTAAGTTATCCCACTCTTGCATCCACTGCCAACACACTAGGAACAATTTACAGAGGGCCAATTAACCTACAAACCTGCACATCTTTGGGATGTGGGAGGAAGCCAGAGCACCCGGAAGAGACCCATGCAGTCACAGGGAGACCTTGCAAACTCCACACAGACATCCACCTGAGGTCAGGATCGCACCTGGGTCTCGAGCTGTAAGGAAGCAGATGCTCCACTGTGCTGTGAATGTGGCCGAACACTGGAATAGATGGTCTGAGCTGTACTAACCGCTGCGTTTGGCTCGATCAGCCTGTACTGAAGTTCCTGAGCGTCCTTCCACTGTCCAGTCAGGCAAAGCTTTTCCAAATTACACAGCGGCTGTCCGAGAACATTAGCCAAAGCGCACACTCCACCCACAGCACCTGCGACAATAAAAAAATAAACTATAACGGCAGGAAAATTAGTGATGGATTGAAAGATACAGCAGAGAAAAACAGGCCCTTCAGCCCATGTCGACCATCGATGACCCATTCACACTTGTTCTATGTTATCCCACTTCCGCATCCACTCCCTGCACACTAGGGGCAATTTACAGAAGGTCAAATAAGCTGGGAAGCCGCATATCTTTGGGATGTGGGAGGAAACCGGAGCGCCCGGAGGAAACCCACGCAGTCACGGGGAGAATGTGCATACTCCACACAGACAGCACCCGAGGTCATGAACTAACCCGGGTTTCTGGCGCTGTGAGGCAGCAAATCTACCGCTGCGCCACTCTACTGTAAATGGAGAATACATTACACTACTGCACTGATCCTAGGTTTCCTACATATTTAATTACTTTTGAAATAAATTTGATTTCGACTTTAGAGATAGAGTGGAAACAGCCTCTTCGGCTCACCAAGTCTGCACCAACCAGCAATCAACCCGTACACTAGCACTATCGTACGCACTAGGGACAATTTACAGAAGCCAATTAACCAACAAACCTGTACGTCTTTGGAGCTTGAGAGGAAACCAGAGCACCTGGAGAAAACCCACATTGGAGAACCTACGAACTCCGTACAGACAGCACCCATAGTCGGGATCAAACCCGGGTTTTTGACGCAGTAAGGCAGCAACTCTACAGCTGTGCCACTGTGCCACCCTTCATTTGTGGACTGGTTCTCACATAAAACTATAGCAGGCATACGTTTTTTTTGCTCTGATCTACCCATTTCCCCTACTCACCTATTGAGTAAGCAGCAAGGAGATATCCAGCAGATCCAGCCAGCAACTGGAAATCCTGCTCCCGAGTTTTGTGGACAATCAGTGCCATTCTTGTAACCTTGAGGAAAGGGTAAGAGTTTACAGGTGGACAGGAACAAAGGAGATGACGGCGGGTGGTGGCCTTTGCCTGCTCCATCACAGATACTGACCTGCCCGCCATCGAAGGGAGCTACATGAACCATAGAGTGTGGAAACATGCCCAACTAGCCCACTCCAACCAACATGCCCCATCTACAATAGTCCCACCAGCCTGCGTTTGTCCCATATCGTTCTAAACCTATCCTAGCCATGGGCCTGTCTAAATGTTTTTAAATGTCGTAATAGTACCTGCCTCAACTACCTACTGGGCCCCATAGCAGGAGCGTCCACGTCGCAAAGCTGGAAACTGGAAATATCCTGAGCTAATTCTGCCACCACCATCATCTATTGTGACAAGTGATGGCTTCCACTGATTGTCGCCGGAAGCTTGCGTCCTTTTCAGGACGGACGATGACAGCGAGGCCAACATTTGTAACAAGATGGACACGAAAAGAACTACCCACCACTCATTGAGTTAAAAAAAAAATTAAAAAAAGGTTGCCCCTCATGTCAAATATTGCCCCCCCCCCCCCCCCCCCCCCCACCCTCCCTCACCTTATGCCCACGCCCCCTGGTTCTTGACTACTAAACGCTGCCTCAAAAAGGCAGCCAGTAGCATCAAAGACCCACACCATCCCGCCACGCTCTCATCCCGCTGCTACTATCAGGAAGAAGGTGCAGGAGCCTGAAAACCATGACCGCCAGCTTCCAGCTTCTTCCCAGCAACCTTCAGGCTCTTGAACACCGCACAAAACTAACCTCGTGTATGATTTTCTATGGACTATGGATGCACAAAATACCTTTTTTATTTGCACTAATATTGTGGTTATTAATTCATTTTATTTATTATCTATGTATCTTTTACTGGCCTGTTATGCTGCTGCAAGTAAGAATTTCATTGCTATAGATCACAGTGTGGAAACAGGCCAAGGGGCCCAACTTGCCCACACTGACCAACATGTGCCGTCTATACTAGTCCCACCTGCTTGCATTTGGCATATATGCCTCTAAACCTTTCCTGTCCATGTACCTGTCTAAATGTTTCTTAAACGTTGCGATAGTACCTGCCACAACTACCTCCTCCAGCAGCTCGTTCCGCACACTCACCACATTTTGTGTAAAAAAGGTACCCTTCATGTTCCTATTAAATCTTTCTCCCCCCTCACCCTAAAACTATGTCCCCTGGTTCTTGATACTCCTCCTCCGAGCAAGAGACTGTGCGTTGACCCAATCTATTTCCCTCATGATTCCCTCACCTCGATACGATCACCCCTCATCCTCCTGCGCTCCAAGGAATAGAGTCCTTGTCCTGCTCAACCTCTCCCTATAGCTCAGGCATTCGAGTCCTGGCAACATCCTCTTAAAATAACTTGGTTCTTGAGCTGCCAGTCACACAGCGAGCTTCACCGCACGTAAGGCATGGCTTAGAGCAGATCACACAGCAAACAACAGTCCACCAACCAATAATCAGATGTCTCCAATTCATGCACCTGACATCCGGCTTGTGTCGATGGACACAAAGTGCTGGAGTAACTCAGCTGAGATATTGCCTGACCCATTGTGTTAGTCCAGCACCGTGTGTCTATTTTTGGTATAAACCTGCATTTGTATCTTTGTTTCCACCAGAAGGGTCCCGACCCAAATGTCACCTTGTTTCTCTACCAGGTCGTGACTCTTCTACAATCGCCTTGCTATTGACATCTTCACCTGCACCCAGATGCAGTGGAAAAGCTTTGTGGGTACCAAGAACTGCAGATGCTGGTTTACAATTAAAAAGGCGCAAAGTGCTGGGGTAACTCAGCGGATCAGACAGCATCTGTGGAGAAAAGGAATAGGTGACGTTTTGGGTCGGAACCCTTTTTCAGACCTGAAGAAGGGTCTCAACTTGAAACGTCACCTATTTATTTTCTATAGAGATGCTGCCTGACCTGTTGAGTTACGCCAGCATTTTGTGTCTATATTCTGGGAAAACAAGGAGACGGGTTGGACCTTGCACGGGGGAAATTGATGGTTCCCAACTCGTAAGGTCATCTATCCACGTTTTCCACAGATGCTGCCTGAACCGCTGAGTTACTCCAGCACTTTGTGACTTTTTTTTGTGAAATGGGTTTGCCCTGCCTGCGATCGGGACAAATCATGCCATACACAGTGCAAAAGAGAGTATAAACAGAAGTTTAAGCAAATAGATAGAAATACAGGTGGAATAAAATACAGCATCTACAGGTTTCACGCTGCCTCAGCAAGGCCACCAGCATAATCAAGGACTAGTCTCACCCCGGTCACTCCCTCTTCTCCCCTCTCCCATCAAGCAAGAGGTACAGAAGTGTACAAATGCACACCTCCAGATTCAGGGACAGTTTCTTCCCAGGCAACTGAAGCATCCGACCAACAACTAGACAGCGGTCCTGGCCTCCCATCTACCTCATTGGAGATCCTCAGGCTATCTCTACTTGGACGTTCCCTTGCACTAAACGTTATTCCCTTTATCCTGCATCTGTACACTGGGGACTACTTGATTGTTATCAAGTAAAGTCTTTCTCCTGACAAGATAGCGCTCAACAAAATTGTTTATCGCTGTACCTCGGTGTACGTGGCAATAATAAGTAAACTTGGCTCAAGGGTTGGGCTGGGAGTTAAGAGTCGATTCATAGCTATAGGTGAGAGAGACAGTAGACACTCACGTCGTTCCCGCTGTCCTTCAGGCCGATGATGTTGGGGTGTTGTGCGAGAGTGACGATGGCATCCACTGGCAGCTCCAGAGCCGTGTTGCCTGGGACACTGTACAGTACAACAGGCACGGGCGAGGCATCCGCTACCTACATTTCAATGAACAAAAGCACCAGCCGTTGAGCTCAATTAACCGGCAAAAACGCACGTCTCTGGGATGTCGGAGGAAACCGGAGCACCTGGGGGAAAACCCACGCGGTAACAGGGAGAACGTGCAAACTCCGACACACACAAACTCGGACAGCACCCGAGGTCAGGATCGAACCTGGATCTCTGGCGCTGTGAGGCAGCGGCTCCACCCTCTGCACCACTGTTGCTGCCCTGTGTAACCAGTGGGGGGTAGGAAGCTTCAAGAGCAGCAACGAACCGAGATACATCTCTGCCTGTACTGGGAGCCATGATCACATTGAATGGCCAAATGGCCTACTTCTGCACCTATTGTCTATTGTCTATTGAGAGTCCAGGTTCAGGAGCAGCTTCTTCCCTACAGTCATCAGGCTATTAAACACTACAATCCCTAAATAAGTTGCAAACTACATAGACCTAGGGCATTGGTTTTGTCTATTTGCACTATTATTGTTTGTTTTTATGCGTATGTATATATAATATATTCACACACACACATATATATATATATATATACACACACATACATGTACATATATGCACATATACACACATGTATTTTGTTTTTTTATTATTGTGTATTTATATATTGTATCATTTATTAAATATATCCAATGGGTTTCACTGTCCTGATTAATTTTACTGTTTATACGCCTCGTAGTCACCTTCCCCTCAGCCATCAATGATCCATTGTACAATTTCTTGATCATCGCCTGCTTCATCTGTCCTTTTCACACCTTACATTCACTTTGTACCCTTCCATATCCCTAGTTGACTTTCAGTCTGAAGAAGGATCTCGAACCGAAACGCCACCCGTTCCTTCTCTCCAGAGATGCTGCCTGTCCCGCTGAGCTACGCCAGCATTTTGTGTAAACCAGCATCTGCAGTTCCTTCCTTCGTCGTTTATTATATTGTTTATAGAGTACTGTATTACTCTATTGCGCTGCTGCAAGAAAGAATGTCATTGTTCTGCCTGGGACGTGAGGCAATAAAACACTGTTGACTCTCGGGTGCTTACCCGTGTGTAGTGGTGGATGAAGGCAGCACTGTTCATGCGGCCCCTGTAGTAACATGGGGTGATGACCAACACCGCACTCGTGCCTGCATCCGCCATCCGCTGTGTCATCGTCACAGTGGCCTCCGTGGCTGTGGGGAAAGGAAGCAAGGTGGTTCCTCAGCTGGGGCAGAGAGCTCGCAGTCTTCAACCGAGGCCAAGAGTTCTTTCTCAGTGAGCTGTTTAAAGAACCAGAAACAACCTAACAACTCCCCCCCTTCCCCCCCCCCCCCCCCAAAGATAGACACAAAGTGCTGGAGTAACTCAACGGGTCAGGCAGCATCTCTGCGGATAAAGGATGCGTGACGTTTCGCGTTGGGACACTTCTTCAGACCGAGTCCATGCTTCAGATTGAGTCTGCAGAAATGTCCTGACCTGAAATGTCTTCTCCAGACATACTGCACGTTGTGTCGCAGTATAAACCAGCATCTGCAATTCCTTTCTGCACAACCTCCCCCCCCCCCCCCGCCCCCTCCCCCATCACGTATCTCACCTCCCAACCCCCAGCCTAGTCATCCTACTAATTCCACTGTTCGCATCCTTTATCCCTGTCATTGGCACACCTTTCTCAGCCAACGATGGGCCATTATGGGCTTCACCCTTCCTGACATCATCTGTTATGAGCTCTGTACTGTTCTGGCCTATCGCTCAGCCTGACCAAGGGTTCCGACCAGAATCGTCACCTATTCCTTTTCTCCCGAGATGCTACATGACCCGCTGAGCTACTCCAGCATTTTGTGTCTATCCACCAACTTTTACAGTTGTACAAAAGGTTGGTGTGACCACATTTAGAGCACTTTCAGTTTTGGTCACCGTGTTATCAGGAGAATATTGTCAAGCTGGAGAGGGTGCAGAGACGATCCACGTGAACGTTGCTAGGCCTCGACAGCCTGAGCTAAAGGGAGAGGTTGGGCAGGCTAGGCCTTTATTCCTTGGAGCGCAGGAGGCTCAGGGATGATCTTATAGACATGTATAATATCAGAAGGGGAATAAATAGGGTGAATGCAGAGTCTTTTACCCAGAGTAGGGTAATCAAGAACCAGAGGGCATAGGTTTGTGAGTGGGGAAAAAATTGATAGGAACATAAGGGGCAATTCTTTTACACAGAGGGTGGTGGGTGTATGGAAAGTACTACCAGAGAAGGTTTAGAGGGATATGGGCCAAATGCAGGCAGGTGGGACTAGTGTAGATGGGGCATGTCGGTCGGCAAGTTGGGCCAAAGTTGAGGCAGAGGAGATAGTTGAGGCAGGTATAACAACATTTAAGACATTTGGTCAGGTACATGGGTAGGAAAGGTTTAGAGGGATATGGACAAATGGGAGTAGCTTGGATGGGGCATCTTGGTTGGCAGGGACGAGTTGGGCCGAGGGGCCTGTTTGCGAGCAGTACAACTATGGGCAGGAGGTGAGCACTCGCACAAAAGGAGGGAAGAAGATAATACGTTCTTGCCTTCCCTCGCAGTGCGCTGTGGTGGATGTTTATGTTGATTTTTATGTAGTTGTGTGTCTTGTGGCTTTTTTGGTATCACTGTGTGCCAAATCAAATTCCTTGTATGTTTTTACATGCTTGGCGAATAAATTAATTACAACTAGTAGCTGGCCTGACTCTTTCAGATCCTGGTCCAGTTGGGATCCTCCTCGGTTCACCTCCCCATTACTATTCACCCACAGATTCTACTCACATTCACATCCCGATCCGGCCACCAGAAGCATCTCCTGAGGGAGCACCTGCCTCACCCTGCGGACAACCTCGACCCGCTCCTGGCCACTCAGGTAGACAAATTCCCCATTAGAGCCCTGCACAACCAGCCCTGTAGAGAGAGAGAGAGAGAGAGAGAGAGAGAGAGAGAGGGAGAGAGGACTCACGTTCAGTTATGGGTGTACCACTTAACCTACAAACCAAATAGAATCATTACTTTAACAACAACAAAAATCCCAAGTTGGCACCGGCGACAACCTACGTCACTAGGTGACAACCTACGTTAACCTGGCGACAACTACGACAGCACCTACGTCAGGAGAAGTCAAGCCACGCTCATTGGCGTCAAACCCACTGTCACCGACTGTCTCCAAAAAATGTTCATCGTGTTGAAAATCCAGCGGCGACCAGAAAGACGCTACGACATGTTCCCGATGTTGGGGGAGTGCAGAACCAGGGGCCACAGTTTAAGAATAAGGAGTAAGGAGTAAGCCATCTAGAACGGAGACGAGGAAACTCTTTTTCTCACAGAGAATGGTGAGTCTGTGGAATTCTCTGCCTCAAGAGGGCGGTGGAGGCAGGTTCTCTGGATGCTTTCAAGAGAGAGCTAGACAGGGCTCTTAAAAATAGCCGAGTCAGGGGATATGGGGAGAAGGCAGGAACGGGGTACTGATTGGGGATGATCAGCCATGTCACATTGAATGGCGGTGCTGGCTCGAAGGGCCAAACGGCCTACTCCTGCACTTATTGTCTATTGTCTATTAACTCTTTGGGCGACTGAGGAGACGACTCACGACCGTACAGGCGACACCCCAGCGACCATGTGGCCACAGCCTAGTCGCCGGCAGTCGCTTAAAATTGGGACAGGCCCAACGTGCCTTCCCGACAGTGGGATGTGCCAGGGAACATCACATGTAAAGAAGCAGATGTGCAGTGCAGCCACTGTTGTCAATGTGGGAAGAAAGCCAACTTAGTTTAGAGGTACAGCGCTGTAACAGGCCCTTCAGCCTTCCGCGTCCGCGCCAACCAGCGATCCCCGCACACTATCACTATTGTACACACACTGGGGGGTGTTTTTGGTAGGGAGGTTTTGCATGCCCCATCTAACAGTGCATACTCTTGCGAGTCTTTTAACTTATGCAACATTTTTGCTTTAAATTGGATTAGGTTTGAATAAGGTTAGGCTAAGTTACATTCCTAATTACATTCCACAGTAGAGCCAGGCTCTGAACAACAGGTGCAGCACATGAATGGCCTTAATATATTCATGTATGGAATTCAGATGATACTTCATGCTGTTATGGATATATATAGAGAAACAAAAACCTAGAAACGAGGCAAGAGGAGTTGGACTTCCATCACTGTTCTGCACAAATAAATCAATCAACCTTACCCTTTGAATATAGAAACAAGACTTACAAAATTCTTAAGGGGTTGGACAGGCTAGATGCAGGAAGATTGTTCCCGATGTTGGGGAAGTCCAGGACAAGGGGTCACAGTTTAAGGATAAGGGGGAAGTCTTTTAGGACCGAGATGAGAAAATCGTTTTCCACACAGAGAGTGGTGAATCAATGACAGATGGTAGTTGAAGTTCGTTGGCCATATTTAAGATGGCCCTTGTGGCTGATATATGGAGAGAAGGCAGGTACAGGATACTGATTGGATGATCATGATCATTGAATGGCGGTGTAAGGCTCGAAGGGCCGAATGGCCTGCTCCTGCACTATGTTTCTATGCGAAAATAATACCAGGCAATTAAAATTAACATATATTATGTAAAAACGACCACCAAGTCCACACCGTCCAGCAATCTACCTTACACATGTTGTATCCTACGCGCCACGGACAATTTACGGAAGCCAATTAACCTACAAATCTGCTCTTTTGGATGTGGGAGAAACCGGAATATCCAGAGAAAACCATATGGTCATAAGGAGAATGTACAAATACTGTAAGACAGCACCCGCAGGTGAGGGTGGGAGATGTGAGCAGTGCCTGGGGGGTGGGGTGGGGGGGGGGGGGGGTGGTGGTGCTGGGACCACCGACGTATCTCACCTCTCAGACCATGTGCACGGGAATGTGAATGCGGGTGAGGCAGCATCTCTGGACAAAAATGCTGGAGAAATGCTTGTCTGATGAAGGGTCAAACTCAGACATAGATGCTGCCTCCAGCATTTTTGTCTACATTGCCATTTTAAATAGTGTGCGATGGGCATAAGCTCGTTAACTGCTTGTTCTTTACAGGGAACCCGCCGACAAAAAAAACTATACTCATTGGTGAGTGTGGAGGAGTGTGACTTTATTTATTTATTTATATATATTTTAAAAATTTGAGCGTGAGAACTTATGTCATCAGCGTGAGAGCGTGAGAATTTCCTCAAATGCATTAGTCTCACGCTCAATGCGTGAGAGTTGGCAGCCCTGTCTGAGATGCTGCCTGTCCCGCTGAGTTACACCAGCATTTTGAGTCTAGCCTGAGTTACACACACTAGACTTAAACGGACATCCCTTACATGGGAGCGAGCTTGGTAGACCGGCGAGATGGATGGAAATAGACTTGCTGGCTCCTGCAGTTCCTAATTTCTTAAAGGGATATGGGTTGGAATGCAAGAGATGGGTACTAGCTTATATGGTGAATCTTGGTCGGCAGGGACGAGGTGGGCCGAAGGGCCTGTTTCCGTGCAGTAGGACATTGTAACTGCAAGAGATGTCAGGAAGGGAGGGTCGTCCAGTCCAAGGTGCAGAGTGCAAGGTTTACAGAGAGAGCCAAGCCAAACAAGTCATTAATGTGTAACAGGAAGGCGTTGGAGAACAGTGAGACATTAGGGGCGTGACAGTTCCATATTAGGCCGGGCACATGGGCTACAGGCTACAGCTCTGTCCGCCTCCTCTGGACACACGGGGTTACATTGTTGGGTCGCGTTTTACATACTGCACCGAAACAGGCCCTTCAGCCCATCAGATGTGCACTGACCAGCGACCACCCCGTACACTCTCACTATCCTACACACCAGGGACAATTTTACCAGAGCCAATTAACCTACAAACATGTTGTTAAAGAAGGAACTGCAGATGCTGGAGAATCGAGGGTTACACAAAAGGCTGGAGAAACTCAGCGGGTGCAGCAGCATCTAAAGAGCGAAGGAGATAGGCGACGTTTCGGGTCGAGACCCTTCTTCAGACTGGAGAAGATGCTGCTGCTGCACCCGCCGAGTTTCTCCAGCCTTTTGTGTGCCCTACAAACATGCACGTCTTTGGGATGTGGGAGGAAACGCGGGAGGAAACGACGGAGAACGTGCAAACTCGGTGCAGACAGCACCCGTGGTCAGGATCGAACCCGGGTCTCCGTCGCTGTGAGGCAGCGACTCCACCCGCCGCGCCACTAAAATAAGTAGACGTTACCTCTAAAGGGGATCTGGCTCCACTTGTGAACGTTGCTCTCCAGTTTCTGATAGTCCACCTCGCCCCCCGGGTTGAATGCGGTGCTTATAGGGGGATAGATACCAGCCAGGTCCAGTCTGCAGCCAGAGCTGCTGGCCCTGCTCCCCCTCATGCCCGTCGCCGACACCCACCGCCCCAAACATCTCCATGGGGAAAGTTTCCTCCAGAACATCATCGCCCCAGACCCAGACCCAGACCCAGACCCAGACTCAGACCCAGACCAGACCCAGACCCAGACCCAGCCCCAGACCCCGAACCAGCCCCAGCCCCAGACCCAGACCCGAACCAGACCCAGCCCGACCCCCAGACCCAGACCCCGAACCAGACCCCAGACCCAGACCAGACCCCAGCCCCCAGACCCCGAACCAGACCCCGAACCAGCCCCAGACCCCGAACCAGCCCCACGTCTCTCTCTCTCTTGCACAACCTCCACTACCTTTGACTGCCCCAGACCTCTCGAGTTATTCTCGCGAGTTGTTTATATTTCAGGAAAAAAAAACGACAAATGCAGTTTAAAAAAAAATCATTCTTTAACCACACACGCGCTCAAAGAAAAATAACTTCAAAGGTGTTTTTTAAAGTTTCGGGAATGAACTTCGGACGGCTCAGCTGCGCCGCCCGGTGGCCATAGGGGGTAGCACCGCTGCAGACTGGATTTAGTTTAGTTTCATTTCCGACACTTCCCTACCATTCCTTGACCTCACCATCTCTATTGCAGGTGATACGCTCCTGACCGACATCCACTACAAACCTACTGACTCCCACAGCTACCTGGACTACTCTTCCCCCCATCCTGCTTCCTGTAAGGACTCCATCCCCTATTCCCAATTCCTCCGTCTACGCCGCATCTGCTCCCAGGATGAGGTGTTCCACACCAGGTCATCACAAATGGCCTCATTCTTCAGAACGGGGATTTCCCCTCCCCCACTATTGATGAGGCTCGCACCAGGGTCTCCTCCATACCCCGCAACACAGCCCTCGCTCCCCATTCCCCACTCACAAACAGGGCAGAGTCCCCTGGTCCTCACCTTTCACCCCACCAGCCGGCAAATACAACATATAGTCCTCCGCCAGTTTCGCCACCTCCAACGTGACCCCTCCACCCGCCACATCTTCCCATCTCCCCCCCGTCTGCCTTCCGCAAAGACCGCTCCTCCGCAACTCCCTTGTCAATTCTTCCCTCCCCTCCCACTCTACCCCTTCCCCGGGCACTTTCCCTTGCAACCGCAAGAAATGCAACACTTGTCCCTTCACCTCCCCCCTCCCACTCCTTTCAGGGACCCAAGCAGTCCTTCCAGGTCCGACAGAGGTTCACCTGCACCTCCTCCAACCTCGTCTACTGCATCCGCTGCTCCAGATGCCAGATGATCTATATCGGTGAGACCAAGCGGAGGCTTGGCGATTGTTTCGCCGAACACCTCCGCTCGGTCCGCAATAACCAACCCGACCTCCCGATGGCTCAGCACTTCAACTCCCCCTCCCATTCCACATCCGACCTCTCGGTCCTCGGCCTCCTCCACGGCCAGAGTGAGCAACACCGCAAGTTGGAGGAACAGCACCTCATATTCCGCTTGGGGAGTCCGCATCCTTTGGGCTTGAATATTGAATTTTCTCAATTCTGTTAACCCTTGCTGTCTCCTCCCCTTCCCACCTCTCCCTCAGCCCTCGGGCCCTGGCATTCCCTCTATCTCTATCTCCCTCCCCCACCCCAGTCGCACCAGCTTCTCATTTTCACACCACAAACAGCTTACAATGGCTTTTTTGCATATCTTTCACTCATTGTTCCTTATCTCTCCACATCACCGTCTATATCTCAGTTTCCCTGATCCCTGACCAGTCTGGAGAAGGGTCTCGACCCGAAACGTCGCCTATCTCCTTCGCTCCTTAGATGCTGCTGCACCCGCTGAGTTTCTCCAGCTTTTTGTGTACCCTTAGTTTAGTTCACGTTAGCTTCATGTTCATTTAATGTGGAGAGGGAGAATGAAACGGTGTTACACAGAACGGTACAGCACAGGAACAGGCCTTTCGGGCCACAATGTCTGCGTCGAACATGACACCAAGGCCAACTCTGTTACCAAGTCAGTTACCAACGAACATGATACCAAGGTCCACCCGTCTCCTCAGATTCTGGTGAACTTCCACCTCTGCGCCATCGAGAGCATCCTTACTAACTGCATCACAGTATGGTATGGCAACTGCTCTGTCTCCGACCCGAAAGCACTGCAGAGGGTGGTGAAAACTGCCCAACGCATCACCGGTTCCTCACTCCCCTCCGTTGAGTCTGTCCAGAGCAAGCGATGTCTGCGAAGGGCGCGCAGCATCGTCAAGGACTGGTCTCACCCCAGCCACAGACTGTTTACCCTCCTCCCATCCGGGAGGCGCTACAGGTCTCTCCGTTGCCGGACCAACAGGTTCAGGAACAGCTTCTTCCCTGCGGCCGTTACACTACTTAACTCTGCACCTCGGTGATTGCCAGTCACCCCCCCCCCCCCCCCCCCCCCCAGGACACTCCTTCCCCCAGTAAAATTGCATTACTGATACTGTTTGTACATATATATATATATATATATATATATTACTGTTCATTATTCTATGTTCGCTCTTCTGGGTGAGATGCTAACTGCATTTCGTTGTCTCTGTACTGTACACTGTACAATGACAATTAAAGATTGAATTGAATTGAATTGAACACATATATGCCTGCACATAAGCAATTTCCCTACATTTCCTGCCTATCCACCTGCCTATCCAAATGTTTCTCAAATACCACTGTCGCATCTGCCTCCACCACCACCACCCCTACCTCGCAGCACGTTCCACGCTCCCACAACTCACTGTGCAAAAAAACCTGCCTCACCCATCTCCTTTAAACTTTGCCCCTCGCATCTTAAAGCTATGTCCTGTAGTCATTGATATGTTTCACCTTGGGGAAAAAAGGTTCTGACTCTCCCCTATCTACGCCTCTCGTAATTTGATATACTTCTATCAGGTCTCCCTTCAATCTCCGATGCTCCATAGAATGTAGCAAATAGCAAATACTCCAGGCATCATTCTCGTAAAACCTCTTCAAAACCTCCACATCCTTCCTGTAATGGGATGGCCTGGACTGCACACAATACACAATATGTGGCCTAACCAAAGTCCTACAAAGTTGCAACATGACATCCTGACTCTTATACCCAATCCCCTGACTAATGACGATGAGCATTTTATACGGCTGACTGGATGGCATGCAACAAACAGCATGTTCGCCAAGGTCCTGTTCTGTGTGCGATACCTCCTGTCAGATGGGAGCAGAGGAAAAAAGGAATGACTGTGAATGACTTGGTAAATCATTTACCATTAGCCAGCAGCATAATCAAGGACCAGTCTCAACCCGGTCACTCCCTCTTCTCCCCTCTCCCATCAGCCAAGAGGTACAGAAGTGTGAACACGCACACCTCCAGATTCAGGGACAGCTCCTTCGCATCTGTTATCAGGCAACTGAACCGTCCTCTCACCGAGTAAAAAGCAGTCCTGACTTCCGTCTACCCCATTGGAGACCCTGGACTGTCTTTCATCAGACTCTACTGGACTTTATCTTGTTACATCTGAATCGTTACATCCTTTATCCTGCATCTGAACACTGTGGATGGCTAGAGTGTAATCATATATAGTCTCTTCGCTGACTGGATAGCACGCAAGAAAAAAGCTTTTTACTGTATCTAGACACACGAAACAATAATAAACTAATCTAAACTAAACCTCCTGTGATCCGCGGAATGCAAAGGCTGTCCATGCAGTGTCCATGTTGTGAAGGACGTGTGTAAAGGTTGGGACATGTTGAGTGTAGGACAATGAGGCAGTCTTATTTCCATTTATTGAGCAACACAAGGCCTTTAATTATCAACAGAGATGGAGATACACACTGGAGTCCGGACTCGTCAACTTGAGATAGGGTTAGTCGACCCGAGATTTCTTTATTGAAAAGATTGTTAACTTTAGACGTTAGAAAAAGGCTCTTCGGCCCGTTGAGTCTGTGCCGACCAGCGATCACCCTGTACACTTACACTATCCTACACCCTGTACACTTACACTATCCTACACCCTGTACACTTACACTATCCTACACCCTGTACACTTACACTATCCTACACCTGTACACTTACACTATCCTACACCCTGTACACTTACACTATCCTACACCCTGTACACTTACACTATCCTACACCCTGTACACTTACACTATCCTACACCCTGTACACTTACACTATCCTACACCCTGTACACTTACACTATCCTACACACTTGGAACAATTTGCAGTTTGCAGAAGCCAATTGACCTACAAACCCGCACGTCTTTGGAGAGTGGGAGGAAACCGGAGCACCCGGAGAAAACCCGCACGGTCACAGGGAGAACGTACAGACTCCGGACAGACAGCACCCGTAGTCGGGATCGAACCCCGGTCGGTGGCGCTGTGAGGGGGTAGCTCTACTGCCGTGCTGCCCCAACAGAATTCTCCAGGGGCTATGGATGCTCAGAAGAGAAAGGTACTCGATGCTGAAACAGATCAATGTTGGACACTGAGGGACTGTTTCAGCTGTGAAAGTATTTTGGGGAATTAGCGTTTTATAAGCCACTGTTTTTTTAATGCTAAATCACTGAAGCCTTACAAGATTGTGACATCACAGCGCAGTTGTGGATGCAGCCCAGTCCATCACACAGACCAGACTCCCCACCATCGACTCCATCTACACTTCACGATGCCTCGGGAAAGCAGCCGACATAATCTAAGAGCACCCGCTGAGTTTCTCCAGCCTTTTGTGTACCCTCGATTCTCCAGCATCTGCAGTTCCTTCTTTGAGACATAATCTAAGACTTGTCCCACCCTGAAGATAGACACAAAATGCTGGAGTAACTCAGCAGGTCAGGCAACATCTCTGGAGAAAAGGAATAGGTGATGTTTCGGGTCGTGACTCTTTCTCAGACTCACCCCAGTCGGTCATTCCCTCTTCTCCCCTCTCCCGTCGGTCTGAAGCTACAAATGCTTGAACGAACACGCCACCAGATTGAGGAACAGCTTCCTCCCTGATGTTATCACACTATGAAGAGTCCTCCCATAAGCTAGGGATAAAGTCCCGGTCTTCCAACCCACCTTATTGTGGCCCTTGCACTTTTTTATCGTCGCTTTCTCTTTAACTGTAACACTATATTCCGCTCTCTGTGTCCTTACACTTTTTGCACTACCTGTTAGTTTAGTTTGGAGATACAGCATGCAAACAGCTCCTTCGGTCCACCAAGTCCACACCAACCATTGATCACCAGTACACCAGTTCTATGTTATCCCACATTTGCACCCTACTCACTGGGTACAATTCACAGAAGCCAATTAACTTACAAACCTGCATGTCACTGGCATGTGGCAGGAAACCGGAGCACCCAGGGAAAAGCCACGCAGTCACATGTAGAACGCACAAACTCCACACAGACAGCACCCTAGGACAGGATTGAACCCGGGTCTCTGACGCAGTGAGGCAGCAGCTCCACCTGCTGCGCCACTGTACACCTGTTGTACTCATGTATGGTATACCTTCCCTGGAAAGCACGCAAAACAACTTTTTTCTCTTTATCTCGATACACTTGACAATAATGACTAATAACAATACCAGTTTTTATTCCACTACCATTTAACGATAGAGCTACACAGCATGGAAAAAGGCCCTTCGGCCCTTCGGGTGCATGCTGACCATCGACCACCTATCCACACTAATCGCACATTAATTCCTATGTATTGCCTCGCATTCCCACCAACTCCCCCCAGATTCTACCCCTCACCAACACGCTAGGGACAGTTTACAGTGGCCAGTTCATCTACGGACACTCACGTCTTTGGGATGTAGGAGGAATCTCCAGGAGGCGCTCCCCAGGAGAACGTGCAAACTCAACACAGACAGCACCCGAGGTCAGGATTGAACCCGGGACCCTAGAGCTGTGAGGCAGCGGCACTACCCGTCGCTGAGCTCCGTCTCCAACCTTTGTGATTATTCTGAGAAGCATCAATTGGTTTCTGGGCTCCTTTAATCCCACTCCCCAGTGACCTGGCTGGGTCTCGCATCATCAGTCAGCGGTGGCTAAATGTTTGGCCTGCGGGTGGCTAAATGTTTGGCAGTATTCAATGTCTTGGAGTCACAGTCACACAGCACAGAAACAGACCCTTTGGCCCAACGTTGCCCATGCTGACCAAGATGCCCCATCTACACTAGTCCCACCTACCCACGTTTGACCCATATCCCTCTAGACTTTTGCTATCTCTGTAACCTGTCAGAATTTCTTTTAAGTACTTGCCTCAACTACATCCTCTGGCAGCTCATTCCATCTACCCACCACCCTCTGAGTGAAAGGGTTTCCCTTCAGGTTCCTTTTAAATCTTTCCCCTTTCACCTTAAACCTAAGTCCTCTGGTTCTTGATTCTCCTACTCTGAGTAACTAGGGTGCATTCACCCTAGCGATCCCCCTCATGATTTTATACACCTCCAATAGATCGCCCCTCAGCCTCCTGCGCTCCAAGGAAAAAGTCCTAGCCCGCCCAACCTCTTCCCGGCAGCTCAGGCTCTCGAGTCCTGGCGACATTCTTGTCAATCATCTCAAGATCTTGTAAATCTCGTAAGTCCTGCAAAAGTGAAATTAGGTGCGGGCTGCGATGTTTGCGGGGAAAGATTCAGCGGACAGTCAGAGGTTTGTTAGTGGAAACTTTGCACGATGTTCTTGCTGCCGCGTGCTAGTTTGCGTGGGCAAAGGCGCCTTTAGTTTCGAGTTGCCACTGCTGCACCAGGTCGATGGGAGTCTTCCCCTCCTAAATAAAAGAAAGACGGACATCGTCAGCCCACGAGCAGGGTCGTCCACCACACAGGGAGAGCTTCTTACCACCACACCAATGCCTCTATTTCATTAGAAGGCTTAGGAGGTTCGGCATGTCCCCATCAACTCTCACCAACTTCTACTGATGCACCGCAGAAAGTATTTTATCGGGATGCATCATAGCTCCATCCAAGACCGCAAGAAATTGCAGAGAATTGTGGACACAGCCCAGACCATCACACAAACCAACCTCCCTTCCATTGACTCCATCTACACCTCACGCTGCCTCGGCAAGGCCACCAACACAATCAAGGACGAGTCGTACCCTGGCTACTTCCTCTTCTCCCCTCTCCCATCAGGCAAAAGGTACAGAAGTGTGAAAAGGCACACCTCCAGATCCAGGGACAGTTTCTTCCCAGCTGTTTTCAGGCAACTGAACCGTCCTATCACAACTAGCGAGCGGTCCTGACCGACCATCTACCTCATTGGGGACCCTTAGACTATCTTTGATCGGACTAAACTGGGCTGTATCTTGCACTAAACGCAGTATTCCCTTTCTCCTGTATCTGTACACTGCGGACGGCTGGATTGTAATCATGTATGGTGTTTCCGCTGGCTGGCACTAGCACGCAACAAACGCTTTACACTGTACAATAAACTAAAACTCAAGCTCAAGCCCTTTGGATCTTTCGGTAATTCGCCAGGCACTGTCGTGAGGCTCCGAAACGTCGCAGGAATACTTACGTTGTTTTTGGTCCTCAAATCAGCTCCTTGCAAAATGAGCAGTTTGGTTATCTTGTGGCGGCTGAGGCGAACAGCGTCGTGCAGGGCAGTGTCACCCTCCTGCGGGATGAAACGCGAGGCAGTCAGAACAGTCCCGCTCACATCACCACAGAGGGTGGAGCATGGAGCAGGACAGCGCAGGAACAGGCCCTGCGGCCCACAACGTCCCCACTGTGCTCGATATCCAAATTAAACTACTGTCCTCTGCCTGCACGTCATCCATATCCCTCCGTTCCCTGCATATCCAAAAGCCTCTTAAACACCACTATCGTATCAGCCTCCACCACCACCCCTGGCGGTGCGTTCCAGGCACCCACCGCCCTCTGTGCAAAATAACTTGCCCCGCTCACCTCCTTTAAACTTCTGCCCCGCTCACCTTAAAGCTATGTCCTCTAGTCTTTGATATTTTCACCTTGGAAAAAAGGTTCTGACCATCTTCCCTGTCTATGCCTCTCATCATTTTATAAACTTCAAATCAGGCGTTCCCCGCAACCTCCTGCGTTCCAGACAAAAACCGTCCAGGTCTGTCCAACCTCTCCATGTAGCTAATACCTCTTAATCCAGGCATCACAGAACATAGAGCACAGAGCAGCACCACAAAGGATCAGGCCCGTTGGCCACAACGTCCGTGCTGAGCTCGATGGCCAAGTTTAAATAACCTCCTCTGCCTGCACGTGACCCATTCCCTGCATATCCACGTGCCTATCCAAATGCTTCTCAAATGCCACTGTCGTATCTGCCTCCACCACCCCTGCCTGGCGGAAAGTTCCAGGCACCCACAACTGTCTGTGTAATAAAACTTGCCCCGCACATCTCCTTTCAACTTCTGCCCCTCTCACCTTAAAAGCCCTGGCCCACGGCACGAGTTCCTTCCAAGAGCTCTCCCGAGTTTAAAAATAAAATCAAACTCGGGGTAAGCACGGAGAATGAACGTAGCGGGTAGGCCGGAGCTCGGGGACGTCCCTTAGCGGCTCGTAACGCTAACGGCAGGTACTCGGGAAGACTCGCTAACAGCAGGTAAGCACGGGAAGACTCGTGAAGATTTATCAACATGTTGAGAAATGTCCACGAGAGCCCCGAGTACCGACGAGTGGCCATTACCGTAAATCTCCGAGTTCGAATCAGGGCAAACTCGGGAGAGCTCTTGGAATGAACTTGTACACTGGGACAGGGGTTTAAAGCTATGCCATCCAGCCATTGTTATTTTCACCTTGGGGGGGGGGGGGGGGGGGGGGGGGGGGAGGGGGGGGGGGGAAGGTTCTGTGTCTCCCTTATCTATGGCGCTCATAATTTGATATACTTATATCAGGTCACCCCTCAATCTAAAAGTCTTGTAAACACCACTGTTGTATCTGCCTCCACCACTGGCCCCGGCAGCGCGTTCCAGGCATCCTGTTTAGCGCGGAGGTGGGGAAATGGTTGACCTTACCCGGTCCCTGGAGTTGATGTCAATGCCACAGGCGATTAGATACTCCACGCACTCCACGTGGCCAGTCCGGGTAGCGACGTGTAGTGGAGTACTGAGCAACTGTAACCCAACAAACTCCCCATTAGATTGGAGCAGCCCATCAAACGCCCCACAAATCACATCCTCACCGACCACTGCTGCGACCCAACAGTTCATTCACCCGCAAAAAAAAGACACGAAGCGCTGGAGTAACTCAGCGGGGTCGGGCGGCATCTCTGGAGAACATGGATAGGGTGGCATTTCGTGGTCGGGGGACTGACTGAAGAAGGGTCCCGAGCTGAAATGTTCACCTATCCGTGGTCTCCAGAGATGCTGCCTGACCCGCTGAGTTACTCCAGCACTTTGTGTCCTTTTCCAAATAATCATATCATCACGAGGTCCTTTCTAAGCCTCTTCCCATCTTCCTTCATCCAAACCCAGTATCGTAGAGAGGCACAGAGTGCTGGAGTAACTCAGCGGGTCAAGCGGCATCTCTGGAGAATGTGGATAGGGGACGTTTCAGGTCGGCATATTTCTTCAGACTGATTGAGGTGGAGGGGGGGGGGGGGGAGGGGAAAGCTGGAAGAGGGGGGGTGGGGGGGGGGGGGGGAGCAGGCCAAAGCCTGGTGAGTGATAGATGGATACAAATGAGCAGGGGAGAGTTTGATTGGCAGATGGTTGGTTAAAGGCCAGAGATGAAAAGACAACAAAGTACAAGGTAGGGATTGAAGAGGCATGAGTTATGAAGCCAGAGGTAGGAATGTACATTGAAGGGCACGGGGAAGGGGAAAGATGTGTGCAAATCCATGTAGGGAAAAAGGGGGGTGGGGGTGGGGGTGGGGGGCAGAAGTGAGGGGATGCTCGTAGGTTAATTACCTACAATTGGAGAATTAATTACAATTGGAGAATTAATTCATCCCTCCAATTTGTGCTGGGCCTCACTCTGACAGTGGAGGAGGCCCAGGACAGAGAGGTCAGTGTGGGAATGGGAAGGGGAGTTAAAATGTTTGGCAACCAGGAGACCCAGCAGGGCTGGCCATTGCCTAATGTGCCCATTGATGAAGAGCGCTCCGAACGGTCCAACTCTCCCCAAACTCCCTCCACTTTCCCCATATCTGCGAATCTCCTCCTTCACCCTTACAAGACCCACAAAAGTCACTGCACTAGCAAGTCACACAGGAGCTTCTGGTCCCATTGACATCTTCCCAAGTCAGTTTAGTTTAGATGAATATAATTTAGTTTGGCAGTTTAGTTTAGATGAATATAATTTAGTTTGGTTTAGTTTAGTTTTGTTTATATTAGTTTAGTTTAGTTAGTTATTATTATTTTCATTGTTACACACCCCTGTAAGATGACCCCTCAGCCTCCAGCGCTCCAAGAAGTAAAGTCCTACCCTGCCCTTCCTCTCCCTATAGCTCAGGGCCTTGAGTCCTGGCAACACCCCGCACCCCCCTTGACTCTCACCTTGTCATGTACATTGACCGAGGCCCCTTTCTCCCGCAGGATTTTCAGCACCTCCAGCCATCCCCCCCGACAGGCCCAGTGGACAGATGTACAGTCAAGCTGCAAGGAGAGGTGACAGAGGAGGGGAGTCAGAGACCGCTCTGGCAGCGCTCGGTGGGATAGCCCCCGGAGTGGGGGGGGGAACCTGACAGAACTCTGGATGAGAAGCAAAATGCTGCGGACGCCGGAAATCTGAAATAAAAACACAGCATGCTGGGAACACTCAGCAGGTCCGGCAGCATCTGTGGAGAGAGAGAGAGAGAGAGAGAGAGAGAGAGAGAGAGAGGAGAGAGAGAGAGAGAGAGAGAGAGAGAGAGAGAGAGAGAGAGAGAGAGAGAGAGAGAGAGAGAGAGAGAGAGAGAGAGAGAGAGAGAGAGAGAGAGAGAGGAGAGAGAGAGAGAGAGAGAGGAGAGAGAGAGAGAGAGAGAGAGAGAGAGAGAGAGAGAGAGAGAGAGAGAGAGAGAGAGAGAGAGAGAGAGAGAGAGAGAGAGAGAGAGAGAGAGAGGAGAGAGAGAGAGAGAGAGAGAGAGAGAGAGAGAGAGAGAGAGAGAGAGAGAGAGAGAGGCAACGTTTCAGTCCTTGGACCACGCTTCCGACAATGGGTCGCAGACCAGAGACTTGAAATCTGTTTCTCTCTCCACAGATGCTGCCTAACCTGCTGAGTGTTTCCAGTATGTTCTGTTTTTATTTCAATATTGTGTGTGTGTGTGTGTGTGGTGTGTGTGTGTGTGTGTGTGTGTGTGTGTGTGTGTGTGTGTGCACGTTAGTGTTTCTCACGTGTCTGTGTGTCAGTGTGAGTGAGTGTGTCAGTGTGAGTGAGTGTGTCAGTGTGAGTGTGTGTGCCAGTGTGAGTGTGTGAGTCGTTGTGAGTGTGTGTGGCAGTGCGAGTATGTGTCACTGTGAGTGTGTGTCAGTGTGAGCGTGTGTCAGTGAGCACGTGTCAGTGAGTGTAATTTGTTTTAATGTGTGTATGTGTGTGTGTGTGTGCGCATGTTAGTATGTGTGCATGTGTGTGCATGTCAGTGTGTGTGTGCACGTGCGTGTTTGTGTATGTTAGTGTGTGTGTTTGTGTGTGTGTCAGTGTATGTGCGTATATATGTGTGCGTCAGTGTGTGCATGTCTGCGTGTGCTTGTTAGTGTGTGTGTGTGTCAGTGTATGTGGCGTATATATGTGTGCGTCAGTGTGTGCATGTGTGTGGCTTGTTAGTGTGTGTGTGTGTCAGTGTGTGTGTGTGCACACGTGCATGTTTGTGTGTGTCAGTATGTGTGTGTGTGTGTGTGTGTACGTGCATATATATGTGTGCGTCAGTGTCAGTGTGTGTGCATGTGTGTGAGTATGACTGTACATGTCTGTGTGTGTGGAGCTGGATCACCATTGAGCCTGTCTTCTGTCCTCACGCCTACGACAGACAGTCCAGGGTGAAAGTGTCTGATGGAATCGGAAGAGATGGTTTCTTCTGCATTGAGTTTGTGATTTGGACTTCCCAGCCCAAAGTGGGCAGAAACAGATTTAATAGGGCTGATCCTCAGAGTGTGTGACGGGCCGGTGCAGAGGGAGTTTCACTAACCCGTGCGGTCCCTGCTATGGGAGTGGGTGATGGGACAGTGCGGAGGATGGGAGTTGAGGAATAAAACACTCACCCTGTCCTTGAAGTCAGCAGTGGCTCCTGCATCCAGAAGTTCGATGAGTATTTCTGTGTGACCTTCCAGAGCTGCCCGGTGCAGGGCGGTTCGCTTAAACTAAAAGATAAGTTAAACATTGAATGCACAGCAGGTTTGAATTGTCACATGATTGGAATTCTGACAGCAGATTTTAATGTATACAACATGAAGAATTTATTCCTGATTCCCCGACCTACCTCCTTGTGCCCTTTGCACTTGTTTGAATCTGCACTTTCTCTGTAACTGTAATTTTTACAGTTATATAACTGTTATATTTTGCACTCTTTGAGTTAGTTTCGAGAAACAGGCCACGCTGACCACCAGGTCCATGCTGACCACCGATCACCCATTCACACTGGTTCTATGTTATCCCACATTCTCATCCACTCCCAACACGATTACCGAGGGTCTATTAACCTATAAACCCGCATGTCTTTGGGATGTGGGAGGAAACCGGAGCACCCGGAGGAAACCCATGTGGTCACAAGGAGAAGGTGCAAACTCCACTCACAGGCAGCACCCGAGGTCAGGATCGAACCCGGGTCTCTGGAGCTGTGAGGCGGTGGCCTTACCAGCTACGCCACCATGTATTGTCATAGAGTCACAGAGCAGGGAAACAGGCCCTTCGGCCCAACTTGTCCATGTGAACCAACATGCCCCAGCTCAGCTGGTCCCACCTGCCCGCGTTTGACCCAATTCTCTCTAAACCCATCCTATCTATGTACCTAACACAGACACAAATTGCAGAAGCAACTCAATGGGTCAGGCAGCATCTTTAGAGAGAAGGAATAGGTGATGTTTAGGGTCGAGGCCCCTTGGGGCCAAGTCTGAAGAAGGATCTCCACCCGAAACGTCATCTATTCCTTTTCTCCAGAGATGCTGCCTGTCCCGCTGAGTTACTCCAGCATTTTGTTTCTATCTTCGGTGTAAACCAGCATCTGCAGTTCCTTCCTACACTATCCATGTACCTGTCCAAATGCATTTCAAATATTGTTAACATTGAGTCTTGAGCTAAACACAAAGCGCTGGTGGGTGAAATGGAGACAGAACAGACACAGGGCACAGGGTTAACAAGGAGGGAGACACCCCCCCCCCCCTGCCTCCACCGCACTTCCACTCCCTCCCCACCCCTCCTACCTCATCACAAGCGTCAGCTTCTCCACCGTGTGCCAAGTATTTCTTGACAGTTCCGATCTTTCCTCGAACCGCTGCAAGAAGGAACTCTGGCACCTCGACCGGCCCTGGCTGGAGACACAGACAACAGATGCATTGAGGACTCGAGGGCCTGATCTACAGGGACAGATTGAGCAAGCTTGGACTTTATTCCCTGGAGCGCAGCGGGATGAGGGGTGATCTTACACTTTGGTTCACTTTACTTTAGACTAGCAGCGCGGAAAAACGCCCTTCAGTTAGAACGAGATTAGTTTCTTCAAGAACAGGAAGGCAGATTATCACCTGAATGGTCTCAGATTTGGAACAGGGGAGGTGCAACGAGACCTGGCTGTGCTTGTACACCAGTCACTGAAAGTAAGCATGCAGGTACAGCAGGCAGTGAAGAAAGCTAATGGCATGTTGGCCTTCATTGCGAGAGGATTTAATAGGAGCAAGGATATCCTGTACAGGGCCCTGGTGAGACCTCACCTGGAGTATTGTGTGCAATTTTGGTCCAGTTTGAGGAAGGATTCTATTGAAGCAATGCAGTGTAGGTTCACCAGGTTAATTCCTGGGATGGTGGGATTGACATAAGATGAAAGAATGGGTCGACTGGGCTAATATTCACTGGAATTTGGAAGGATGAGAAGGGATCTTATAGAAACATTTACAATTCTTAAAGGATTGGACAGGAATTTTTTTCCTGATGTTGGGGAAGTCCAGAAGCAGGGGTCACAGTTTTAGAATAAGGGGTAGGCTCTTTAGGACTGAGATAAGGAAAACCTTTTTCACCCAGAGAGTTGTGAATCTGTGGAATTCTCTGCCACAGAAGACAATGGAGGCCAATTTACTAGGGTTTTCAAGAGAGGGTTAGATTTAGCTCTTAGGGCTAAAGGAATCAAGGAACATGGCGAAAAGCAGGAACGGAGTACTGATTTTTGTTGATCAGCCACGAATCATATTGAATGGCGGTGCTGGCTCGAAGGGCCGAATGGCCTACTCCTGCATCTATTTTCTATATTTTCTATGTTTCTTTGTTTAGTTTAGTTTAGTTTATTGTCACGTCTAATGTGTAGGTACGGTGAAAAGCATTTTTATTGCGTGTTATCCAGTCAGCGGAAAGACTGTACATCATTACAATCAAGTGGTCCACAGTTTACAGATACAGCACAAAGGGAATAACATTTAGTGCAAGATAGTCCAGTAAAGTCCGATTGAAGATAGTCAAATGAAGTTAATTTAAGGTCAGGACCACTCTCTAGTTGGTGATAGGATGGTTCAGTTGCCTGATAAGACCAGGGAAAAAAGCGTCTCTGAATCTGGAGGTGTGCGCGTTCACACTTCTATACCTCTCGCCTGATGGGAGAGGGGTGGTCAGTATGGGAATGGGAAGGGGAGTTGAGATCCAGCCGGCTTCGCGACGTACTTACAATTTCCTCATCTTCTTTCTCCAGCTCGGGAGCTGGAAGCTTCTTCTTCTCTTTCCTTTTCTTCCGAAGTTCTATCAGGTTTTGGATCCCGCCCAGACTGATGATTTCCTGACGGAGATCCCTGGAGGTTCTCCTCACTCTCTCTTCACCCTGAGCGGTTCAGACAGCAACAGGGAAGTTACGGGGACCACGGACGGTTCTCAGACAGTGACTGCGTTCGTTGCTAGTGTCTGGGGGCGAGCATGATGGTGGTGGGAGAGCGGAGGGAGGCTCGTTGCAGGAGGGATGGAACGTGCCGGGGCAGAGGGAGAGAGAGAGAGAGAGAGAGAGAGAGAGAGAGATAGAGAGAGAGAGAGAGGGATAGGTTGGGTGAACAACACGAGAGAGGCAGAGCAGAGAGGGAGAGAAATGGAGCGAGAAACAGAGAGAGAGGGGGAAGAGGGAGGGCAATGGAAGAAGGGGGAGAGGGAGGTAATGAGAGCGAGGGAGAGAATGAGACAAGTGGAAAGAGAGAGATGAACTGTATCTTTCTTTCACACATTCTGACTTTCTCACACACACCTGGACTCAGACATATCTTTTTTAGTTTTTAGAGATAAGAAAGAGCTAACACCTCTGCTCCTGTCTTGCTTTAACTGGACCCTTAAAGAGGGCAGGGCTCCCCCATCATGGAAGGAAGCAATTATTACAATTTTACCCAAGGAAGGCAAAGACAAAGAGCAATGTAAAAATTTCAGGCAATCTCAATTTTAAATGTAAACTACAAACTATTTACCTCAATCATTTGCAAAAGACTCAAGACTTTTGTACCAGATCTGATTAATGAAGACCAAACTGGATTTATTCGGGGGCATCAAACCTAGGATAATATTAGAAGAACCCTCCACATTGTGGATAATGCTCAAATAAAGGATACAAATATGGTCCTGGTCAGTTTAGATGCAGAAAAAGCCTTTGATAGTGTTAGTTGGGTATTCTTATATGAAGTACTGAGGAGATTTGGTTTCAATGAAGATGGAATTCGGTGTATTAAAACAATATATCAGGAGCCTACAGCTAGGATTAAGGTAAATGGAAACATATCAAAAAGGATCCAGTTAGAGAGGGGCACAAGGCAAGGATGCTGTCTTTCTCCTACTCTCTTCGTTTTGTATATTGAACCCTTAGCACAAGCAATAAGGCAGAGAGAAGACCTGCAGCGGGTCAAAATAGGGGGGAAAGAACATATAATTGGTCTTTTCGCTGATGATATCATTATTTTTCTTGAACGACCAGATATATGTTTCCCAAATCTAATGAACCTTTTTGAAACATATGGATACTACTCAGGGTATAAATTGAATATAACAAAAACACAAATTCTTTCATTCGATTATTTCCATCCCAACAAATCAGAGATGCATATAATCTGAAATGGAACTCTAAATCGATGCAGTATCTCGGTGTAAAACACTTTCCAACTTGTTTGAAACTAATTATAACAAAATTGAAGAAAACATCAAAAAGGATGTTGAGAGGTGGTCGACCCTTCCTCTAGACTTCAGTGCCAGAATACAAACGGTAAAAATGAATATCCTACCTAAACTACTATATTTATTCCAATCTCTCCCAATTAATGTTCCCCGGGATAAATTCATAGCCTGGGATAAAATTATCTCTAGATTCATTTGGAATAGCAAATAGCAAATAGCAAACTAACAACACTTCAACTGCCAAAAAGCAAGGGTGGAATGGCTTTACCAAATCTGAAGAAATACTTTTATGCAGCCCACCTCAGACCTCTGGCTTGTTGGTGTAGACCTGATTATGAATCTCAATGGAAATAAATGGAAAGGGAGATACAGGGTTACCAGACCCAGATTTTGGTGGGAGACAAATATCTGCGAGGGGCTTTGAGCCATGCTATGGATCCAATAGTAGCATTTATGTTAGAAATATGGAATGTTATAGTGGAAAAATACAAATTAAAAAGAGGGGTTCACGCATTGAAGTGGTTTGCATATGACTCAAAGTTTAAGCCAGGGGTGTATGATTCAAAATTCAAAGAATGGGCACAAAAAGGCATAACGGCAATGTATACAGTTTGAGAAAATGGCGAGTTTATGAGCTGCCAAGATTTAAAGTCAAAGTATGGTCTCGAAAACAAAGATTTTTTTAGATATTTGCAATTAAGAGACTACTTTATAAAAGAGATAAGGCCAGAACTAGATGAAACTTCAAATAATGTGATGAAGGTGATTGTGGATGCATACAAACAGAAGGGGTTTCGGGTCATCTCTGCTTTCTACCAAGCTCTGGTGGAAAGCAGGGGAGAATCAACGCTCTACATGAAAACAAAATGGGAAGCAGAATTAAAGATTCAAATAACAGAAGAAGAATGGTATCAAATGTGTGAAACACAATGTTCATCCACAAGCTCACTAGTATGGAGAGAATTTTGCTGGAAGAATCTATCTCGCATTTTTTATAACACCCAAAATAAAAAGCAGACAACTTGCTGTCCAACAACACTGTTGGAGGCTGAGTGGGAGTACGGAGGCAGACCACTCGCATATTTTCTGGAACTGTGCAAAGATAAGGCCATACTGGGAAAATATTAATGCAGCTGTAAATAATATCTTGGGTTATAAAATCCCAAATACCTGCCCTGTGATGTATCTGGGGCGTATTAAAGATAGTGTAAAAATAGAAGATACATATTTGATTAAAGTTTTGCTTGCTGCAAGTAAGAAGGCCATTACCAGGCAGTGGCTTAATGAAAAAAGTCCAAAACCGGAACAGTGGTTAGAAATTGTGTGAGACATCTTTAATATAGAGAAATTGACACATTCCTTGAGAGTCAAGGAGAATTCATTTGAGAAGATCTGGGAAAAATTGACTGTTTATTTGAGCTAGATATGGGAAGCTCTAATAATGCCGAGCTAGATATGGGAAAGTTGCGTTATACAGAACTAGATGGTATGTTTGTATGAATGTTGAATTATCTCCAGATAACTAATCAATGTAATGTTTTTTTCTTTTTTTAATTTGGTAAGTGAACCACATGGTCTTATTCCAATTTTTTTATTTATTTACTTTTTTTTTTTCCCCATCTACTTATTTTCTTATTTTGATTGCTATTTTTCTTACTTTGTTTTATTTATGGTGATGGTGTTGCACGGTTTTGAAAATATCTCTTAAAAATCAACAAAAATTTAAGTGAGAAAAAAGAGATACAGTATGGAAACAGGCCCTTCGGCCCACCGACTCCATGCCGACCATCATTCACCCATTCACATTGGTCCTACGTATCTTACCGCAGTTTTGCATCCTGCATAATAGGGGCAATCTTACAGAAGCCAATTAACCTGCAAACCCGCACGTCTTTGGGATGTGGGAGGAAACCGGAGCACCCGGAGAAAACCCACGTGGTCACAGGGAGAACGTGCAAACTTCGCACGCAGACAGCACCCTAGGTCAGGATCGAACCCGGGATTCTGGCAGCGTGGAGCAGCGACTCTACCTACTGCGCCAAGTGTAGTGTGCTGCCCGGTGGGACGAGCGTAGGTGGGGCATCGTGGGCGTGCTGGGCCGAAGGGCCTCTGTGTATGCTGTACTACCCTGTGACTATGACATTGGGCTGTGGGGGGTGGGGTCTGAGGTTGACCGTTCAACGTGGGAGGTGCCAACACAACAGGTGTCACCAGTACTGGGCCAAGGTCACTGAATAAATCTCCGCGCTTTACTGCAGCTGCTAAACAAAGCTCACACCGCCAGCGAAGCTCTGGGAGTCGGGGAGCAGGGGATGCCACAGCGCAATCTGCTTGCAGTTGAAAAGGTTACCCATTGATCTAGCCTGACATTGAGAGCGTGAAGGTGACTGAGGTAACGCTGAGCCCGGTAGCAGTTGGCACTGGTCCCACAGGATGGTGCGACAATGCTCTGGCACAGTCAGCTGACTGCTCCCTGGTCGCACAGCGACCCACACTACAGCACGTCCTTCCTCTTACACCCACACAGCGAGCAAACAGGCCCTTCAGCCCAACTCGTCCGTGCCGACCAATGTGCCCCACCCATTCTAGTCCCATTTTACCCACGTTTGGCCCATCTCCCTCTCACGCCTCCGACAGGCACAAAATGCCGGAGTAACTCAGCGGGCCAGGCAGCACCACTGGAGAAAAGGAATCGCTGGCGTTTCAGGTCGGAACCCCTCTTCAGACGGCAAGTCTTCAGTCTGAAGAAGGGTCGTGACCTGGGATGTCATCTATTCTTTTTCTCCCAGAGATGCTGCCTGACTCGCTGAGTTACTCCAACATAGTGTGTGTTTTTTTCCCCCCACTGTCTTGAGCTTGCTCTGGGATTCAGCCTCGTGTCAGTCGTTACTTTCACTGCCAGAACCCTGCCGCCTTTCGCTGCCTCGCGGTATTTCTCTTTCTCCAGGTCAGCCGCTTCCATTCCGGTGATCGCCATCTTGCACCCACGGGACCTCTGCTGGGAATAGAGGGAGAGGCAGCATTTTACTGAGGTGTCTCCGTATCTGAACCCTCTCTCTCTCTCTCTCTCTCTCTCTCACACACACACACACACACACACACACACACACACACACACACACACACACACACACACACACACACACACACACACACACACACACACACACACACACACACACAGAGTCACACAGAGAGGAAACACGGCTGACACGAGCATATAAAAGTATTACAAATGTAGAAAGTAAATTCTACTGAAAGTAGAAAGTAAGTTAGTCTGTAGTAGGGTCCCGACCCAGGAACGTCACCCACCCATGTTCTCCAGAGATGCTACCTGACCCTTTGAGTTACTCCAGCACTTTGTGTCTATCTTTGGTATAAACCAGCATCTGCACTTCCTTGTTTCTGGAAAGTAAATGGTTTACATTTATATATAGATGTTTAGATATAGTTTGAATAGTGGGCAAATGGGACTAGCATGGATGGAGTTTTGTTCAGTTTACTGTCACGTGTAGCAAGGCACAATTAAAAGCTTTTTTTGTTGCATGTTATCCAGAAAAGACTGTACATGATTACAATCAAGCCGTCCGCAGTGTACAACCACAGGACAAAGGGAATTATGTATAGGGCAAGATAAAGTCCGATTAAAGATAGTTTCAAGGTTTTCAATGAGGTAGATAGTAGCTACCTCATTGGTAGCTCAGTTTTCAATGAGGTAGATACTAGCCCCTCTCTAGTTGGTGATAGGATGGTTCAGTTGCCTGATAACAGCTGGGAAGAAACATTCCCTGAATCTGGAGATGTGCGTTTCCACACTTCTGCACCTCTTGCCTGTTGGGAGAGGGGAGAAGAGGGAGTGCCTGGGGTGAGACTGGTCCTTGATAATGCTGGTGGCTAATGGTAAATGATTTTCCAAGTCATTCCTCTTTTCCTCAGCTCCCATCTGACAGGAGCTATCGCACACAGAACAGTACCTTGGTGAACATTTTGTCACTCAGAATTTTGCAGGTGTCCTTGCCGAGGCAGCGTGAAGTGTAGATGGAGTCAATGGAAGGGACGTTGGTTTGCATGATGGACTGGGCTGCGTCGATGTCTTTGATCTGATAACTGCTATTGATTATTATTGGTTACTATTGTCACGTATCTTTTCCCAGGGTGAAGATGTGAAAGGCTATAGGTGTTGGTATAGCTTCAAGTTGAAACATGGACAGGCGATGTTTCGGGTTGGGACCCTTCTTCATATCCTTCTTCAGGACTCGACCTGAAACTCTTATCGCCTACCCATGTTCTCCAGAGATGCTGCCTGTCCCGTTGAGGTCACTCCAGCACTTTGCAACTTTATTTGTAAACCAGCACCTGCAGTTCCTTGCAAAAACAAAGAACTGCAGGTTTACACAAAAGTTCGTAAACAGGCTCTTCGGCCCAACTCGTCCATGCCGACCAAGATGCCCCATCTACACTAGTCCCTTGTGCCCGCGTTTGGCCCATATCCCTCCTATCCATGTACCTGTCCAAGTGTATTTTAAAATGTCGTTATAGTACCTGCCTCAACAGTGCAGTTAAATTGGTATCATGGTTGGCAGTGACATTACGGGCCAAAGGGCCTGCTAATGTTCTGTGCTGCTCCATGTTCTATGTTGCTTTAATATCCATGCCCTGGGTCAATCAAACAGATTAACAGGCAATAATAAGCCATCTGCAGTCTTCAGATACAGGATAAAGGGAATAACATTCAGCGCACGATGGAGTCCAGTAAAGTCCAATCAAAGATAGTCCAAGGGTCTCTAGTGGGGTAGATGGGAGGTCAGGACCGATCTCTAGTTGTCTGATAACAGCTGGGAGGAAACTGTCCCTGAATCTGGAGGTGTGCATTTTCACACTTCTGTACCTCTTGTCTGATGGAAAAGGGGAGAGGGAGGACTGACCAGGTGAGACTGGCCCTTGGTTATGCTGGTGGCTAATGGTATATTTTATGGGATTTTCCAAGTAATTCCCAGTCATTCCTTCTTCCCCCTGCTCCCATCTAGCAGGAGGAGGTACCGCACATAGAACAGTACAGCACAGAAACAGACCCTTCGGCCCACAGTGCCTGTGATGAACATGATCTGAAGACCAACTCTTAAGATGTGTGCATAAATTCATATTCCTCCATTTTCTGTCCAAAAGTGTCTTATCGAATCTGCCTCCACCACCACCCCTGGCAGATCTATGCCAGGTGCTAGAAGGCTGTTATCAGACTTTTGAACGGTCCTTCCATAAGCAAGGGTACTGTCCGATTCACCTCTACCCCATTGCGGACATTGGACTTTGTCTCTGGAACTGATGTGCGCCAATGCTGAGAACTATATTCTGCATTCTGTATCTTCCCCTTTGCTCTACCTGTTGCGCTTGGTTGACTAGATTGTATTTATGTGTAGTATTATCTGGTCTGTTTGGATCGCGTGCAAAACAAAGCTTTTCACTGTACCTCGGTACACGTGACAATAATAAACATGAACCTGAAATCGCCAGTAATTCACCTGAAAATTCCCCTGCCTTCTCCAAGTGGGGGAAGGTGAGGGAGCTGGAACGGTCGTAGTCGTTTACATCAGTAAGACCGAGTGTAGATTATTGCCTGATTCGCTGAACACTAATGCTGAGAAAATGGGATAACGTAGAACTGGTGTGAACGGGTGATCGATGGTCAGCGTGCACTCCTTGGGCCGAAGGGCCCCTTTTCCAATCAATTCAATCCCATTAACCTACGAACCCGCACCTCTTTGGGATGTGGGAGGGTACCAGAGCACCCAGAGGAAACCCCATGGTCACAGGGAGAACATGCTGACTCCACACAGACAGCACCTGAGGTCAGGATCGAACCGGCGTCACTGGTGATTTCTCCCAACACCCAGTAGCTGTTGCAGTTCGGAGCAAGAAAGGATTCCTCATAGAACTGTACGGCGTGGAAACAGGCCGTTCGGCCCACCCAGTCCATGGCGACCAAGTTGGCATACTGAGCAAATCCCTATTTGCTTGCAATTGCCTCGCATCCCTTCCCATATCTTTCCCAATTACTTTAAAAAGTCAATTACATCCGTTTCTATAGCTCCTGATCAAAGGCAGGGGAATAAGGGTCAACGCAGTCATTGGGAGAACGTGCAAACTCCACTACCGACAGCAGTGGAGGTCGGGATCGAACCCTCGGGTTAGTCTCAGCGATTTACCTGCTCCACCCGCTCCTGGCTCTCCTTCAGTTCCACCTGGTCGATCAACAAGCTGATCTCCACGTCCCCTTCCATGCCGTTAACTCTCTCCCTCCCTCCCTCCCTCCTACCCTCGGTCGACGGGTTGCAACCGGGCAGGAACCACGTCCTCCTTTATAGCTGTGGGGAGAGGGAGGAGGGGCAGGGATGGGAGGAGCAGGACAGGGAGGGATGGGAGGGATGGGAGGGAAGGGAGGGAGCGTGATAGAGGAAGGAGGGGGACGGTGCTCGACAAATGGGCTCCGAGAGTCAACTGTGCCCAGGAGCTGGGGAGGGAGGGGGTGGAGTGACTTTGGGCTCAGGCACCAGTAACAGTTGGGGAGGGGAGGGACGGCTTTAGCAGCTCGACAATGATGGTTAGGGAATGCTAGGACTTTTGAGGTCATTTGACAAGCATACTGCCACGGAGGGGTAGCGTGGAGATGTACTGGAAGGACACATGCACGCGCACAAACTCAATGAGTCATTGTAAATCACAGAAGATGCCCAGAGAGGGAGATGACACAAGGGCAGAGGCATGCGGGAATGCAAATAATTGGTGCCCAGCTATCGGAGAGGTAATGTGGAGATTATGCCTTAATTTCCGTTAATGGTCAGCTCTGATCCCTCGGCAGCAGCCCGCCTGTCCAGCCTGGAAAATAATACACATCGACCATAGAACATAGAACAGTACAGCACAGGAATAGGCCCTTCGGCACACAGTGTCCGCGCAAGAACATGATGCCGAGACCAGCTCTTATCTAATAACAAGTGACTGCAGATGCTGGTTTATACCAAACAAACGATGGTGCAGCATCAGAGTTGCTGCCTCACAGCGCCAGAGACCTGGGCTCGATCCTGACTACGGTGCAGTCTGTACGGAATTTGTATGTTCTGCCGGTGACCGCTTGGATTTTCACCGGGTGCTCCGGTTTTCTCCCACACTCCAAAGGAGGTGCAGGTTTGTAGGTTAATTGGCTTTGGTAAAATTGTAAAAATAGTATATTATCCCTCGGGTGTAGGATAGTACTAGTGCACAGGGTAATCGCTGTTTGGCACTGACTCAGTGTGCCAAAGGACCTGTATCCACCCTGTGTCTCTGTAAGTAAAGTAAGGTGCTGGAGTAACTCAGCGGGTCAGGCAGCATCTATGGGAAACATGGACAGTTGACGAATCGGCTCATGACTCTTCTTCAGATTCCTCTTATCTACCTTATCTAACTTATCCAAAAGCCTCTTAAATGCCACTATCGTACCTGCCTCTACCAGCAGCGCTGGCAGCGCGTTCCAGGCACTCACCACGCTCTTTACTTTTCCCACTACTACTCCTTTAAACTTTTCCCCTTTCACAAAGCTATGCTCGCTAGTATTTTGTTTTTGATTAGTTTCGTTTATTATTGTCACGTGTACCGAGGTACAGTGAAAAGCTTTTATTTCCGTGTTATCACAGTGCCCAGATAAAGGATAAAAGGTACAACATTTCGTGCAAGATAATGGTCCGGGTCAAAGGTCAAAGGTCTCCTTCCTGGGGAAAAAGGTTCTGTCTTCCCTATCTATGCCTCTCCTAAGCTTGTATATTACTATCAGGTGTCCCTGCAACCTCCAGCATTCCTGAAAAGTCTGTTCAACATCTCCTTAAGGCTAATACCCACCAATCCATGCACCATTCTGGCAAACCTCCTCTATAGTTCTGAAACCTCCACATCTTCCTGTAATAAAAGCATAGAAAATAGATGCAGGAGGACGTCATTCGGCCCTTCGAGCCAGGAAGGGGCCGAATGAAGGAGCCCTTCATTGTGATCATGGCTGATCGTCCCCTATCAATAGCCCGTGCCTGCCTTCACCCCATATCCCTTGACTTCACTCACCCCTAGAGCTCTATCTAACTCTCTCTTAAATCCATCCAGTGACTTGGCCTCCACTGCCCTCTGTGGCAGAGAATTCCATAAATTCACAATCTCTGGGTGAAAACGTTTTTTCTCACCTCAGTCTTAAATGACCTCGCCTTTATTCTAAGGGGGCGACCAGCACTGCACGCAATACTCCAAATATGGTCTAACCAAATAAAGCTGCATCAAGACTTCCTGAATCCTTAATCTTTCCAGGAGATGCAGGAAAAATGCAACTCAGGCCAGGAACCAGCTGGTCGAAGACAATGTGTTGAAGGGTTAGAGGGGAAGGGTTTAATAGGGACCTGAGGGGCAACTTTTTTTTCTCGTAAAGGGTGGTGTGTATAAGGAACGAGTTGCCAGAGAAGGTTGTTGAGGTTCTATGGTGCTTTTAATGTCACATGCGCAAAGTGTAAACACACAGTGAAATTATTTTCTTACCGACAATCCAGTAGAGTATTACCATACAAGAGCACATCCCCAATTAGCAAATTGTACAGAAATTGTCTACTGATTCTGCATTTCCAGAGTCCAGTCCATGCTCTGTCTATTGTGAGCTGTTCTAGGCAAGCGCCTATGACTCCATGTATAGTATGATTTGACCGGATAGCAGTGGAGAGCACACAAACAAAAGCAGTCCACTGTATGGCTCCAGAGATGCTGCCTCACCCGCTGAGTTTCTCTAGCATTTTTGTCTACTTTCGATTTTCCAGCATCTGCAGTTCCTTCTTGAAATTCTTAACCACTGTATATCTCGGTATAATAAACCAATACTAAACCAATATAATAAATAATAAACCAATACTAATAATTTTTGAAACACACCGCATATGCAATCAGCAAACTCCAAACAGTTAGTTAGTCCCATTTCTGTGGGAAAATAGGATTAACTTAGATGGGACAACTTGGTCGGCATGGATGTGTTGGCCAAAGGACTTGTTTCCTCTCTGTATAGAAACATAGAAAATAGGTGCAGGAGTAGGCCATTCGGCCCTTCGAGCCTGCACCGCCATTCAATATGATCATGGCTGATCATCCAACTCAGTATCCTGTACCTGCCTTCTCTCCATACCCCCTGATCCCTTTAGCCACAAGGGCCACATCTAACTCCCTCTTAAATATAGCCAATGAACTGGCCTCAACTACCTTCTGTGGCAGAGAATTCCAGGGATTCACCACTCTCTGTGTGAAAAATGGTTTTCTCATCTCAGTCCTAAAAGATTTCCCCCTTATCCTTAAACTGTGACCCCTTGTTCTTCACTTCGGGAACAATCTGCCTACACCTAGCCTGACCAACCCGTTAAGAATTTTGTAAGTTTCTATCAGATTCCCCCTCAATCTTCTAAATTCTAGCGAGTACAAGCCGAGTCTATGCAGTCTTTCCTCAAATGGAAGTCCTGACATCCCAGGAATCAGTCTGGTGAACCTTTTCTGTACTCCCTCTATGGCAAGAGTGTCTTTCCTCTGATTCTAATAATCAATAACCAATTTTTTTTTTTTTTAAAGTACAACCATATAGGTTGAGGGACGAATATTGGGCAGGACATGCAGGCAATAGTGTTTACTTGGAGCAAGTTCTATTGACCTTGGGTTCCAATGTTGCCTATGAGATGCGGGCAGGCCCTCCCGGCCGGCAGGGGGCGCCGGCGCGCGGCCTCCAAGATGGCGGCGCCCAGGGCTGGGCGGATCGGCCTCGCGCAGGGTGCGGGACACCAGCAACTTATTTTCCTCTTTCTATTTAAAAATCGCAAGGGGGAAAACTTCAGCAAACGAATGCAACCGGTTAGATGCAACTTTGGGCGGGAGCAGCTGCCTGCAGAGAGCTGCAATTAAGCGTTGTTGATGCAAATGGGAGCTTGGTTCCGGGACCCGGGAGGGACGGGGCTCGAGCCAGCGATCTGCAGCTGAAAACAACCTTTTGCAACGAATCGCACCCACAAAGACCGAGTTTGCACCTTTAATGCAGCATTTGTCGTTAGGTGCATTCTCTTCCTGCTTCTTCTTGTCCATATTTGGTCTCATGTTCATCTTGCCCTGGTGATTTTGTTGCAAAGGCTGTGTCTGCGGCATTCACAGCCGAAGAGGGGCTGAAGGGCCTCTTCCTGTGCTGTGTTGCTCGACGTTCTTGTTGATTTTGCAAGGGTTGTGTTTGTGGGTTTTGGAAAGAAAAGTTTTTTTTTCTACGTCCCCTAAACTTTGCTCAGTTTGCTTTAGATTGTAGAATATACTCAATACAGCACAGAAACAGTCAAGAAACAGACCCTTTGGCCCAACCTGCTCATGCCGATCAAGATGCCCCATCTACATTAGGCCCACATGCCCTTGTTTGTCCCATATCTCCAAGCCTTTCCTATCCATGTACCTGTCCAAATATTTAAATGTTATTATGGTACCTTCCTCAACTACTGTTGCTATGGTACCTACCTCCTCTGGCAGCTCGTACCATATCCTCACCACCCTCTGTGTGAAAACGGTGACCTTCGGGTTCTTATTAAATCTCTTCCTTATCAACTTAATCCCATGTTCTCATGTTCCTGATTTCCCTGTTCTGGGTAAAAGACTGCTCGTTCACCCTATCCGCTTCACGATTTTATACACATGTATAAGATAATTTATTACACCCCTTTGGCCCGCAATGTTATTCCTGTTCTCATCTTTGACCCAACGCTTCGAAGGATGCACAGCAAAACTAGAGGAACAGCAGCTAACCTTTGACAAGAAACTTCTCAGCCCCTAGGAACCAGCACCAGATGCAGCAAATCTGGATAAGGACCCTTCTGTGTGTATTTTCCTTTCCTCTGGACACACTTTTCATTCCTTGCCTCTTTATTCTCTCATGTCTTTTACACCATCACAAACCTTCGCTCTCCTGCCCTCTATGCTTTTCCCCCCAACTTTTATTCTTAATAGAAGTACGGTGTGCATGCCTTCATTGGTCAGGTATTGAGTATATGAGTCAGGAAGTCATGATGTAGCTGTATAGGACTTTGGTCAGGATGCATTTGGAGTTTTGCATGCAATTCCGGTCGCCCCATTACTGGAAGGATGTGGAGGCTTTGGAGAGGGTGCAGAGGAGGTTCACCGGGATGATGCCTGGATTTGGTGGTATTAACTACAGTGAGAGTTTGGGCAGACTTGGATTGATTTCTCTGGATTGCTGGAGGTTGCAGGGAGATCTAATAGAAGTATATAACATTATGAAGGGCTTCAATAGGGTAGACAGAACATTTTTCCATGCCCTCTAAATAATAGAGGGGATAGATTTAAGGTGAGAGGGACAAGTTTTTTTATACAGAGGGTATTGAGTTCCTGCAACATGTTGCCGGTGTGATGATGAAGGCAAATATGTTTGTGGCATTGAAGAGACTTTTGCAAAGGCACATGAATTTGCAAAGGATGGAAGTATATGGATCATATGCAGGCAGATAAGAGTTTGGCTTGGCATCATGTTCAGCACAGATATTGTGGGCCGAAGGGCTGTTCCTGTGCTGTACTATTCAATGTTTAAAATTCTACTAATGTATTTCTTATTTTAATGTTACGTCACTGTTTAGTAACGTGTCGGATAGCCTGTGTTTTTCCCTCTGTAGTCCGGGAGGCTGAGGAGTGGCCTTATAGAGATGTTTAAAGTCATGAGGGGCATGGATAAGGTGAAAGGCCGAAGTCTCTACCCCAGCACAGGTTTAGTCTAGAACTAGAGGGCATAGGTTTAAAGTGAGAGGGGAAAGATTCCAGAGGATCCTGTGCGGCAGCTTTTCCACACAGAAGGTGGTGGTGGGTTTAGGGATTAAGCTTCTAGAGGAGGTAGTTGAGGTACTACAACAAGGCTTTTGGACAGATGAGAATATCCATTGTGGATAAAAAACATTTAGAGGGAAATGAGGCCAAAAGCTGGCAGATGGGACTAGACCCTCTGTTACCTGACCTTTTGAGTTACTCCAGCACTTTGTGCCTCTTTGTTTAGGCAGCAGATAGCTCAGTAGCTCACTGAATGAGTTGGTCTGAGGAACCTATTTCTCTAACTTCATGACCATGTTAATTCTGTTTCTCCGCAGATGCTGCCTGACCCATTGCGTGTTCTCCCTGTCGCCACTCAAGCATCTGCAGTCGTTTGCTTTGGCCTGGAAGGTGGTGGGCGAGAGGTGGGATCGCTGCGTTAGACCTTGGCGAGACGGAGGATCCTCGTGAGGAGATGGAGGTTGCCGAGCGCCCGTTGGCCGGGGCGGGCGAGCTGAGGGCCAGCGGTGAGAGGGCAGAGGCAACGCTCCCCGCCGGTGCCAGCGACTCCCCCTCAGACTCACACTCTGAGGGTCACATGGTCACCACGCAGGCACAGACCCACCCTTTGCCACAAGGACACCTGGCTCTAGACTCCGAGCCGACCAGCGGCTGCAGTGACGCCACCCCTCTGCCAGATGCCTTAGACGGATTGGCTGCCGGCGGCGGTCAGCTGACAGGAGCTCCCACGCACTCCGACCCTCATAGACTGGACGCGACGAGAGGTAAAGATGCACTGTGCGGTCATAGTGAGGCGTACATCGCGGAAACAGGCCGTTCAGCCCACATTGTCCATATTGGGAGGCAGAAACTAGGAACTACAGATACTGGTTTACAAGAGAGGCCACAAAGTGATGCAGGGGGGAGGGAAAGATTTAATTGGAACCCAAAGGGCAATTTTTCACTCAGAGGGCGGCACAGTGGCGCAGCGGTAGAGTTGCCGCCTCACAGCGCTAGAGACGTGGGTTCGATCCTGTTGCTATGGGTTGCTGTCTGTACAGAGTTTGTACGTTCTTCCAGTGACTGCATAGGTTTCCTCCGGGTGCTCCAGCTTCCTCCCACATTGTCACGTGCACCGAGGTACAGCGCAAAGCTTTGTTTTGCATGCTATCCAATCAGATCAGATAATACTATCGAATCAGATGTACAAGTCAAGTCAAGTACAATAGGTAGAGCAAAGGGGAAGATACAGAGTGCAGAATGTAGTTCTCAGCATTGTAATGCATCTGATCCAGAGACAAAGTCCAAAGTCTGCAATGGGGTAGAGGTGAATTGAACAGTACCCTAGCTTATGGAAGGATCGTTCTGAAGCCTGATGAAAGAGGGGAAGAAGCTGTTCCCGCGTCTGGTGGTGTGCACTTTCAAGATTCTGAACAGTCCTTCCATCAGCTCGGGTACTGTCCAATTCACCTCTACCCCATTGCGGACATTGGACTTTGTCTCTGGAACTGCTACAATGCTGAGAACCATATTCTGCGCTCTGTATCTTCCCCTTTGCTCTACCTATTGTACACATTTGGCTTGATTGTATTTAGGTATAGTATTATCTGATCTGATTAGTAGCATGTAAAACAAAGCTTTTCACTGTACCTCGGTACACGTGACAATAATATACATGAACCATACAATTATAATTAAGCATGGGGGAGGGGAAGGAATGACCAGGGTAGGACAAGTGATAGAGAAAGATAGATAGATAGAGAGACAGTGTGCAATCAGGCCCTTTGGCCCTCTGTGTCCACGCTGACCAGCGATCCCTGCACAATAACACTATCTGACACATAAAGGTCGATTTGCAATTTTTCTGTTAACCTCCACAACCAGCACGTCTTTGGAGTGTGGGAGTAAACCGGAGCACCCGGATAAACCAAACATGGTCACAGAGAGAACATACAAACTCTGTACAGATAGCGGCCATAGTTGGGATCGAGCCCGGGTCCCTGGCGCTGTAAGGCAGCAACTCTACTGCCGTGCCGCCAGTCTAGGATGGTGTTGGTGTTACTGTTCATGACGTTGACTCTCTGTTGGGACTCGAGTCCCCGGCGTTGGGTTACAGAGACTGCCTGGGTTTACTGACGGGGTCCGTTCCCCTCTTGCTCCCACAGAGAGCTGGGACCTACTGGAGACGGCGCAGGTCCTGAGCGAGATCGCCGGGCCACTCCCGCCGGTCAGTGGCTCGTCGGAATCGGAGCGCCTGCCCAATCCCTTGGCCGGGGTGTCCGACCCCCACCTCCTGGTCCTGTCGACGGCGCAGACGGAGAACCCCGAGCTTCAGGTGACCGAGGAGGTGATTCTGGAACTCCCCAATGGCATCAAGATGTACGGCAAGGACCTGTCCGGCCTCACGGAGCTCCTGCATCCAACACAGGTACTGGAACATGAACTGCAACCGGCACGGGGGATCAGTGGAGTTTAATGCAGAGAGCTGCGAGGTCATTTTGGGAAGTCTAACGAGGGCAGGACCTACACGGTGAATGGCAAGCCTCTGGGGAGTATTGTGTTCAGTTTTAGCCACTCTGTTATAGGAAAGTTGTTGTCGTTGGAAAGGGTGCCGAGAAGATTTATGAGGATGTTGCCAGGACTCGAGGGCCTGAGCTATGGGGAGATATTGGGCAGGCTAGGACTTTATTCCTTGAGGGGTGTATGAGATCATGAGAGGCATAGATAGGGTGAATGTGCAGTCTTTTATCCAGACTAGGGGAATCAAGAACCAGAGGATCTTAGGTTTAAGGTGTGGGGGGGGGGTTAGGTTAAATAGGGACCTGAGGGGCAACGTGGATGTATGGAACGAGCTGCCAAAGGAGGTAGTTGTGGCAGGTACCATCATGTTCAAGAAACATTTGGACAGGTACATGGATAGGATAGGTTTAGTGAGATGTGGACCAAACGCAGGCAGGTGGGACTGGTGTAGATGGGGCATGTTGGTCGGTGTGGGCAAGTTGGGCCAAAGGGCCTGTTTCCACACTGCATGATTCTATGACTCTATTAGTTTAACTTAGTTTCATGTTCTACTAATCCAGCTAGTCTTGGCGGGTCTCCGCCATAATCACAATAAGCATCTTAAATCAACAGGGCGGCACAGTGGCGCAGCGGTAGAGTTGCTGCCTTACAGCGCTTTCAGCGCCAGAGATACGGGTTCGATCCCGACAACGGGATGCTGTCTGTATGGAGTTTGTACATTCTCACTGTGACCGTGTGGGTTTTCTCAGAGATCTTCGTTGTCCTCCCACACTCCAAAGACTTTACAGGTTTGTAGGTTAATTGGCTCGGTATAAATGTAAATTGTCCCTAGTGTGTGTGTGTAGGGTAGTGTAATGTGCGGGGATCGCTGGTCGCTGCGGACTCGGTGGGCCGAAGGGCCTGTTTCCGTGCTGTCGCTCTGAAACGAAAACACTAAAACTAAAACATACTCAACAGGTTATACATAACTGTTGACCCATAATATAACTGTCCCTGCTCTGGGAGTGTGTGATGGGACGGTGTAGAGGGAGCTTCAGTCTGAATGGTGGAAGTAACATTACTGGTCTTGTTGATGATGAAGGTTTGCGGTGCTGAGTGTGATTTGCTTTTGGGACCGTGACCTTTCACCTGGCAGGTCCTCCTGCAGGTCGGCCCTCGGAAGTTCACGCTGGCCACGACTGACGCGCTGCTCTCGGCCGGCTCTCTGGTCTTCACCGTATCCCAGGAAACGACGCAGGAGGAGGCTGCCGTGAAGCAGCCAGGTGAGTTCACTCGTCACTTTAGTTTCATGCTTCATGTGTTTTGTGTTTTATATACTTTGTGTTTTATGACTGTTGTCAGACCAATTTCCCTCCTGGGATAAATAAAGTTCTATTGTATCGTATTTTCCCCCAACCCCCAGCTGGACCTTTAGTTTAGTTTAGTGTAGAGATACAGCGTGGAAACAAGCCCTTCAGCCCTCAATGGTTCTTTATTGTCATGTATGCACTGCACAATGGAATTCCTTTTGCACAGCTCACACATGCACAAGTTTTAGTTTAGTTTACGTCGGGGAAACAGGCCGTTCGGCCCACCGGGGACCCAGCTATCACCGCAGACTAGCACAATCCTGCATACACTGGGGACAATTTACAATTTTCAGCAGCCAATTAACCCACAAACCTGTACTTCATTGGAATGTGGGGAGAAACCCGAGCACTCGGAGAAAACCCACGCAGGGCATGGGCAGAACATACAAACTCGGTACCGATAGCACCCGTGATCAGGATTGAACCCAGGTCCCTGGCGCTGTAAGGCAGCAACTTTACCGCTGTGCCACCCTATTTTATAAAAGTTGCCATATTTTGGTGTCATTTACCTAAAAGTCTGGTCCATGCATTCGGTCTACTGGAGCAGCTCTCGATCCCGGTGACCCCCAGGCTGCTGCCCCAGGGCCTCTCCCCTCCATCGCCCTTGACCGGCTCGGCACGCCAACCCACGCCCCTCTCCTCTCCTCTCCTCGCCCGACCAGCTCTGTGTCCCGGGGACGCCTCCCGCAGCTGAACTTGAAGCCACCTTTGGGATGTGGGAGGAAACGGGAGCACCAGGAGAAAGCCCACCCCGGGGGGAGTCATGCGGTGGGGAGTGGAGTCATAAGGAGAACATGCAAACTCCACACAGGCAGCATCCGAGGTCAGGATGGAACCTGGGTCACTGTCGCTGTGAGGCAGCAGCTCCACCGCAGCGCCACCTCTGAAGTGTAAAGTGGAGGCGTTGCTTCATTGTCCGCCACAGATCGTGTTTCTTTAAACAGATGCAGAAGTGGAAGGGAGCTTGTACCGATGTTACCTCTGCAGTTTGACCTTCAACCGCCGTGGCAATTACGTCCGACACAAGAAAATCCACATGGTCAACACCGAGGTTGGTGGGCTCCCTGTTTCTTACCGTCAGCAAAACCACTGGTAGCTCACTCGGGCTCTGTCCTCTCCAACTACCTCCCTGAGACCTCTGCCCCCATTCCCTTGTCCACCAACAATGGAAGAAAGGTCCGGGCACGAAACGTCACCTATCCGTGCCCTTCAGAGATGCTGCCTGACCTGCTGAGCTACTCCAGCACTTGGTGTTCTGCACAGGATTCCAGCAGCTGCAGTTCCACATGTCAGTACCTTCAGCTTGCCCATCACTGGCCTTGCCATCAGCTCCCTGGGCACAGCGTTTAGAGATACAGCATGGAAACAAGCCCTTCCGTCTCAGAGTGTATGCCCACGATCGATCACCTGTTTGTACTAGTTCATTGAGCTGCAAGAAAGGTCCCGACCTGAAACGTCACCTATCCATGTTCTCCAGAAATGATACCTGACCCACTGAGTTACTTTTGTTTTTGTAGAATCCAGCATCTGTAGTTCCTTGTTTCTTCATGGCGCTAGTTACATGTTATCCCACTTCTCATCCACTCCCAACACTTTATGGGCAATTTACAGAGGGACGATTAACTTACAAACCTGCAGGGTTTTCTGTGGAGAACAAATATACCTCCAGGGTGCGTTACAGGCTGGGATCTTTCAGGGGGTTTGGAGGGTTTATGTGACAAATGACAGATGCCTGGGATTGAATTAAAGGCTGGGATCTATCGAGGGGTTAATGCACAGGAATGTACCCCCTGGATCTGGGACGTCTTTGGGGTATGGGGGGAAACCCACGCGGTCTGCCGTAGAGCTGATCATTCAACACAGCTAATGCTGCTTCCCTCCCTCTCACCCCTGCCCTCCCCCCACTTCTCTCACCCCCCTCCCTCTCCTCTCCCCCTCCCCCCTCCCCTTTCCTTTTCTTTCTTTCCACTTCTCTCTTGCCCCCCTCCCCCCTCCCCTTCTCTTTCTCTCCACTCCCCACCCCCCTCCTCCCCTTTCTCCCCCACCCTCGCATTCTCCTCCTCCCCCCCTCACCCTCTCTCCCCCCCTCTACCCTCTCTCCCATCCCCCTCTCCCCCCTCACTCCTCCCCCTCCTCCCCCTCCCTCCTCTTCCTCCACTCCGCCCCCCCACTCCACCCCTCTTTCCCTTTCTCCCCCCCCCCCCCCCCCCCCCCCCCCCCCCGATGCAGGAGGATGCCAGGTACAAGTGCCCCCACTGCGACCGGCAATTCATCCAGCACTGTGACCTGCGTAGACACACACACGTCCACACAGGGACCCAGCCCCACAAGTGTGAGTTGTGTGGCAAAGCTTTCCTCAGGGCAAGGTAAGGGAACGGTCGTCCCCCGTCCCCCCCCCTCCTCCCGCCTCTTCCCAACAACCAGGGGCGATCTCACCCAGCCTCCTCCCCACTGACTTGTTGTACGGTGGGTAGGGCGTTGTATGGTGGGTGGGCGCTGTACGGTGGCCGATTGCCAGCACTGGGCCTGCACTCGCTGGAGTTTAGAAGGATATGGGGGGAACTAATTGAAACCTACCAAATAGTGAAAGGCCAGGATAGAGTGCACATGGAGAGGATGTTTCCACCACTGGCAGAGTCTTGGTCTAGAGGGCACAGCCTCGGGATAAAAGGATATTCCTTCAGGAAGGAGATGAGGAGGAATTTCTTTACTCAGCGGGGTGGTGAATCTGTGGAATTCATTGCCACAGGGGTATTTTTTGGGTATTTTTAAAACAGAGGAGATACTTGATTAGTACGGGTGTCTGGGGTTATGGGGAGAAGGCAGGAGAATGGGGTTGTAGGAGAAAGGATAGATCAGCCATGATTGAATGGTGGAATAGACTTGATGGGCCGAGTGGCCTAATTCTGCTCCTAGATCCTATGAACGTATGACCTCCCGTTTGCTTCTGACGCTGCGTTCTGCTTGGCATTTTCAGTGACCTGGTAGTTCACAGACGGTTCCACACCAAAGATCGGCCCTTCCAGTGCAGCCAGTGCCAGAAATCCTTCTTCCAGTCTGGTGAGTTTGTCCGAGGCCCCGTCCAGTCCAAACCCGGGAGGGAGGGGGGGGGGGGGGGGGGGGGGGGGGCGGTGGTGACCTGTTCGCAAACTCCCTAAACCCTTTGAATGATCCCAGCCTGGAACTCGCTCTCAGGTGAGGGTTGTTCTGTATATAAACCTGTAAACCTCTTGATTACATCCCAGATTGTAACCCAACCCGAGCATCTGTTATACTGTCCATAAACAGCCCCTCAAAATATCCCAGCCTGTAACCAGCGGGGTATGTTACTGTCTATTAAACTCTATGTTTACTCCAGCACTTTGTGTATATAAAACTTGATGATCTACTGTATAGATCCCAGCCTTCAACTCAATTCTGAGCATCTGGTATTTTGTGCAAAAACCCTCCTAACCCCTCAGTAGACCCCAGTCTGTGACTCCTTACTAATGAAGAATCTGTGGATCTCTGCCTTAAAATACCCTCCACAGCATATGTGTCAATGAATTCTACATGTTTTCTCTGCACGCTCTGGCTTTCTCCCACATCCCCAAGACGTGCAGGTCTGTAGGTTAATTGGCCCTCTGTAAATTGTCCCTGGTGTGTAGGATAGAGCGGGTGTACAAGTGATTGTTGGTCGGCGCGGACTCAGTGGGCCAAAGGGTCTGTTTCCACGCTGTATCTCTAAAATAACTAACGATTTCTGCCTGTAACTTATTCCCAGATATGTCAAAATGTAGAAGCAAAGAACTGCAGATGCTGGTTTATAGCAAAGATAGGCACAAAGTGCTGGAGTAACTCAGCAGGTCGGGCAGCATCACTGGAGAAAAAGGATGGGGTCTCTGTCGTGTCGGGACCCTTGTAATGAATACGGTTACCGACCCAAAACATCACCCATCCTTTTTCTCCAGTGATGCTGCCCGACCCGCTGGGTTACTCCAGCACTTTGTGTCTATCCTAGACATGTCAATGTTTGTTTGGGACCATTGATTTTCAAGACCTTTCCAAATATGCAATTTATTTTAGCTGAAAGCCTCCCATTACTGCCCCTGATATTGAAAGATTACAAGGATGCAAACCTAACGCTGGGCCCCATTCAATAATAATGATAGAATCGTCATCCCCGGTGGTATTTATTGCTTGAATCCAGCTTGCAGAAGTACTTATGACTGAGGAGAGAATGTCCAGTTATTTCAATGTGAAGACAACTGCTGCTTAACGAGATCATGTGCCTTGTTGCAGCCTTGACTTTAGCAGCCTGTCACATGTGATGCCCGTACACATCATGGTGACAGTGTATGAAGTTCATTGAAGATAGACACAAAATGCCAGAGTAACTCAGCAGGACAGGCAGCATCTCTAGAGAGAAGGAGAGAAGGAAAGGGTGACGTTTCAGGTCGATATCCTTCTCCAGTCTGAAGAAGGGTCTCAACTCGAAACGTCACCCATTCTTTTTCTCCAGAGATGCTGCCTGTCCCTCTGAGTTACTCCAGCAATTTGTGTCTACCTTTGGTGTAAACCAGCATCTGCCGTTCCTTCCTACACATATGAAATCCATTCACAACTTCACAATTGTTTTCAGCTTGTGGACTCCACACAATATTCGGACTAGATTGGACATCACACCCGTAACTGAATAGCCTCCCGGCAGCACAATGGCCAGCGTAAGAGCTACTGCCTTACAGCGCCGGAGACCCCGGTTCAATCCTGACCACGGGTGCTGTCGGTGTATGAATGGGTGATCGCTGGTCGACGCGGGCTTGGTGGGCCAAAGGGCCTGTTTCCTTGCTGCATCTCTGAACTACACTAATAACATACCAAACCTATCTGTTGGAATCTCAGGTTGAAATATAGGATTATTTTTACATTTTGCATCCCATTCAATCTGTATTCACAGATGTAAGCTTAACAATCAATAGTTCCACATCACCTACAAATATCAATGTGGTAAGAACCCCTTGATTGGCATGATGGTTGGCATGGACTCGGTGGGCCGAAGGGACTGTTTCCACACACTCTCTAAAGTCTAAAGTAGAGGAGGCTTGACAGAGGCTCCCATGATCAGTGTATATCACAAAGCTGCCATTGAATAATGGACCACACATTGAGATAGAGTTGACTCGTTTGAAGGTAGTAGGAGAGGAAGGGGATCGAGGGCATTGAACCAGAAGCTGTGGACCCTTTGTGCAAGCGGTGATTTACTCCACAGGTGACCTCCGGCGGCATGTGAGGAACATCCACATGACCAACGCCCGGATGTTGAGCTGTGGCCACTGCAAGAAGAAGTACATCAAGGAGGCCACGCTGCTCCACCACATCCAGACCGTGCACCAGGATATCCTGCTGCACACTCTGAAGGAACAGGAGCACCACAGCAGGTACGTTCAGTTTAAAGATATAGCGCGGGAACAGTCCCGTCAGCCCACTGCGTCCGTGCCGACCAGCGACCACCATTCATTCATTATTCATTATCATTGAAAACTTTAGCGACGCAGTGGTGCTGGTTTCCGACGGGAACGTTGACGGACGCACCACACGTCTCTGTCCTCCAGTTCCTGCAGACTTCCGCCGCTGGAAGTATAGAATCTTGGTGTGTGTGCTTTATCATCATTCCTTACAATGCTATGTACGACAGTGATTGCAACTCCTACTGAAGTGTGGATGGCCGTTGGCTCGCTAGGAGCTCATCCGTCCTTTGACAGATCTTGTTTTTGGTCCTACCGGGGGTCCACAGCCCCCTCCTCACCTGGCGAACCAGGTGGGGGAGACGGTTTAGTCGCCGACTATCCAACCTTGGAGGATTACATGGTACCCGTGGAGGGGGGAACTTCCCCCCCCCCCCCCCCCCCCGACAGCGACCACCGTACATTAACAATATCCTACACACGAGGGCCAATTTACTATTTTTACCTACAAACCTGTTTGTCTTTGGAGTGTGGGAGGAAACTGGAGATCAGGAGAAAACCCACGCAGGTCACAGGGAGAACTACAAACTCTGTACAGACAGCACCCCCTAGTCAGGATCGAATCCGGGTCTCTGGTGCTGTGAGGCAGCAGCTCTACTGTTATGCCACCTTGCTGCCTGTTTAGCTTAGAGATACAGCACGGCAACAGACCCTTCAGCCCGCCGACCGTCGATCAATCAATCACACTAGTTGCCGGCTCTGAATGTTCCGTACCTTTTCATACCTCTATTTTCTCTCAGTCTGAAGAAGGGTCTTGACCAGAAACGTCACCTATTCCTTTTCTCCAGATCCACTGAGTTACTCCAGCATTTTGTGTCTATCTTCAGTGTAAACCAGCATCTGCATTTCCTTCCTACACTCAATTGTTCCATGTTATCCCATTTCCACATCTACTCCCTACACACTAGGGGGCAATTTACAGAGTGACAATTAACCTACAAACCCACCCACTTTGGGATGTGGGAGGAAACCCAGGCGGTCACATGGAGAATGTACAGACTCTACACACAGACAACACTCGAGGTTACGGGGAGAATGGGGTTAAGATGGAAAGAAAGATCAGCCATGATTGAATGGCGGGGTAGACTTGATGGGCCGAATGGCCTAATTCCAGTACTATGGCTTATGAACATCACCATATTTGCCTGTTGTTCATGTTGAGCGAGCAATTTATTTAATGTTCCCGCTGCTGTGGGTTGATGTGTGTTTCTACCGCTGTCTTGCAGTGAGGTGATGGTGGCGGAGGTCGGAAATGGAGACGAGGACGAGAGGGTCTTGAGCAGCTACAGATTGCCACACGTGGAGACACCCACTACAGATAACGGTGAGTGGAACTGCCGGCACGGGGCTGCTTGGGCTGGCTGGGTGAACAAGATTGTACAGTGGTGACGTGTGTTATCTCAGCAGGATTCCAGGTGTGAAGACCTTAGATGATCCTAATAAGTGGGTTAAGAACACAGGGTAGAACGTGCTGTGAGTGGCACGGCAGTGCAGCGGTAGAGTTGCTGCCTTACACGGCCAGAGACCCCAGCTCCATCCTGACTATGGGTGCTGTCTGTGCGGAGTGTGTACGTTCTCCCCGTGGGCTTTCTCTGGGTGCTTCGGTTTCCGCCCACATGCCAAAGACATACAGGTTTGTAGGCTTATTGGCTTGGCAAAATTGTAAGTTGTCCCTAGTGTGTGTAGGATGGTGCCAGAGTACTGGGTGATCGCTCGTCAGCGGAGACTCGGTGGACCGAAGAGCCTGTTTCTGCGCTACACTAAACAGAAATGGGCTCTGTGCTGATCTCTGCATACATGTGATCCATCTCTCTCTCCCCCATTTATGATCTAACACAACCCTTAAACGGCACTATCGTACATTTCCCACACCACCCCTGGCAGTGTGTTCCAGGCCCCCACCACTCACTGGAACATCTCTTTCTTTTCCTCTTTGTTACTATTTCTTTTCTCACACAGGGAGAGGAGAATATGCACATCCTGACCCACCGGTCACGTCTTCCTGCTGTACATTTTACAACTGCAGATTTGCTCTCCACTTCTAACCGCTCCCATTCACATATCGCTTAGGCCAGCCTGGTTCTCAAAATCCTCATAGTCACCCCAGGTTTACCCTATCCGAGACATCAACACCCCTCCCCTCCTCTTAGAACAGTACATCATGTGAACCCTCCTTCCCACGCAGATCTTTCGGTCCGGGGTCCCCATCACTGTCAGAGTGAGGACCCACGCAAAGTAGAGGAGCAGTACCTCATATTTTGCTAGGGCAGCTTACAACCCTGTGGTATGTACTTAGAGTTCTCTCATTTCAAGTAACCCCCCCACCCCCAGTTGTCCTACTAGTTCCACCTCGCATCCGATATCCCTTCATTATCACCTCTTCATCAGCCAACAATGGGCCCTTATGGACCCTTCCAGTGCTCATCTGTTGCCAATCATCATTTTTTGTTCTGGCCTTTTCCTCCCTCCAGTTCTCTTTCTCCCCAGAAGTGTCTTGACCTGAAAATTAGCCCATTCATTTTTCTCCAGAGATGGTGCCTGATCCACTGAGTTACTCCAGCACTTTGTGTCTATCTTCAGCACAGGAACAGACAATTTGTCCCACAGTGGCAAATATGCCAACTAAAACTAATCTCTGCTTGCACACGATCAACATCCCTCCGTTTCCTGCATATCCACACACCTAGCTAAAGGCCTTTTAAACACAGCTATCCTATCTGTCTCCTCCAGCACCCCTGGCAGCATGGTCACGGGAACCAACCACCCTATGTGTAAAAACACTCGGGAGAGATTTAAGTCAAACTTCCTATTTTATTTTCCCCACTCGCAGCCTGGTTGTATTTGGAACAAGCTGCCAGAGGAAGCTATAGAAAAAATTATAATTGTGACTTTCAAAAAGATATTTGAAGAGTAGGACGTGGAGGGATATATTGGCCAAAAGCTACTTGCCCTGAATGACGACCAGTCAAAGGGCCTGTTTCCATGCTGTACAAATTTATGATTCTGTGATCCATCCCACGCTGGGACTCAAAAATTGGAGGTGTAAAGGAACTTGGGAGAGCTGGTGCAGGAACCCCAAAAGGTTAATTTGCAAGTTGAATCAGTCGTAAGGAAGGCAAATGCAATGTTGCCATTTTACTTCAAGGAGGATTAGACAATAAAAAGAGGGATGTAATGCCGAGGCTTTATCGCACTGGTCAGACCGCATTTGGAGTATTGTGAGCAATTTTGGGCCCCATATGAGGAAGAATGTTCTGGCATCGGAGGGAGTCCAGAGAGGATTCACGAGAATGATTGGGTTAATGTATCATAATCGTTTGACGGCACTGGGCATGTAATTGCTGGTGTTTATAAAGGGGGGGGGGGGGTGCACTGAAACCTACCGATCAGTGAAAGGCCTGGATAGAATGGATGTGCACAGGATGTTTCCACTAGTGGGAGAGTGTAGAACTAGGGAGCGCAGCCTCAGAATAAAAGGATGTACCTTTAGAAAGGAGATGAGAAGAATTTTCTTTAGTCAGAGGGTGGTAAAGCTGTGGAATTAATTGCCACAGATGGTGTGGAAGCTAAGCCATTGGGTATTTTAAAGCTTAGATTGAGAGGTTCTTGATTAGTACAGGTATCGGGTTACAGAGAGAAGGTAGGAAAATGGGGTTGAGGAGGAAAGATAGATCAGCCATGAATGAATGACAGAGTAGACTTGATGGGCCAAATGGCCTAATTCTGCTCCTATGTTTTATGGACATGAATGCTGAGCATTGCTTTTTATTCCTCCACAGTCCTATCAACCGAGGCAGGTGCACATGGGGAGACTGTTTTGGAGGAGCCACATGTCCCACATGAGACCAATCCTTCTGTCTCAGGCCAGCTCTTGGAATCCACTGCCACGGACAGCACGAGGGGACAATTGCAAGCTCTCCTAGGTTGCAGTGGGTCGGGACCCGGCGTTGTGTTGATAGACATGCATCCTGCAGTGACCATAGCTTAGCGGCTGGAGCGGGGAAAGCACTTAGACTGGCCACCAGTGAAGTGAACCGACATTTCTTCTTTGCCAGAACATGCTCCATTTTCCATCTGCAGAGGAAGATGTGGTCCTGCGTAAGTTTGCAGTTACTTTAGAGATACAGCACGCAACAGACCCCCCGATCACCCCAAAACCCAGCACTAACATACGCACTAGGGACGATTTACAAGTTTACCAAAGCCAATTAACCTGGATGTCTTTGAAGTGTGGTGGGAAACCGGAGCACCCGGAGAAAACCCACGTGGTCACAGGGAGAACGTGCAAACACCATACAGATAGCACCCAAAATCTGGATTAAACCAGGGTCTCTGGCGCTGTAAGGCAGCAACTCTACTGATGCACCATCATTGATCCTGTATTGTGTTGGATTGAATTGAAATATACGGAACTGAAACAGACCCTTCGGCCCATCATTGACCATTGATCCCAAAAACATTTCATTCTGACCAAGGAAAGCTCGGCATTCAATGATACCAATTGTGGCACAAATCTCCAGGGTTCGGGTGGCATTATCACACAACTTGTATTCCACTAAAGGAGCCCACAGTGAAGGGAAATTTAATGCATGATATCAGCTTATACTTGGAATGACAAAGTGCTGGAGTAACTCAGGTGGTCAGGCAACATTTCTGGAGAACTTGGGATAGGTGACATTGCAGATCGGGGTCTGAAGTCACCTACCCATATTCTCCAGAGATTTGGAATATTATTGGAGAAACAATTCAACAGATATGTAGTCACATCTCTGGCCCTTGTTCAGCCATCTGCCAATTAAACCCCCTCACCCGAGTCTGAAGGGTCCCAACCCAAAACGTCACCTATCCATGTTCTCCATGGATGCTGCCTGGCCCGCTGAGTTACTCCAGCACTCTGTGGCTTTCCTCAGTAAACCAGTTCCTTGTTTCTACATGAGCTTGGACTTACCTTGTACTATTGCTGATGTTCTATTCATGCTCCAGTCACAGGGAGGAGGTTTGAATTTTAAATTCCCCTCCCATTCCCACTCTGGTGCACGCCCATTTCTCCCACTACCCCACTCCAGTCATCTTGCTCCTTTCCCCTCCTCTACGCTCATCTCTCTTCCCGAGTCCTTAGTTTTCCTTTCATCCCCCTCTTTCCCCTTACACCCAGTATCCCTCCCTCCAGCTTCCCATTTCACTCCTCTTTATCTGACACCTTTGTCTCTTTTCCACCACCAGCCATTCAACCCCCCCTGCATTCACCTATCACTTGCCAGGCTTTGTCGCATTTCCCCTTTTCCAGCTTTCTCCTTCCTCCAATGAGTCTGAAGAAGGGTCCCGACCCCCCGAAATGTCACCTGCCCATTCCCCGCACCGATGCCGCCTGACCCGCTGAGTTCTTCCAGCTCTTTGTTTTGCTTGAATTTTGAATTCTACATTTGAAAAATATTTTTTGATTTGAGTTTAGGAAATGAAGTAGCTTTAAGTACAAAATTGCCAGAGCCAGAGATGCATTTTATAATTTAGGAGTGGTGGTTCAGAAATAAAAAGGTTGTGTGAATAATAACTCAACCTCAATTCTCCACCCCCCCACCGACACATCATGCTTGGAAGAATCTTTTCAATATCTCTTAAACCCCTGATCCCATAAGTGGGCACAATGGCACCACTGCCGCACAGTGCCAGAGACACAGGTTCGATCCTGACCTTGGATGCTATCTGGATTGAGTTTGCGTGTTCTGTGATCCCACATCCCAAAGGCATTCGGGGTTGTAGGTTAATTGGCCCTCCGTAAATTGCCCCTAGTGTATAGGGAGTAGTTGAGAATGTGGGATAACATAGAACTAGTGTGAACGGGTGAACGATGGTTGGCGTGGGCCCGTTTCCACACGGTGTCTCTAAAGTAAAATCTACTCCATAGGGCAACAGGCCCGAAGATTCCTTCTCACAACTTATCACCACGTCTAAATGCTGGAACTCTCAGCCAAAATCCAGGAAGGACATCAGTTCAGGTGGAGCACAGGTGTGGGAACAAAATATGGACACTGGCAGCAAAGTTCATGGCCTGAAAGGGAAGGGGAGACAACATTCTGGAGGCCAGCAGCAGCCCAGTTGGTATATGAGGGATGTGGTGCTTGATGTTTTTGCCAGTCCTATGCACTCTTACCAGCAGGGGGCACAGTCTACCAGTCAGGAGGATAAGCTGAGCATCCAGATCCTCCTGAGATGCTGCTTGATATGCAAACTACTCCAGCACTTTGTGTCTATCTCCAGATCCTTAACATGACTGCTGGGAAGTGTAGACACATTGTGCAAAGTTTGTTTCAGATCCCAAACACTAGACACAAAAAAAAGACACCAGGGATGCTGCCTGATGCTGGAGTAACGCATCAGGCAGCATCCCTGGAGAAAAGGAATAGATGACATTTCAGATCAAGACTCTGCTTCCTCCACCTGAAACACCTGGTTCTTTTCTCCAGAGATGCTGCCTGACCCAGAGTTACTCCAGCATTTTGTGTAAACCAGCATCCGCAGTTCCTTCCTACACCCTTCAGACTTAGTTTGAAGGATTCTGACCAGAAATGTCAGGCTTTAATTATACAACCCGAAAGGTCACCTGTCTCTATCCTCCAGAGATGCTGCCTTACTCCAGCAGTGTCGTTTTAAAATAAACCAACATCTGCAGTTCCTTTTTTTTTTTAAACCAAACACTGGGCTGTTCTGTCCAAAGTGTAGATACACATTTGTTCATTGTCACGACTGGGGCTTTCGATAAGCATTTAAATGAAAACACTTGCAAATCACTTTAACCATTTTATAAATGTACATATTATAAAGAGCTTGTACAGATATAGAATTACTTTGATTAGGAGGAAAGAAAATAAACTTGTATTCTGAAAACAATTCTGCTCCAAGAAACTAAATATACACAAACGTCATCCAATATTTACACACATCAGACACATAGAAGACCCAAATGCAGAATTCTGTATTGTGTAAACAGCACAAATCACAGGGAGATGCTTCAATAGTCTTTAACTGAATTAAATGCAATTGTAATTGTTGCCATCACTTTTGCTGTTAGGGGTGGTGTTTCACTGCTTCAGAATTCAGCATTGAACGTTTAGACGACACACATCTCTCCCTCTTTCTCCCAAGTGACCTGGAGATGTAGGATCTCATTTTAAAATCAAGTTATAATCAAAAATTTTTTTTTGCTTCTGTTCATTTTGATTAATTAAAATGTGCTCAGTTAAGTAAGAACTGGATGTCAGTGGAAACACTGATCCCCACCTGATGCAAGAGGCCATGTTGTTAATGCCTGATAGTGAAGACGTTTCATCTCATGTTATAATTGACTTTGCACGATTATATCTGGTTAAATGCATTAATAGGGCATCCAGGACAATTGTGTAAATGTGTTAGCTGTAACGTGCTACATTTGCTGTGTGGGTTCAACCTGCAGATCTGTGAAAGAGAAAATGGACAGAAGAATGGGAACCAATGGAGTTTTAGCAAATCAAACCTGGCGTCGTTTCTCCACCTGCCCCAGTACAAGGCACGCACCAGGCGAGTGTGTGACCCGGGAGTGTGCACCAATGCACACTTCCAATATGCACAGAAGCAATGGTGGGATTGAGTGGAAAATGTAAACAATGTATATTCTGGTTAATTGGGCGTTTATAACAGAGTCGGGAAGAAAACAACAATGCCCCAAGATTCATTTTGAGCTACTATAGCTTCCAATTTCAATCATTTAGATTTCTATAAGTTATATCTGTTTTGCAAAAAGGTTAAAGTGAAATAATAGTTCTTTCTCCACAGATACATCCAAGAAATGTTTAGAGGGGTATGGGTCCAAATGCAGACAAATGGGACTAGCTAGGATTGCAAGCCGTGGTCAGCATGGACAAGTAGGGGCAAAGAGTCTGTATCTGTGCTGCATGACTACGACCTGCAACTTGTTTTTATTTCAAATTTCCAGTGCCTGCTGTATTTCATTAAACAATACAACAGGTCAGATTTACCAGAACAGCACTCAGCTCTGCCAGATGAGGGATGCGTGAAGTGGATCAGAGAATAACAGAGCTGACCTGCTAAACCCCTGTTGGTTGGTGTTGTGGTGGAAAAAAGTGGGACTTCTTCATCGCTCTCAATCCCAGGACAAAAGGAGGGTCCAGGTGCTGAACAGCAGTACACTTGTAAGGAAAGAGTTTAAAAGGAGATGAAATTCGTCAAGGATGATCGTAAAATCTGGATGAGAACATTAAATGGACAATTGACTGGAACAAAAACTACAGATACTGGAACTCAAGACCAGGCAAATTCTGGCATTTTATTTTTGAAAGGGACACTTCTCTTTCCCTGTATGGGGGGACAGTTGTTTTTCCTCTCCTCTTCCCAGCGTGTACTTTTGAAAATGGAAAAACAGGGTGTGGTGCTTGCAAAGACCAATGAGGATAAGAGGAAAAACCCTGATTAGCTTCAGTGGATTATCACTATCATTAAACCTCCAACAGATCTACCCCCCACCCATCCATCCTGTCCCATTCGCAACACATCTCCCCCTTCAATTCATCAGCCCATACATACATCTCTCCCCATCCAGCCTCATACGCAACAGATCCTTCTTTAATCCATCACACCCATACACAACAGATCTCTTCCTATCCATCAGTTCCATACACACATCTCCCCCTTCCCATTGATTAGGCCCATACACCACAGATCTTCCCCATTCCCATCCATCTGTCCCATTCGCAACAGATCTCTACCTATCCATCAGTTTCATACACAACAGACCTTCCCCCTCTCCAGGCATCAGTCCCATACACAGCAGGTAGCCCATGGATTACATGGGGAAGACCTATTCATGAGGTATAAGCAATTCTATAATCAATTTCTTACTCATTCACAGGCCTCTCACCTTTGAGCTTTTTAATAGGCAGGGGCTTAGGGTCTAACTTACCCAAGGAGGCAACAGTTCCCTGAGAATCAGCAGACTTGCACGCAGAGTGAAAAGGGAAGCATTGTGAAAGGTTGGCAAGTGCAACGTAAGCACCTGAAGATGGGAAGCATGGATGTTCAGAACAAGATGATCATCACATGCTCCCGTTTCTCCACGCAAAGAGTAATAGCCCATGGAAGTTTGGTTACATTATTTCAACCTACTTTTTAAAAAAAAAACAAATCTTGTCCAATTTGTACAAGTATTGTACCTTTTAAAAAAACGGAAGTACAGTCTATTTGAAACTTTGATTGGTGTAATTAATGCATAAAACACAAGTACATTTTTTTGGTGCTTAGCTTGGCCTTTGCATGACTGTGGCATAAACAAACGTGATTAACCACTGCACAGTGTAAGCCAGCGCAAAACAATTGTAGAACCCTCTCTATAAAGCCTCAATACGCCATCACAGAACAGCCTTTCAAAGATCTTCACTGCGTGCACTCTCAACAAAAGGACCAGTGAAATGGATGTCAAGTTGGCCAGGAATGATTGCCCTTTTTTTTTAAGCAGAGGTGGAAAAAAAAAAGTTGGATATGGGAGGGGGAACTGAGTAATGCCAGGGAGAAAGAAAGGGTAGGGAGAAACAAAGGCAGTGAAGAGGGGGGGAAATAGGTCAGAGGAGCAAGTGGAATTACCTTAATTTACAGTCAAAAGCATTCATCAGCTGGCCAGAATAAAAAGGTCAACTAATGAAACATGGTCCCCACTTGTTGGCCTCCACTGTAGCGGATCAACAAAGCTGGCCGCTGCACTTCTTCCAGTGCACTCCAACTTGACGTTCCTTCTCAGGTCAACCATGTTCAGAGCCCTTCAGGTCTTCTTGCACAAAGTAAATAGTCACATGTCTTGCATATGGATTTATTTTTATCTAATAATTAAATAGCAGCTACCTCATTGACTATAACCTGTACCACAAAGTCCTTCTGGATTTTGGTCTCCTGCAGCCGCATCTTGTCGGTGAGCAGCCTCCCTGAGAAGAACCAGCGCTGCCGGGAGGGTTCGATGGCCTCCTCCGCGTGCAGCTGCCGCTTCAGCTGCCCGATCGAGTCCGCCATGCTGGCGTTCAGTTTGACGTCCTTGCCGGTGGACAGGCGGACCTTGAGCAGGAACTCGCGCTTGGCGTGAGCCGGCGGGTCGGGCATGTCGGCTGCCTCCTCGTCGCACTTCTCCGTGATGAGGTTCAGGGGCGGGGCCAGGCAGTAGACGGGAAGCTGGTACCTGTTGCCCAGCTCGTCGTAGCATTCCGACAAAGAACCTGGAGTAGGACGCAGGGAATAAATATCTTCAGTCAAACCTCACATTCAACTCCAACTTCCCACCCAATACACACCAGGCTGGAAGCAAAATTCATTCTCGTAAGCAAGTACTGTAATAGCATTTAAAATACATGGTACATGGATAGAAAAAGCTTAGAGATATATGGGCCAAAAGGGACCAGCTTTGATGGAGCACCTTGGTCAGCATGGACAAGTTGGGACAGAAGACCCGTTTCCATGCTGTTGACGGTATGACAGCGGTAGAGTTGCTGCCTTACAGCGCCAAAGATCCGGGTTCAATCCTGACTATGTTGCTGTCTGTATGGAGTTTGTATTTTCCCCCTGTGACTGTGCGTTTTGTCTGGGCGCTCCGGTTTCCTTCCACACTCCAAAGACGAACCGGTTTGTAGGATACTTGGCTTTGGCAAGTTGTATAAAACTCCCTAGTGTGTGTAGGTTAGTGTATGGGATAATTGCTGGTTGGCACGGTCTCGGTGGGCTGAAGGACCTGTTTCCGCACTCTCTCTCTCTCACGTCTAATGTCTCCGAGCGATTCATTCATCGGCAATGACTCTCACATCGGCAGATTCATTAGCTGTCACAGGCTACAGAATAGCGCAGCACAGGAACAGGCCCTTTGGCTCACTATGCTCGTACCAAACATGATGCCAAGTTAAATTAATCCCCTCTGCAGGCACATGATCCATGCCCTGAATATATCCATCTAAAAGCCTCTGACACACCACCAGTGGATCTGCATACATCACCACCCGTGGCAGCAGGTTGCCCTATCATCTGAAAGCTATGCCCTCTGGTTTTTGACATTTCCACCCTGGGGAAAAGGTTCTGACCATCTACTTTAAAAAATGCCTCTCATAGTTTTATATCCTATCTTTAGACTTTAGATACAGCGGGGAAACAGTCCTTTCCCACCGAGTCTGTGCCGACCAGCAATCACCCATATACTAACACGATACTACACACCAAGGACAATTTACAATTTTACTGAAGCCATTTAACCTGCAAAGCTGTACGTCTTTCAAGTGTGGGAGAAAACCTGAGCACCCGGAGAAAATACACGCGGTCACGGGGAGAACGTACAAACTCCATACAGACAGCACCGTAGTCAGGATTGAACCCAGGTCTCTGCCGCTGTAAGGCAGCAACTCTACAACTGGGCCACCCAATCAGGTTCCAGTGCTCCAGAGAAAACAATCTAAGTCTGTCCAACCTCTCCTTGCAGCTAATACCCCTAATCCAGGCAGCATTCTGGTAAACCTCTTCTGGACGCTTTCTAAAGCCTCTATATCCTTCGTGTAATGGGGCGCCCAGAACAATACGCAATACTCCAAATGCGGCCTGACCTTATACAGCTGCATCAGACTTCCTGACTCTTCCACTCAATGCCCCATGCGGCTGTCACTGGGTATTTAAAATTCATGAGCTCTGACAGTTAATAGCGAGCACTTTGGTAATGAGATATTTCTTGGCACGCTACTGGTTTAGAATAACAGTGATCCCGTGAAGGGACATTCCCTTATCCCACTTCAGACCAGTCACACTCCCCCTCCCACACTCTCCCTGCGTACACTACCTCCATGAAAACGATCACTTCTTATCAGCGACGTGTAGTTCCTTTGCCCAAGCTTCTCTTCTGTTAAACTTCAACGATGAAAATGTCCAATTTATTTATAGTCCAACAAAGATTGGAACTGATGAGGACACGTGTTGAGTAAAGAACATGCAAAGTTGAATAGTGATCCGTCAGAAACCTTGGGTGATTATTTGGCTTTTGGGCCAAAATACCAGTAAACCAAATAAGACCCCTACATTTAGCTAGTTTATCAAGCTTCAATGCAACACTGGATGGTATGTTTACTCACCAAAACATCTGTACAAGTTATAGGGCACAGAAAAGACCCTTCGGCCCAACTCATCCATGCCGACCACCTTTGTCAAATCAAAATTAACCTGCATCTACAGTTCTCCAATTTACATATCACCCCCTGCACTTTTCAGTTTCCATTGAATTGCTGAGCTCTTCAGTAAAGTTGGCTGGCTTCAAATTTATAGGCCAGGTGTGAGCAGTATCTCCACATTGGTCAAACTAGAACTGCATTCAAAATTATGTTTCTCGTAATATAATGCTGTCACCAATTTCTGGAGAGTATAACTAACGTGCAAGGTTAATTTTGTCTGTCAAACAGATGCAGACAGGTTAGGGAACTGGTCCAATGACTCATTCCATCGTCTCGCAACTCAAAAAATCCTACTCCCGCGCACCTCTGTCAAATCCAAATTATTCTTTACTGTCCACTCCCACTGTCTCTCCCCCCACTCCCCCTCCTTATTTAATCATGCACTGCCAAAAAAACACATTGGTCTAGGAAATCCCATGCCTGTAAACATTGCAATGTTGAGAAAGCTCCCTGCAAAATCACTAGTTTGAAGATGTTGATCTACCAGGTCTGGGTGTATTTTGAACCTCATTGAATTCTGCAATTTTAGATCACCAACCTACAAACACCCCTCCCCCCAAACCTTTTCTTTCCACTTTTCTAGCTTCACATTTCTTTCCACTTTTCTTTCCACCTTTCTCTAGCTTCACATTTCACACCTCTTCTATCCTTGGGTTTCTCATCTCACTTTTTGTCTTTTCACCTCTGGACTTTGTCCAAAATCTGCCAATCAACCCACCCCCTCGCCTATATCCACCTATCACTTGCCAGGCTGTCCTGCCCCTCCTCTCTTCAAGGTTTTTCCACTCCTCCTCCTCCCAACCCAAAATGTTGCCTATCCAGATGCCGTCTGACCTGATGAGTAACCCCAGTACTTTGTGTGTTTTTGTGTCGGCCAGCTGCGGTACCTTATGACGTCGCTTCAGTGGTGTTAGGCGCTAACTGGTACAAACTCCGAGTCCCTGAAGATGACTTTACTCGATCGAGTCCCTTGAAGTGTTTGCTGTGCATATTAGCTCTTTTTTAAAAATCGGACGGGTAGGTGTTTGGCAATAAGCTTGAAACTAGAGTCATTGTTTGATCCAGAGTTCTCAAAACTGGATTATGGTTGAGCAAACTATTCCACTGAGCCCCCTCATGAGTCCCTTCACCTCCCCCCTCCACTCCTTTCAGGGACCCAAGCAGTCCTTCCAGGTCCGACAGAGGTTCACCTGCACCTCCTCCAACCTCATCTACTGCACCCGCTGCTCCAGATGCCAGCTGATCTATATCGGTGAGACCAAGCGGAGGTTTGGCGATCGTTTCGCCGAACACCTCCACTCGGTCCGCAATAACCAACCCGACCTCCCGGCGGCTCAGCACTTCAACTCCCCCTCCCATTCCATATCCGACCTCTCGGTCCTGGGCCTCCTCCACGGCCAGAGTGAACAACACCGCAAGTTGGAGGAACAGCACCTCATATTCCGCTTGGGAAGTCTGCATCCTCTGGGCTTGAACATTGAATTGTCTCAATTCTGTTAACCCTTGCTGTCTCACTTCCCCTTCCCACCTCTCCCTCAGCCCTCGGGCCCTGGCATTCCCTCTCTCTCTCTCTCTCTATCTCTCCCCCACCCAAGTCGCACTAGCTTCTCATTTTCACACTACAAACAGCTTACAATGGCCTGTTTCCTTTATCATCGATACTTTTTTGCATATCTTTCATTCATTATTCTTTATCTCTCCACATCACCGTCTATATTTCTCGTTTCCCTGATCCCTAACCACTCTGAAGAAGGGTCTCGAAACGTCGCCTATCTCCTTCGCTCCTTAGATGCTGCTGCACCCGCTGAGTTTCTCTAGCCTTTTGTGTACCCCCCCTCATGGGACACCTTTCTCCTGACGCTCAGTCTGAAGGAGGGTGTCAATCCGAAACATCCCCTACTCCTTTTCTCCAGAGATGCTGTCTGACCAGCTGAGTTACTCCAGCTTTTTGTCGGTCTATGGTTGAGCAAAGCTTTGTCCAAGCTGGGTACAGGCAGCGCAGTTTTAGATGGAATGGGAATGGGAGGTTTCCATGAACCACAGGAATATTAAAGGCTGGAGACAACAGATGCTGCAAACTATCCCAGTGGTATGTATGGATGTTGAAATTTCTCCACCTTGCTGTGCAGATGGATCGCAGGATATCATCCCTGCATGATTCACCTCCAATTTAAAATAAAATCAATTGTGCTGGCTGCCTCCACTACTTTAAGTTTAGCAATGTTATTATTTTTAACATGGTAGTCATAAATCTTGTTTGGGCTAGAAGATATCTTGGTCGGCATGGATGAGTTGGGCCGAAGGGTCTTTTCTGTGCCCTATAATGCTATAACTTGTCCAGATGTTTTGGTGAGTAAACATACCACCTAGTGTTGCAATTGAAGCTTGATAAAATCAACATCTGCCTTTTGTTTATGAATGTTTTATTTCCTTGTTCGTCATCATTCTCCAAAATAGAACAATCGCTAAACAAAGCCTTAGATTCAGTGATCTACTGAATCAATCCCAAATGCAAAAATGCAAATCACACATACTCAGTTACATTTTTTTCCAAAACAATGTTTTCCAGGACCTCTGTGATTAACCAGAATCAGTGTAGAACCGGGCTCTTCTGCCCAGCTTGCTTACATCGGCTAACATGCCCCATCTATACTAGTCCCACCTGCCTGCATTTGGCCCATATCCCATTAACCTTATCCTATACCTTGTGCCTGTCCAAATGTTTTTTTTTTAATGTCAAGATAGTACCTGCCCTCAACTATCTCCTCTGGAAGCTTGTTTCATATATCTACCCTTTGTGTTAAAACGTTGCCCCCCCCAGATATCTATTAAATCTTTCACCCCTCACCGTAAACCCATGTCCTCTGGTTCTCCTGCTTCTTGATTCCCCTACTCTGTAGCAATGTTACAAAATTTTGAGATTTTAAAAATCAAGTCTGCAATTTATTCCATCAGATAAAGCATAAAAAGAAGTTTAATTTGACACCTAATTCACTTTCATATATTCTGTATTAAAAAAGTTATGCCCACTTTCATACTTGGAAATTAGCATCTTGTTCCCCATTGCCTTTCCATTGACTTAACACAAAAGCTGTCATCTAGAACAGTCAAAAGCCCATAACTTTCTTCAAAATTATGAGAACTCAATGAAATGTTCAGTTATTATAGATTGAAGCATTCTGAAACAAATATTAAACAATATTACTTGGATGACCTGAAATTAAAGCATATAATTAGTTAGTTATCTAATTGTAGCTAATTATAAAATACAATTACTAGATCTAAACATCTATCAATTTCTTAAAAAATGATAAACATTGTTAAATTGCCTAAGTGTCCAAATAACATTCACACAATGAATTTATAGGCCAAATGGAAGGAATTTAGTGTTTAATGCCCGTAAATTAATGGCCATTTAAATCAACTTGCGAGTGGGTTTTAGTGGAATGCGGTGGATTAGAACGTTGCGGTTTGCGCTGAAGTCGGCAGGGAAAATACAGCCAGTTCATACATTTTTTTTGTCTCCTTCTCGCAACATGAAAATGTGATTAAATGCTTCCTAAAAACCAAGTTTTTATGTAAAAATAAACTGCGTAGCTTCTTTTATTGCCTACGTTAGGTCCGTTCTGCTGTCAGTGTTCAGAGCTTTAGAAGATGATTTTTAAACTACTTTAGTTAATAAATAATCTAGCGTAGTTTAAAAATAACTTCATGAATGAAATGTCGGAGCGATTTCTCTTTAGCGACGAAATCGCCCGACATAGATCGATTTGGACTGTCTGGGGAAAAACGGCATTTTAAACCCACCCCCCTCTGAAAGGCGCCAAAGTCACGCACACGGGGAGCGGCAGAACTGCAGCGCTGCTAAAGGTAGGTATTGTAACATACCTATACTCTGGGGAAATGAATGAGCATTTACCCTATCTATTAGTCTCATGATCTTTAATTCTCCTTCCCTTTCCCACACAGACCTTTCTGTCCTCTGTCTCCTCCATAGTCAGAGTGAAGCTAAACGCAAATTGGAGGAACAGCATCACATATTTCACTTGGGCAGCTTACTGCCCAGTGGGATGAATATTGATTTCTCTCACTTCAGGTAGCCCTGGAATTCCCCCCTCTCTCTCTCTCTACCCCCCAGAGGCTAGGAATGTACAGAGCTGGTTTGGGGGGGGGGGGGGGGGGGGGGGAGTCAGAGGAACAACACCAGGACTGTTTGGAGTCTGTAGACTGGGCAATGTTCAGGGACTCGGCAACGGACCTGAACGAATACGCCACAGTCGTTACAGACTTCATAAAGAAATGTGTGGAGGACTGCATTCCGACAAAAACTTTCCGAGTGTTTCCCAATCAGAAGCCTTGGATGAACTTTGAGATCCGCACACTTCTGAAGACCAGACACCGGGCATTCAGGTCTGGAGATACAGAAGTCTACAAGAAGTCCAGATACAACCTTGGTAAAGCCATTAAAAAGGCCAAAAGGGACTTCTGCTCCAAGCTGGAGGATGAGATGGATGTTCGGCAGCTGTGGCGGGGCCTGAATGCAATCACCTCCTACAAGGCAAAATCAGGAGGCAGCTCGTATGTCGGCGTAGCATCATTCCCTGACGAGCTCAATGCGTTTTACGCACGCTTTGATAGGGAGAACATTGTTGTGCCTTCTCGAGCCCCATTTGCTGTGATGGTATTTCAGTCACAGTCACAGAGGCCGACGTCAGGAAATCCTTCAGAGGGGTGAACCCTCGAAAAGCGCCTGGAACTGATGGTATACCAGGTCGTGTTCTAAAAACCTGTGCAGACTAACTGGCTGGAGTTTTTACGGACATTTTCAACCTCTCACTTCTGAGGTCTGAGGTTCCCACCCGCTTTAAAAGGGCATCAATAATACCGGTGCCCAAGAAGAGCAAGGTGCCGTGCCTCAATGACTATCGACCAGTGGCACTAACGTTGGTGGTGATGAAGTGCTCTGAGAGGTTGATCATGGCGCAAATCAACTCCTACCTGGACAAAAACATGGACCCACTGCAATTCGCTTACTGCCACAACAGATCAACGGTGGATGCGATCTTGCTGGCTCTCCACTCCGCTCTGGACCACTTGGACAACAAAAACTCATATGTCAGGCTGTTATTCATTGATTACAGCTCGGCATTTAATACAATCATCCCCTCCATGCTGGTTACCAAACTCGCAGAACTGGGTCTCTGCGTATCCCTCTGCAAATGGATCCTCGACTTCCTCATTCATAGACCACAGTCTGTTCGAATTGGTGGAAAGGTGTCATCCTCAATAACAATCAGCACAGGAGCATCTCAAGGCTGCTTGCTCAGCCCCCTGCTATACTCACTCTATATTCATGACTGCGTAGCTGGTCATAATGCGAACTCCATCATCAAGTTCGCTGACGACACCACTGTTGTGGGACGTATCACTGATGGGGATGAGTTGGAGTATAGAAGAAAGATCGACCGACTGACCAAATGGTGCCAGCACAATAACCTGGCCCTCAACACCAGCAAAACCAAGGAACTGATTGTGGACTTTGGAAGAGGTAGGATGGGGACCCACAGCCGTTTATATCAATGGGTCGATGGTGGAAAGGGTCAATAGCTTCAAATTCCTGGGTGTGCACATCTCTGAAGATCTCTCCTGGTCCGAGAACACTGAGACAATCATAAAGAAAGCACATCAGCGCCTCTACTTCCCGAGAAGATTACAGAGAGTCGGTATGTCAAGGAGGACTCTAACTTCTACAGGTGCACGGTAGAGAGCATGCTGACCGGTTGCATCGTGGCTTGGTTCGGCAACCTGAGCGCCCAGGAGCGGAAAAGACTACAAAAAGTAGTAAACACTGCCCAGTCCAGTATCGGCTCTGACCTCCCTACCATCGAGGGGATCGATCGCAAAAAGGTTGGCAGCATCATCAAGGACCCACACTATCCTGGCCACACACTCATCTCCCCGCTACCTTCATGTAGAGGGTACAGGAGCCTGAAGACTGCAACGTCCAGGTTCAGAAACAGCTTCTTCCCCACAGCCATCAGGCTATTGAACTCCTCAAACAAAACTCTGAATATTAATAGCCCATTACCTGTTTATTTGCACTTTATCTGTTTTATTTACTCATGTATATATTTATACAATAGTATATGGACACACTGATCTGTTCCGTATTCATGCCTTCTATAATTCTGTTGTGCTGAAGCAAAGCAAGAATTTCATTGTCTTATCTGGGACACATGACAATAAACTCTCTTGAATTTTGACTCCCTCCCCCACCCAAGTCGCACTAGTTTCTCGTTTTCACCCTACAAACAGTTAATAATGGCCCGTTTCCTTTATCACTGTAACATTTCTGCATATCTTTTATTCATTGTTCTTTATCTCTCCATCATCTATATCTCTCGTTTGCCTTATCCCTCACCAGTCTGAAGAAGGGTCTCGACCCGAAACATCACCCATTTCTTCTCTCCAGAAATGCTGCCTGTCCCGCTGAGTTAATCCAGCCTCTCATGATCTTATCATTTAGTGACTCCTTTCCAATAATCCTGCATCACTTGTTTTTACTTAGCATACTATTAGCAAAAAAAAATCCCAACAGTTTTTAAAAAATCCCTTGCCTCAAGGGATTCCAAGATTGGTATTATTAAAATAAATTATCTCCAGACTTTCCCTTGCATCTGTATATCGGCATCTATTACTATACACTGTCCAAGTTTGACTCACTTGCATTCATACTGGGATTCCTCCAATAATGGTGCTTGGGTTGTGAGGGGGAGAAGGGGTACTGGTGGGAAAGTGTGTTTGTCAGAAGATTTGAAGCCGGTGCAGGAAAATGATGCTGAAGTAAAGATTAACCATGATTTTATTTAATAGTGCAGCTGGCATAGGGGCCATTGACTTACACCGTGTTTATTTCTATGAATAGGGAAAGAAAATAGAACCTGGAGCACAAGGTACTCGTTTAGACTTTATACATCTACTAGCTTACTAAATATTTGTTCAGGGCATGAGTCCCTTACGAATCACAACAACACAAATAAATAAAACACTAATCTCCTCCACACTGAGGAGGGAGTCACATTAGACCAGGGTGCAGAAGCCAGAGATAGTTTGAAGTCCTTTGTTATTTGTCACATTTAGTAAGAGTGAAATGTTCTGCAATCTGGCAACAGCAATTAGGAGCGTCAAGGTTTCTCCACCTTGTAAACATTGGAATTTTTCAGAAAATAAAGTAGTAAGGTGGTAAGATGTACAAATGCACAATATGACCCAGCCAGATAAGCTGTTGCCATTACAAATGCACAATGACAAACAAGAACAGGAAATGTATTAAGATGTTAAGATGCATTAAGACTATATTACAAACACAAGAATCAGCATCGCTCCTCTCCAATCAGCATGGCTGTTTAATAAAATCCCAAATGCAGCCTCATGTCCATATCTTTGTCTATCCAAGCCAATCTTTTGCGTCTTGCCTGCCAAATATCTCACAAATAAAGACTGCTTCCACGACCCTTTGAGAAAGAGTTCCAAAGACTACAACCTTACCTCTTTACGAGACTTAACTCTTAACTCACTACACCTTGGCTGGGCATTAATAAATCTCAGCCAAGTGTGAAACTTGTCTCAACCGTAAATGTTAAGGGCTTACACTCTTTGTTACGGCTTGGTCAAATGCTTGGTTTTAAATCAGCTATTTCCTCTCCAGGGTTTGTGCACAACCCTGCCACTATTGACAGAGCTTTATGACAGCTGTGATACCAGTTATCAGTAAAGGTTCTGATAACTGATAAAAGTTCTCATAAATGTTAGTGGCTCTAAGCAAGTTTTGCCCTATACAATAGATTACATTTTGCAAAACACTGCAAATTGTCTTGCTACTAGCTGGCTCAAAACAATATCACAAAAGCTAAAAATCAACAAGATGCAAATGGGCCAGGCATCCAAAGATTACCCCATCTAAAAAAAACGGAAGTATAAAAGCTCATTTATTCAAGCAATAAAATAAACTAATCAGTTGAACTGATAAAACTGCCTGAACGTTTCTGAGAAATCTTGTTTTAAACACATTGCTAAACTTTTATTGAAATGGAATGCAAACATTTAAGTTCAAGGACAGATTATTCCCCACTTTCAGACTCACGAACAGACCTCTTATAAAGCAAGGATATATTCCCCAACCCCTAATCTACATAGTTGAGGTATTACACTCTTTCCTTTACCTGCAATTCCCCTGTAGCTGCAACACCACAATCTGCATGGTATGATGCAAGGTAGACCCAAAATGCTGGAGTAACTCAGCGGGTCGGGCAGCATTTCTGGAGAGAAGGAATGGGTGACGTTTCGGGTCTAGACCTTTCTTCAAACTGAAGAAGGGGCTCGACCTGAAACGCCACCCATTCCTTCTCTCCAGAAATGCTGCCAGACCCGCTGAGTTACTCCAGCATTTTGTCTACCTTCGATTTAAATCAGCATCTGCAGTTCTTTCCTACACATGGTATGATGCAAGGATGAGCCACCAGGAGAACATGTAAACCCAAATGCACAAAGTACAGAAATAAGGCGAACACACATGAAGATTAGGAAGAATAGAACTTCCTGGATAGACTTTGACGACGTTTCGGCTCGAGATCCTTCTTCCAACGTTTTGAGTCAAGACCGTTTTTCCAGGAAGAAGGGTCTCTACCAGAAACTTCAGATTCTTTTTCTCCAGAGATGCTGCCGGAACCCACTGAGTTACTTCAGCATTTTGTGTCTGTTTTTTGTCCCCTGGTCAGAAAATTTAAAGGAAATCATGAAGGGATCATATCCTTAGTCTCAGTTTACTTGCTGTGCCCAGAAATGAGAACTGAGAAAATCAGATATTCACAAAATTAAAATGCCAATTTTAAAACAAAATTTTGAACTCTTCGCCAACACTTCAATACACATCTAGTTAAAGTGCAGATGCATGTGCAAAGCATCTGTTAACAATTTTTCTGACTTAATTAAACATGTACGTCTAGAGAGAAAGTTGATTTTTTTGTTGTTTTTTTTCACATGTGGCTTGGATGCATCTTACTAGTCCAGCAGGAATCTATATCAAACTCAGAAATTGCTTGTAATGAAAGCATTGCAGACCAGGGATTGACAATTATAATATCCAGCTTCATGTTAAAGCAAAGATAGAGCTAGCATTCACAGATCTTTCCTACATGTTAAAGCATGTTTTCCACACTCATTTACAAAAGCAATGATAACCAAAAGTAGTCATCAGAAATCACCAGTTTCCTAATTCCAGTAGACTCCAAAAATATTCAGAAGCAGATAAAAACTTGCATCAGCCTTGTTCCATCACATTTTCCTCTGCAGTCACACGTTTTCGTGTTCAGATCACATAGCTAAGTACTTGTGGAGACAAAATTCAACTTTTTCACTGGTTGCAAACCATGTTAATGTGTAAAGAGTTACTTTCGGAGAAGTAGTCCATATTATGGACAAAGTGTTTTACTAAACTATTGCCATTAGTCAGCAATGCCTGGCCAGAATTCAATGGCATGTTGCAACTCAAAGCACTCAAATACTTAGGAGTGTAAAGATCGGGAGAATCGGGATAAAGAACAGTGTCAAAAAGTTAGCTTTCAGACACAAATAAACGAAGTGCTGGCGCAACTCAGCGGGTCAGGCAACATCTCAGCAGAACATGGATAAGTCACGTTTTGGGTTGGGATCCGAAAGTTAACTTTTACAGTGAAGTGGTAAATAGTCAAACAAAACGCAGAGCGGTCCACAAGACAGACGACAGCAATGGTAAAGATCTGCCAAGTGCAAAAACTGCAGTAAGCATGCAAGTTTAGAAGGCTGTTGATAAGACAGCCAAGGACACATTTGAAATATGTTCCCTGGGACATATGGAGTGTAGCTTGGTAAATATGGAGTTGATGGGCAAGGAGGACAGGAAACATCTTGTGGAATTTTAGAACTAGCAAATAACTAGTGGGGCAAATAATAGCAAATAAGCCGGTGACCAGTGGGGTGCCTCAGGGGTCTGTGTTGGGTCCACTGTTGTTTGTCATGTACATCAATGATCTGGATGATGGGGTGGAAAATTGGATAAGTAAGTATGCAGGTAATACTAAGATAGGTGGTGTTGTGGATAATGAAGTAGATTTTCAAAGTCTACAGAGAGATTTGGACCATTTGGAAAAGTGGGCTGAAAGATGGCAGATGGAGTTTAATGCTGATAAGTGTGAAGTGCTACATCTTGGCAGGACAAATCAAAATAGGACGTACATGGTAAATGGTAGGGAATTGAGGAATGCTGTGGAACAGAGAGATCTAGGAATAACTGTGCATAGTTCCATGAAGGTGGAATCGCATGTAGATAGGGTGGTAAAGAAAGCCTTTGGTGTGCTGGCCTTTATAAATCAGAGCATTGAATATAGGAGTAGGGAAGTAATGTTTAAAATTGTACAAGGCATTGGTAAGATCAATTCTGGAGTATGGTGTACAATTTTGGTCACCTAATTATAGGAAGGATGTCAACAAAATAGAGAGAGTACAGAGGAGATTTACTAGAATGTTGCCTGGGTTTCCAGCAACTATGTTACAGAGAAAGGTTGAACAAGTTAGGTCTTTATTCTTTGGAGCGCAGAAGGTTAAGGGGGGACTTGATTGAGGTCTTTAAAATGATGAAAGGGATAGACAGAGTTGACGTGGATAAGCTTTTCCCATTGAGGGTAGGGAAGATTCAAACAAGAGGGCATGACATGAGAATTAAGGGACAGAAGTTTAGGGGTAACGTGAGGGGGAACTTCTTTACTCAGAGGGTGGTGGCTGTGTGGAATGAGCTTCCAGCAGAAGTGGTGGAGGCAGGTCGATTTTAACATTTAAAAGTAAAGTGGATAGGTATATGGACGGGAAGGGAATGGAGGGGTATGGTCTGAGTGCAGGTAGATGGGACTAGGGGAAAACAAATGGTCAGCACGGACTGGAAGGGTCGAGAGGGCCTGTTTCCGTGCTGTAATTATTATATGGTTATATGGTTAACTGCATAGCAGTGATACAAGAGTTGCTCAGCTCAATGCTGACAAAATAGTTCAAAGTTTGAAACTCTGTCTGGACGATCCCATGAAGATAGATTGGACAGGCAAGGGTTTTGGAACAGCAAGAGTTTTAGTTTATTGCCACAAGCACGGAGGTACAATGAAAAGCTTTTTGTTGCATGCTATTTAGTCAGCGGAAAATACACAAAATCAATCGAGCAGTCCACAGAGGTCTTGGTTAAAAAGCAAGATCCTCAGAGGCATGACCAAGTGGAAATGGAGAGGATATTTCTAAGATCAAGGGGTCTATTTAAAAATAAGATATTGCCCATCTCAGACAGTCGAGGGGGTCATGAGGTTTTGGAACATTTCCTCAAAGGGTGGTGGAAACAGCCTGAATATTTTACAGATAGTCGGATTCTTGATAAGCAGGAGCTGGGCAGGTTACAGCAAGTTGACAGGAATTAAGAATTGTAACAAGCAGATTAGTTGTAGTTTTCTTAAATTGAGGATTAAGGAGCTAGAAACACGGAACTGCTGGTTTACAAAAGACAAAGTATTGGAGTAACTCAGTGAGTCAGCCAGCATCTCTGAAAAACATTGATACGTGACGTTTCGGGTCGGGACCCTTTGTCAGATTAAGGAGTTAAGTGGCCTAATTCTCATGCTTACGAATTAGAGGGGAAGACGTAGGCATTTCAGCCCGTCGAGTCTACTCCGCCATTCAATCATGGCTGATCTACCTTTCCCTCTATTGTAAGTCCCTTACAATCAGAGACAGGTGAATTTATAATGGGAAACAAGGAAATGGCAGAACAGTTAAACGAGTACTTTGGTTCTGTCTTCACTAAGGAAGACACAAACAATCTCCCAGAAATACTAGGGGACCGAGCATCTCGTGGAAGGGAGGAACAGAAGGGAATTCACATTAGTCAAGAAATGGTGTTAGGTAAAATGCTCGTCGATTATTAAAGATATTATAGCAGCACATTTAGTGACAGGATCGTTCACAGTCAGCATGGATTTATGACGGGGAAAACATGCTTGACTAATCATCTGGAATTTTTTGAGGATGTAACGAGTAGAATGGATAAGGGAGAGCCAGTGGATGTGGTGTATCTGGACTTTCTAAAAGCCTTTGACGAGGTCCCACACAAGAGATTAGTGTGCAAAATTAGAGCACATGGTATTGGGGGTAGGGTATTGACATGGATAGAGAACTGGTTGGTGGACAGTGGGGTGTCGCAAGGCTAGGTGTTGGGACCCCAGTTATTTACAATATATATTAACGATTTAGATGAGGGAATTAAATGTGACATCTCCAAGTCCGTGGATGACACAAAGCTGGGTGGCAGCATGAGCTGCGATGAGGATGCTATGAGGCTGCAGGGTGACTTGGATAGGTTGGGTGAGTGGGTAGATGCATGGCAGATGCAGTATGATGTAAATAAATATGAGGTTATCCACTTTGGTGGCAAGAGCAGGAAGGCAGATTATTATCTGAATTGTGTCAGATTAGGAAAAGAGAAGGTGCAACGAGAGCTGAGTGTGTTTGTACATCAGTCACTGAAAGTAAGCATGCAGGTACAGCAGGCAGTGAAGAAAGCTAATGGCATGTTGGCCTTCATTGCGAGAGGATTTGAGTTTAGCAGCAAGGAGGTCCTACTGCAGTTGTACAGAGCCCTGGTGAGACCACACCTGGAGTATTGTGTGCAATTTTGGTCTCCTAATTTGAGGAAAGACATTATTCCTATTGAGGGAGTGCAGGGTAGGTTCACCAGGTTAATTCCCGGGATGGTGGAACTGACATATGATGAAAGAATGGGTCGACTGGGCTTGTATTCATTGGAATTTAGAAGGATAGGTGATCTTATAGAAATATAAAATTCTTAAAGGATTGGACAGTCTAGATGCAGGAAAAATGTTCCCGAATGTTGGGGGTAACAAGTGTCAAGTAACAAGTGTCACTGTTTAAGAATAAGGGGTAAGGCCATTTAGGACAGATGAGGAAAAATGTCTTCACCCAGAGAGTTGTGAATCTGTGGAATTCTCTGCCACAGGTAGTGGAGGCCTATTCAATGAATGTTTTCAAGAGAGAGTTAGATTTAGCTCTTGGGGATAAAGGAATCAAGGGATATGGAGAAAAAGCAGGAACGGAGTACTGATTTTAGATGATCAGCAATAATCACATTGGATGGCAGTGCCGGCTCAAAGGACCGAATGGCCACTCCTGCACCTATTTTTCCTATGTTTCTATGTTTTAACCCCATTCTCCTGCCTTCTCCCCATTACCCCTGACACCCATACCTTAAAAATACCCAATATTTGGCCTCCACAGTCTGTGGCAATGAATTCTAGATTCACCACCCTCTGACTAAACAAATTCTTCGTCATCTCCTTTCTAAAGGTGCATTCTTTTATTCTGAGGCTGTGTCGTCTTGGTTCTAGACTTTCACACTAGTGGAAACATGCAACTTCATGCTGTGAATGCCGCAGCTACTGTGAATGCTAATATTGCTTTCTAACCGATTAGCACAGCCTTCCAAGACTATTTTGCCTCGTTAACAACTTTCAAGGTGATAAGTTTCAATGTTGGGAGAGGAAATTAGGAAATATTCGGATGATTAAAAAAAATTTAACTCTGAGGTTTTACCCATTTGAATTTAGACTGAGCAAACAGCCAAGACAGAAAGAAATTCCATGTCGGGAAAACTAGGAAGTTTCCTGACAATTCATGTGGTTTCACTAGATATAGTATAGATAACGGATCCAAAATCATGTTACATGTTTCACTGATGCACTTACCATGTGGCAAGATGATACTGGCACCGTCTACAATAGCCTGCGCCAGCTCGAGATCATTGCATTCGATGGCATAGGCAGCTGCCTTAAGAGCATCCCAGATTTCTTTACGACCCTCAAATGCAGGCGCTGTATCCCAGAATTCGTCCCTTTTACTCCTCAGCTGCCCATCAGTCATAGGATAATCGCTCTTCCATTTTGGTCTCTCCTTTTTTAGAGGCTCGTTACGACCTGAAAAGAATCATAAATCAGCAATAAAAATCTTGGCGCAGACTTGGGTAAGAAAAGCAATATTTAATTCAAGTTGCCAAAAAGAGACAGCATCAGGTCATTCATATTAAAATCTTGGCAAACAAGTACAATTGGACTTTCATTCTAGAAACAATAACCTTTTTTATGTGTATTCAATATGGCCACTAACCAGACATCGCTAATTGTGGCACTAGCACAGAACCAGGAGAGGCTTGTAATTTTATCACTGCGTTGGAAAGGGTGATGATCCGAGCACACTATATGGCTACTCCCTTTGATGACCCAGATACATCCATTTGTAGAAAGTTGACCTCCCAACATTTGATTGTCAAAATTCATAATATTTCCCCTCAAAATTCATATTTTTAAATGAAAATTCATATGTCGCGGCGCCCTATTCGGGGTCCCATGTCACAAATTCTAAATTGTGAAGAAGTATTTTAAATGCCAAAATGTGAAAAAGGTACATGTATGCTGAAACATTTATAATTCTTTGTTAAACTTTGATAAACTTGGCACTAGACTCACCTTAATTTCTCTCACTTGGGGTTGTTGCCGGCGGCTATGCGCCTGCGCACTGGTGCAGATCAGCGGGCTGCCGGCGGGCGGGTGCGGCACATGCGCACTTGGCCAGGTTTGCCGGCGGGTCTGCGCCTGCGCACTGGGTGGGGGTGGGGGTGGGGGGGAGGCCCGGTGATGGGGCTGCCGCGAGCGGCCGGCTGCCGCAAGAAAGTGCCGCTGATCGCGCGGGCCGGCGCCGCCCGGGCTCTGGGCCGGGCGTGGCGTGGCTCGAAATGGCGCCAGGCCCGGCAACCCTCCCCCACTGCGCACGCGCGGCCACTGGGGCCCGGCAACCCTCCCCACTGCGCACGCGCGTCCACTGGGGCCCGGCAACCCTCACCCACTGCGCACGCGCGGCCACTGGGGCCCGGCAACCCTCCCCCACTGCGTACGCGCGGTCACTAGGGCCCGGCAAAGTGCCGCTGATCGCGCGGGCCGGCAAACCGGGGACACATGGCGCCGGCGTTCACCACGGAGGAAGAATTTAGCGGGATAATTAGGGTACAAATCGGGATGGCGGGAAGGGAACCTAAAAAGCGGGAATATCCGCCAAAAGCGGGATAGTTGGGAGGTCTGCATTGTAGAAAGTTGAATTGTAGAGGAAACAAAATCTACGGAGCCAAAGTAGGTCAATTTGGCAACTTGGATGCGCTCTACCATTCAAAATCATGGCCAACAAAAGTGCTGGAGAAACTCAGCGGGTGCGGTAGCATCTATGGAGCGAAGGAAATAGGCAACATTTCGGGCCAAAACCCTTCTTCAGACTGATGCAGGGTGGGGTGGGGGGGGGGGGGGGGGGGGGTGGGGGGGGGGGGGGGGGGGGGGGGGGGGGGGGGGGGGGGGGGGGGGGGGGGGGGGGGGGGGGGGGGGGGGGGGCTGGATGAAGAAAGGAAGAGGAGCCAGAGGGCTGAGGGAGAGCTGGGAAGGGGAGGAGACAGCAAGGGTTACCGGAAATTGGAGAAGTCAATGTTCAAGCCGCTAGGGTGCAGACTGCCCAAGCAGAATATGAGGTGCTGCTCCTCCAAATTCCGGTAGTGCTCACTCTGGCCTTGGAGGAGGCCCAGGACAAGTCGGATTCGGAATGGGAGGGGTTGAAGTGCTGAGCCACAGGGAGATCAGGTTGGTTAATGCAGACCGAGCGGAGGTGTTCGGCGAAACGATCGGCAAGCCTACGCTTGGTCTCACCGATGTAGATCAGCTGACATCTGGAGCAGCGGATGCAATAGATGAGGTTGGATGAGGTGCAGGTGAATCTCTGTCACACCTGGAACGGCTGCTTGGGTCCTTGAATGGAGTCGAGGGGGGAGGTAAAGCCATAAGTGTAGCGTCTCCTGCGGTTGCAAGGGAAAGTGCCCGGGGAGGGGGTAGTGCGGGTGGGAAGGGAAGAATTGACCAGGGAGTTACGGAGGGAGCGGTCTTTGCGGAAAGGCAGACAGGGGGGGGGGGGGGGGGGGGGGGGGGGAGATGGAAGAAGTGGCGAGTGGTGGGGTCACGTTGGAGGTGGCGAAAATGACGGAGGACGATTTGTTGTATGAGACGGCTAGTGGGGTGGAAGGTGAGGACTAGGGGGACTCTGCCCTTGTTCCGAGTTGGGGGGTGGGGGAGAATGGGGAGAGAGAGCAGTGTTGTGGGGTATTGAAGAGACCCTGGTGCGAGTCTCATCTATAGTAGGGGAGGGGATCCCCCGTTCCCTGAAGAATGAGGACATTTCCGATGCCCTGGTGTGGAACACCTCATCCTGGGAGCAGATGCGGCGTAGATGGAGGAATTGTGAGTAGGGGGATGGAGTCCTTACAGGAAGCAGGGTGGGAAGAAGTGTAGTCTAGATAGCCATGGGAGTCAGTGGGTTTATAGTGGATGTCGGTCAGAAGTCTATCACCTGCGATGGAGATAGTGAGGTCAAGAAATGGTAGGGAAGTGTCGGAAATGGTCCAGGTGTATTTGAGTGCCGGTCTGATTGTAACCTCAATACTACACTCCTGCCTTTTTTTCCTTGTACCCCTTCATTTGCTGGTCAAGAATCCATCTACCTCGACCTTGAAAAATATTCAAAGTCTCTCCTCCTCAGTGTGGCAAAAACAGAATTCTAAACACTTGAGGAAAACTAATTGCCTTATCTGCCATGAAAAGCTGTCCCCCCCCCCCTTTTTTTTAAAAGGGTCATACCTGGTTCTAAATGCCCTCCATTTCCACCATCCAGAACCATCAGAATAATTTACATTTCAATCAAATCCCCTCTAACTTTTCCAAAATCCAGATGATGAAAGTCTTACCTGTCCAATATTTCTTATTTCACTTCAGAAGTCAATCTACCTATTTTAGCCATGTCAATGAAACCGCCTCTGAACGTAATCCAATACATTAATATCCTTCCTTAAATAAAGAGACCAATACTGTACACAAATATTCCAGATGTTGTCTCACTCAGAACCCAAGACAACAATGCATATTGCTCTATGCTCTATTCAATTCCCTTTGCAATAAATAGTGGAATTATTTTATCTATCCAAACTATTTGCTGTATCTGCACATTTACCTTCTGCAAATCATGCTCGAGGACACCCACATTCCTTCATTTCACACCTCTGCAATATTCCACCACAGATGCATTTTATATGTCAAACTGAACAGTTTCACATTTGCAATAACACTCTCAACAGATTTTTGTCCATTCACTTAACCCATCTGTAGCTCCCTCTATCATCATCATCAACATTTTCTCACTATTTGTGCTACCGGAAAATTTACCAACTAAATGGCTTCACTCATGCCCATTTATAGAGGCATAGTTGTGGATCGAGCACCTATCCCTGTGGCACACTGCATGTTACCAGAAAAAAGCGCTCCGATGCATTGTGCTTTCTGTTAGGCAACCACATTTGTTTTCATGCCAAAGGTTACCTCCTATACCATGAAGCAGCACAGTGGCATAGCTGGTAGAGCTGCTCCCTCACACCAGAGACACAGGTTCCATCCTGACCTCTGATGCTGTGTGTGGAGTTCGCATGTTCTCCCTATTACCACTCGGGTTTTCCACGGGTGCTCCGGTTTCCTCCCACATCCCAAAGACGTGTGGGTTTGTAGGTTAATTGGCCTCTTAAAACAATTGCCCCGAGCGTGTAGGGAGTGGATAACAGACCTGGTGTGAACGAATGATTGATAGTTGGTGTGGACAAAGTGGGTCGAAGGACTTATTTGCATGCTGTCTCTCTCTAAACTAAAGTCAGATCAATGAGCTATTATTTTCTGCAATGACCTTCAAAAGGTGGCACCTTATCAAATTGCATCTGGCAATCTACACATGGAAAAACCTTAAATGTTAAAACATCAGGCAGACAAGAGGAGAGCAGCTGCTGACTTGGCAACGTGTGCCAACATACTGGTGCCTTGCTGAGATCTTTGCAGCCCAGGCTGACCTGGTATAATGGGTTGAGATGGTCATTGATGAAGATAAATCAACAGATCAAGACACCTTGGAAGATCTCCGCTCATCATAAACTGGCCAATACATTTATACGCATCAATGGAGTGTACTGACAAGAGACCTGCAAAGTTGCTGCAATGGGAAAGAAACTGCAATGTCATTAATGACTCGGTGTTGATTCCTAATTAAGTCACTACCCTATTTTCGTGGCCTTCAAGATTTTTGAAATGCATGCCCCTGTGGGGAGGCTTGCCAGGGAAACCCATGAAGAAGTTACCTGATCCTTACAGAGGACCTGTTAATCTGAGAGCACGTCTTGCAAGAGTGGATGTATAGTGAGAGATAAAATATATAGCCTAGTACAAGATGACGTGTTTGTAACCTTTCACACCTCATCTTCCAACTTGGCACATGACAGCACTTAAGACTTAACAAAATTCAAAAACTTCAGGTAATCAGACTTTCCAGTATGCTGCAGATGTGCTGATTTCTGATTAAAAGTCAAAGTGAAACAGTATATCTAAATAGATTCCATCTAACCTGCAGGGTTGCCTGAGAAGTGAACCGTTTGGCTTCACTTCTGAAGAACCTGCTGCAGCAGGGAAAAATGAATGAATGACAGGCAGCAAGAGAGGTTGGGGTGGTGAGCAGATGGGCAGGCAAGGTGGCACAATGTTTTGAACACGCAAAAAGACAGAGGAATGGCTGGTTTATCAACAAACCAACAGTTGGGATACGACAAGAGCTCATTCTCACTTGCTGGAAGTCAAATTGGAGGCCTTTTATCTAATGGTAATTGAAGATGACGAGAGGGTGTAAAATCTGAGAAAGTCGACCAGATGGCAAATTTCGAGCAGCATTAAAAATTACCTGGAAAATGCCATCATTCATAGACATTGACCAAAACTGAACTCGGCAGAAAGTTCCTATCCTACAATAGCTAGTTTAAATCCTGAACTAATGCAGATATGCTCCCTCAACATAAATGTAACATAAAAAAGATCCCTGCATTATGGACTTTTTTCTTCATGAATCTCATAAACTTTCAAACAGAATTATACTTTGAATGCACTGATCTTTTCCCCATTATCCTATTCTTATTAATTGCTCACTTTTAACGTTTTTGTTCCACACATAAGTCTCAAAACTTTGTGTATTTGATTATATAATCAAGTTGAATCTGTGTCATAACATTTTTATCAAGCTTTAATGCATGTCGGTTGATGCCCTTATCTAATTGCTGTATTTTTAAACTAATTATCAAATAAATATGGTGATCTTGTAAATGTCCTTTAGTTCAGTGGAAAGTTTTTGTTGTGTGCTATCCAGCCAGCAGAATCAAGCCACTCATACTGTACAGATATAGTAGGAAATTGTGCTGTTAGAGGCGAGGTTACAGACATTTAAAGTCAGAGTGATACAGCACAGAAACAGACTCTTCAGCCCAAATCGACCAAACAGATCATGGTGTCCCATTCAAACCAGTCCCATATCCCTCTAAACTTTTCCATTCCATGCATTGGTCCAGGTATCTTTTAAGTTTGCGATTTCCATTATTTATAGGGGATGTTTTTCCAACTATGCAAATAAATGGTCTAGATACAATGTTTAAATTACACCTACCCCCCCCCCCCCCCCCCCCCCCCTCGTTCTGGAATCTCCCAGATGAAGTAGCTCTGCCCATAGGAATTAGTTTATTTGAAACACCACAATTAGCTCAAATTTCTAAATCCAAAGTCCATATAATGAAAGCTCATGCAACTGTGCACTGCTCAAATCATTTGATAAATTTGCACACCGACCACGGCCAACTACATTCACTGTCAGCTGCAAGATCAAGATGGGATTTAACCACGACCGTGGATCTGCAGGGTGAAGCATTTCTTGACCCGAGTAATTCAATTCCAGACAAACATTCCATTAGCCTTATGCTTTTTGGAACACATCCACCTACAAAAGGCATCGTATAAAATGCTATTGGCACTCGGCTCGACATTAATGTCCTTCTGATCCCAATTAAAAAAAGTAACAAAGCCAATCTTTTCACTGATCTAATTTGACCATAAATAATCAAACAAACTGGAAATAGAATGGCCCGTCTCCAGATAAAATTACACCGAGAAGAGGTAGTTGAGGCAGGGTTTCTTACTCTATCTACACTGTGGACAGTTTGATTGTAATCATAACATTATAAAACATTTGTACAGGTACAAGGATAGGAAATGTTTAAAGGGATATGGGTCAAACGCAGGCAGGTGGCACTAGTGCAGATGGGGCATCTTGGTTGGCAAGGACGAGTTAAGCAGAAGGGTCTGTTTCCATGCTGTATGACTGTATCACTAAGTGTTCAGCGGATAAATAGTAAGGTTCAAAAATGTTAATCTTGATGCCTGCAACTTCCAGAAATATTTTTCCAGCGATCTTGAACAATTACACATGTACCTATTTACAATATTACTTCCTTACCTAGCTTTCCTTTAAAGTACTTCTGAGCTTTTTATTTTTGCTTATCATCATGACAATGTGAATTTCACTACCTTTTGGGTGAACAAATTGCTCCCGAATTTTCTGCATTTTTCACCGACTGTAATTTATGGCCTTTAGATTTAGTCTGTTCTACAAGTAAATACAACTTGAAAAATTTCTGCTATCAAACTCTCTAGGTCCTGCTAAAAATCTAGCGGGTCACCTTGATGCAAGTGGCTGCATTCACAAAAGTGCTGGAGCAACTCAGCAGGTCAAGTAGCAGCCCTGGAGAACATGGACAGGTGCTGTTTGTTTGAGGGGAGTGTGAAAAGGGAAGGGAGAGAAAGAAAGCTGGAAAAGGGGAGAGCTGGCAGGTAATAGGCTGACATAGGCGAGGGGCGCTTTCATATTGCCCCCTGCTACTGTCAAAACAACGTGTAACAGGACCATTTTTAAGTGCACTGCTCAGGCTCCCGTTTCACGTCATGGAAACCTGTAACAGTAAAGGAACACTTATATTATTACATTTATGGCCATCAACTCAATCAGACTAAATGCTCTGCCTACACCCAAGAATGGCATGGGGTGTTGGTGCCAAATGAAAATGTGCCCAACAAAAGCAATTTAATTCTTTTTTAAATAAACAGGTGAAAATAGACTTTCAATAAAGCTCATTTTGATATATAAATAGAAAAACACATAAAATTTTATTGCTAGCTTACATGGAAGCTATGACAAATGTCTTAGGCATTCAGCATTTATCAGCAGTAAACATACAAGTTTGGGTGGAACAGGTGTACATATACACATGAAGTGACACAAATAGCTATCAGGAATAAGCTGGCACAAGAAAACAAAGTCTCTGATATAGATTTTACCCTCAACATATTTAGTCATTAAATAACTTTCCAACTCAATTTATCCTTTCTTAAAAAAAAAACCCCATGCTACCTTGCAGAATGAACCCAACCAAGTTTATCAAAAGCCTCAATTTAGCAGTAGTGCAACTACAACTTAGCAAATCACCATCCAAAGTTACCTTATTCGGGTAATTTCAAGCTTTCTGGCCATTATAAGAGAATCAGCCTCCACCACATTCAGCATTCACCGGCAGCCTTTACCAGGTTGGGGTTATAGTAACTACGTAACTATAGCAACCATCGTGTGAACTTCCTTCAAGCTAAACACAGGGCTGCCAACTCTCACGCATTGAGCGTGAGAATCACGCGTTACACTCGATTCTCACGCTGATCACATTATTCTCACGCTCAAATTTTTTTTTACATTAAGAAAGTCACGAAAAATTCAATTCGCCCAAGGCTTCCACACTCACCAATGAGAATAGCTTTCTGTCAGTGGGTTGCCCGTAAATAACGAACAATTTGATTGGCTTAAGCCCATCACACAACTATTTAAATTGGCAAATTCAACAGTGCTAATGATTCCATTTGACACTCAGCTGCTGGAAATTCAAATTAATGCAAAAATGTTTTAGAGGTGTTTTAGAGGCGAGTTAAAACCATGAGGGAAATATGAGGTGAATGCATAGTCTTTTTCCCGGGTTATGTGATTCAAGAACTAGAGGGCATTGGTTTCAAGCAGGGCTGTCAAACTACCGGCCCCCGGGATGATTTGGGAAAAAAGGAGTTTAGTTTAGAGTCTAAAGGTGAGACATGCTCACACCTCCCACCCCCGAGGCACGGCTCACGCCTCCCACCCTCACCTCCGGCGGCTCTGTGTCCGTCGGCCGCTCTGTCCACACCCCATGGAGTTTTAACCCCAGCCTGGAGTGGACCGGGTGAGTGGTGGCGTTATTGCCGCCTCTGGAGCCGCGGGGATGAATCTCAGGCTAAGGCTCCGCTCCGATGCCCGACCGCTGGGTCACTGACACTCACCTCCCTTGGACCACAGCTGGACACAGAGCACCTGGGCCAGCCCGCATTCCCGGAGGGATAGAGACGGGGGGGGGGGGGGGGGGGGAGAGGGAAACACTCCCCGGACACTGTCTAAGTGTCCGAATGTCTGCTCACTCTGTGTGTTGTCGCCGCTTCACTAACACACACAAGATTTAAAGGGATATGTGCCAAATGCGGATAAATGGGACTAGTTTAGATGGGGCATCTTGATCTGCATGGACAAGTTGGGATGAAGGGCCTGTTTCCATGCTGTAAGACTAATGACACATTGTAGAAAGGGTGCTCTGGAGAGGATCCAGGGCGATTTATGAGGATGTTGCAGGGTTGGAATTTTTTTTTCACTCTGAAGAAAGATTTGATAACTGGGATTGTATTCTCTGCAGCAGGGGAGGTGAAGAAAATACTTAGTTGAGGTGAATAATATTATGAGAATAGGACCCGTTTCATTTAACAAAAAGTGTAGGAGGAATTGCTGGTTTAAAATGAAGATAGACACAAAAAGCTGGAATAACTCAGCGGGACAGGCAGCATCTCTGGAGACAAAGAATGGGTGATGTTTCGGGTCGAGACTTGCAGACTGAAGAGGTTGAAAAACAGCCATGTAGATGTAAAATACAATGACTGGAGATGTGTTATCCAACTCAGGGCAGAAATCAGAATCATGTGTTCAACTTTATTGACATGACACCATAATATATATATTACAGAAAAAATAATTTAATGGGGTGGCACAGTGGCGCAGCTGCCTTACAGCACCACAGACCCAGATTTGATCCTGATTACGGGTGCTGTCTGTACAGAATTCGTACATTCTTCCTATGGACACGTGGGTTATCTCTGGACATTCTGATTTCTCCCACACCCGAAAGAAGTGCAGGTTTGTAGATTAATTGGCTTCTGTAAATTGTCCCTGGCGTGTAGGATAGAACTGGTGTATAGTAGATTGCTGATCAGTGTGGACTTGGTGGGCCGAAGGGCCTGTTTCCATATATGTTTTACATATATATCTTAATTTCATTGAACCATATACTTGGTTGAATATGTGGCACTATTTTTGTCTTATTTCTATAGTCAAAGGGTAAGATTGATTAAATTGTTTGTGCAGAACAGTGATGGAAGTCCGACTCCTCTTGCCTTGTTTCTATGTTATATATATGTAATTTAGCCTAAATGTATTCATACCTAATCCAATTTAAAGCATAAATGTTGCATTCAAGTACAAGTTAAAAGACTCGCTATAGTATGCACCAGATTGCACAATTTCAAGCTGAAAAATGCAGAAGCTCCCTACATCCCCCTCCCACACTCTCCCCTCCCCCCCCCCTCCCCCCTCCCCGTCGCTACACTCCCTCGGGCTTGATCACTGCGAATAATCACAATTTCTCACTCTCAACTCTCACATAATGCTGGCAGTCCTGTAAACATGAAGTGCTGGAGTAGGTCAGGAGGTCAGGCAGCAACTATGGAATCACTGTTTTGGGTTGGAAGGCAGTCTGAGGAAGAGTCCCGACCTGAAACATCACCCATCCATTCTCCGCACAGATGCTGCCTGACTTGCTGAGTTACTCCAGCACTTTGAGTTTTCAGCATTTGCTGAAAGATTCCAGCAGGTCCTTGCGTCTTCTCTGACTTCCTTCATGATGGACAACCAAAATTGCGACGTGACCTTCAATAAATCAAGGCACTAACCAGTTCATTTTATCCAACGTGCTGGAAGAACAAACACCAACACTGTCAATTTACAGCATCCAACATTTGGGTGGATTAATAGTCAGTAAAGTCAAACATAGTGCCACTGCAAACATAGCATTAATGGAGAAAACGGATTAAAGTAAAATTGCAATTTGTTCTCGATCACTTTGGCCGTTTATCTGGCTTGCATTTTGGTGTTTGCTGCAACACTCCTTTTCCTGTCCATGGGGCCTTAGTTTTGCTTCCTGTCCACTCATCTGGGCACGGTTCTTGTGCTTATTTTAATTAACTAAACTCCAATAGAAAATGTATTAAAAGTGTGTTGACACCACCAAGTCCTGCGCCTGCCAGATTATTAGAATTTTACTGTAACTTTTGCATGGATGTACTGTAGCAAGTGAAAAGGCAGTTGCATATATTTACCAATGCAAATCCAGTGGAAAGTTATCCAAACGATGTTTAAGCAAATAATGAGAAGCCCCTAAGCGTGCAGCCTAGTAATGGCAAAGAATCTTTCAATGCTCTTAGATACAAGATCAGCCTACACAAATCAGTAGACTGATGATAGTGATAAAAATCAAGGGGGCATACAATTGGATAAAAATAATCGTATGGTAGAAAATTGAAATACAATGTATTTTCACTGGAAAAACAAGCGGAAAGAATATTTTGCAACAGTACAATCTTACAGAGCGTGTAGGAATGAGAAGACCAGGATTACATGTTCTAAAGTTTTGAAGCTGGCATAATAGACTGAGAAACTAATTAAGCACATTAAATCCTGGCCTTCATAAAAAGCTAGACAACAAAACTGAGTGTCATGTTAAAGATGTACAAAACGCCAATTCGGCAGATCTGCATAAAATTCTGATCACCCCACTGAGGATATGAATGTCTTGGAAAGTGTGTCAAGCTATCATATAATTATTATGGCACAGGATGGCAATTAGCCCATTGCTGTGCCAGCTGCTTTCCATGCATCAGCTCTATTGTCCATAGTCTTGTAGCCATTTCTCTTTAAGGCCACAGTGGAACCCACCTCAACTATAATAACAAGCAATGTATTCCAGATTTCCACTACATATAATGTCATGATTAAACTTCTTCCTTTTTATACCCATGGCCCCTTGTTCTTGGTCCACAGAAACAGCCTCCCATTATCTACTTTGTCTAAACCCCTCATTACTAAAGCAGTTTGTCAGGTCTTCCCTTTGCCTTTTATCCAAAGAAAGAGTCACAGCCTCTCCAATCTATCCCTGTAGCTGCATCTTTTAACTTTGGAAATCATTTCTATAATCTATTCTGGACCCCAGCCAGCATTTTCACTGCCTTACTGTGAAGTATCCAAATTTTCTTGATAGTACAATGAAGGTCAATCAGATGTTTTACAAGTTCAGTGTGATATCCTTGCGTATATACTTGATATACTGGAATTTTGTATCCATTATCTGCTTCTTCTAATCTGCGCTGCCACTTTCAATGAATTGCACATCCATATCCTCAGCTCCCTCTGTTGCACCACTCCCTTTAGACAGCGTCTCTAAAGAATACTCCCTCCGTGTTTACTACCAAAATTTATCATTTCACATTTCTCTGCATTAAACTTAATGTGCCAAGTCTGCCCGCTTTACCAGGATATTTATATCCTGCTGCAATTCATCACCGTCCTTTTTGTAGTTCACAATATTGCTAAGTTCCATGTCATCCTCAAATTTAGAAATTGTGTCTTATCCTTCCAAGACTAAGTAATTTATATAGATCAAAAAGTTAAGCAATGGCCCCTGACACTGATCTCTGGCGAACATCACTGTTCTCAACCTTCCTCCAATCTAAAAAAAGAACCATTCGCCGTGAACCTCTTGACTGTTACAATGCCAATTTCACATCCATTCTCTCAAAGTCTCTTTGCTGTTGTACAGCACCATATCAAAGCCCACTGGGAGTCCATGTTCACCAAATCAACTACATTACCCTCATCAATTCCACTCATTATCGCAAAAAGTTAAAACACTTTACAGAAATCGGCCTTAATATATCTGTGCCTTAATTAATCAATTTTCTTCCAGGGAAATATTAAACCTGTCCCGGATCTAAAAATTGTATGATAATAATAACATTTAAAGATATTTGGACAGGTATATGGACAGGAAAAGGTGAGAGGAATATGGGTCAAACACAGGCAAATGGGACCAGCTTAGAAGGTATCTTGGTCGACATGATGAGTTGGGGTGAAGGGCCTGTTTTCGTGCCGTATAACTATGACACTTCCACACCACCAAGGTTAAACTGACTAGCTTATATTTGCTCAGGGTTATCCTTACTCCCCTTTTGACCAAGAGTAATATTTGCCACTCTCCAGACCTCCAAGATCACCTACATATCCTAAAACCACTGAAAGATTAGGCTCAGCACCTCCACAATTTCCTCCCATTCTTATCTCATAGAAAGAATCACATCCTGTCTTGTTTTATTAACCTACTTTAAGTTCAGCCATCACTTTAAAAATGAATAGCATGGAAATATTTAAAAATATCAGATGAATCAATTATTCCTTTCTTTGTGTGTGAAGTATGCCAAGTATTCATTTAATATCTCAACCCGCCCTCAGCAGCCATTTGCAAGTACCCATACAAGACCCCGAAAGGCTCCATTTCTCAATGGACGATCACTTTTATAATTTATATGCTTATAGAATAAGTTTGGATTCCCGTTGGCTCTTTCCTCACATACCGTTGTCACTTATTTCAGAGCTTTATTATCAGCACACAATTTTCTTATAGACCTGAAACGTCACCCATTTATTTTTTCCATAGAGGCTGTCTGAGTTACTCCAGCTTTTTTTGTCTATCTTGATTTAAACCAGCACCTGCAGTCCCATCCTACACACTTTCTTATCAACAATCTGCATCAATAATCAACTAACCTTAACACAGGATGCTGGAGAAGCTCAGTGAGTCTGGCAGCATCTCAGAAGAACATGGATAAGTGATACGGAGGGTCATGTTCTCTTGAGATGCTGCCTGACCCACTGAGCTACTTCAACACTGCATCTTCTTTCGTAAACCAACATCTGCAGTTCCTTGTGCAGGAAAGAACTGCAGATGCTGGTTGAAACTGAAGGTAGACACAAAATGCTGGAGTAACTCAGCAGGACAGGCAGCATCTCTGGAGAGAAGGATGGGAGCGGTTTTGGGTCAAGACCCTTCTTCAGACTCCCTCCACACACATATCTGCTTTACCTTTCCATTTCCATACAAATGTGGCACTGGCATGCATCCAGATATTGTTGCATAGAATAGCTCTAGAGAGGATGCATAATAATGGTAAAGGTTAGAGATTGTTCCTTTAAAACAGAGGAAGTTAAAAGATGCAAGAGAGATTTGCAAAATAACGAGGGTTTTGGACAAAGTCATTTGTGTGTCAGTATGGAGGGGTTGCAATCCACAAGAAAAGTACAGTAGCTTGCAAAAACAATCAAGATACAATAGAGTAATACAGTAATAAAGGTTTGAAACATGCTAGAGGGAGAAAACATGTTCCCGATGTTGGGGGAGTCCAGAACCAGGGGCCGCAGAGTTTAAGAATAAGGGGCAAGTCATTTCGAACAGAGGCGAGGAAACACTTTTTCTCACAGTTGTGAGTGTGGAAATCTCTGCCTCAGAGGGCAGTGGAGGCCGGTTTTCTCGATACTTTCAAGAGAGAGCTAGATAGGGCTCTTAAAGATAGTGGAGTCAGGGGATATGGGGAGAAGGCAGGAACGGGGTACTGATTGGGGATGATCAGCCATGATCACATTGAATGGCCGTGCTGGCTCGAAGGGCCAAATGGCCTACTCCTGCACCTATTGTCTATACCAGTCCCACTGGCCCATATCCCTCTAAACCCAGTCCTATCAATGTACCTGCCTAAATGTTTCCTAAACGTTGCAATAGTACCTGCCTCAATTACCTCCTCCGGAAGCTTGTTCCATACACCCACCACCCTTTGCGTGAAAAAGTAAACCCTCGGGTTCCTACTAATCCTCCCCCATCATCTTAAACGTGTCCTTTGATTCTCGATTCCCCTGCTCTGGGCAAAAGACTCTGTACGTCTACCCGATTTATTCCTCTCATTATTTTTTTTACACATCTATAATATCACCCATCCTCATGCTCTCCAAGGAATAAAGTCCTAGCTTACTCAACCCTCTCCCAAAAGCTCAGGTCCTTGAGTCCTGGCAACATCCTTATAAATCTTCTCTGCACCCTTTCCAGCTAGACAACATCTTTCTTAGAAAATGGTGCCCAAAACTGAACACAATACTCTAAATGTGGCCTCACCAACGTCTTATACAACTGCAACATGACTCCCCAAATTCTATACTTAATGCTCTGACTGATGAAGGCCAATGTGACAAAAGCCTTTTTGACCACCCTATCCACCTGTGATGCCACTTTCAATGAACCAGGCAGAGATCGCCATCACACACACACACACACACAGGAGGCACTTCGGCCGTGTTGCCCATGTGGACGCTAACATCGGGAGCTGACGTGGTTGCTGACAGACTCTGAACTCAAACCACAGCAGCTGCGTCCGCCCCGAATTGTGGGGCTTTTCATCGGCTGGCGGGGGCTTCAACATTGGAAGCCTCAATCGCTTCGATGCAACAGTTTGATTTTAAGCGCGCCGGGCGCTGAAAGGCCCAGCGAACGGGCTGATTCAGCCCTTAGAAAGCATCTGATTAAGTCTGGATTACAAAAAGGGGAGGGGGGGAAGAGATAGTTCCCCCGCCCAGGATTTCGGCCCATGCATTGAACAATGTACCATTCTTTCTCCTAGATCCATCTGCTCTAAACAGCAACCGCTCACAATCTCCCAATATTGCAATTCACACTGGTCTATGGGTTTTACACCGACCTAACTCCTTACTTTCTCCATGACTTTGCAAATGGTGTTTACTGAACTACATTACAATATGGAGGAACCAAGAAATTTTAGGTGGCAAAAGGGACGAGAAGTGGAAATGTTGGTACATAACGCTCACAATATTCTTATTAATTTTTCATGCAATTAGGTACAAAACGTGCACAGTCCACTGGAGTGGAAAAAGGAATAAATTAAGATTTTGTAAATTACATTTTCCAGAGGGTAGCCTTTGTGAACCCACATTGAATCATGAAGTGTTAAATTTAAAAGTCCCTGTAAATATTGCAGTTGGATTATATCATTAGCCTTGTTTACCCTTAACTTTGTGTTCTCTGGTATGCTGTTAATTCCCAACAGTTTCTAATGTTTACAATCTGGAAACATGGATATCATAGCAAGAGTTTCCTGCTTCCTATTTTCCTCCCGTTGAACATATGAAAACTTCCATTACGACAACTGTTTTTTCTTTAAACACTGCTTGACTTCAAGATGTGAATAAGTTCATTTCTATTTCTGCAATGATGCTTTAAGTGGTTAAGTGATCATTGTGTCTGGGTATGAATTTGATTACAGAAGCAACATGAAGACGCTTAGTACTCACAAAGGAATTTAAAACCTTGCGGATTGAATTTCAGTTATATTAGCAATTCCTTAGGATGAGCAGGAGATAAAAGGCACCAATGTATGTGAATACTTGGCCAATAAACTTACCTTAATTTTATTATTTCCTCCAGTGTTTTGGTTTAGTATTGATAGTGGCAGATTTTCTTGCCTTGTCCTGTATTAGACCCAATTTGTTAAAGGTTTTAGGTACAATTAATCGTTCTTTGATCTTAATTGGCTAACTGCATTTCGTATGTCTCTGATGTACTTGTACGCTGCACAACGACAATTAAGTTTGAATCTGAATCCAGCATAAACACATACATGAACAATTCAATTTTGATATCATTATTGTCACATCTTCCCAAAACCTTTATGCCTTTTATATCCATTATGCGACGTCACCTTTGTTTCTGTTTCATCTTCAATGTGCTCTCAATTTATTAACCGGTGGCAACACAAACCACGAAATTCTTTCAAAATTCCTAAACCAGGTAGGTGGAAATCTTCCATACAATGAAGCTTCAGAGGAGAAATCGATATTGTGGATTGTACAATAAATGATGGCAATTATCTGACCCTTTTTCACCCCCCATAGAATACAATACAATTTGTCTCTCACATAAAAGCACAATTAAAAAAAACTTCCATATCATTTTCCCCTAGCTAAGACGATTTCAAGAAAGCTTCCACATCTAAATTCTCTCAACTCTAAGCAAGCAAATTTTCAAACAGAAGCACACATTATTTTTCTCTCTACCACAGAAGCATAGTTCCAATACATTAATCTTGGTTTCAATAGTTCTAAATGACACACAATCAAATTATTCTGATCATCTTTCCCACTTACCCGTGAACCTCAACATGATGTTCATATGAAGCCCAAGCCTCTGTACTAAAATGTTCATACTCAGGAAGGACCACTCTTGACCAGAAGTCAACACCACCTTCTCACCATTCTGAAGGATCTTAATCCAAAACGTCACTTGGCCATTCTTTCCCCAGATGCTGCCTAACTCTTCCAGCACTTTGTGGTTTTCTGAAGATTCCAGCCTCTGCAGTCTCTTGCAACTCCGGCAACATCTTTTGCTGGGATAACACAAATATTCAAGAGCGCACATAATAAAAGACGTGCAGGCTTGCAGGCTTATTGGCTTCTGTAAATTGCCTCCAGTGTGTAGGGCATTGAACTATTGTACGGGCGAATGATGGTCAGTGTGGACCTGGTGGACCTGGTGGGACCTGGTGGGCCCTGTTTCCACATTATCTCCAACCTAAACAGTACATCAAGTAACTATTTAGTATTTGCAGTATTTTAACTTCAAAGCATATATCACTCTGCATATATCACTCTGCATAGTGAAGGTTAAGCAAAAACTAGGATAAACTCCTTTAACAAGCCTTTAAAGTAGTTACTATCATGATTCAAGATATATAGACATCAAAGCAAAATGTACTAAGACCTGTGTTTACACATTATAGATGCAATGATGTTTAACTTATCAAGTCAATCAGTTGTGCTTTTTTTTGTTTTGGGTCTCAAAATATTAAGTGTTTCAATGGCGCTTTAAGTGTCACATGTGCAAATTCAGAGATAAATTATTTACGAGAACAACACTCTAAACAAATAGTGGTCCGGCCTAGGGCAGGAGGAGAGGACGGGCTTATGGCAAGGATCTCATTGCCACTTGTCAAGACGGACAACTATGCAGAATAAGTCTTTCTAGGAAGTGTAAATATTGACTAACAGATGAAACTGCTGTAAGTAGACTGAAAATAAGGGAAGCTTTCCAGTCAGTCAGTGTCATATATGCACTACATACTTGTAAAATATTTAATGGAGAAATGTTAAACACTCCTTTTATCACTCTTCTCTTGGTCCCAATTAATATGGGACGAATAGACATTTCAGTTATAAACAGAAATGATAATACTGAAGGGATGTAAGATGCGCTGGTTCCTGTATATACTGGTATGTATTTTCTGGGGGTGTATGGGGTCACTTATTGATGTGGTGGACGAGGGCGCAAGGCCGCAAGTGAGTGTGTGGGGGATGAAGTGGAGGCGGGGGGGGGAGATAGAGAGGGTTAGGGGGGGTGAGATGAGCGGAGGGGGGTGAGAAGAGAGGAGGGGGGGGGGAGGAACCCCCCCCCCCCACAACACTGCTAGGGATAGTGGGGGAAGAGAGGGGGGGGGAAGAGAGTAGGGGGGGGAAGAGAGGAGGGGGGGGGGAAGATAGGAGGGGGGGGGAGAGAGGAGGGGGAGAGAGGAGGGGGGGAGAGAGGCGGGGGGGGAGAGAGAGGAGGGGGGAGAAGAGAGGAGAGAGAGGAGGAGGGGGGGGTGAGAGAGAGGGTGGGGGTGAGAGAGGACGGTGGAGGGAGGGGGGGGGAGGAGGGAGCGGGGGGGAGAGAGAGGGGGGAGAGAGTTGAGGAGGGGGGGGATGAGAGAGAGGGGGGGGAGAGAGAGAGAGTAGGGGGGAGAGAGAGGAGGGGGGGTGGGGGAGAGATGGAGGAGGGGGAGAGAGAGGGTGGGGAGAGAGGGGGGAGAGGAGGGGGGAGAGATGGGGGGATGAGAGGTGGGAGAGAGGGGGGGAGAGAGGGGGAGAGAGAGGGGGGGAGAGAGGGGGGGAAGGAGAGAGGGGGGGAAGGATGAGATGTGGGGAAGGAGAGAGGGGGGGAAGGATGGAGAGGGGGGAAGGAGAGAGGGGGAAGGAAGAGAGGGGGGAGGGAGAGAGGGGGGGAGGAGAGGAGGGGGGGAGAGAGAGGGGGGAGCGAGAGGAGGGGGGGAGGAGAAAGAGGGGGGAAGGAGAGAGGGGGAAGGGAGGAGGGGGAAGGAGAGAGGGGGAAGGAGAGAGGGGGGAAGGAGAGAGGGGGGAAGGAGGAGGGGGGACGGAAGAGAGGGGGGGACGGAAGAGAGGGGGGGACGGAAGAGAGGGGGGGACGGAAGAGAGGGGGGGACGGAAGGAGGAGGGGGGGAGGAAGAGAGGGGGGGACGGAAGAGAGGGGGGACGGAAAGAGGGGGGGGGACGGAAGAGAGGGGGTGGGACGGGAAGAGAGGGGGGGACGGAAGGAGAGGGGGGACGGAAGAGAGGGATGGGGACGGAAAGAGAGGGGGCGGACGGAAAGAGAGGGAGGGGACGGAAGAGAGGGGGGGACGGAAGAGAGGGGGGGCCGGGAAGAGAGGGTGGGGACGGGAAGAGAGGGGGGGGACGGAGAGGAGGGGGGGGACGCGAAGAGAGGGGGGGACGGAAGAGAGGGGGGGACGGAGAGAGGGTGGGGACGGAAGAGAGGGGGGGAGGAAGAGAGGGAGGGGACGGAAGAGAGGGGGGGACGGAGAGAGGGGGGGACGGAAAGGAGATGGTGGGACGGAAAGAGAGGGAGGGGACGGATGAAGATGAGGGGGGGACGGAACTAATGAGAGGGGGGGACGGAAGAGAGGGGGGTCGGGAAGGAGAGGGGGGGGACGGAAAGAGAGGGGGGGGGGACGGAAGAGAGGGGGGGAGGAAGAGAGGGGGGGACGGGAAGAGGGGGGACGGTAAGAGAGGGGGGACAGGAAGAGAGGGGGGGACGGAAGAGAGGGGGGGACGGGTGAGAGAGAGGGGGGGACGGAAGAGAGGGGGGGGGGGACGGAAGAGAGGGGGGGGGACGGAAGAGAGGGGGGGACGGGAAGAGAGGGGGGGACGGAGAGAGGGGGGGAGGAGAGACGGGGGGGTACGGATAAAGAGAGGGGGGGGACGGAAGAGCGGGGGGGACGGAAGAGAGGGGGGGACGGAAGATGAGGGGGGGACGGGAAGAGTGGGGGGGACGGAGATGAGGGGGGGACGGAATGGAGAGGGGAGGGACGGGAAGAGAGGGGGGGACGGAAAAGAGAGGGGGGGACGGAAGAGAGGGGGGGGACGGAAGAGAGGGGGGGACGGCAAGAGAGGGGGGGTAGACGGTAAGAAGAGGGCGTGGGGACGGAGAGAGGGGGGGGGACGGAGAGAGGGGGGGGGACGGAAGAGAGGGGGGGGGGACGGAGAGAGGTGGGGGGAGGACGGAAAGAGAGGTGGGGGGGGGGAGAGAGGTGGGGGGGGAAGAGAGGTGGGGGGGGCGAAGGAGAGGTGGGGGGGGAGAGAGATTTAAGAGAGGTGGGGGGTGGGAATGAGAGGTGGGGGGGGGAAGAGAGGTGGGGGGGGGGGGGAAGAGAGGTGGGGGGGGGAAGAGAGGTGGGGGGGAAGAGAGGTGGGGGGAGGGGAAGAGAGGTGGGGGGGGGAAGAGAGGTGGGGGGGGACAGAGAGGTGGGGGGGGGAAGAGAGGTGGGGTGGGGGAAAGAGAGGTGGGGGGGGGGGGAAGAGGGAAGAGAAGGTGGGGGGGGAAAGAGAGGTGGGGGGGGGAAGAGGGGTGGGGGGGAAGAGGGTGGGGGGGGGGACTGAGAGGTGGGGGGGAAGAGAGGTGGGGGGGGGAAGAGTGGTGGGGGGGGGAAGAGAGGTGTGGGGGGGGGGAAGAGAGGTGGGGGGGAAGAGAGGTGGGGGGAAGAGAGGTGGGGGGGAGAGAGGTGGGGGGAGAGAGGTTGGGGGGAAGAGAGGTGGGGGGAAAAATGAAGGTGGGGGAAGAGAGGTGGGGGGAAGAGAGGTGGGAGGGAAGCGAGGGTGGGGGGAAGAGAGGTGGGGGAAGAGGAGGTGGGGGGAGAGAGGGTGGGGGGAAGAGAGGTTGGGAGGGTAGAGAGAGTGGGGGGAAGAGCTGGTGGGGGGAAGAGAGGTGGGGGGAAGAGAGTGTGGGGGAGAGAGGTGGGGGGAAGAGAGGTGGGGGGAAGAGAGGTGGGGGAGGAAAAGACTAGGTGGGGGGAAGAGAGTGGGGGGAAGAGAGGGGGGGGAAGAGAGGTGGGGGGGAAGAGAGGTGGGGGGAGAGAGGTTTGGGGGAAGAGAGGTGGGGGGAAAAGAGAGGTGGGGGGAAGAGAGGTGGGGGGAAGAGAGGTGGGGGGAAGAGAGGTTTTGGGGGAAGAAGGAGGTGGGGGGAAGAGAGGTGGGGGGAGAGATGGTGGGGGGGAAGAGAGGTGGGGGGAAGAGAGGTGGAGGGAAGAGAGGTTGGGGGGAAGAGATGTGGGGGGAAATAGTGGTGGGGGGAAGAGAGTGGGGGAAGAGAGGTGGGGGAAGAGAGGTGGGGGGAAGAGAGGTGGGGGGAAGAGAGGTGGGGGGAAGAGAGGTCTGGGGGGAAGAGAGGTGGGGGGAAGACGAGGGGGGGGAAGAGAGGTGGGGGAAGAAGGTGGGGGAAGAGAGGGTGGGGGGAAGAGAGGGAGGGGAAGAGAAGGTGGGGGGAAGAGAGGTGGGGGGGAAGACGGAGGTGGGGGGAGAAGGAGGTGGGGAAGAGAGGTGGGGGGAAGAGATGGTGGGGGGAAGAGAGGTGGGGGGAAGAGAGGTGGTGGGGAAGAGAGGTTGGGGGGAAGAGAGGTTGGGGGAAGAGGAGGTTGGGGGGAAGAGGATGGTGGGGGGAAGGAGGTGGGGGGAAGAGAGGTGAGGGGAAGTGAGAGGTGGGGGGAAAGAGAGGGGGGGAGCAGAGTGGGGGGAAGAGAGGTGGGGGGAAGAGATGGTGGGGGAATAGAAGGTGGGGAAGAGAGGTGGGGGGAGAGGATGGTGGGGGGAGTGAGGTTGGGGAGAGAGGGAAGAGAGGTGGGGGGAGAGAGGGGGGGGAAGGAGAGGTGGGGGAAGGAGCGAGAGTGGGGGGAAGAGAGGTGGGGGGAAGAGAGCGTGGGGGGAAGAGAGGTAAGAGGAGGTGGGGAAGAGGGTGGGGGGAAGAGAGTGGGGGGAAGAGATGGTGGTGGGAAAGAGAGTTGGGGGGGAAGAGAGGTGGGGGGAAAGAGAGGTGAGGTGGAAGAGAGGTGGGCGGGGAGGAACGAGAGCGTGGGGGGGAAGAGAGGGTGGGGGGAAGAGAGGTGGGGGGATGAGAGGTGTGGGGGATAGAGAGGTGGCGGGGAAGAGAGGTGCGGGGGAAGAGAGGTGGGGGGAAGAGAGGTGGGGGGAAGAGAGGTGGGGGTAGAGAGGTGGGGGGAAGAGAGGTGGGGGGGAAGAGAGGAGGGGGGAAGAGAGGAGGGGGGGGAAGAAGAGGAGGGGGGAAGAGAGAGGGGGGGGAAGAGAGGAGGGGGGAAGAGAGGAGGGGGGAAGAGAGGAGGGGGGAAGAGAGGAGGGGAGGAAGAGAGGGAGGGGAGAGAAGGAGAGGATGGGGGGGGGAGAGAAAAATGTCTTGTGGCTGCTTTCCCAGGACGCACGTAAAGTTTAAATGGAGTCAATGGTGGAGTGTGATCTGATGCTACATCAACAACTCACAACTTCTGTTGGTTCTTGGCAAAGCTGTTGCTAATAAAAAAATGGATGGTACCCGGTAGTATGCTTTCTACTGGTGTTTTTGCAGAAAATTAGAAAGAACTTAACTGCTTGAAAAATGTCAACGCCTTAGTCTTCTCAGTATCATTCCAAAAAGTAATGGAGGTGTAAATTGGGGGGGCTGTGGGGGGGGGGGTGTGTTCTTATTGATCATGGAGATCAATACTTGGTTGTTATGGTGCACAAATAGGTTTCAGTGTTTCTTTTGTACAATTTGCAAGAGTACTTCCACTCCAATGGTACTTTGCGATGTTCTGAAAGGTAGGTGCCAATATTGGTTACCTTGGAAAGGCAACCTTGTCTTTTCAAAAAGCGAATATTTGACATTCCCGATTGAAGAGTCATTATTGGTCATGCGGTTATTTCTAGACAACAGGAAATTCAATCTCAATGTATGTCAGCTGTTTAAAAGTACACAGGTCAGTGCTGATAATGTGGTACACCTGCTTTGCTGCCAAGTTCTCCTTATTATGTTGATACCGAAACCACATGAGAACAAAGGCAGGCTTGCAAAATACATAAAGGTCACTTTCATAAAGGCAATTTTTAGCACAGCAAATTAACACTGTAATGACCTGAAGGTGTGCTGAAAATGGGAAATAAGGAATTATCAGTGTAAATCTTGGTTAGTCGGACAATAGAATTTAAATTTTAAACATTTCAAATACCAGAATGAATTATCCATCCTTGCTTGAGAAAGACATTTGAAAAAGCAAGTTTAAAAAAAAAGCGGCACAGTGGCCCAACTGGAAGAGCCACTGCTTTACAGCTCCAAAGACCCAGGTTTGATCCTAACCTCAGGTGCCGTGTGGAGTTTGCTCGTTCTCCCTGTGATTCCGTGACTTTTTCTCTGGATGCTCCAGTTTCCTCCCACACCCCAAGATATGAGGGATTGTAGGTTAATTGGCCTCGAAAATAGCCCGAATGTGTCAGGAGTGGATGAGAAAGAGGGATAACATGGAAGCAGTGTCGGGGTGTACTCGGTGGGCCGAAGAGCCCGATTCCATGCTGCATATCTCCAAGCTAAACTGAGATGGTATCTTAGTATCAGCTACAGCAGCGTAACAGATTGGATGAGGGCAGTTTTCCTTACCCAGGCTATCCAGTCATTCTGTTACTGAGGATAACTACAAATCTAATTTCATTTAACAGCTGAATTTGGATTCCATAAAACAGCACACTAGGATTTGAGCTTCTCGCTCTGGATCTACTGTCCCCAACGTTGGCTGCTATTCCTGTTGCTTAAACACTCCACTGCCAAACTCTTTTCTTCACCGAGTGGCTGCTCAGTCGTAAATCAAAAAAAATATGGGGTTTTTTTGTGTTTTGGAATTTAAGAACACTACTTTACACTTCTGGCAAATACATAAATTCATGGATTAATACAACTTCAATTCATATTCCCACCCCCCCCCCCACCCTCCTTGCCCCTAATTATTTTACCAGTTTACTAATTCTCCACATTGTTTCTCCTGGGATCATACCTTTCCTAGCCAATAGATCTACCACGCAGCACCCTGCCCAAGATCTTTGTGGCTGGCCATGATTGGTTGTGGTCTTTTCTTACCTCAGGCTCGTCACCTCCCCCCACCCCCTACTTTCAGTCTGAAGGGTCCAGACCTGAAACGACATCCATCCTCTTTCTCCAGAAATGCTGCTTGACCAGCTGAGTTACTCTTAACACTCTATTTATCATATGTCATTCAATTTGTTGTCGCCAAATTATTTAAACAACTAAGCTTCAAGCTGCATAGTCTCTCCAAATATGGCAGTTAAGTAGAATCATCTTTATTTTTGAGCAGAGCAGGAACTATGTTCATTAATGAAGCTTGAAACAGACTTGTTTTATGAACCGAGTTAACAGACCAACTTAGAAAACATATTAGCTACAAAATACTCACGTTAACTGTAATTCAGCAATCTTGCGTTTTAATTATTAGTAAAGCTAAGGCAGAGACAAATATTGAAAATTGTTTCCCAGCACTATATGATCAAGTATTGAGTTCATGTCCACGCTAAGAATCTTATAGCACAAAGGAAAGCCATCCAGTGACAAGAAGCTAAACATCCAACCATGCTGAATACTCCATCACAGGTTACAGGACTACTGAACTGCATGACCAAGTATTATTACGCAAGTGTGGCGAAGGAATTTGTCTCTAAACTCAAAATGTTACAGCACATTATAGTAACAAAAGCGGCTATTTTGCTGAAATGATTCTGAAAGCGGAATTATGCCACTCTTTATCATTGTGTAAAAATGGCAATGATTTCATTCACATTCTATTCCAAAGCCAAGTAATGCCAAGTCAAAGGGACTATACAACTTCCTTCACTAGTAAGCAGAATCAGTACACAAATATGCCACACCAGCCCATGACGTTTTGATTCGAGTGTGACAGAAAGTTAGTGCATGTAGTTAATTTGAGTCGAATGACTAATATATGCTATTAACTCACTAACATGAACTAAAAGCACTCCCAAGGCAAACCAAAAATAAAAATTAAACTCAAACACCACTTATATTGTAGCGATTTTTAAAATTTACCAAACATCTCCCTGTGCTGAGATTCACCTCTCATTTGGCCACATTAATTTGGTAATTAGGTTATCAAATTAAAATCAGGAATCGAGTTAAGACTATGCTAAAGAACTTCATGCAATAAAATCATAATTGGACTTACACTTTGGGTCAAGCGGCGGCATCTATAGATTTGGAAATGCTCAATTGTTCAGGTCATTGATAGATGCTACGTGGGCTGTTGAGCACATCCAACGGACAATTTTATTTTGGATTCAAGCATCTGCAGTTTTTGTTTTTGAACATCAGGGAATATTCTCTCGAAACAGGAAATTTTCATTGCATCTGGACTTGATTCGATTCAAGCTATTGGTGATCAAATAGCACTTTGAAAAAACTGCCATTATATTTGTTATGTTCAAACACTATTGTATGGTAGCCGCAAAAACCTATCGCTTGATATGCTAGTAACATATAAATAATGACTCCATCAATTCTCATTGCCAAGTCAACTATTTTTAACAGCTGACTGACTAAAAGCCCTTGTTCGACATGCAATTTACACCATAGCACATTAAAAAAAAGCTCATCTCTTTGCACGGTGAGCATGAGTTTTTTTTTTAAGCTAGGTAAAACAATCATTTGGATAAGCTAGGCAGATGAGTATCATCAGGCAAAGCTTTGTGCTTAGGCCATTTATTATCTACACCCTCCAAGCTTCCATGGTGTAACGCTTCATCTTTTTCATAATAGATCAAATAACACCCAAAGACACTTTTGGCTAGAAATTGCGCTTTAATCAGGCTGATTTCTGTCAATTATATTTATTTGTGTTAATAATTTGTTTATTTACATTATACTAGATTTTATCACACCTAACATTCAGAAACTTTACTGATAGACCAAACTCTGGTTTCTCAGTAACATTTGATTGATCAAAATACTGGTTCTGATGAAAGATCCGCAACTGAAACATTAATTCTGCATCCACTGATGCTGCCCGGCCAAGTATTTCCAACAACTTCTGTTTTTATTTCCAATATTTGCAGTTTTTGAATTGTGACTTGAATGTATATCATCAAATATATGATTTGTTGAAGATACCTTCCCAGATATTGGTCAAATTCTGATTTAAAAAAATTGAAATTCATACTAGGATTTATAAATATCTGGGGCTAGACTACAACTTGCTGCATGGGAATCTAGAAGGAGAGTGCCTTCCAGAACCGCAGGATCGTGTGCATTTTTATATGAATTAAGAACATGTTTGCCACTCAGGAAGATGGTCAATAGTGCTTTATTGTCACATATGCAAACACCGAGTGATTTATTTCCCCCACGCTGTAAGCACAATCCCTGATTAGCAAAGTCTACATAAATAGTCCACTGCGACCGAATGCAAGAGGCGGCAAGTTTTGGCGGCATCTTCAAAGTCCAGTGTACACTCTTGGTCTTATGAGTGGCGCCCAATTCAGGCGATCCCAGGCTGCTGCGGGGCCTCCAGCCGTCGCCTCCTTGGATGTCTGGGTCATCCAGCAAACTGACGTCCCTTTCCTCACCTCGTGCCTCGGGGGCGACTCTCACTGCCGAACTTGAAGGCCAGACCCCGGTTCACACTCCTACTGGCCTTGCTTCTTGCGTCCATCATTGCCGCTCCCTTCTCTCTGGTATTCGGAGGGCAAGCAGGGGCTGGCTTGGCGGCTTCCACCCGCAGGTTGCTAATGAAGGCTGGTCAAGGTATTGGGAAATTTCTCTCACCATCTCTTTGCTTTATTTCTAATTTAAGAGCAGTACATTAGTACATCACAACATATAACCTTTGGAATGAGAGGAAGCTGTAGAATGGGTCGGGAGGGGGGGGGGGGGGCAGTACAAGTATGTTTGACATATCTAAACATGGAAATTTAAGTAATTCAAATATCTAACATGTAACATCAACAATGATAAATATGATATTTATTCTGCACTAATGTCCTATTAAACAGAAAGAATAGAAAGCAGTACTTTTTTTGCTGGAAGAACATTGGGTATTAATTAGATCTCCTCACTCATGAGTACTGTGGAAAATCAGCATCTGATAATAGTGCCCTCAACTGCTGGCAGATACATCAACTGCTGAGCCTCAAATATACCTTTGCATTTAATAAAAGGAAGAGCTCCCAACTGAAGTGAGAATGTCTCAAAAGATACACAAGGTTTCCTAGTATGTTCCATTAATTCACTCGACATATTAAACAGGCAACTGCAGTCATCAACTCAAGATAAAATTCACATCCAAGTGATAATTGTGAAAGCATCCTGAATGCATCTCTAAAATGGACTTTGTTTGTCCAGGATCACAATCATTCTTTTCAGACTGAGGTAGTAACTCAATTATTTCCATTTCAATTTAATGCAAAATATTTTGTGTTCCTATTAAATGTTTTCCTACAATGAAGAGAACAAAAGATTGAGCGGAACCGCTCTATTCATTCCACAAACATGATCTTAAACGTTGTACTTAAAATTTCCATCCCACCATCATTTTGATCAATGCACCAACAAGGCTCAAAATAAACTTGAGGAACAACACGTCATTTTCTAATTAGGCACATTAAAACCTGCAGAATCTAAAAATTCAGCAATTTCAGGCAATCTCACATTCATAATTGACCAGTTTTGTTTCTGTGACCTCTTGTCATTCTCCAGGTTTCATATCTCTCTTATTCATACATCCCCAGAAAATGACTTTTGTTATTCATCAGCCTTTATTTCCACTACATGGATCACTCTTAATCCTCATTGCCATCTAATCAGAGACCCTCCCTGCACTTTTCCCCACCTGTGCTCCTTTCTTTGCAACCACGTTTATTTCCTTTTCAAATGTTTCCATATTCTGTTGAAAGGTAATTTATCAGTAAAATAAAATATGTTCCTCTCTACACAGATACAGCCTGACCCGATGAGTAATTTTAGCTATTTTTAGTTCGGGTTTTGCTGTTCTTGTTTAAAATGTACCAAAATCATAAGGCTCGTGCCTTAAAACTCTATTCTGGAAGAGCATTACGTTCTACCTGTAATCAACACACGTCTAATGTACAGTATCCTCAATCTCTATTCTAAATCTATTTATGATGACAACATCATTTGCATCTGGAAATTTATACGTCACTGTCATTTATTCCATTAAAACCTCATTGGCAAAACATTCTGATGTTTACACAGACAGAACTCTCTAATTACACAGTGCAAACATAATTCAAAACTAGTATTAGTAAGTGTCTGCAGAATTTCAGGCAACACCCCACCTCCCTTTAGAGTCAAGCACGTCTGCTGAACATGGATTTCACTGGAGCAGAACATTTATTCCCAGAGTCCAATTGAGAAGAGACTTTAATCATTTGAGGGATCAAAACATTTCCAGCATTTATGCCCCTACAAGACAAGTAGATAATCGGATAGTAAATACTTCATTTGATCATCACTATGATAAATGTGGTAGGTCAAATGTGTTCTTTTATTCACTGCTCAACCAGGTGCATCCTTTTGTAGTCAAAAAATGATTTAGTTCAGTTATTATGGGAATTCAATGGGGCATGACATGGCATTGGAAGCGTGCGGAGCCTAATACCTGTACTTCATGCAACTAAAATAACTAGTTTTTACAATTCAACATTTAAAAGACATTTGGACAGGTGCAGAGATAGGAACAGTTTAGAGGGATATGGGGCCAAATGCCGGCAGGTGGGTCTAGCATAGATGGGGTATCATGGTCGGCATGGGCAAGTTGGACCAAAGGGCCCTGTTTCTGTGCTGTATGAAACCACTGGGCATTTAAAAAGCATTGATTGATAACATTCTATGAGATTTCACAAAGTTGAAAACAAAACTTAAGATGCCAAACTAAATGATATTGGGAGCTAGTGACCAGAAGATACATGGTTTTAGAGGATGAAAAGGGAAATGGCTGAATGTAGATGTTTAGAAGTGGATTTCCAGATAATGGGGTCCGGACAACTGGAGGAAGAGTAACCATTGGCCAAAGTCAGAAAAATAGCTGAAAAGATGCAATCAAATTGATATGAAGTCAACGTGCTCCTTCCTAAGGCATATCCATACAGTGTGGAAGGAATCACATTACTAGCAATGGGAAAACAGCCAAAGATAGAGAATTCATCAAGACCCTAAATGCCATCCATCCAAAATGTTACAAATTTTCTGGCTAACATGGCTCACAACCAACATCAAAGAGGTCTGAAGAAGGGTCTCGACCCGAAACGTCACCCATTCCTTCCCTCGAAAGATGCTGCCTGTCCCGCCGAGTTACACCAGCTTTTTGTGTCTATCTTCGGTCTAAATCAACATCTGTAGTTCCTTCTTACACTCCCAGGGAGTGTGTAAGAGGACTAACAGATTTATCAATTCATGGCTAACCGCATAATTGCAATACACATCATATTTCCCTGCATAATATTCAGAGCCCATTTTGCAAGAGCGAAAACAGTGGAATTTGTTTTCGCTCTTTCCCAGTTCTGGTGAAGGTTCTTGGACATAAAATGTTAACCTTCTTTCCCATGTACTTGTATTAGTTTATTATTGTCACGTGTACCAAGATACAGTACTGCCCAACCTACTGAGTGTTTGCGGCATTCCTACTTTTATGTCAGATTTTCAGCATCTTAGTATTTTTTATAAATTGATTTAACTTTGTTATAGCTAGAAAGATAGATGCCAATTTTTTTTTTTAATCCCTCTTTGGATTTAAAAGATATAATTGGCAGCAGAGAACTGTAGAATTGTGCTTAACTTTCCTAGGTCAGTATGGTTTTGGAATCACAGAGGTCACAACCCATTAGGTTACTGCTACTTAATTTAGAAACATAAAGCACAAAATAAAATACTCATGAATAATCTTATGAAATGTGATCTGTCTCATTCTGCCAACTGGTTACATTAAAAAGCTTCTGTGGGGAAATGGATAACCCAACTAAGCACTTTGCAGAAAATACATTTCAGTTATCACTACAATTTTTAATCTAAAACTCGTGTGAATAACACATCCATTAACTTTGATGCACTGAAATACAGCCCACAATGAAGTGATTCAGGAAGATTAGTCACATACTCTGAAACTGTCCATCGGTTGAGGGGCACTGTTACTTAAAGGACATGTAAAGGTACATTAGTGTTGAATTAGTTAACGTTGTGTTAAGTAAAACTTGCATGCATAATTAGAATCCATTACTCAGCATTTATAATAACAGTATTGATTGTTTGTAAAAGATTCAATTCTATGAAAGTGTGCTTATTAACAGAACATTCCACGGCCATCCATTCGCACCCAACCACGTTACATGGCTAGCTTTGTTAATATTTGGTTAGAGATGTGTACCCGATTTATGCATATCTGACATTACACATAAAAAAACATACGGCTTTATTAAATATCCTCAAACTCTTCCCCTAGAGAAGCTGAGAAGAGAATAGATGTTGGAAATGAACAGCAAAAAACCCCTGACAAATCTGACCCACTGGAGAAATTAAAGCTGGGTTTACCTCGCACCTCGCCCCCCCCCCCCCCACACCCTCTCCCCCATTTATTACCCTTACTCGTCAAGATTTGTTCTTCATTTTAACACAAGGCACTGCAGATGGAGTGAAACACAAAATGCTAGAGTAACTCAATGGGACAGACAGCATCACTGGAGGACATGATAGAATATGATTAGTTTCACTGTCCTTTTGATTAATTTTACCGATTGTATGCCTCCTTGTCACCTTTACCTCAGCTAACAATGAACCATTCTACATCTCCTTATCATTGCCTGCTTTGATTTTTTGTTTTCACACCTTACTCTTCCATATCTCTGGATTTCCTCTACCCTGACTCTCAGTCTGAAGATGGGTCGCGACCCAATACGTCACCCATTACTTCTCTCCAGAGATGCTGCCAGTCCCTCTGAGTTACTCCAGCATTGTGTCTATCTTCGGTGTAAATCTTTCCTACACATAGTATACTTATAGATCTCCTCTTTCAGAAATCTGACATGCACACCATTTAAAACTAAGTCTTAAAAAAAACTATGCCAAAACTATAACATTGATTCAATCTATTTGTTATTTCTGCAAAGACAAATGCCAAATACCGTAAAACTCGAATCTACAAAATCAGAGGCATTAACAAGAGTTCCATTCAGCAAAATGCATGCAATAGAACCAATAACATCTCTTATTAACAGCACATTTAACCAAAATACCAAAGTCCAATGAAATGCTTTCATATATAACATGATTCTAGATATATAACTTTAAAAATCAACCAGATATGAGTGGCCAAAGGGAAGTGTGATTAAGCTAGTTCCTATGTTTCACCAGCTGAATAAATCGATAGCCTATGAAACATGAACTGGGCGCTGCATACTTTCAAAGCTAATATCCATTACAATGCATTATTTAGTCCACCAAATTTAATGCATGGTATGTACTTTTGTCATCTAAAAGCATCACATTTGTTTTATTTTTAACTCAGGAGGCTGCCAGATATTATAAAACAAGTAGATGGCATGATTTGTTTTGTAATATGTAATGATTTAGGACAAAATGGTAACCAAAATCTCATCAGGTGAACCACATGGATGTGAATTCAGTTGCCTTTAATTTAAAGGTGAACAAGCCTCCCAGCAAAACTTACATGAGTAGCCTAAGCTGATTGGAACACCAAGGGGAGCACTTGCATTGAAGATGTACCTTATGTGCCATTGTTATGGTTACCTTGTGTGCCATTGTTATGGTTACCTTGTATTACAGATTAATGCATTATACATTTATCTGTGTTGTGTTAATGGGCCTGTTACGCTGCAGCAAATGTATTTTTCCCACTGCCGATACATATCACAATTAAATACTCTAGGCTCTTATGTTTATGCCTCACAATGTAAGAGACCAGGTTCCATCCTGACCTCTGGTGCAATAATAATTGTGCCAACCTCCTCCCCGTTCGGTCGCTCCGCACCCTCACTGGGAACCCCGAAACCGGTGATCTGTGATCGTCATGTTCAAAAATTTTCGAATTTGAAATTTCAAACTCCAATTTAAAAAAAAAAATGTGCAGGTTTGTAGGTTCATTGACCTCAGTAACATAGAACTAGTGTGAAGAGGTGATTGAAGGCGTGGATTTGGTGGACCACAGGGCCTGTTTCCATGCTGCATCTCTAAACTAAAACGGCAAGATTCCAAACTAATCTTTTCCCAGCATATTAACCAACATTTATTCTTGAACCCATAAAATTTACCCATTATGGAATTCCAAATTCTGTCCACTGCCATGACCTGCACATCATAAGCAATTAATTGATCATGAAGAGGATGATCTTATCGACACAAACTGTCAAGTACGGTGTGTGAACTCTCTCCATTTCCCCAACTCAGGAACAAGTGAGTACAGTTCACACTTTTAGAACATTTGTATCAAAGATTTGTCGAAGCCGCAGAGACCGCTCCCTCCGTAGCTCCCTGGTCAATTCGTCCCTTCCCACCCCCTTCCCAGTACATTCCCTTGCAACCGCAGGAAATGCTACACTTGTCGCTTTACCTCCCCACTTGACTCAATCCAAGGACCTAAGCAGTCTTTCCAGGTGCAGCAGAGGTTCACCTGCATCTCCTCCAACCTCATCTATTGCATCCGCTGCTCTAGGTGTCAGCTGCTATACATCGGTGAGACCAAGCGTATGCTTGGCGATCGCTTCGCCCAACACCGCCGCTCAGTTCGCAATAACCAACCTTCTCTCCCGGTGGCTCTGCACTTCAACCCCCTCCCATTCCGAATCCGACCTTTCTATCTTGGGCCTTCTCCATGGCCAGAGACCCACTGCAAATTCGAGGAGCAGCACCTCATATTTCATGTGGTATGAACATTGGCTTGATGAACTCAGCAGCATCTCCAAGATAAACATTATTTTAGATTAAAATAACCCTTTATTAAAAACCTGAATTGCACAATAAAATATAATTCATGAAGAGCCCCAAATGTAATAATTTGGTCATTTTCACAACAATGGCTTGATCAAGGTTTTATAAGCACCTCTCGGCCTTTAGGATAGGGATATGGAAATGCACTGAATGGAGGGATATGGATCACGTGCAAGCAAGATTAGTTTAATTCGGCATCCTGCTTGGCACAGACCGAGGTTCCCACCATTATGGGTTGAAGGGACAGTTCCTGTGCTGTACTGCTTTATGTTCTATGTTCAACACAGGAGCTGTAATTGCACAAAGTAGTAATTAGCTCATTCATTCTCAACCAAATAATCTCCATTTTAGTTTTAATTAAAACATTAAAATTCACTAGCTCCTTGGGTTCAATATTTTGGAAATCAATGCAGGCAACACCTATGTTATGGAAATTAGTCCTCACAGAATTCATAAATCACTGGTAAAAATTTGAGATATGGAATAAAGTTGCATTTTAAAGAGAGTCCAGAGTGTTTGTCATGTGCACCTAAAAACAGAACAATGTTCTTACTTGCAGCAGTATAACTGGTCTGTAAATGCATTACTCAGATTTATTATACACAAAAAAGTTCAATAAATTGGGCAAGAAATGTCCAAAGTCCTTGATGCAACAAAGAACGTTCATATTTCATAGCTTAGTTGGTGTTTGTAATGTTCAAAGGGCTTCTTCAAGGTTGTTGGGAAGAGGCTGTTCTTGAACCAGGTGGGAAAGACTCCCATACCTTCTTCCTTGTGGCAGGAGTGAAGCAAGAGTGTGGCCAGGGGTGGATACTTGATGATGCTGGCTACCTTTTTGAGGAAGCACTTCCTATGGATCTCTTTGATGGTAGGGAGGTCAGTACCAGTGATGGACCAGGTAGTTTCCACCATTTTTTGTCATCTCCTTTTTGAGTTGATGAACCAGGCTATGATGCAAACGGTCAATATGCTCTCTACTATACACCTGAAGTTCACGAGTATATTTGTCGACATACCAAATCTCCTCAATCTTCTAAGTAGAGGCATTGATCAGCTTTCTTTATGATTGCATCAATGTGTTGGGCCCAGGACAAATCCTCAGAGATATATATGCCCAGGAACTTGAAAGTTGACGACTCTCTCCACCACTAACCTGCTGATGAAGACAGTTTGTGAATTCTCAGCCTCCCTCTTCTAAAGTCAACGATTGGTCTTACAGACTTTGAGACCAAGGCACCATTCAATCATACAATCGCTCCCCAGCCAATATTAACTGTAGTGACTGAGGCATGTCAACTTACTCCTCTTGGACGCTGATATTATTTTTACCCTTTAAAGGCAGATGGGAACTGTAGACCTCAGCAACAAGAGGTTGAATACAAACCTCGGCCAGTTGGTCAATGCAGGTTTTGAGAATGCAGTCAGGTACACCATCAGGTCCAGACACTTTCAGAGTGTTCACCCTCATCAAGGATGGTTCATTGAAGGCTTCTGGTTGGGAATCACTTGGATGATTTTGGCAGGAACACCTTCCTCCATATATTTCCTTATGAAGTCTGTAACAACCATGGCGGCACGGTGGGGCAACAGTAAAGTTGCTGCCTTACAGCGAATGCAGAGCCAGAGACCCGGTTTCGATCCTGACCACGGGTGCTGTCTGTACGGAGTTTGTACATTCTCCATGTGATCTGCTGGGTTTTCTCCTAGATCTTCGGTTTCTTCCCACACTCCAAAGATGTACAAGTATGTACAAGTTAATTGGCTTGATAAATTTAAAATTTGTCCTTAATGAGTATAGGATAGTGTTAATGTGCGGGGATCGCTGGTCAGCGCAGAACCGGTGGGCCGAAATGGCCTGTTTCCGCTCTGTATCCCTAAACTAATAGAAACATAGAAACATAAACATAGAAATTAGGTGCAGGAGTAGGCCATTCAGCCCTTCGAGCCTGCACCGCCATTCAATATGATCATGGCTGATCATCCAACTCAGTATCCCGTACCTGCCTTCTCTCCATACCCTCTGATCCCCTTAGCCACAAGGGCCACATCCAACTCACTCTTAAATATAGCCAATGAACTGGCCTCAACTACCCTCTGTGGCAGAGAGTTCCAGAGACTCACCACTCTCTGTGTGAAGAAAGTCTTTCTCATCTCGGTCTTAAAGGATTTCCCCCTTATCCTTAAGCTGTGACCCCTTGTCCTGGACTTCCCCAACATCGGGAACAATCTTCCTGCATCTAGCCTGTCCAACCCCTTAAGAATTTTGTAAGTTTCTATAAGATCCCTCTTAATCTCCTAAATTCCAGAGAGTATAAACCAAGTCTATCCAGTCTTTCTTCATAAGACAGTCCTGACATCCCAGGAATCAGTCTGGTGAACCTTCTCTGCACTCCCTCTATGGCAATAATGTCCTTCCTCAGATTTGGAGACCAAAACTGCACGCAATACTCCAGGTGTGGTCTCACCAAGACCCTGTACAACTGAAGTAGAACCTCCCTGCTCCTGTACTCAAATCCTTTTGCTATGAAAGCTAACATACCATTCGCTTTTTTTACTGCCTGCTGCACCTGCATGCCTACTTTCAATGACTGGTGTACCATGACACCCAGGTCTCGCTGCATCTCCCCTTTTCCTAATCGGCCACCATTTAAATAATATTCTGCTTTCCTGTTTTTGCCACCAAAGTGGATAACCTCACATTTATCCACATTATACTGCATCTGCCAAACATTTGCCCACTCACCCAGCCTATCCAAGTCACCTTGCAGTCTCCTAGCATCCTCCTCACAGCGAACACTGCCCCCCAGCTTAGTGTCATCCGCAAACTTGGAGATATTGCCTTCAATTCCCTCATCCAGATCATTAATATATATTGTAAATAGCTGGGGTCCCAGCACTGAGCCCTGCGGTACCCCACTAGTTACTGCCTGCCATTGTGAAAAGGACCCGTTTACTCCTACTCTTTGCTTCCTGTTTGCCAGCCAGTTCTCTATCCACATCAATACTGAACCCCTAATACCGTACGCTTTACGGTAATAAATAATGATTTATTCATTCAGGTTTGTTGCAAAGTCCTTGAACATCACCCAATCTACCGACTCCAAGCAATCCCGGAAACATTCCGCTGCCTCCCCTGACCAGCACTGTGCAGTTCTCCCCTCAGGTGCTCTTCAGTCACTGCCAAGGCGCAAGATGAAGGACCACAAGCAGGTGGTCTGATTCCCCAAGGTGAGGGCAAGGGAGGGTGCAGAGGTGGTCAATGGAAGTGGTCAAGGTTGCTTGATCCTCTGATGCTTGTGTTCTTCCTCAAAAATGGTGTTCTTCCTCAAAAATTACGATGTGGAAAAAAATGTCCAAATCATTAGGTGCTTTCAAAAATTCAAATATACTATTTCAAAGTACGAATGGGAGCAGGTGGCAGCAGAGACCAAAGGTTTCTTTAAAATGAGAATACATTTTGACAAATGCACAATTGGCAATCACAGCCTAAGGTCAAAAGACCCACCAAGAACACAAGTTGCTCACTGCTACACTCAAATACTCATTACTGTTATTTTGGTACCCAAATTATAACATCCTCAAACTCATTGGCTCAAAGGTATAACAAATTTGACTGATATTCAATGTCACAATTTTGTTACTTACTCTCATCCATAGGCCATTCCACGTCAAAGCAAAGCCATCGTATCAGCCTCATTCCCCCTGCCATTATTTTTCTGCACCTTTGCAAGTTATACCCATCAACTCCCCTTTTGATTATTTTGTCACTAGCACAAGCGGTGATTTACAGTAGCCAATTAAAAGGTATGAAATCTTAACAGTCGTTGCCATGGAAATTCTAGTGGTGTAATCTTAGCCAGATAAAGCAGTAATTTTCTCTTCCATACAAACAGTAAAATCATAAATGGTGCTCATCTTCATTCCCAAGAATCCTTCAAAGAATGATTCATCTTTATTGTATGTAATCGTAACCTATAGAGGCTATTGGACTCCCATTTGCATCACTCTAATTCACTGTGGACATACCCACTTCTTAAGTAGGGTTACACAAAAAGCTGGAGAAACTCAGCGGGTGCAGCAGCATCTAAGGAGCGAAGGAGATAGGCGACGTTTCGGGTCGAGACCCTTCTTCAGACTGGTCAGGGATCAGGGAAACGAGAGATATAGACGGTGATGTGGAGAGATAAAGAACAATGAATGAAAGATATGCAAAAAAGTATCGATGATAAAGGGAACAAGCCATTGTAAGCTGTTTGTGGTGTGAAAATGAGAAGCTAGTGCGACTAGGGTGGGGGAGGGAGATAGAGATAGAGGAAATGCCAGGGCCCGAGGGCTGAGGGAGAGGTGGGGAGGGGGAGGAGACAGCAAGGGTTAACAGAATTGAGAAAATTCAATGTTCAAGCCCAAAGGATGCAGACTCCCCAAGCGGAATATGAGGTGCTGTTCCTCCAACTTGCGGTGTTGCTCACTCTGGCCGTGGAGGAGGCCCAGGACCGAGAGGTCGGATACGGAATGGGAGGGGGAGTTGAAGTACTGAGCCACCGGGAGGTCGGGTTGGTTTTTGCGGACCGAGCGGAGGTGTTTGGCGAAACCCGACTTCTTAAGTAGTGTTCCCTGTTGAGGATAACTCGCTTTTACTCCCCTTGAGTGGAAACTGCCTGTAATTATTCATTTCACGAGGTGGTACTGCACGACAGTGACCACCCAGACTTGGCAGAGCAAACATTGGTCGAATTGCAAGGGGGATCCAAGATGATTAGATTTGCTGCACAGGCACATTCCCTTATTCTTGGTACTTCTGCACCTTCCTACCCTGATCCCCTCAATCTTCATTTCCCCTGCAATTCTCTCCACCCCTTGGAGGGAAGGGGGTATCACAGAGGGGGAGCAGTTAGAGACCATCTCCTTCACTCCTTAGATGCTGCTGCACCCGCTGAGTTTCTCCAGTCTTTTGTGTACCCTCGATTCTCCAGTATCTGCAGTTCCTTCTTTAACACTTTGTCTACTCCACTGCGATATCTCCTCAAGGTATGCCTACTTTGAAGAGGTTCTCCTCCTCCCTACGGAGACAGTTTCACAACCTCCTCTCTAACTGCTCCCCCTCTGTGATACCCCCTTCCCTCCAACTCTACGACCACATCCTCACCCAGACTCGACTTTTTTGCATATCTTTCATTCATTGTTCTTTATCTCTCCACATCACCGTCTATATCTCTCATTTCCCTGATCCCTAACCAGTCTGAAGAAGGGTCTCGACCCGAAACGTCGCCTATCTCCTTCGCTCCTTAGATGCTGCTGCACCCGCTGAGTTTCTCCAGCCTTTTGTGTACGCTCGATTCTCCAGCATCTGCAGTTCCTTCTTTAACAATCAGTCTGGTGAACCTTCTCTATGGCAAGAATGTATTTCCTCAGATTAGGAGACAAAAACTGTACGTAATACTCCAGGTGTGGTCTCACCAAAACCCTGTACAACTGCAGTAGAACCTCTCTGCTCCTATACTCAAATCCTTTTGCTATGAATGCTAACATGCCATTCGCTTTCTTCACTGCCTGCTGCACCTGCATGCCTACTTTCAATGACTGGTGTACCATGACACCCAGGTCTCGTTGCATCTCCCCTTTTCCTAATTGGCCACCATTCAGATAATAGACTACCCTCCTGTTTTTGCCACCAAAGTGGATAACCTCACATTTATCCACATTATGCTGCATCTGCCATGCATTTGCCCACTCATCCAGCCTATCCAAGTCACCTTGCAGCCTCCTAGCATCCTCCTCACACCCAACACTGCCCCCCAGCTTCGTGTCATCCGCAAACTTGGAGATGTTGCATTCAATTCCCTTGTCCAAATCATTAATATATATTGTAAATAGCTGGGGTCCCAGCACTGAGCCTTGCGGTACACCCCACTAGTCATTGCCTGCCATTCTGAAAAGGACCCGTTTACTCCCACCCTTTGCTTCCTGTCTGCCAGCCAGTTCTCTATCCACATCAATACTGAACCCCCAATACCGTGTGCTTTAGGTTTGTATACTAATCTCTTATGTGGGGCCTTGACGAAAGCCTTCTGAAAGTCCAGATATAACACATCCACTGGTTCTCCCTTATCCACTCTACTAGTTACATCCTCGAAAAATTCTATAAGATTTGTCAGACCTGATTTACCTTTCGTAAATCCATGCTCACTTTGTCCAATGATTTCACCACTTTCCAAATGTGCTGCTATCCCATCTTTAATAACTGACTCTAGCAGTTTCCCCACTACCGATGTTAGACGAACTGGTCTGTAATTCCCCGTTTTCTCTCTCCCTCCTTTTTTAAAAAAGCGGGGTTACATTAGCTACCCTCCAATCCTCAGGAACTACTCCAGAATCTAAAGAGTTTTGAAAAATTATCACTAATGCATCCACTATTTCTGTGGCTACTTCCTTGAGTACTCTGAGATGCAGCCTATCTGGCCCTGGGGATTTATCGGCCTTTAATCCATTCAATTTACCCAACACCACTTCCCAGCTAACCTGGATTTCACTCAGTTCCTCCATCTTATTTGACCCCCGGTCCCCTGCTATTTCTGGCAGATTATTTATGTCTTCCTCAGTGAAGACAGAACCAAAGTAGTTGTTCAATTGGTCTGCCATGTCCTTGTTCCCCATGATCAATTCACCTGTTTCTGACTGCAAGGGACCTACATTTGTTTTAACTAATCTTTTTCTCTTCACATATCTATAAAATCTTTTGCAGTGAGTTTTTATGTTCCCTGCCCGTTTTCTTTCATAATCTATTTTCCCTTTCCTAATTAAGCCCTTTGTCCTCCTCTGCTGGACTCTGAATTTCTCCCAGTCCTCCGGTAGGTTGTTTTTTCTGGCTAATTTGTACGCTTCATCTTCTGTTTTGATACTATCCCTGTTTTCCCTTGTTATCCACGGGTGTACTACCTTCCCTGATTCATTATTTGCCAAACTGGGATGAACAATTGTTGTAGTTCATCCATGCAGTCTTTAAATGCCTTCCATTGCACATCCACTGTCAACCCTTTAAGAATCAATTGCCAGTTTATCTTGGCCAATTCATCCTCTCCATCCTAATGAAGAACTCAACCATATTATGGTCACTCTTGCCCAAGGGGCCACGCACAACAAGACTGCTAACTAACCCTTCTTCATTACTCAATACCCAGTCTAGAATAGCCTGCTCTCTCGTTGGTTCCTCTATATGTTGGTTTAGAAAACTATCCCGCATACCTTTCAAGAAATCCTCTTCCTCAGCACCCCTGCCAATTTGATGCACCCAATCTATATGTAGATTGAAGTCACCCTTTATAACTGTTTTACCTTTGTTGCAAGCATTTCTATTTTCCCCATTTGATGCCATTCCCAACTCCACTATTACTGTTAGGTGGCCTGTACACAACTCCCACTAACGTTTTCTGCCCCACTAGTGTTTTGCAGCTCTACCCATATCGATTCGACATCCTCCAAGCTAATGTCCTTCCTTTCTATTTCGTTAATCTCCTCTCTCACCAGCAACGCTACCCCACCTACTTTACCATTCTGTTTATCCCTCCTGAATATTGAATATCCCTGGATGTTCAGCTCCCAGCCTTGGTTACCCTGGAGCCATGTTTCCATGATCCCAACTATATCATAGTCATTAATAGCTCTCTGCACCTTCAACTCATCCACATTATTACGAATGCTCCTCGCATTGAGACACAAAGCCTTCAGGCTTGTTTTTACAACACGCTTACTCCTTATACAATTATGTTGAAAAGTGGCCCTTTTTGATTTTTGCCCTGGATTTGTCTGCCTGCCACTTTTACTTTTCACCTTGCTACCAATTGCGTCTACCCTCATTTTATACCCCTCTTTCTCTCTGCTCACACATTTAAGAAACCCACCACCACTTATTCTCTGTTTATTTTTTTCGTCTTTCCCCCCCTACACGTTGGGTCTGAGTGCTTCCTTTCTCTGCCTCCTGCCTCAGACACTGTCTACTAGCTTTCTCTATTTGAGTTCCTCCCCCAACCGTTCTAGTTTAAAGTCTCCCCAGTAGCCTTTGCAAATATCCCCGCCAGGATACTGGTCCCCCTCGGGTTCAAGTGCAACCCGTCCTTTTTATACAGGTCACTCCTTCCCCAAAAGAGGTTCCAATGATCCAGAAACTTGAATCCCTGCCCTCTGCACCAGTTCTTCAGCCACGCATTTATCCTCCACCTCGTTCCATTCCTACTCTCACTGTCGCGTGGTACAGGCAGTAATCCTGAGATTGTTACCTTTGTGGTCCTTTTCCTTAACTCTTTTCCTAACTCCCTAAATTCTTCCTTCAGGACCTCTTTTCTTCCCTACTTTCTCCATTGATTCCTCATGCTGTCCAATCAACCCTGCCACCTTAACCACTCCACACTCTGTCAGCTGGCCACATTACTTTTTCCACTTACTCCGTCTGGTATTATTCGCCCTCTTCAGCTCTGCTCCCCAACTGCAAATCACCTGACACAGCTGGTAGTGTGCTGCCTCGTAGAGCCAGAGAGATCTGGTTCAATCCTGACCTCAGGTGCTGTCTGTGCAGAGTTTGTACGCTATCCCTGTAACAACGTGATTTTCCTCTGGGTGCTCTAGTTTCCTCCCACATCTCAAAGACATGTAGGCATGTAATTAAATGGCCTCTGGAAAATTGCCCCTAGTGCGTAATAGAACGTGTATGGCTGTTTAATGGTCGTGGAATAGATGGGCTTAACAGCCATTTCCATGCTATATTTCTTAACCACACCTTGCCTCCACTATCAAATCAAAAAGCCACTGTGCCTAGCCCAGACCATGCAAACCTTTCTTAGACAACCTCAGCAGAATATTCAGCTGCCTGCTCTGGTATCAACAGATCAGTCTACCAATGCTCTGCAGATGAGTTGATGGGTTCCGGCAGATGGATGCAAATCCTTAGCCATCATATTAAAGGGAGGCACGATTTCTAATAATATTTGAAAAGGTTGGTTTGTAGTACTCAGGTCAAGCAGCGTCTGTTGCGATGAAACATTTAAGTTCCGATGAAAGGTCGTTAACATTGAAATTTAAAAAGCAAATATGCACTTAACATGCAGGGAAGGGCGAGGTCTAGAAAGAATAAAAATAATGGTATGATTGGGTGGAGACCGAGAGACCGCAAAGATAGAGATGCCAGCCGAGAAAAAGTAGTCAGCAGTCTTATTAGCAGCTGATATGTCTACTTGATATTTTCACATTAACATTTTTTTTTAAACTTTAGTTTTGATGAAAGGTTAACCTTAAATATTAAAGGGCCTGTCCCACTTTCACAACTTAATTCACAACCTTTTTTACTTGTGGATATTTTTCATCCGGCTAGAAAAACGCCCGACCTACTTGATGCCACGAGTACCTACGACTAGCATCACAACCTACCTATGACCTCATGACGACCATGTTGCGAGTATGAGTCAAGGGCAAACTCGGCAGAGGTCGTGAAAGAGGGACAGGCCCTTAACAGATTCTCTTGAGATGCTGCCTGATCTGCTGAGCCTCTCCAGTCTTTCTTGGTTTTATTTGATGTCCAGCCCCTTTAGTATTTTTTTGTTTCTTGATATTTACTCTACAAGGATTACCAACATCCAGCTCTTTGACTTCATAATTACATACGATCTAAGTTGTCACAATTTAGCGAATGCCCAAGCGCATCAGTGGAAGTGAAGGAACCGCAAACTAACTTCAACCGGACTGAGCATTACCAACAGGTTAATGTAACATCACCAAATCACCATTTTAAATACCAAGTACAATTCATCTGTAAAAACACAGATTTCCTTTGGCAGTGCAGGCTGAGCAAGTATGGCTGAACTATCATGGTGGCTTATAAACATCTTCACAATTAAGGTAGAACAAATTGTTCTACCTTATCTCTTAAAGATAGCGGAATCAGGGGATATAGGGAGAAGGCAGGAACGGGGTACTGATTGGAGATGATCAGCCAATATCACATTGAATGGCGGTGCTGGCTCAAAGGGCCGAATGGCCTATTCCTGCACCTATTGTCAAATGCAGCATAACTCACTCTACCTCAATCCATAGATTCCAAACATTGCATTAAGTTTGTGTTCGTCACAATTATTTTTCCATACTCCCAGTCAATTAACTGCACAAATTATTTACTTGTAGCTAGCAAGAATAGGTGTGGCATCAGCCCAAGGGCAATGTATGACACCGATGAAGTGATGGGCTTTTAAAATAGTTTACAAGCTTCCATCAATATTTTGGCAAGAGCACAACCTGGTGCAGTTATGCACACAACCCTCACACATACATCAAATATTGGGCATTAAAAGGAGAATTTAAAAGCACTAATCAGATCCTCTATGTTTACTTCCATTTGGGTAAGGTACATTGTTGTATAATACCAAATATGGCCACAGCCTGCATAAAGCGGCTGCAGAATGTACTGCTAACAGTTCACCACTTGAGCAAGGAATAATTATAGCACCTTCACAAACACATGGAAGATTTCTTCCTTTCTTACAACCACTTTACTGGACCAGAATCCTGGAATTCCCCACACCTCAAAAGTATTGCAGCTCATCGTGACCTATCTTCAACCGCTGATCACAGAAAGGGAAATGTGCTAACTATGTGGTCATCACGACATACGTCTAATTAAACCATAACACGAGACAATGGCATTAACTGATCCTCCAGACAATGCCTAGCCCACAATGGACAGCACATAGCCTCCACAATTATTTGTCATAATGAGCAGCGGGAAGTCAAGAATCACAAATCCATGAAGGTGTGTTATGTCATATCACCGAGGTACACCTGATTTTTTGGTAAATAACCTTAAGAATCAGCCAGACATTCTCCGGTCGACATATTCTATAATTAAATGCATATTTTGTGAACTTTTGTTTAATGTACAATGCCTTTTCTCAATCACTTGTCTTTCTTACTAACTAGAGTTGCTGGAAAGCAAACAAATAACAATCAAGGCACTGCCAGGAGTCACATTGGTTAAAAACTAGGACTTCTGGTTGAGTTTATTTGGCTGAAAGAGATATTTATGGACAGCATTACTGATGCACAGCCAAGTATAGAATGAGGTACAATCACAAAAATTAAGGGTTTGATGTGCACCCTGAAAATGTCAATTAAGGCACAAGCACCTGGCACAAAGCTTGGAATAAATTTTGTCCATTAGAAAACAGATGTACAATCAAACAAGGAGGTAAAGTTGAGAATATATTGCAAATATAAAAGTTCCATACCAGAACAACTGTTGAAATCCATTTAAGCTTTCCAGTTCCAGATGGTGAAAGACTAAGATTTGCAATACATTGGATTCCACTCAATGCAAGTCTTTTAAGTTCAGTAGAACATCCACACTTTTCAGAAAGTCAGGTTGAGTGCTGCAATCTTTCTGTTTCTAACCTTGTGTTTCATCCAATTTCGGCTTACATTTTTCAAACCATTTTCTCATACTTTCTCATCAGCATCAGATTTGAATCTCAATCCACTGTGTTACTGTGTTTCAGCTTCAGAGCGCTTAAACAATAGAGAGCTAAGTGGCATGGTGACAAGATAACAACCTCGCCCTCAACTTCAGCAAAACCAAGAAGTTGGCCATTGACTTCAGTGTAGAGTACACAATCCAGTGGGCATCAGTGGTGCTGACGAGCACGTGGCTGAGAACTTCAAGTTCACATTTATTCAACCTCCTCGGTATAAACAGCACTACAACAAATTGTCCTGGTCCAACTTTATCAACTCTATGGCTAAGAAAGAACATCAATACTTCCACTTCCTCAGAAACTTAAAGGAATTCAGCTTGTCTCCAATAACACTTACCAATTTTTTACAAATCCACAGTGGAAAAAGCATCTGATTCAGATACACCACAGAGTGTGGCAGCAATTGTTTACCATTCCCTCAGGCAGCTCATGCCATACACTCATCACCATGTGTGGAAATAGGTTACCCCTCAGGTTTCTTAAACCTATGGGGGGGGTTACACAAAAAGCTGGAGAAACTCAGCGGGTGCAGCAGCATCTAAGGAGCGAAGGAGATGGGCGACGTTTCGGGTCGAGACCCTTCTTCAGACTGGTCAGGGATCAGGGAAACGAGAGATATAGATGGTGTTTTAAAGAAGGAAACTGCAGATGCTGGAGAATCGAGGGTACACAAAAAGCTGGAGAAACTCAGCGGGTGCAGCAGCATCTAAGGAGCGAAGGAGATAGGCGACGTTTCGGGTGGAGAGATAAAGAACAATGAATGAAAGATATGCAAAAAAGTATCGATGATAAAGGGAACAAGCCATTGTAAGCTGTTTGTGGTGTGAAAATGAGAAGCTAGTGCGACTAGGGTGGGGGAGGGAGATAGAGATAGAGGGAATGCCAGGGCCCGAGGGCTGAGGGAGAGGTGGGAAGGGGAGGAGACAGCAAGGGCTAACAGAATTGAGAAAATTCAATGTTCAAGCCCAAAGGATGCAGACTCCAAGCGGAATATGAGGTGCTGTTCCTCCAACTTGCAGTGTTGCTCACTCTGGCCGTGGAGGAGGCCCAGGACCGAGAGGTCGGATACGGAATGGGAGGGGGAGTTGAAGTGCTGAGCCACCGGGAGGTCGGGTTGGTTTTTGCGGACCGAGCGGAGGTGTTCGGCGAAACGATCGCCGAGCCTCTGCTTGATCTCACCGATATAGATCATCTGGCATCTGGAGCAGCGGATGCAGTAGATGAGGTTGGAGGAGGTGCAGGCGAACCTCTGTCGGACCTGGAAGGACTGCTTGGGTCCCTGAAAGGAGTGGAGGGGGGAGGTGAAGGGACAAAGTGGAGGGGGGAGGTGAAGGGACAAAAGGTTCTTAAACCTATGCCCTCTAGTTTTAGATTTCCCTTCCTGTGGCAATTTACTTTATGTATGTCCCTCATGATTTTATAAATCCACGTCATCCTTCAGCTTCCTATGCTCAAGTTAAAACAAGTCCAAGTCTATCCAGCCTCTCCTTAAAAGTACCACCCTCAAACATTTTTTTAACAGCGTTTCTAGTTTAGACATCCCTAGCAGAGCCACTAATACTCCAAATGTGGCTTTACATGGCTTGTACAGATGTAATACAAGATCTCAACTACTGTACTCAACAGCTTGCTGGAGTGGAGAACTCAGTGGGTCAGGCAGTATTGTTGGAGGGAAATGGACATTTGACATTTTGGGTCAGGGCCCTTCGAGACTATAGCCTTGTCACTAATGTCCTCAATTAATTGACTAATGAAGCAAGCATGACAAACGTCTTCTTTACCAATTCAATTCAATTAAATTCAAATTTAATGTCATTGCACAGATACAAGTATGGGTACAACGAAATGCAGTTTAGTGTCAGTACGTAGTGATAGCAATGTTTAGATAAATACAGATAAATAAATACAGATGTGGGAATCTATCGGCGGGACTCCGAGTTCAGCAGTGCGATGGTGTTATTGTAGAATAACTGTCTACAACCCTGTCTACCTGTATCGCCACTCTTGAAATGTTGTACCTGTACCACTAGGTTTCTCTCTGCTTTCCTGTTTGTCTTGACTTGGTTTGTCTTACCAAATTGCACAATCTAGTATTTATCTGAATTAAATTTAATTTGCTATTCGTCAGCCTGGTTGATGAGATAAAACTTCTTCATATGGGGTATAGCACTAATGCTGGTTGCAAATGTACTAACCATTCCACCTACATTTACATCCACATCATTAATTATAAATAAATAAGCGTACACCCATCTATGCAACATTAAATATTGATCAATTTAAAAAATGAATTACTGCTTTTGTTGGATACTCTCAATTTCCAAATACTGTTAATGATGTTTAGTTTTCAAGTAATGTTAACTAAAAACAAGTAATGTTTTTTCTGCATTTCACTATAATTGTTAGCGTGACTTTGTTATCGTCAAAATATATTGGAGCCGAGCTGGGCTCTAAGGCTGACATAACTAAACAAATATAAATTAGATAATTTTTTCTTACAGATCATGAATCATGCGAAAATGGCTAATTGAACACAAAAAGCCTAACTAGTGAGTCAGAGTTGCTGTTTACATAAATAACTTAATAGTTGAATTGATTGTCCTTTAAAAAGAGCCTTTTGCTCCCAGTCAACACTGCCATAATGGTACCCGGACGTGGCGTCGAAGGACGAGCAGCCGAAGCAAAGAAGTGGAAGCCAAATAACCGAACGAAAACAAATCCGAAACGCTAAATAACCAAAAGGGTGGGACGCCCAAAGGCAAACTAACCGAAAGGGCGGGACGCCTAAAAGCCAACTAGCCAAAAGGCTGCGTCGCCTAAAAGCAAACTCACTGAATGGCCACTCTGCCGAAACGCCAACTAACCGAAAGGCTGCAACCTCTCTGGCTAAAGGGTGCAACCTCTCTAACCGAAAGGCTGCAACCGTCTGAAGATGGGTTTCGGCCCGAAACGTTACCCATCTCCTTCGCTCCGTAGATGCTGCTGCACCCACTGAGTTTCTCCAGCATTTTGTGTACAACCAAAAGGCTGCGTCGCCTACAAGCCAACTAACCAAATGGCCGCCCAATCGAAAAGTCAGATTACGGACATGATGTCGTTTGGGGGAGGGCAGGACTTGTCAGCAATTGGTCCAGACCCCCTCGTCCATCACATCACTGGTTGGTGGAGACGGGAGGGTGAGGGTCATTTTCCCCACACAAGCAAAAGGTAACTGGGCACTCTGAACCCGAGCACCAAGTTGTAAGCGGCTGAAGGAGCGCATCCCTCGGGACAGCCCCCACTTTTGCATGGCCACCCTCGGCGTCACCTCCCCCGTGCGGCCGCACTGTGACGGGCTGCGTGTCGGCAGCGCCGGGTGGAGCAGAGGTGTGGGACAGGCTGGTCCCTCCGCCCAGAGTCACTGACCCCCATGCCCCGCCATCGGACCCCAACCCCCACACGGGGTGATTTACCCCCCCCCCCCCCCCCCGACACCCACACCGGATGATTCAACCCCCTGTCCCGGCCACAGGGACAGACGGCTCGGGGCATTGGCAGCCATAGTAAATCGCTTTTAAAACATGGCAGGCCGATGACAAGTGTGCATGACAACAAGCATTTTTATCTCCTCCCACCCCCCCCCCACCCCCCTTGACAACAAGAAGCATGTTTTATTTATTACTGTCTGGTTGCCTGCGTAATGCACACAAGCTCCCACGCACAAAACACCAGATAATTTGTAAACTGCTTTAACCGAAGATGGACACAAAAAGCTGGAGTAACTCAGCGGAACAGCAGCATCTCTGGAGAGAAGGAATGGGTGACGTTTCTGGTCGAAACCATTCTTCAGACCTGAAGACTGCGTCTGAAGGGTCTCGACCCGAAACTCCACCCATTCCTTCTCTCCAGAGATGCTGCCTGTCCCACTGAGTCACTCCAGCATTTTGTGTCTATCTTTGGTGTGACAGTTGTCTCATTTCATCGGCTTCATGTATTGCGCGGATGGAAGAGACGTTTTACATGCCGCTTGCATCTATTCATCCAAGTGTGCTCTCAATGAAATCTCACATCTTTGCGAGGGAGGGATGGAATGGATGTGACCACCGGCTAAAGCAAAGGCATAGTTAGGACAGGGAAATAATGCCACCACTTAATTAACCAACTTCCTGAATGTAAGAACTATTTATACATGTATCATTTTTGTTTTGAAATCAATATAACTATTTTTTGATTTTTAATGCAGAGTTAAAACCCCGTCCTGTGGCAAGGGCTTGCGGCAGCTGGTTTCATAGTGCCTTCATTGTTGGTAGGTGCTGTCCTTTCACATGGACTGCTTACAACTTGGTGTTCCAGTTCAGAGTGCCCAGTCCCCTATGGCTTGTATGGGAAAATGACCCCCACCCTCCCGTCTCCACTGGCCAGTGATGTGATGGACGCATGTGTCTGGACCAATCGCTGACAAGTGTCCCCCGTCCCCCATCCCGCCGGGCGACGTCATGTCCGTTATTTGACTTTTCGGTTAGTTGGTTTGTAGGCGACGCAGCCTTTCGGTTAGTTGGCTTTTAGGCGTCCCGCTCTATCGGTTAGTTTGTATTTAGGTGTACCACCCTTTCGGTTAGTTGGCGTTTCGGCTTCGTATGCTTTCGGTTATTTGGTGTTTCGGTTTAGTTTCCATTCGGTGGTTTGGCTTCCACTTCTTTGCTTCGGCTTCCCGTCCTTCGATGTCACGACCGCACACGGCCATAACTATTAATGTTAACTTTAGTATGGTTTGGTCAGCAAGGTTCTGCTCTCCAGGCACGGTAGGCAGTAATGCTATAACGCCCTCCAGGCGCTGTAGCCAGTTCAATGTGCTGTTGTCGAGGGCCGTGAGGTCTACTACTCCGCCCCCCCTGGTGGAGGGGTGGACCTCACGGCCTTCGACAACAGCACATTGAACTGGCTACAGTGCCTGGAGGGTGTTACATAACTTCTGCTGCCTCACACGCAAGAAGAAGAAGCAAGGTTCCAAAAGCCCTGGATGTTAAACTTATGATGGCTATGAAATTAAGGCAAAACTGCAGAGCAGCTGATAGTGCTGCAGAGACTGAACCTGACCTAGAGTGCTGTTTGTGTGGAATTTGTACATTCTCCATGTAATAGCGTGGGTTTCTACCGGGTGCTCTGGTTTTCTCCTGTATCCCAAAGATGGATTTGTAGGTCAATTGTAAATCTGTAAATTACCCCTAGTGTGTAGGGAGAGGATGTGAAAGTGGGACAACATCAAACTAGTGTGAATGGGTGATTGGTGGCTATGTGGACTTGGTGGGCTGAGGGGTCATTTTCAATGCTGTATCATTTAGTCAATCATATACCACCAGCGGCACTGCACGATTGGCAGCCCCTCCAAACAGTCTCCCCTTTTCGACTATTTTTGTTATTTTTAGTGTGTTTTAAAGGTTTGTGTAAATTTTCTCTGGTCTGTTTTATGTGGGGGAGGGGGAAACTTTTTTTCCAATCCCTTACCCTGCGAGACATGCAATTGTTTTCCGGGTCGTATCTCCGGTCGCTCTGTGGCCTAACATCATGGAGCTGGGGGCCTCGCTCGGGACCGACTTTGAGCCCCACTGCGGGGCGTGGACTTGCCATCGGAGCTGATCCCTTGTCTGGGATCGCTCCAACCGCAGGCTGCGGACCACTATCGAGAGCTCGCAGTCTCGGGTAGAGACCGTAGATGTCGGGAGCTCCAACGAGACAGAATGTTTGACAAGCCCCGACCCGAGGTCCGATCACTCGGCACGGGGAGCTGAGATCTCCCCGCCCCTCCCCCCGATGCAGGATCTGATCGCCCGACGCGGAGGGCCCGAATGCCATCGGCTACGGGAGTAAGATCGCCCCGTCAATGGAAGGCTCGAGGCCTCCGACCGCTGGAGAACAAAGAAGGGAAGAGATTGAACTTTTGTTTCCCTTCCATAACAGTGAGGAATGTGGAAGAGTCTCTGTGCTGGATGTTTATGTTAAAATGTATTTTGTGTGTTCCGTTGCTTTTTATTTGCATGACTGACTTGGCAAATGAAATTCCTCATATGTTGCAAAACATACTTGATTAATAAAGTATTATTGTATTGTATTACATTTATGTCTGTGTTTTTGGCCCAGGAGTAGCAGTGAAAATAATAGAGGCTATTTACTTTCATTATTTTAATGGAGGGAATTTAACAGCAACTCTTCGTATTTTAATATCCGCTTCCTGCTGTGTATAAATTCTTCATAATTATACTTTAAACAGGAAGTGTACAGCATATTTGGTTAGCAGTTTAGATGTTTGATTACATCACTGCTGTACTCCAGAAATCCCCTAGAAATAATAAACCTATAGAAACCAATGTCGAGTGGTGATTACCAGATAACAGATGTTATGTTGTGGTCATCATGGCTTAATGATTCTGAACACATCTTGGACCATTAGAATTGCTTCTGCTGGGAATAATGAGATGCGCTTGCATCTCATTCAGCTGGATTTGTTGATGGCAGCAACTCTGTTTTAAAAATGAAAATGTAAATGTCAGGAATGTTCCCGATTTAATCTCTGGCCTAGCATGATTAAGTTGATCTTGGCTGAAGTAACAGTAGATCCTGCAGTTGGTGTAAGCCGAGACAAGATGCTCATTATTGAAGATTGAATAGCAGATGGCTGTGGAAAATGCAATGTGGATCTCATTTAAGGATCAGAAATGGCTGGGTTGTGACCCTGCAGCTTGAACAGCTTCACATCCTCTACATGTGTAAAGAATGGCCTACATGTGTAAAGAATGCACAGTCTTGGGGGATACCCAACTCCTTTAAACTATAATTCTTTGGAGCGCAGAAGGTTAAGGGGGGACTGAGTTGACGTGGATAAGCTTTTTCCATTGAGGGTAGGGAAGATTCAAACAAGAGGGCATGACATGAGAATTAAGGGACAGAAGTTTAGGGGTAACGTGAGGGGGAACTTCTTTACTCAGAGGGTGGTGGCTGTGTGGAATGAGCTTCCAGCAGAAGTGGTGGAGGCAGGATCGATTTTAACATTTAAAAGTAAAGTGGATAGGTATATGGACGGGAAGGGAATGGAGGGGTATGGTCTGAGTGCAGGTAAATGGGACTAGGGGAAAACAAATGGTCGGCACGGACTGGAAGGGCCAAGAGGGCCTGTTTCCGTGCTGTAATTGTTATATGGTTATATGGTTATAATTAAAATCTAAAGAAAGGAAGTTAGAAATAAAAACAATATGCCGTGTCAGGAGCCATCTATAGAATGTGAACAATTAATTCGAACAACAATTAAATGTGAAATCAAAACTATAAGAGAATAAACAAATAAGAGAATTAAGTTGCAGAGTGGTGGAGGAGGGGCATGTGCAAAAAAAAAACTCAAAAGCATTACAAGAAACTGTAATGCTGAAACAATTTTAAGCAAAAAGCATTCTGAAGAGTCCCGACCCAAAACGTCAAGTTCATTTTCTTTCACAGATGCTTCCTGACCCAGAGTTCCTCCTGTATCCTTTATCATTGTTATGTTTTTGCAGATCTTTCTATAATTGTTCTTTATCTCTCTACATAGTCTATATCTCTCATTTCCTTAATCCCTAACCAGTCTGAAGAAGGGTCTTGACCCAAAACGTCAACCATTCCTTCTCTCCAGAGATGCTGCCTGTCCCGCTGAGTTACTCCAGCATTGTGTCTATCCTCCTGTACTTTTGTTTTTTGCCTTGAAGACAAAAGAAGTGTCTATAACAGGATAGGCAATTCAGGTAGCCCATGTGACATAATTTTTGGGGCATAGCAATTCAGAGGTGAGCAAGGGCAGAATAAAGAACAAGAAGTGTGGAACGTGTGAGAGGGAGAGAACAAAAACAAGATTTTAAATTGCTGAAATTTTGACACAAGCAGCGTCTGTGGAGAGAGAGAGAGAATAAATGAGCTAGCCAATCAGATACAAACTTGGCTTGAAAGTAGGAGGCATGGTGGGGTTGTTTGAGTGATTTAATACTAGGCGTATACTAATACTCGGAGAAGCATGAAAAGGTACTTAAGATTCCATTGGAAGAGAAGCACAAGAGTATTACTGCAGGTTACAATTAAATGATTAAGAATGGTGTCCTCTTATTTTATTGGGCACTCCCAGAAATCATAGCAATTTGTAAATATTATTTAAAAAGCCGAAAAAAACTTCAAAGCTTTTAGATATTTATACTTTGATGATGCACTTAGAACCACCAAGACCCCTCACCCTAGCCACATGGACAAGGAGTAGCTACTTCAACATACTTCAACTGGATACCACAATCTCAACCACTGCCTAACCTCTGTCAACACCAACCTTGACAAAGTATCCAAGAACACCCCAGCAAGTCTTCTTCTTCTTGCGAATTAAATGTAAACCAAAGGAATAGTTAGATCTCAAGCCGGGTGTTGAACAGCCAGGTTGTTGCCTCAACCTGTGTATATCTTGGTACCCCAGCAAGAGTCAACAACTAAGATGAAAATCGATGGAGGTTTTGTTGGAAAATTAAGTTCCAAGTCATCATGTATTTTAAAAACGTCAAGTTGCCAGATAGTATCAAGAAGGATTTAGCATTTTTTTTAACAACTATATGTAATTTAAAAAAGAAAACACGCCTGCAATAGCAAAACTAAAACAATATTGGTCAAAGATCATGTATAATACATATAAAATCTGTATCAAACATGAACCGATTAATTACTCCATTGATTGAAATGTCATTGAGATTGTGAAAGGAACTATACAAATCTATTTAATATTTTGTGGCATTGTCTGTGCTTACAGCATTGTAAGCCAGTATGCTAAGGTCTTGAAGGTCACCAGGTAGCACAGATAATGTGGGATATGACTTATCCACAAGAACATGTTGTCATCTCTGCCAAGGCAATGTCAAGACAATTGTAACTGTTCAATATGAATGGTTGAGGGGTGTCCTGTAACACAGCAGTCAGTTAAATCCTGGTTGACTATCTGCCCGGTTGACAGTCAGTTAAATCCTGGTTGACAGTCAGAAATCATGTGGCATTAACTATGTTTGCTAATCGTTGTTTCTAAGACATGATTAAGGAAATTCAAAAGGATTTTGAAAGTGTGACCTATAATTCTCAAAATAAAAGTGCCAGTGGATGACCCTATCGTTCAGCGTCTACTCCGGCAGGCTTGAGACAATTTATTTTAAACTGCTAATAGCCTTCACGTGAAAAATAAAGGAACATGTAGTCTCCTTTCATGATTACCAAAATCCAAACAATCACACATGCGGTGCTTGGCAGTAACATTGTTTGATAACAGCTATTAGATTAGTGGAGTCCTCATATGGTCAAAAGTACAAAGACTGTAAAGTGGCCAGATCCAAACATATATATTTAAAAAATTGTTTCCAATTATTTCACTCTGCAACCATTCCTTTTTCTATAATATTTTGCACTTCCACTTCACGTATTTTAACAACTGTTCATTTAACTTCCTTTTTTTTGTTAGGAATCAAACTTGAGTTACCACATCATCATCAGCAACATTTATTTGTTGCCAGCAGATATACTACGAAGCTGGATAGGAACAAACAGCGTGCTTTAGAAATTGCACCAACATAATCCAATTGGTCATGAGTGCACAGTATTAAGCATCTGATCAAGATTAATCCTTTTGCTACTGTGCAGTTTCTGAAATAAAACAAAATCTCAGACAGTGTTAAAAATAGAGTCAAGGAATGGTGGCAACATGGAGATGTTATAGGGGAGATATTGAGATTGTCGAGACAGAGCCAAACACTGAGAGCACAGAAAATAACCTGCACTTTGAAGGGGCCTATGACATAACTGAACAGTAAACAAAGTAGCATAACTATAATCCCATTTATTAAACAATGGGATTTCCAATGTACAAATTTGTATTCAGTATAAGATCAGAGTAAAAATGCCACAAATGAACTGGGTTATTACTGAATGAAGACTGCTTATGCATATATAAATATAGGTCAGCTTACTCTAAAAAAACCTATGCCTGTATTTAGTTCAAGGCTAAGATATACGATTACAGCATCCCTCAACTATAATTAATGAGGCTGTGTCTAAGGCTTGCATATTTAGAATAGTATGCAGTGAAATAACTGTGCTAATGGACTCATTACTTTGAAACGTTTCTACTGCTCACCCAGACTGTACACTGTGATACAGCTGCAGGTTGGGAAATAATCTTGAAGGAACTGTTTTAGACCACACATACATCATTGTCTTGCATGTGAAGCAGATTGCAAGTACCCAACATGCAACAGTTCAGTTATTTGCAAAAGCAAGGTGGTACATATGTCTTGGTTCAGTGTCTTGGTGTAAATTCCAAAGCAAATTTGGTGCATAAATGGGTTGAAGGAGTAATAGCATTGGATTAAAAGTCCAAACCTGATGATTCAAGAGGCACCACTTCAGATTCATGATAGCTCGAAATTTAAATTTATTAAATCTGGAATTTAAATTAATTGCAAACATAGAGTCCTAGAGTGATACAGTGTGGAAACAGGCCCTTCAGCCCAACTTGCCCACACCGGCCAACATGTTCCAGTTAAACCTGCCTTCGCTTGGTCCATATCCCTCCAAACCTGTTCTCTCCATGTACCTGTCTAACTGTTTCTTAAACGTTGAGTTAGTCCCAGCCTCAACTACCTCATCTGGCAGCTTGTTCCATACACCCACCACCCATGAAACTACTGACTGTCTTAAAAAAAAAAATGCTTTTAAGGAGGAATTGCAACAACCTTTAATCATCCCTTGACCTCTGTGGTTCAAATAGTCATTACTTGCATTTTCATTAAGGCATCGAGGGATAGGGATTATGAGCTCACCTCAATAATGACACATGTATTTCTCATGCAAAAATAATGTTAATCGTGCTGTTCTATGCTCAATTGTGGATTGAGATGCATCTTGACGCAAAGTTCCTCACCCTTACAGTGACAATTTTAATTGCGTTAAGCTCATTACAGGGTTCAGGATAAACACGAGTGGTCGACATTTGCTTTGTACACAAAAGAGGAACTCTATTGAGTAAACCTAACACTAATGATATAAAAATAAGATGCAAGCAGTGTGTACTTCACCAAATTTCAAAAATGCTAGTTTACAAAAAGACAATGTGCTGGAGTAACTCAGCGGATCAGGCAGCACGCTCCATAGATGCTGCTGCACCCGCTGAGTTTCTCCAGCACTTTTGTCTATCTTTGGAGGACATGGCTGGGCACTGTTTAGGGTCTGGATCTTTCTCCAGACTGATTGAAATAGGGGAAGGGACAAAGCAAGACAAGTGATAGGTGGGAGGGGGGGTGGGGGGGGGGGGGGGGGGGGGGTTATTGGCAAATGGTGGTCAAAGGCTAGAGATGAAATAGCAAAAGGCTGTGAGATAAGGTGATAAGAGGCATGAACTGTGAAGCCAGAAGAAGGGACGGAGGTGGAAGGGGACAGGGGAAAGTGACCAGCTGCATTAAACATCAACTCAAACTAAATCTGAATTTACAGTTGTGCTTCAAAAACACTATTAACATTGCTCCACATTAAATTAAAACATTTTGCAGGCCACGGAAAAAATGTGTAATTAGTTTGGTATTAGCCTTTCCCTTGCAAAGGCTACTGGGGAGACTTTAAACTAGAAAGGCTAGGGGGAGGGACTCGGGTAGAGGGGGCTAGGGGACAGGGTGTGGGGCAAGAGGCAGAAAAGGGAAGCAGTCGGACCCAAAATGTAGGTGAGGAAGAGGAAAAAGATAATAGACAGAGAATAAGGGATGGTGGGTTTTTAAAATGTGTACATTTTAATGCTAGGAGCATTGTAAGAAAGGTGAATGAACTTAGAGCCTGCATTGACACCTGGAAATATGATGTTGTGGCAATCAGTGAAACATGGTTGCAGGAGGGCTGTGATTGGAAACTAAATATTCCAGGATTTTGTTGCTTCAGGTGTGATAGAATTGGAGGGACCAGAGGTGGAGGTGTTGCATTGCTTGTCAGAGAGGATATTACAACAGTGCTTTGGCAGGATAGATTAGAGGGCTCGTCTAGGGAGGCTATTTGGGTGGAACTGAGAAGTGAGAACGGTGTAGCAACACTTTTAGGGGTGTATTATAGACCGCCAAATGGGGAGCGAGAATTGAAAGAGCAAATATGCAAGGAGATAGCAGATATTAGTAGTAAGCACAAGGTAGTGATTGTGGGAGATTTCAATTTTCCAAAAATAGACTGGGAAACACATTCTGTAAATGGGCTGGATGGTTTGGAGTTTGTAAAATGTGTGCAGGATAGTTTTTTGCAGCAGTACATAGAGGTATCGACCAGAGAAGGGGCAGTGTTGGACCTCCTGTTAGGAAATAAGGTAGGTCAGGTGACGGAGGTATGCGTTGATGAGCACTTTGGGACCAGTGATCACAATACCATTAGTTTCAATATAATTATGGAGAGAGTCAGAACTGGACCTAGGGTGGAGATTTTTGATTGGAGAAAGGCTAACTTTGAGGGAATGCGTAAGGATTTAAAAGGAGTGAATTGGGACACTTTGTTTTATGGGAAGGATGTAGAAGAGAATGGAGGACATTTAAAGGGGAAATTGGAAGGGTACAGAATCTTTATGTCCCTGTTAGGTTGAAAGGAAATAGTAAAAATTGGAAAGAGCCATGGTTTTCAAGGGAAATTGGACACTTGTTTCGAAAATAGAGAGATATCTACAATAATTATAGGAGGCATGGAGTAAATGAGGTGCTAGAGGAGAATAAAGAATGTAAAAAAGAATCTTAAGAAAGAAATTAGGAAGGCTAAAAGAAGATATGAGATTGCTTTGGCAAGATAGGTGAAAGTAAATCCAAAGGGTTTCTACAGCTATATTAATAGCAAAAGGATAATGAGGGATAAAATTGGACCATTAGAGAGCCAGAATGGACAGCTATCTGCAGAGCCAAAAGAGATGGGGGAAGATATTGAACAATTTATTTTCTTCGGTATTCACCAAGGAGAAGGATATTGAACTCTGTGAGGTAAGGGAAAGGCTAAGCCAAACAAAGGCAAGTAGAGTAGCTATGGAAACTATGAGATTCAAAGAGGTGGAAGTATTGCCACTTTTGAAAAATATAAAAGTGGATAAGTCTCCAGGTCCTGACAGGATATTCCCTAGGACATTGAGGGAAGTTAGTGTAGAAATAGCAGGAGCTATGACAGAAATATTTCAAATGTCATTAGAAACGGGAATAGTGCCGGAGGATTGGCGTACTGCGAATGTTGTTCCATTGTTTAAAAAGGGTTCAAAGAATAAACCTAGCAATTATAGACCTGTTAGTTTGACGCCAGTGGTTGGCAAATTAATGGAAAGGATACTTAGAGATAATATATATAAGCATCTGGATAAACAGGGTCTGATCAGGAACAATCAACATGGATTTGTGCCTGGAAGGTCATGTTTGACAAACCTTGAATTTTTTGAAGCGGTTACTAGGGAAATTGATGAGGGTAAAGCAGTGGATGTTGTCTATATGGGTTTCAGTAAGGTCTTTGACAAGGTTCTCCATGGAAGGTTGGTTAAGAAGGTTCAATCTTTGGGTGTTAATGGCGGAGTAGCAAGATGGATTCAACAGTGGCTGAATGGGAGATGTCAGAGAGTAACGGTGGATGGCTGTTTGTCAGGTTGGAAGCCGGTGACCAGTGGGGTGCCTCAGGGATCTGTGTTGGGTCCACTGTTGTTTGTCATGTACATCAATGATCTGGATGATGGGGTGGAAAATTGGATAAGTAAGTATGCAGATGATACTAAGAGAGGTGGTGTTGTGGGTAATGAAGTAGATTTTCAAAGTCTACAGAGAGATTTGGGCCATTTGAAAAAGTGGGCTGAAAGATGGCAGATGGAGTTTAATGCTGATAAGTGTGAAGTGCTACACCTTGGCAGGACAAATCAAAATAGGACGTACATGGTAAATGGTAGGGAATTGAGGAATGCTGTGGAACAGAGAGATCTAGGAATAACTGTGCATAGTTCCCTGAAGGTGGAATCGCATGTAGATAGGGTGGTAAAGAAAGCCTTTGGTGTGCTGGCTTTTATAAATCAGAGCATTGAATATAGGAGTAGGGAAGTAGTGTTAAATTTGTACAAGGCATTGGTAAGACCAATTCTGGAGTATGGTGTACAATTTTGGTTGCCTAATTATCGGAAGGATGTCAACAAAATAGAGAGAGTACAGAGGAGATTTACTAGAATGTTGCCTGGGTTCCAGCAACTATGTTACAGAGAAAGGTTGAACAAGTTAGGTCTTTATTCTTTGGAGCGCAGAAGGTTAAGGGGGACTTGATTGAGGTCTTTAAAATGATGAAAGGGATAGACAGAATTGACGTGGATAAGCTTTTCCCATTGAAGGTAGGGAAGATTCAAACAAGAGGGCATGACATGAGAATTAAGGGACAGAAGTTTAGGGGTAACGTGAGGGGGAACTTCTTTACTCAGAGGGTGGTGGCTGTGTGGAATGAGCTTCCAGCAGAAGTGGTGGAGGCAGGATCGATTTTAACATTTAAAAGTAAAGTGGATAGGTATATGGACAGGAAGGGAATGGAGGGGTATGGTCTGAGTGCAGGTAGATGGGACTAGGGGAAAACAAATGGTCGGCACAGACTGGAAGGGTCGAGAGGGCTTGTTTCCGTGCTGTAATTGTTATATGGTTATTCCTGAAACACATGATCTGTCCTGCACGTGGTAAATTCATGCGATCACAAAGAGCATACCCAATGGCTCTACTTCGTCAGAAGTTTGAGGAGATCAGCATACTGTAGATGTACAGTGGAGAGTATACTGACTGGCTGCACCACTGCCTGGGTTTTCATTTTAATGCTCATTAATGACGTTGTACAAAGTGGAGGATATTGCCCAGATCATCACAGACCACCGTACAATTGCAAGGATCTACAGGAAGCACTGTTCAAGGCGGCAGGTAATATCATCAATAACCCACATCGCCCTGGCCACGCACTTTTCTTGCTGCCACCAGCGGGAAGCCCAAAAACCTTTACCTCCAGGTTCAAGAACAGCTTCTTATCAACCATCAGATTTGTGAACCACCTGACACAACCCCATCTCAGCACTGAACCACTGTGGAAGTTGCACTACAGTGGTTGCACAACATGCTTTGGTTTTTGCACTATGGCTTACTTAAAATACCTAATCATTTATTGGTGGCCGTTGCATCAAATATTAAGCAGCACAAAGTGAGAGTTCCATTATTCTTGTCTTTGATTTAATTTGATTGCATGATGGGAATAGAAAGGGTAAATGCGCAGTCTTTTACCCAGAGTAGGGGAATCAAGAACCGGAGGACATTTTTAAGGGAGGGAGGGGGAGGGGGGGGGAAGGGTCAACAAGAACCTGATGGGCATCTTTGTTTAACATAAAGTATGGTAGGTATATGGAACAAGCAGCTGGAAGAGATAGTTGAAGCAGGTACTATCACAACATTTAAAAACATTTGGACAGGTACATGGATAGGATAGGTTGAGGGACATGGGTCAAAAAGTGGAACTAGTGTTGATGGGAGATGTTTGTCAGCTTGGGGATGAAGGGCATGTTTCCACGCTGTATGACTCTGATTGCATTATTCCAGTAGTCAAAAGACTTGAATTTAATTGTAATCGAATATCACACGAGTTACTGCTGTGACAGGAACATAACAAGTCAGTCAGGCTTTTGAAACCTTTATCTGCCCATCAAGAAACAAAGTTCTAGGATTTTCTTGTCTCAATGTATTATTTAACAGAAGCTCAAGTTGTTGGCTCTCAACAAACATCGTAATAAAGATTGAACACATACAAGAGATACAAAAAGTCTGATAACAGATTTCCTGCTATGACAAGATTTATGAATGTGTCAATGCGTACCCGAAAAGCAATATGGCCTCAAGGAAGCAAAACAAACCCTCGGTGATAAATGTTTTACTTACACATGAAAGACCAACGAGAAAAATATTAAACCATTATACTATTAATTTATTCCATTCAAATTCTCCTGCCTTATTACATTATCTACAAAAGTCTCACACACCCGCACTCAAGGAAGTGATAAAGCCAACAAATCCACAGAAAGATAACGAAAGACAATCGGCTGCATTTAAATCAACACCATCGCGGACGTGGTTCATAGATAGTTGTTAACAATTATCATGAATCAGATTTATTTTAAATCGATAAAGCGCCATTTGGATCAAGCGAAAATAATCAGAATCAATTTAGAAATATTTTAAAAAGCCAACTTGACGGGATAAACAACCTTAACTCGAGCAACTGGTAGAAACAAGGAACTGTAGATACTGGTTCACAAAACAAAGGATACAAACGCGAGTAAACCGATTAGCAGCGACAGGGGAAATTGTGATAAGTTCGGGGTGGTGGGCGTGGGATGGAATATATTGCGGCTTTAATCTCCAGATAAGTATTCCCTGCCCTACTATAATAATTTAACAACATTAGTGCAGTCTTACCTGATTTCCTCCCATTGCCACTCCGTCTCCCTGAGCGATGGTGTTGGTGCTGTTGCTGCCGGCGTTGGCTCCCCACGCAGCCTCCCATCAATGACGCCCTTGGACCCAGGTGCGTCTCACCCGCTGCAGGCAACCCGCCTGAACTCTGGCACAAACTCGCCGCAAGTCTTCCCACCCTTCATCGACCAGATCTGAAACACTACCTCTCTACCACTCCAAGAGAGAATGATGCCTCCTCACCACTTGCTGGTGCTCAGGTTCTCCGCCAGGTAAGCGGCCACACGACCCTCTCCCCCCCCCCCACCCCAGCCCACCAAACCGGCCGTAACCAGGGGCAACCACCGGCCCCTCACCTGCCTCTATGCAACCAGAGGGCAAACACCGGCTACTTTCATCGCCTCGTCAATCTTTTCATCCCGGGGGAAAGCAACTTGGCCGCATTTCCTTCCCTCTGTCTTCACGGAGGAGCCCCGCCTGCAAGCCGCCGCCTCGCCCACCTCCACCTGACACCTGAGAGGACGCCGCGTCCAGTCGTCGTCGGCGTCCGTCCGCCCGCCCGCCAGCCCGCCAGCCAGCCCGCCCCCACTGCGCCTGCGCCAATCCAGGGGCATTCTGGGTAGTCCGCCCCCCCCCCCGGCCCGACGTCATCGCACCTGCACGGAGCTGGCCGCGAGTGCGCTCGTGGTCCAGGTGGGCGGAGCTTGCCGACCGCCCTCCTTCCCAAACTCCGACTTCCCTGGCAACCGGACGCTTCCTGTGGCCTGGAAAAAAACGTTTCAAGGGAGACAAGAGTGTTTAATTGTCATATGATTATTGTCCCAACCCACAGAACAAGAGTGATTTTTTTTTTTTTTTGGTCCTGAAATGGAACAATGAAAGCAGCAGCGCAACAGAAATATAAACAGAAATATAAAAGGAAGTGGCCGCACCAGACGTTTTCCAAGCCGCTGAGGAGTGTTCACGGAGTTCCAGCTTCCCGGCAAAGAGGGCCTGAAAGCATCGGACTGGCTGCGGAGGCCACAAATAGGCCCCGACATCGGGTGTTTCACGGAGGAAGAGGACTTAACTTTTTGATGCCTTTCCCCAAAGTGGAACATTTTGATTCTGTTCTGGGGGGACGTTCATGTTGAATTCTATAATGTGTTGTGTCATTTTTCTATATTTTTAATTTTTCTATGGATGTACGGAAACTTTATTATTTCTTTTATGTAAAGCACTTTGGTTTCAACGCGAGTTGAATTAAACGTGCTATATAAAAAAAATGTACTTACGTACTATTTACTTACAATATATAACAACAAACAAACAATATTATGCAAAGGCAACAAACCATGTTCCCAAGTCCTCAGAGCATTCAAAGCAGTTTACCTTTTGGAGTTTAGTTGGAGTTGTTAATAACAACATATAACCATATAACAATTACAGCACGGAAACAGGCCCTCTCGGCCTTCCAGTCCGTGCCGACCATTTGTTTTCCCCTAGTCCCATCTACCTGCACTCAGACCATACCCCTCCATTCCCTTCACGTCCATATACCTATCCACTTTACTCTTAAATGTTAAAATCGATCCTGCCTCCACCACTTCTGCTGGAAGCTGATTCCACACAGCCACCACCCTCTCAATAAAGAAGTTCCCCCTCACGTTACCCCGAAACGTCTGTCCCTTAATTCTCATGTCATGCCCTCTTGTTTGAATCTTCCCTACCCTCAATGGGAAAAACGTATCCACGTCAACTCTGTCTATCCCTTTCATCATTTTAAAGACCTCAATCAAGTCCCCCCTTAACCTTCTGCGCTCCAAAGAATAAAGACCTAACTTGTTCAACCTTTCTCTGTAACATAGTTGCTGGAACCCTGGCAACATGCAGTAGATTGAAAAATCTAACAATGTCCCATAAGTGCTTTTTATTCATTGTATTCTCACATAAACCAAAATAATCCCCTTATTAACACACATATTATCATATAGATAATATATAATAAACCAGGGATACACAAAAAGCTGGAGAAACTCAGCGGGTGCAGCAGCATCTAAGGAGCGAAGGAGATAGGCGACGTTTTGGGTCGAGACCCTTCTTCAGACTATAATAAACCAGGGACTGTTTTTTTTCTGGATGAGTGGTTATTAATTTATTGATTTTTTTGTTTATTATATATTATTCTTACTTGCAGTGGCATAATCGGCTGGTAGATATAATATAGATACAATATAAATATATAATAAACTAAGGACATTTTTTGGACTGGCATTATGGAAATTTATTATTTATTTGTTTATTATATATCCTTAATTGCAGCAGTATAATAGTCATGTAAACACAATATACATAGATAATATATAATAAACTAAGGACTTTATTTTGGACTAGTATTGGTTATTGGTTAATAGGTTATTAATTTATTATATTTTTGTTCATTATATATTGTGTATGGCGTTTACAGGCCTGTTATACTGCAGCAAGTAAAACAGTTACTGTTGCATGGTCAGCCCGTGTACCAGGCCGCTCGAGTGACAGGGACTCAACGGGTCCCAGTTGGTCTAATATATTACTAAAACTCTCATCTTGTTTGTAAGTGAGTTTGTTTGTCTGTCTGTGAGTCATGCCCTGAATTATGTAAAAACGGTACACGATAGCGCTACAATATTTGGACCACCTTACTCACAATTGTCTTGTGGTGAATTTTATCAAGTTTTGTTCAGATTGATGTTATATTTTACAAGTTATTCACATTTTTAACTTTACAAAATCCAGTTTGAGAAAATGTTCTTCCATCTGCACACTGGCAGTTACAGCTATGAGGTCACAATGGGATCCAAATCCTTGCTGGCCCTCCCCACAACAATGTTGCAATCACAGAACACTGAGTCCTGCCAGCAAGTTTTTAAAGTTTCAAAACAGGGAGGCTGAAGAGGAGGGGGGGGCAGGCAGGCAGGGGAAGTGCAATTGGATTATTTTTTAAAGTCCTGGCAGCAAGTACAATTGGGAGGCTGAAGAGGAGGGGGAAGGAATGCTGGGGAATAAGGGGAAATGAGCTGTCCCTGCACAGTTGGGGCTATGGGTGAGTGATGTAATATTGTGTTGGGGGAACGGGTGAGTGGTGGAATGTTGTGTTGGGGGAATGGGTTGCATTACGGGGGACCAGGCCTGTGTAACAGGGATCCATTGAGTCCCACTTGGTCTAGTATATTACTAAATTATATTACTAAAATGCTCATCTTGTTTGTTGGTGAGTCTGTCTGTGTGTGATTCATGTCCTGAATTACGCCAAAATGGTACACGATAGCGCTACAATTTTTGGACCACCTTACTCACCAATGTCCTGTGGTGTGGTGTATCAAAGTTTTGTTCAGGTTGATGTTTTCTTTTACAAGTTATTCACATTTTTAACTTTACAAAATCCCATTTTGAGAAAGAAATCTTCCACCTGCACTGGGAGTTACAGCTATGACATCACAATGGGATTGTAGCCCTGCCTGCTATAATGTTGCAATCCCTGGACACTGAGTCCTGGCAGCCCCAGCAAGTGCAATTGCGTTTTTTTAAAAATTTTAAAATAAGGGTGTGTGAATCAAGGAAAATGAGCTGCCCCTGCACTGTTGGGGCTAGGGGTGGGAGGTGGAATATTGCATTGGGGGAATAGGTTGCGTTTGGGGAACGGGTGAGTTGCGGAATATTGCATTGGGGAACAGGTTGCATTGGGGGAACCAGGCCTCCCGTGGGGGCTATGGGTGAGACAAAGGTGTGATAATATATATATAAACAGACAAGTAAACAAACGCTAATAATGCAGTCAAAAATAATATTCCCAAGTCTATACAGTATGGAGCTTATTTGGAGGTTGTAGTGGTTTTATGGAAGAAGCTGCTCCTGGACATTACAATTCTCAGGTTCCTTTTCCTTCTTTCTAATGGCGGGAGTGAAACGAGAGTGTGGCCAGGGTGTTATGGGTCCCTGATGATGCTGGCTGCTACAGTCAGTTCCTTGTGTTTCTACGGAATGAATACTATTTGTTAACTAAGAAAATAATTTGGTTTGAGTGACACGGTCTACTTTTATTTAAAAAAAATAAAGAAAACTTAAAACAAAGGGCATTACATGACGCGTTGCCCTTTGTCTCAACCCGAAACGTTACCCATTCCCTATCTCCAGAGATGCTGCCTGTCCCGCTGAGCTACTGCAACTTTTTGTGTCTATCTTCGGGCATTGCATGACAGCGGGGTTTACATGCACTGCCTGTGTTTCGTGTGTCCCCGATCAGGTGACCAGCGCCTCGCCGCCCCGGGCCATATCCGCATCACGTGATCCCAGCGGCCTGGCTGCGTCTGCGCGCCGCCGAGTCGGAGGGATTTTTGAAGATGGCGGCCGACCTGAGCGTGGTGGGGCTTGTGGAAGAGTTCGTGGTCGGGCAGCACGACGCGCCGGCCAAGGATCTGGCGACAGGTGAGAGTGGCGCTTGAAACGCGGCAATGGCCGTGCGTTGTTGTCTCAACGAGCGGTGGTGTGAGGGAACAGAGCCGCCGGGAGGAGGTGGCGGGCGGGCGGGTGGATGGACGGACGGGTTGATTGATTGAGAGGCGCCGTCCCCACTAGGCCTCGTCGCCCTGGTAACGGCAACAGGGAGCTCGGACGGACCAGAGTGGGCCGCCGGCCATCCCTGCATCACCGCCGTCCGGTGATGGACTGTGATATCCACACATAGCGAGTCTCCTCGACTGCCAGAGTGAAGCCGCACGCAAACAGCAGGGTCAAGCTGGACCTCTTATTCATAGGAGCGCAGGAGGGTGAGGGGTGTATAAGATAATGAGAGGAAGAGATCGGGTTAACGCACAGTCTCTCTTCCCCTAGGGGAATCGAGAACCAGAGAACAGATTTAAGGTGAAGGCAGAAAGATTTAATAGGAATGTGAATGGTAACTTTTTCACACAAAGGGTGGTCGGTGTATGGAATGAACTGCCAGGGGAGTTTGTTGCGGCAGGGACTATTGCAACGTTTAAGACAATTTGACAGGTACATAGATGGGACAGGTTCATGAGCCAAATGCAGGTCAATGGGACTAGTGTAGATGGGATATGTTGGTTGGTGTGGGCATGTTGGGCTGAAGGGCCTGTTTCATGGAGTATGACTCTTAACAGCACCTTATTCCCCTTTGGAAGGGCCATGTAGCATGGCCTTTTGGTCCAACTTACCCATTCTGTCCCATCTACACTAGTCTCATTTGGCTGCATTTGCCCCATATCCCTCCAAACTCTCTTTATTCTCATGATAAAAAAGATGTACCTTTAGCAAGGGGATTGGGAGGAATTTCTTTAGCCAGAGAGTGGTGAATCTGTGGAGTTCATTGCTAGGATGGTGGTGAAAGCCAAGTCATCGTTTACTTTTAAAGTGGAGTTTGACAGATTCTTGATTAGGATGTCAAAGGTTACAGTGAGAAGACAGGAGAATGGGGTTGAAAGATAGATCTGACATGATTGAATGGTGGAGTTGACTTGATGGGCCTCAATTACATAATTCTGCTCTTTGGGGGTATGAACTTATCCTATTTCTTTCCTATCCATTGACCTGTCCAAATTTAAATATTGTTTTAGTACCTGCCTCAACTATCTTCTCAGCCAGCTTGTTCCATATACCCGTTACCCTCTGTGTGGAAAAAGCTGCCCCTTATGTTCCTATTTGATCTTTACCCTCTCACCTTAAACCTTTGTCCTCTGGTTGTTGATCCCTATACTCTGGGTAAAATACTCTGCATCTACCTTATCAATCCCCCTCATGATATTGTACAACTATATGAGATCACCCCTTGGCCTCTTGTGCTCTGTCCTTCTGCCCAACCTCTCCTTATAGCTCAAGCCATCAAGTCCTGGCAATGTCCTCGTAAATCTCTACTCTCTTTCCTGCTTAATGATATTTCCCCCACAGCAGAGCGATCAAAACTGAACACCATACCCAAATGCAGACTCACCGACATCTTTTACAACTGTAACATAACATTCCAATTTCTAGTAGCTTACAACCCAATGGTATAAACATACAATTCTCCAATTTAACTAACATTTCCTATCCTATCTATATTCATCCCTCTGGCTTTACTCTTTTCTTGCACTCTTTTGTCTCCATTTCATATCTAGCCTTTGTCCATCCAACTGTCAGTCAAACCGTACTCACCTGTATCCACCCATCGCTGGCCATTGTCAGGCCTTATCCTGCCCACCACCACTTTTCCAGGGTTCACCCTCAGCCACTACAATCATTCTTAAGCAACATCTATCCAAGTCCTCCAAAGATGCCCTGTGACCTACTGAGTTACTCCAGCACTCTGTTATTTTGTTTATAAACCACCATCTGTGGTTCCTTGGGTTTGCATAAACTGGGTCTCTGGCCTGAAACTCTCTTGTTTGTTCTTGTATCCGTTCATACTGTTAGTCAACAGTTGGGCAGGATCATGTTGCTGCTAAGGCCTGCATTTCTTTCCCATTTCTAATTGCCCCTCGGGCTAATTTAGAATCAACTGCATCCTTGTGTCTGTAGTCAGATATCGGCAAGCTTCTTTCCCTGAAAGACAGTGGTGAACAGGAGGAAAGTTTTACTATGATTGGGCATATACATGGTCATGATTTTATCATGAATGTATTTAAATGCTGTGGAGAAATTTGAACTTGTATTTAGTGAATAATTATCCTGATGTATGTCCATCATGTTGAATTTTGCTGGATATCCATTTTCCATGTAATATCTTTGGTGGGGGGGGGGGGGGGGGTGCCTTTTTAAATAAAGTATCTTGTGGTTAGGTAAATCAAGGTGAGGAATTGTGGGTAAGCGTAATATGAAAGTTGTTATTGTTGGAAATCTAAGAACAAAAAAGTTCTTTTTTTCTGGATCTGAAATATGTCAAAAAGCTTTGCTTTGCCTTTTTTGCACAAAAAAGTATATTTGTTAAATGATGAGACACAAAAAATAGTAGGCCACTCGACCCCCTCAAGCCAGTCTGTCCTTCAGCCTGATTACTGATCTATGCCAGCCTTCTGTGCCTGTTCTCCATATCTCTCAGTTCCTTGGTTGTTCTCCACCATAACTGTATCAAATTATCTTGGCTCCTCTGTCCTCAATCGCAGAGAACATCAGAGATTCACTATCCTCTTTAAGTAGAAATTTCTGTGCATCTTAGTTTTGGGTGACCGGACCTTTATCGTGCAGCTTTTGTGCAGTGGATTATTGGAGAATGAGGTAAAATGAGGTGACATCAAATGACTCGGAACGCCAATATTATGTGTAGGAAGGAACTGCAGATACTGGTTTATACCTGAGACAGAAAATGCTGGAGTAACTCAGCAGGTCAGGCAGCATCTCTGGAGAAAAATAATGGGTGAAATTTCGGGTTGAAACAGCTGAAGAAGGATTCCGACTCGAAGCATCATCTTTTTTTTTCCTCAAGAGATGCTGCCTGACCTGCTGAGTTACTCAAATGTAAATACCATGTCTTTATTACAAGAGCACTTTAATTCAGGAGTGAGGAACTCAGTGCAATTGTGGAGGGGATTGGTTCAATTGCACCTGGAATATTATGTACAGTTTAGTTCTCCTTACCTAAAAGACTTTAGCAAGTAGAGCATACATTCCATATACAGGTTGCAGGTGTGGTATATTTACCATATGAAGTGAGATTGAGTAGACTGACCCTACATTCTATAAAGGCATAAGAAAAGGTTTTCATGGCGGTCAATGGATTTTAGGAGAGAGTAGTTTTTTTTTTTTTTTTTAAAGGAATTGTAGTGGCCTGGTCAAGGTCAGGAAAAGACCGGACGCCAGGCGGATTCAAAAGAAGTTTTTTATTGTTGCAGCTCGAGTACACATGCACACTGACACTCTTATCTCTAGCTCAAGGGAGTGACCACAGCTAACCCCGTGGCAGACCAACGCCCCTGTCCCTCAATCAGCGAGGGGAATGATCCAAGGAGTGGCCTACCCCCCAGGGACCGCCACAGAATGATGATTCCCTGGCTGAGAAGTCTAAAACCAGGGGATTACAGTTCTAAAATAATGGAAAAGTTGTTTAGGACTGAGATGGGAAATTTCTTACTTGGTGATAATCCTCAAATTTGGGGGCAAGTTGTTTTGTTCATTCAAAACAAAATCAACATATTTCCTGGATGGTAATAAAATCAAGGGTTATGAAGATAGTACTGGAGGCCCGCAACAGCCTGAGACTTGCCTAGAACAAGCACTGCTCATAAAAACTAGAACCTGGACTTTGATAATGGATTGATTGCCATAGGTGTTTTTATTGGCAAGGTGATCCAGACGCAGTGCAATAGAGACAACGTCCTCTGTAGATCTATTTTTCCTGTACTGAATTGCAAGGAGTCTTGTTTGGCTGAAAGACTGGTGTAGATATAGACCATTATCAATCTTTCCAAGCACAAAGGTTTACTCAGATGAAGCTTTTGAAGTGATTTTTGCTGAAAAAGTTTCAGTATCAACATTAAAATTCATATCAAAAGATAAAATTTGCTGTGGCATAAGAATTGTATTGATATTTTTAATCTACTTTTCACTGATGGAAAATTCAGTATTGGATGAAAAATCAACTACAGAGGCAGTGAATTGTTTTATTTGTTTGATAATCTTCCTGCAATTCCCCATATTAAAAAAAAAGCTAGCGAGTGAGGTAGATGATTGATTTTAATGTCTCGCATGATCATTAACTAAAATTGATAGTTGAAAACTTGGCACTTCAGGCCACAATATAGACAGTAGAACCAAGCAAAGATGAGACCTTTTATGTGCTTCACTGGGCTGTTGCAGGGAAGTAATGCTGTATTGATTTGAAAATTATGGATTTACTTGTGACATTGCTGAGTTGATGGTATTGTAACACTACATTACTTGCACTCGTGGTTTGTTCATTACTGCAGATGCATTTCAGCAGGCTGCATTTATTGATCTTGCACTGATAAACATTGGAAATTTTATTGTGTGGGGTGTCACACCAGTAAAATGTTTTGTAGCACTTAGTCTGAGATCTATACAGCATGGAAACAGACTCTTTGGCCTAAATTTTCCAAGTTGAAGTGTTTTACCTTGGAAAGGTTTGCTTGGAGGAAAAGTTAGACCTAGATCAATTAAACTGTGTATATCACTACGTTTACCCTTCATTGCGATTGTCATCGGAGTATGGAGGTAGGGTAATTTCATTCACTTTGAATCCATACTTTTGGAATTTCCAGCAATGAGGGCAACTGCTTGACAATACAACCCTTTTATGGTGATTTTCTGCACCTTAACACGATTGTATGGAGTATTTGGCTTGCATGGTGAGATTGCTATGTGCAAATGTACTTGGAACCTTCTGGGGGTGCAGTTTCTGTGGGGAAAAAGGAAGTCAGTTGAATAGTGATTTAGAAACATTGTCAGTAGGTAGGCAAAAATGCTGGAGAAATTCAGCGGGTGAGGCAGCATCTACGGAGAGAAGAAATAGGTGATGTTTTGGGTCGAGACTCTTCTTCACAAACATTGTCATGTACCTCATGCAGTTTTGAATGAAATTGTGTGTCTGGTTCCAAAACTGAAGAGGCCCCTAAGCCTATTTTGTTTGACTTTAGATTGCTTCTGCATCCAAACCTTCCTAAAGAGAGCAACAGACTTGATGTCTCAAAATATCCTGTGTGATTCTGCTAATTTAGAAAAGCAAGTTGTCCTTCTTTCCTTGTAAGCAGAAGCACTGCTCATCTAAAGATCCAGTTTTCTATTTCTAAAACTATTCAAAATATGTTGCTTTATGGTAGTTAATCAGACATTCTTTTATATTAATTACTCTTCACTATATGCAATTGGACACGCAGAGAACCAATTGCAGAAGAAAATGTGGGTTTACAGGCCTGCTGTTGCATCAATAGCTTGTACTGTGTCAACTCGCTGAACTGAACTAGCCCACAATTATTTGTTCTCGACTTCTCTCCATTACATTAGGCCTTGTACGCATGTCAGAGCAAAAGGCAGAGATCAATACATATAAGCTACTTTTCTTTGGAAGAGTCAGAGAAAAAATTGGATGGAAATGCTGTGGTGAACTTCACATTTATAAGTAGAGTTTTTTCTTTAACCTATTGTCATTAAATGAAAGTCATAACATGTCTTCAATATGCTGCTATGTAATGATAAACAAATTTCAGTTCACTGCCGTTAAAATAAAGTTTGCAATATTAAATCCCAATGTTTTGTTAAATAAATGGTAATTCATGGAATAAAGAGTGTAGTAGAGATTAGCTTAGTTGGTTAGATATATGCAGTATGTTTAAAAGGTGCTTTTATGATTACATGATCCATATTTGCAGGTGTGTATTGAGTTGGCCATGATTGTAGCTCATTTTTATCTGATACATTTATACTTTTTGCCTTGCTCAAAGATGCAGCTTTTGTCCCAAACCCACTTCCTCCGTGAATTGGATACTAAGACAAATTTGCATAAACACAGCATTTTTTTTGCATCCTCAAACCCATTCACACTTGTATCCCATGACATTTTTTAGATGAACTATTATTGCTATGAAGACAAACATGGCAGCTAATAGGTTTTCGGTGCTGGTCAGTGAGCTGAAAGTTGTCGTGCACACCATGCAAACTTCCCTGAGCTTCAAGTAGTGTTAACCAATGTTTTGTGCAACTGCATGGGTGCTTGGAGTAGCAACCTGATACATTAATGCAACAGTGAAGTGTTAAAACTGGTCTGCAACCCACAACCATCTACTGCCACAAAGGAAAGGTTGTAGCGATTATCCACCAATAAATGAGAAAAGTTAAATAAACGGTTTCTCACTTGATGAAAGATGATGAGCCTGAAGTGCTGGTAGTGTGGTATATGAAAACAGAAATACAGCCTGTTTCTGGTCATACAGCCAACCCTGGCTAATCAGGCTGAGAACATACAGCTCAAGGACAGGCCCTTCGGCCCACAATGTTTGCATCTGCACATAACTCATCATTCCCTGCATATCCATGTGCATATCCAAAAGTTGTTTAAATGCCGCTAATGTAAAGCTTTAACCACCGGCCTCACCAGCGCATTCCAGGCACTCGCTGCCCTCGGTGTAAAAAAAGCCTTGCACATCTCCTTTACACTGTGTCCCTCACGCTTTGGGTCCCTTTCTTGGTGTGAAGAGAGATTCAAATATTCTTAGGCTGTTACAGTATGCAACTTGTCCGTTCCCCTCCACCAACCACTACCCCCCCCCCCCATCCCCCAAACTACATCCCATCTGAATCTCAAACTGCATCTGAATTTGCATTCTCTGCAAGTAGGATATATTTTTAAAAAGTTGACAATTATCAGTTTGTCCAGACTGTCTCCAATATAACATGTTTGAAAAACAAAGTGCTGGAAGAACATGACATATCAGGCAGTCTCTGTGAAGGGAACTACCCATTCCTCACACCAGCAGTTTGTCTGAAGAAGGGTTTCGGCCCGAAACGTTACCCATCTCCTTCGCTCCATAGATGCTGCTGCACCCGCTGAGTTTCTCCAGCACTTTTGTGTACCCCAGCAGTTTGTCATGCTTTGTAAACGAGCATCTGCAGTTCCTTGTTTCGACGTTCCACAGATGCTGCCTGACTGAGTTTTCCCCCAAAAAATAAACTTTATTCAGAAATTTTAAATGCAAAACAAGGACAGTGCAAAAACTCTTCTGGCATTCTCAGCATCTATACATTAATTAGTGTCATATTTAGTTATATTCATAAACTATCGTTACACTGAGAACCCTTGCTACTCATGGCCCCCTGGGGTGATATCCCTTCCCTTGTTTGAAGGGTGTCTCCACCAGACTCTGCTTCTCAATGTGCAGTACAGACCGTGGTCCTCCTCCACGGAGCTGTGGTGTTGGCTGCACTGGGCTTCAGTGCGTCCCTCAGCATATACTCCTGCAATCTGGAATGAACCAGTTGGCAACTTTCCCTGATGGATCTGGCTCTGCTGGTTTGTCAACAATTTCAGGCAGACCACGAATCAGAGTCGACCTGAAATGTCATCCATCCCTTCTATCCAAAGATGCTGCCTGTCCCGCTGAGTTACTGCAGCATTTTGTGTCTAAGGTGTAAACCAGCATCTGCAGTTCCTTCCTACGCAAAGAGCATCTTTCACGAGTCAAGAGTCGATGATCTTTCATCAGCACTTGATTCCTCCAGCACTCTGTTTTGCTCATGATTCCAGCTCTTACAGTTCCTTGTTTCTCCACCAAATTTAGATTGACTTTTGAGGCATGACCCCATCCTACACCTTTGTTTTGTGGATTGTGTGTGGATTACATGATGTATGTATAGTGACTAGACATTGAATGGGTGATCTTTCTAACACACTGACTGTGGTGATGGGAGGGGAGTCCTGACTGACTGATGATGGAAATGAATAATGTGGGGGCCCGCCCATTCCACTTGGTCTGTCACACTGGGTGTTTAACATCGGATATCTTGAGTAGAGGCAACCGATTTATCAGCATGTAATGACATGGAACATTATATAATTGTATAAGCATAACCATGAGCTTTCATCTCTACTTCCTCTTGTTGCAAATTATAGTGCATGCTCAGAATGGAATTACCCACCCCAATACACCAGGCTCCAATTCTACCACGACCCCCACCTTGGCAGAAAGGCTAAAGTACCACTAAAGCCAGAAGGGTGTATTGTGGCATGACTTGTTTTTGCAATAATGGGTATAGAATGTAGTTGGTATGTTAAAATGGTATCAATTTGCTTGTATGATCTAGTTCAAAGATTTCAGTTATTTATCTCTTAAAGATTGCACACAGTTTGTCATTTGGGTGGAATGTCACAAGAGATTAAAGTGCATTGTAACATTATCAGTAGTCTTGTGGACCAACAGGCTTACTAACAGCACAGTTGCAACATAAAAATGCAAGACCAATAATTGTGGCCTATTTCAAAGTTAGGTGTTAAGTAATGAGTTATAATAAGAATTTGCCATGTAAACCACTTCCTGTAACATTGCAGTTGCTGACCCTGGCTGCTGCTTCATTCTAAAGCAGCACTATTCTAGGTCAACAGTCTGCAGCGGTATAAGAACCTTACGAGTGTTGATCCTTGTTTATGCTCAAAACTCTGGTTGACCATGAATATCAATCGAGAGATGTATTTGTTGGTGAACAGTCGTGATGCAAATGAATTATGAAAATGAATTGCACCTCTTGGGGTGTCTTCACTATGTGGAAAATCTTGCTCCTCAATCTTTAAATAATTCCTCAATGTCCTCTAGCTTTAACCCCCCTGGGCAACCATCCTCACTATCCACAATCTTTGTATCATCATCAAATTTATCTGATTACAGACATCCTCATCCAAGTAGCAAACAACAAATCCCTTTGGTGGGTGACTTGTACATGCCATCACCAAGCCAGTTTTGATCTAGCTTGCCAAAACCTGAGACCCATCAGGGCTCTTGCTTAACTTTTTTTCCCTGTTGCCAGCCGGGCAACCTTGACAGCTTTTTAGGTTGCCAAATGACAGTTTTGGTGGTCATTTAAGACGGTTTGCATGACGCGTGCGATAATGTGCTCGGACGAAGTGCGTAGTTACCAGTCAGAATTATGCTCGAAGCATTCACATATTATGTTTAAGAAGGAACTGTAGATGCTGGAAAATCGAAGGTAGACAAAAGTGCTGGAGAAACTCAGCGGGTGTAGCAGCATCTATCGAGCGAAGGAAATGGGCAACGTTTCAGGCCGAAACCCATCAGTTTGAAGAAGGGTTTCGGCCCGAAACATTGCCTATCTCCTTCGCTCCATAGATGCTGCCACATCCGCTGAGTTTCTCCAGCACTTTTGTCTACATTCACATATTATTTCTGCTTCAAATAACTCACAAACTAAACATATTTACCAATCAAGACATGATATATACCACAATGACATGCAGCAAAATTATAATACAATATCTCAACTCTTTTTACATATTACAATTAATGCAATTTCTATTAGTTCTTTCCACTTCCAAACAAAAATGTGGTTGGATTATTCAGCAAATGATCAACCTGTGTCAATAAATCTTGGACCATGCACACTACAGATTGATGCAAGCATGTTTTCTGTGAAGGACCGAAAATTACCATGACATGGCGATAGCATGGGTCGTTATTGCTATTGGCACAGAAACACTCTGGCATCCCACATAATTTATCCATAACAAAATATACAGGTGCAAGGAAATTTCTAAAGGCATTTTATGATAATAGCTGTTAAAACTGACTATACCCATCTGACAGGTTAAACATTACACTAACTGACAAGAGATGGCCAAAGGACATAACTGCAGCAAATGTTATTTTGGTAATATGTTTAAAGGTGTCAAAACAAATAATAACATTGGCAATTAAAACACATTTGATTGCATTCCGTTATCAAACTTGGGGGGGGGGGGGTGTTGAGAAGGCAATCGGTGCGGAATGGATGGATTGAGGCAGGTGAATTAGTATGTGTTGGTTGGAGTATGTAAAATTGTGAGGGGGGAGCATGGGGGATCAGTACGGGATGGATGGGGGGGGGGGGGGTCAGAACAGGATGAATGGGGGGGGATCAGTACAGGATGAATGGGTAGACAAAAATGCTGGAGAAATTCAGCGGAAATTCAGCGAAATTCAGCATCTATGGAGCTAAGGAAATAGGCAACGTTTCGAGTTGAGACGAGACCCTTCTTCAGACTGTTCCCCCCATTCTTCCTGAATTGGGGGGGGGGGGGGGGGGTTCAGTACAGGAAGGATTGGGGGGGGGGGCGATCAGCACAGGATGAATGGGGGGGGATCAATACAGTGTGGATTGGAGGGTCTGTGCAGGATGAATGGGAAATCACTACAGGATGAATGAGGGTATCAGTATAGGATGCATGAGGGGATCAGTACGGGATGCATGAGGGGATCATTACAGGATGCATGAGGGGATCAGTACAGGATGAATGGGGGATCAGTAAAAGATGAATGGGAAGATCACTACAGGATGGATGGGGGGTTTGGTGCAGGGTAACTGGAAGGTTGGTCAGTACGGGATGAATGGGAGGATCAGTGCAGTATGAATGGGGGGAGAAGTGCAGGATGGATGGGAAGGGGGGTCAGTACAGGATGAATTGGGGGACCAGTGTAGGATGGATGGGGGGGGGGTGGCAGGAGAATGAATGCGAGGTGGGTAGGGTGATGAATAGATTGGGGGGGGGTTAGATGGGGAGGGTAGCACAGGGGATGTCAGTGAGGACTGAATAAAGGAGGGAATGGGAATCAGTGCGGGATGGAGAGGAGGGGTCCCAGGATAAGAGGGGTGGAGGGGGGCGTATGAGAGAGAGACAGAGAGAGAGAGAGAGAGAGAGAGAGGGAGAGAGGGGGAGAGAAGGGGAGGGAGCTCCTCGGACAACATCACCCCGCAGCCTTGGCCGTCCCTGTCCAACGCCAAAGTGCAGCCGCCAAAGGAGGAGGTGGTTGGGAACCAACTAGAGGAACCAACTTATTTCGCTCTTCCACCTGCCGACAGGTAGGCGCGGGGCCGAGCGGTGCAGCTCAAAGATCCTATAGCTATATAGACCTTTGGTACAGCTACTTCAGTCGGCGGAAGGAGGCCTCCCCCTCCCTCCCCCTCCCCCCCCCCCCCCCTCTCCCCCCAAATCAAATCAAATTTGTGAAGTCTGCAAGGGGTTAAAATTAGTAAATAAATTTGTGATTCTAATGAGTATGAATCTAGTACATATAATGGAATATGAACTGCGTCTTGTTTTCCTGTAGGTGTCATCGACGGGAAATGCACTGCACTGGAAATTGTCGAGGCATTAGGGTAATGTGCACATCATTCATTTTTCAGTATCTTAATTACGCTTTCTTTGTAGTGGAAACGATGAAATCATGTTCAGATCAAAGTCCCCAATTACACTTAAATTAAAAACTGAAATGCCTGAAAGTCAGCTGATCAAACCTTGACTTTGTAGAGAGGACATAGTTAACACGTTGGAACTCAAAGGTCACCCATGTGTTCCAAATTTAGAAAAAACGTCGCTCAACACTGAGCATTTGGTTTAGTTTGTTTAGTATTCAATCAAGTGGTGATCTTGGCTATTGAATGTTGAATTTCCGTTCCATGCAAAGCAACGACGGCCGTTCAATTAATGTAATAATAGAACGCGTGTACAGAGGAACGATAGTTGGTCATTTATCCTTCCATCTGTTATTTTATTTGGTATGATCATGGCTAATCTCAATTTATTAGCATTTGTCATGCATTCTCTTTTTCAGCCAAAATCCTTTGCTTTTGAAAGATTATAAAAAATCTAATTTGAACATTTTGTTTGCCCACCATCAACAATCTTTGGGGAGCGAGTGTGAGATGAACTTATTTCGCTTGTAAATAACCTAGCTAAATCAGTATTAAAGCTATACGATTATGTTCTTGATTCTCCCAGAGAAAGAAATTCTGCCAGGTCAAATCCATTTTAACATTTTAAATATTTTGATGAGCTTGCCTTTCCAATTGCATGTTTTCTGGCAGGTCATTTGGAATTAAAATTGAGAGAATGTCATCACTGGGAGTATGGTGTGTGTACATCCCATGGAGGTTCAGTCATTGATTGAATTCAAATGCAGATTTAGTTTTTTGAGAATGTCAGGATATCGGGAAAGGGAAGAAAGATTGTATTGAAAGAGGAAATAAGAGATGATCTTACTGAAAGCTCAGGGGACTAATAAACGGACTCCTATTCCAATCTATAGTGTTATATGTTCTAGTGTTTTGCTGTTGTCAAATGCGTGTTGTCCCAATGTTGTTTGGGATTAAAGTGGGTTTTCCTGTGGTACCTTTGGTATTTTCTGCTGCGACTATTGTTTAGTAAGATTGCTGACCATAAAACTATTTTAGAAAGAATACACTTATGAAGGGACAAATGGGCAGATATGTGTCATAAACCAGGAGTTTTGTACAGGAGTTGTATTCATCCCTTACTATGTCAGTAGTGTTTGCACACTGTCATCTAACTGAACTAATATGTTAACTAGATGCAATCTAATCATATGCTTGTACGGTTTAATTGCTAGAGCAAGTTTAACAAATTCGGAGCCACGAACAAGAGGTCGAGGGGTGCACCTCCTGTCCCAGGTTCTGCTGCTGTCTTATTCTACCCTCAGTCAAAAAGAAGGTAAGAAACTGTTTCCCCTCATCGGATAAGACAATCTTAAAGAAAAGGTTTTTAAACTTAAGACATAGATGCTGAAAAGGGGAGCGATGTAAATTGAAATGAAAGGATAAATGGTTAACATAGAAACATAGAAAATAGGTGCAGGAATAGGCCATTTGGCTCTTCGAGCCAGCACTGCCATTTAATATGATTATGGTTCATCATCCAAAATCAGTACACTGTTCCTGCTTTTCCCCCATATCCCCTGATTCCGTTAGCCCTAAGAGTTAATTATAACTCTCTCTTGAAAATATCCAGTGAATTGGCCTCCACTGCCTTCTGTGACAGAGAATTCTACACATTCATAACTCTCTGGATGAAAAATGGCCTACTACTTATTCTTAAACTGTGACCCCCTGGTTCTGGACTCCCCCAACATGAGAAACACTTTTCCTGCATCTCACCTGTCCAATCCCTTAAGAATTGTATATGTTTCTATAAGATACCCTGAATGGATAGCAAATTGGTTCAATGGAAGGAAGCATCAATGATTTGGATGAGAATGATTTGGATGAGTAGCAAGTTTGCTGATGATACAAAAGTAAGTCAAAAAGGCTTTTGGCACTTTGGCCTTCATCAGTCAGAGTATTGGGTGTAGAAGTTGGGAGGTCATGTTACCGTTGTATAAGGCATTGGTGAGACCGCATTTAGAATATTCTGTTCAGTTCTGGGCACCATGTTGTAGGAAAGATATTGTCAAGCTTGAGAGGGTTTAGAAAAGATTTACAAGGATGTTGCCAGAGCTAGAGGGTGTGGGCTATAGGGAGAGGTTGAGTAGGCTGGGTGTCTATTTCATTGAGCGCAGGAGGAGGAGAGATCACTTAAAATTATGCAAGATCATGAGAGGAATAGACCCGGTAGATGCACAGAGTATTTTGCCCAGAGTAGGGGAATTGAGGAGCAGGTGACATAGGTTCAAGGTGAAGGGGAAAAGATTTAATAGGAATCCGAGGGGTTACTTTTTCACACCAAGGGTGGTTGGTGTATGGAACAAGCTGCCAGAGTAGGTAGCGGAGGCTGGGACTATCCCATCGTTTAAGAAGCAGTTAGACAGGTTTGGGACATTGTGGGCGAGTTGGGCCGAAGGGCCTGTTTCCACACTGTGTCACATCTGTATGGCTCATCCTTCTAAATTCCAGTGAATACAAGCCCATTCGACCCATTCTTTCACCATATGATGGCCAACCTTGCCATCGTGGGAATTAACCTGGTGAACCTACAGTGCATTCCCTCAATAGCAAGAATGTCCTTCCTCAAATTAGGAGACTAAAACTGCAATCAGTACTCCAGGTGTGGTCATTGGGCACCAGGGCATTGTACAACTGCAGTAGGACCACCTAAATTCAAATCCTCTCGCAATGAAGGCCAACATGCCATTAGTTTTCTTCACTGCCTGCTGTACCTGCGTGCTTACATTCAGTGACTGATGTACAAGGACAGCCAGGTCTTGGTGCATTTCCCTTTTCCTAATCTGACACCATTCAGATAATAATAAGCACTTTCCTGTTCTTGCCACCAAAGGGGATAACCTCACATTAATCCACATTATACTGCATCTGCCCACTCACCCAACCTATCCAAGACACCCTGCAGCCTCATAGCATCCTCCTCACAGCTCACTCTGCCACCCAGCTTTGTGTCATCCGCAATCTTGGAGATGTTACATTTAATTCCCTCGTCTAAATCATTAATATATATTGTAAATAACTGAGATCCCGGCACTGAGCCTTGCGGCACCCAACTAATTACTGCCTGCTATTCTGATAAGGACCCATTAATTCCTACTCTTTGCTTCCTGTCTGCCAACCAGTTCTCTATCCATGTCAATACCCTATCCCCAATACCATGTGCTCTAATTTTGCACATTAATCTCTTGTGTGAGAGCTTGTCAAAGGCTTTTTGAAAGTCCAGATACACCACATCCACTGGCTCTCCTTTATCCATTCTACTTGTTATATCCTCAAAAAAATTCCAGAAGATTAGTCGAGCACAATTTTCCCCATCATAAACCCATGCTGACCTTGACCGATCCTGTCACTGCTTTCCAAATGCGCTGCTATTAAGAGGGGTGTTGATGAAAGGTTTACTTTAGCCATGTGGGGGTCGGAAGCATGTTGCCTGAAGGGTGACAGAAGCAGGAACCCTCACCAGCTCTGGGGTAACAGGGTGAGCAATTAAGGAGCCCTAATTTCTAGAGACTGAGACGGGAGATCAACTTTTGTCATGCATGGGCTAGATTGTTCTCTCTTCTGTGCCCTAAACTTATAATTCTACGACGTGCTCAAACCCCAGAATGTATCTGCATGCTCTTTTGCCGGGACGTAAGAATTATTCATATAATTGAACACACTTTCTTTTATGTTGTGGCTCTATCTAGAGTTTTCACATTTGTATATTAGCTTTATCTGCTACTTAGTCACTTAAGGATTTTGTAGATGAAAGGGTGGAATTGTTTGCTGTGTTTATGTAACAGCATTGGCAAATAGAAAGTTGAAAACTACATTCCTACCATCTGAAATTGAAATGTGAACTTGCACTGTAGAATATCTGGAAAAACTGTCCCCTGAAGTTTCAAAACTCGTTAATTGATGCCCTGTAGCTTCTGACCAGACTATATATGATTCTGGTAGCTATATGATGATTGCCTATTGAAAATTAATACAATTTGGAGGCACCCTCTTGGACAGCTAAAAATGGGGGATTGTAGCCCTAATGTAATAAAAATGAATTGCTGGTTTATACCAAAGATAGACGCAAAGTTCTGGAGTAACTCAGCAGGTCAGGCGGCATCTCTGGAGAAAATGGAGAGATAACATTTCAGGTCGGGACCCTTCTTCAGTCTGAAGAAGGGTCCTGACCCAAAACGTCACCTATCCATTTTCTCCATAGATGTTGCATGACATACTGGGTTGTAGCTCTGCTAGTTTAATCTACGTCTCTAAAATAAATATATAAAACTAAAATTGTCTTGTAATTTACTTGTCTTGTAATTTGCTTCAGTGGAGGTACTGGTTATCTTCTATGTCGATCGATTGAAGGACCATCACCTCATTACCCCGTATGTACTGCAAGGATTGAAAGCTCTGGTATGGATATATTTTGTCTGCTCTTTGATTGTTTTGTCCTTAGTAAGATGAAGAGCATTAGTGCCTCAAATATTTTTCAATTTTTCCCACTATTTATTAGGAGCAGACTTCCCTGATCACATCCAGGTCGAGTCAGAATGAGTTCAGTTTCTTTTCCCCTTGTTTCAACCAAGCCTCTGAGCCACAATCATGAGTGGGTCCTGGTTCACTAGTTTAGTTTTGTTTATTATTGTCATGTGTACCGTGAAAAGTTTCTGCAGATATCAAAACAAGGAGGAAAATACTTTTAAATTGGGTTCTGGCACTGTTTGGTGATGTATGAGGTGATCACAGGGTGGAACCTTCAGCTCTGCTTTAAGCGCATTTTCCCCCCAAATGTAAACCTTAAAGTTTAGAAACGAGGAACTGTAAGTGCTGGTTAACAGAAAAGGACACCGTGCTGAAGTAACTCAGCGGGTCAGGCAGCATCCCTGGAGGACATGAATAGGTGACGTTTCAGGTCGGGTCCCTTCTTCAGACTGAAGAAGGTTCTTGATCCGAAATGCCACCTATCGATGTTCTCCGATGATGCAGCCTGACCCGCTGAGTTACTACATATGCATACCTGCCAACCATTCCGATTTGGGTGGAATTCTTCCGATTTTTCCATCCCAATTCCGAATTCCGATTTTTTTCCTCAATATTCCGAAAAAAATTGGAATTCGGAATTGGGATGTAAGCGTGCATGCGACCCATGGCGGCGGCGGCGGCGAGGAGACAGCGAGAGAGCGCACCGCGCCTGCGCCGCTTATGGGGGCACGCACGGGTGTAAGTCAGCACGCAGCCGCATGACCCCGCCCCGCCACGGTGGCGTTCGGCGTCACTTGCCCCCCCCCCCCCGCACTGACGTCACTTTCCCGCCCTCACTGACGTCACGTACCCCGCCCCTCACTGACACCACGTACCCCGCCCCTCACTGACGTCACGTACCCCGTCCCTCACTGACGTCACGCACCCCGCCCCTTACTGACGTCACGTACCCTGCCCCTTACTGACGTCACGTGCCCCGCCCTCACTGACGTCAGACTAATAGGATTCCGATTTTTCATTCTCACAAGTTGGCAGGTATGCATATGGTTGTGCCTCGTGTAATTGCTGTTGTTGGTGGGGAGGACTGTGCCTATGATGGACTGGGCTGAGTTCATCACTCTGCAGCTTCTTGAATCCCTGTGCATTGGAATTGCTGGTCCAGGCCATGAAGTTCCCAGTCAGGATACTTTTTACAGCCCACCTGGAATAGTTTAGCTTAGAGGTACAGCATGGAAACAGGCCCATTTGCCTACCAAGTCCGTTCAGACCCACGATCACCTGTTCTATCCTACACACTAGGTACAATTTACAGAAACCGATTAACCTACAAATGTGCATGTCTTTGGAATGAGGGAGGAATCTGGAACACCCAGAGAATACCCACAAAGTCACAGGGAAAACATGCAAACTCTGTGCAGTCAGCCGGGATCAAACCCGGGTCTCTGGCACTGTAAAGCAGTAACTACTGCTGCACCACAGTGCCGTCCAAGTCTTGTAGAGTATTTGCATGGATGGCAAATCTCTTTAAACTTCAAGGACAGGTCATCTGGGATGCTAACGCCCAGGAATCTGAAGCTGGCAACTCTCCACAGCCAGCCTACAAATGGAAACTGGTGCGATGGTCAAAAGAGAGCAGAGCGCACACAAATCAAAAATATTCTCCTAGTTGCTGTGTGATTAAAAGGGTCGACTGTATCAAGATGGTGTTCACTGCTCTGATTGCGCAGAGGCACATCACCCGATAGAGTCAAAAGACGGGGTCAAAAACTTAATGTGCAGGAAAGAACTGCATATGCTGGTCTAAATCGAAGGTAGACACACAATGCTGGAGTAACTCAACAGGACAGGCAGCATCTCTGGAGAGAAGGAATGGGTGAAGTTTCGGGTCGAGACCCTTCTTCAGACTGGTCAAAAACTTAATATTCGTGGTAAACCAGGCACATCTCCGGATGTTGAAATGTGCAATTGCTTCCTACGGAGAAAACGCAAAAAAAAGAGCAATTTTTATGAAGAGCTTTTGCGTCATTGGCACTTCACTACCCATTATTAATTTTTTTTAATTTGCATGCACAACAAAGGCGAATTGTGATTCCAGTCTGTAAGCATTCTTTGTCTGCAATGACAGCTCATGCTGCATCACAATGAATGATTTGAAGTTAAAACAAGTTCTTCAGATTTTCCCAAGATACAATTGTGGATCTGAGTGCACTCTCTTATTACATTTGTGATGCCGATATCACTTTGCTAGGTGCACAAAAAAGTGCACAAATAGCCACTCATTTGTAGCTGCCTGTCCCCCATTTTACTTTTAGCCACGATTACCTGTGTTTGCCTGTTTACACAAGTATTTTTGTAGCACAACGGCCAGATTAAGTGCTAGGTACCACACCACAACAGTGAATATACTTTAGATAGACACTGTGCTGGAGTAACTCAGCAGGTCTGGCAGCATCTCTGGAGAAAATGGATGGGTGACGATTCGGGTCGGAACTCTTCTTCAGAAACGTCACCCATCCTTTAACTCCAGAGATGCTGCCAGACCTGCTGAATTACTCCAGCACTTTGTCTATATTCGATATTAACCAGCATCTGCAATTCCTTCCTACACAATGAATATACTGTTTGCTTGGTTATGTCAAGGCCATGAAGGGAAATAGCATGCAACTTTTCTTTGACCCCAGCTGTGCACATGCTGGCTATGGGTCATTTTTTCTATTACTTAGAAGCAGAATTTCTGAGTATATTCCCATCCTGTGTGGGGATTAGAAACCAACTAACCCCGTTTCACTCCATTGCAAGATAGCATCTGAGCATGGTGAGTCTCTGTGCTGATCCTACAGGGGTATCTACCATCATCAGATCCAATCGTCTCACTCTTTGTGTTTGCTTGATTGTATTTGTATATGGTATATCTGATTGATCTGGTAGCATGCAAACAAAAGCTTTTCAGTGTACCTTGGTATATATGTCAACAATAAACCTAAAACCTTTCCATGTCCTTCATCACTGCTAAGATTGGTGAGCATCCTATACATCAGGGGTCGGCAACCCGGTTCTGCCTTGGGGCCGGGCTCCGGGTCTGTGAGCGGTTGGAGGGCCACATCTATCGCCATGGTTAATAAACTTTGACATATTTATATATTTTAGAAATATTATATTATGAACATAGGAGTTAGTTTGAGACACTGGTATTGAAACAGCCCTCAAGAATCTGAAGATCAACTTTGCGTTTATTGTGCAAAAGCAACTATTTAACACAATTTAACACAATCATTTAACATAATTTAACATAAGCATCGACTACAGTGGAATCAACATTGCAAAAACAGCGATTTAACAACAACCAACACAATTTAACAGTAACGTACAGTGGAATCAACATTCCTCACTGTGACAACAGCCCGATGTACAGACCCTCTCGTCGTGATGATCCGGCATCAGGACGGATTGCAACACAACAAGAAAGGTTTACCCCCATTCCCCGCCCCAAATAAAATATATGAAGAAACACCAAAACATAACCTTAACACACACTCAAAACAACTAAAACAGAGAAGGGCCACGACAGGCTGCTTGCGAGATGGCCATTACGGACTTGCCCCTCTCTGTCTGCTGGTCGCAACGGTTCCGGGGCGCGCTGAGCAAAAAACATACGACTGCGGGCCGGATGCTTGCGGGAAAAAAAAAGTCTGTGGGCCAGATGATTTCGAGTTACGGGCCCTGCTATACATGATGCTCCACCATGACTTCTAACCCCACCCCTCTGGTGAATTGAGTAGAATAGATTTTAATCGTTAACCTTATGACCATTAGTGCTTTTTAATTCCAGATATCTGTAGTTATCCTGAGATAAATTTTCAAACTGCCATTTTGTGTTTAACTCCATTCCAAATCTGTTGTCTGCCTTTGGGATCAATAATCCAGTAAAATAGCCACTTTGCTCTGTATCCTAATGCATTTATTCAATTAGTTGTTGGTGTGAGCTTTTTGTTTAGGTACGGCACAATGCATCCTCATGTTTCACGAACAATAACTACATCATTGAGATCCACGGAGAACAATGTGGTTTAACTTGTCTTCTGCCCACTCTTGGTACCTTGAATAACTTTATTTTCTCTCTATCCTTAGAGTATGAGTTCTGTGATGCCAGAAGGGTTGGCTGTGATGGTTTTGAAAGCATTGTTCCAGGAGCTACATGTTCAGGTGAGTGTCAGAAAATCCAAAATCCAAACACCTCTGAGAGAAAGCCCAGATAAATTGGTGAAGGTTTTCTTCAGACCACCTTCTGACCAAAACCCCCACTTATGGTTTGTCCTGAATATAGACTTTGGGGGGAGGTTATTTCTAGAATGCAGATTATATCTGCACACTGACTATTTTTATAAACCGAGACCACAATGATTCAGTCATAAACCGACTCAAAGTGCTGGAGTAACTCAGCAGATCAGGCAGCATCTCTGGACAACATGGTTTGGTGACATTTTGGGTCCGGTCTGAAGAGTCCCGAACCAAAACGTCACCTGTATATGTTCTCCAGAGATGCTGTTTGACCCACTGAGTTACTCCAGTACTGTGGTAAACTAGCATCTGCAGTCCACTTGGCCACTTAAAATCTGTAATACAACAGGAAGTGATTTGTTTAAGGAGATAGAATCATAGAAAATAGGTGCAGGTGGAGGCCATTTGGCCCTTCGAGCCTGCACTGTCATTCATTGTGATCATGGCTGATCATCCACAATCAGTAACCCGTGTCTGCCTTCGCCCCATCTCCCTTGATTCCACTAACCCCCAGAGCTCTATCTAACTCACTTTTAAATTAATCCAGTGAATTGGCCTCTACTGCCTTTTGTGGCAGAAAATTCCACAAATTCACAACTCTCTGGGTGAATTTTTTTTTTTTTTTCCTCATCTCAGTTTTAAATGCCCTCCCCTTTATTCGGACAGTTGCCCCTGGTTCTGGACTCCCTCAACATTGGGAACATTTTTCTTGCATCTAGCCTGTCCAGTCCTTTTATAATTTTATACGTTTCTATAAGATCCCCTCTCATCCTTTTAAATTCCAGTGAATACAAGCCCAGTTTTTCCAAACCTTCCTCATATGACAGTCCCGCCATCCTCGTGTACCTACGCTGCACTGCCTCAATAGCAAGGATGTTCTTCCTTGATGGTCTTTGTTACGGAGTTAAGTCAGGAGTCTGGTACACAATGGAAACATTAAAGACGAGTGTTGTCTCTTTAACATGAGCTTTTCTTTCCTCCTTTAGTCACTATTGCAGTCTGACAGGCATTTAGTATACAGCATAATCACCAATTTCATGGACAACAGAGAGCAAGGTAAAAGTTTTTCATTCTGATTTCATAGAACATAGAAAATAGGTGCAGGAGTAGGCCATTTGGCCCTTTGAGCCTGCACCGCCATTCAATACGATCATGGCTGATCAACTGACATTTTCTTTTCCAAGGACAATTGTAGTTTATAGAAAGCAGCCAGAAAGGTAGAAGTGGCCGCAATGCGTTCATCCCAATGTAAAAAAAGTTGCTTCGCTGATTGGGTTATTTATCAGGGTGACAATTCAAGTAAAATCCACAAACATCTGCAGCATCTCTGGAGAACGTGGATGGGTAATGTTTCAGGTCAGGACCCTTTTTCAGACTGAGGCACTTTGTGTCTATCTTTAAAGCAGCATCTGCAGTTCATTTGTATTAGATTTCGTGTTGTTTAGAGATACAGCATGGCATCATGGTCCACTGAGTCCACGCCAATCATTGATCACTAGTTCTATGTTATCCCACTTTCTCGTCCACTCTACACATTGTGGGCAATTTACAGAGACCAATTAACCTCCAAACCCACACGCCTTTGGGAACCTAAGTGAGGGTGGGTATTATTTTTTCCCAAACCCATAACTGAAAATTTCTGCCGAGTCACCGTGACACTTTCTTTGCATACTCCCAATTTGCATTTTGTTCCCTCAGAAAACAATAGTGAGCTGTATTTCTTCTGAATTATTGTACAATGTAACACTAATTTTTGCACTGTTTGCTCTTCTGGGCATAGAGCTGAAGGGTCTGGGAGCGGATTTCACATTTGGTTTTATTCAAGCGATGGATGGAGAGAAGGACCCAAGGAATTTACTAATCGCCTTTCAGATCTCCAGAGACCTCATCGTAAATGACTATGACCTTGGTACGTATATTTGTACGGGTCTGGATAAATTACACTTTTACTTGCACTGTATAATACAATTGATGTGCAGTTCAAAAGTAAGTAACAGATTTTTGCCACCGCTGACACAGCCTGACACTCTACTGGAATGCCTTGGGAGATGTTTCTCCTCGGTCATGCCTCTAGTTTAAGAACTGTTGTAGTTGTCTTTTTGCATTTGGCTATGCACGCAGCTGATTAAAGTTGTATGTTGGTAAGACGAATCTACATAGCAGCTGCTAGTGACGATGGATTCTGTCACCCAAATAATTACTTCGAACAGTCAATGGGAATGTAAAGTTGTTTTTATTTCATGGTACATATGCTGATCATTATTCTTCACTGAAAATTTGCACCCACAGCAATTTAGTTTGGTGTACGGAAGATATCAAATTTGCTGTTTGGGAGCTTCAGTTGCCTGAGTGAGAAAGATGGGACGTGTTTTAACTCTGCCCTCTTTTCTCTTCCCCCTGCCCCCATCTTCCTCACTGCTAACCTCTTACTTGTATTCAAATTTGATAAGCATGCATCATGGTCTCGAACTAAGTCATGTAGAGGAGAGCTCAGGATCCATGATGAATGATCTCAGCTGTTCCAGTTAGAGGTTGCTGGCATTGTTTTTATGTACCTTGAATGCTGGTATCAGACAAAAGACCAATGAGGATTCCTGCCTCTGGTTAATAAACAAAATAGATTAGAGCTGCTTAGCCTGGAAACAGGCCCTTCAGTCCAATTCGGCCAAGGTGCCAAACCGGCCTAATCCCACTTGCCTACGCAAGGCCCATATCAGTTCATAACCTATTCATATACAAATTTGGGTGTCTATATTAAATGTCATGTTTGTTCCTGTCTTTACCACTTCCTCTGGTAGCTTGTTCCATTTACGTGCCACCCTCTGTGCAAAAGTTGTCCTTCAGGAAATTGCAGTCTCTGCTGCCTTTGAAAGCAGCAACTGAAAGTGAATTAAATAGGAATCTTCTGTCGCTGTCTTATTGTTTTCAGGGTCATTTGTGGAGGAGCTCTTTGAAATCACTTCATGCTATTTTCCAGTTGATTTCACACCGGTGAGTTTTTTTCCGTGGTTAAGTTACCATTTGAATGAATGAAGTTTGAGAAAAGTAGCAACTTCTATCACCATTGTTTTGACTAAATCATCTTGTTAAAGGACAATAAATTTTGAATGTAACTTATTCCCATTTGGTGACTATTAATAGAATATTGACTGGCCTTGAGGGGGATACGACATATATTGCCTGAAGTAGATTCATATTGCCCGAGTCGAAGACGAGGGCAATATGGATCTAGTGAGGGCAATATATGTCGTATCCCCCGAAAGAGGACAGTCAATATTGTTATTATTACCCATATCAGACATCTAGAGGAAAAAAATCTCGTCAAATTGCTGTTCGTCAAAAGTCGCGAACCTCTTCTCGCAGGAGGCTGCCATTTTGCTTGTTTTGTCGAGAACAAATTCTAAATTTCCCACGCAGCGCCACATTGCCAAGTTCCCGGATGTGAGACTAGGGGAATATAAGACTATATTTACCGCTGTTTTAACACGTAAAGTCCATAGGCGTTCGCAAGAAAGGGGAATACAAGAAAATATTCCCCTGTTAACCCTGCTGGCACTCAAAACGAAGGGAATACAATTTTGTAAAAGCATAGCTCAGATGTGTGATATGGGTAATAATAGGTTATATATAACGCTTATGCAGTGGTAACAATAAGAAACATGACTTTTTATATGATAGTAATTGATAGCAAGGTCAAGTATCAAATCATGGGTGAAGGGGAGACAATACTGGGGAGTTCGAGCCTTGGACCATATTAAGACTTGGGGAGGGCACGTTTTACCTTTGCGTTGGAGAGGGGAGAAGAATGTCCTAAATTATTTAAAATTAAAGCAAGAGGTTTAAATTTTGAACAAAACAATAGCAATAAAATGGAATGACTTGTAAAGGTGGGGGAAGAGTGAATTAATAATCCGCTTGACAGTGTCTCTCTAGTTTGTTCTAGTTTATTGTCATATGCTCAAGTGCAACTTGCGGTACTAGCTGGAAAAAAGCACTAACTCAATTGGGTGTATAGGACAAACCAATTAAGTTGAAATGGATTTCATTGTGCATTGATATTTTAAAACATTGACCACACGTTTTTCTTGTTTGTAGCCTTCGACAGACCCACACGGAATATCTCAAGATGATCTGGTGCTGAGCCTGAGATCTGTTCTTACTGCGACACCTCGGTTTGCAGAGGTATCTCTTAGAAATCTCATATCTTAGTTTTCATCCATCACATTTGCTGCGATGACCTAAATGCAAGCTCTTCAACTTCTTTTACTTATTATTGTGATGGAAAACTTCATTTGGTTTACCACTGTCCAGAAAATAACACGTTTTCTAACTGATCTGGCCCAGATATAAAACACTACACAGGGTGCTTGCGTCTTAATAGTCTTCCGAGAAGGCCAAGTAATTCACTCGGGAGTACCAAAACCATAACATGCCTCTTCAACTGGTGGTCTACAACAGTTTAAGCCACGAGTGTGCGACTTGCTGCCTGAAAGGATGTTAAAGGCAGAAGCCCGCACTAAAAAAATCTTGAATAGCCATAAGAAATGAAGCTCTTAAGGTCCCCTTTTAAATTTTGTTTCACTCTGAACTCCATTCCGTTCAATGATAATTTGGGATTGGCAAAAATTGCCGCCATTTCCAACAATCCTGCATATGACTAAATTTTAAAATAAGGCAACTTATAAGATCACGCTTGGCATCAACCCACTTTGATTCCGCAGTAGTCCAGAAGATTTTCCGCTTCAGCTTTGAATGAAATACCCTCACCAGCTCTCAACACCAGGCCTTGAGTTTACTTGTCAATTTAGTTTTGTACCTTTATGCATTTTCTGTTAATTTGTTTTTGTTCTTGGCACACAGTTCCTATTGCCACTTCTGGTGGAGAAGCTGGATTCAGATGTTCAGAACGCAAAGGTGGATTCCCTTCAAACTCTGGTACGTGAGGAGCTTGGTTGTTAGCATTTTGCATGTGGATCTGGTGTGGGATTACACATCCACTGCTCGGCTTTGGTGTAGTTACTTGCCCGGTTTGTTACTTTCAATCCGTTGTTCTAAATGGGTAAATGCAGATCGCTGCAACAAAACAGTGGCACATCTGACAGAGCCGCTGCCTCACAGCGCCAGAGACCTGCATTTAATCCTGCCTGGAGTTTGCACGCTCTCCCTGCATGCCTCCAGGCACTGCGGATTCCTCCCACATCCCGAAGCACTTCCGCGGCAGTGCCTCCCGAGCCATCTAAAAGAATAGTGGCACTGGTACATTGGACTACTGTTTGTAAGCCTTGTGCACCTTTCTTATAACTGCTGTTCCATCATTGTTGCTGGGCCAAACATTCAGCACACTCATGATCCAGGTGAAGCTCACAACCACCAGAACACCAAGGGAGGGCCAATATTACATCATGCTTGTGACCTTGGCATCCTCAGCATCAATAAAGTAAATCTTCTTCCTATGTTCTTTGTCCTTCAGATGGCATGCTGCAAAGACTACAGGACAAAAGATCTGAAAGAATTCCTACCAGCTCTTTGGCATTCCATACGCAGAGAGGTAAGAGAAAAGGGGAATACCTTGCAGCATCTGCTTGTGGCCTGGATACCAGCTTCAGCACAGTTTGTCTTAATCGGAGACTGAGATCCAAGCCCCTCTCGTGAGACTAAAGCAGAGGTTGGAACTTGTCAGTTGAGGGGTGGGGAGATGCACTGTGCAAATGCCTTGTCCCTGAACTGGGCTTGTTGCCTGAGGACTTTGGATTGCGAAGCTGCACAATGGCGCAGAGGTAGAGTTGCTGCCTTACAAGTTCGATTCTGACTATGGGTGCTTCCTGTATGGAGTTTGTACATTCTCCCTATAATGCGTGTGTTTTCTCCGGGTGCTCCGGTTTACTCCCACATTCCAAAACCGTGCGGGTTTGTAAGTTAATTGGCTTCTGTAAATTGTCCCTAGTGTGTAGAATAGAACTAGTGTACGGGGTACATGTTCGTCTGCACGGACTGCTTGGGCCAAAGGGCTTTTTTCCACACTGTATCTCTAAAACCAGGAACGAAATTATTTAAAAAGTTAGATGCCAAAGACTATATTTTTACTTGTGAGCAAGACCAACACTGGATGTCATTAATATCAGAAAATTACTGATAAATCCATTTGGAAATAGAAATGTAAAATATTGGATTGTTTACCTCACTATTACAGTGCCACAAATGTAGATCATCTTCAGGGAAATATGACAACACGGAAAAAGGCGCAACAAGTGGTGGCAAAAGTGTGGGATGAAGAGGGGATCTGGGAAGCTCGACATGGAGCAAAAGCACAGGCATGGACTTGAGGCAGTGACTGAATTAACCAGGCAACAATGACTTGGTGATAATTTTGTTGGAAATATCATGTACAGGGCTGTCTTACAAGCAAGACGGGTTTAGAATATTCTCTTGTAATTTGAAGTCAGTCTGAAGATGGGTCTGCCCGAAACCTCACCTACTCCATTTGTCTAGAGATGCTGAGTCACTCCAGCACTTTGCGTCAACCCCTTGCTGTAGGTTTCTGGGCATCAGTTGTGATGGGCAATTTCCTATTATGGAGAGTGTTCAAATTAATTGGGTGACCTACTGCACCCTCATTTCCAATGCTATCTAGCCAGTTTACTTGTTGGTGCATGTGATGTTTCACTTGCAGTGAACCATCGTGAGCTTTATACCAAGTCTTCATTTTAAGGCACAAAGTTTTGGAATAACTCAGCGGGTCAGGCAGCATCTGTGGAGAACATGGACAGCTAATGTTTTGCGTTGAGACCCTTCTTCAGAAAGCCCTTCTTCATAAGGTCCGGATCCTTTGTCTACAGAAGGGTCCCGACCCAAAATGTCACCAATCCATGTTCTCCAGAGATACTGACTGACCTACTGAGTTACTCCAGCGCTGTGTGCCCTTTTTTTGTAAATCAGCATCTGCAGTTCTTTGTGTTTACAAGTACTAATTTTCTTCTGTCTAGGTCTTTCAGACAGCAGCTGAAAAAGTCGAGACTGAAGGTCTATCTGCTCTCCAGGCAATCGCAACCTCCCTGTCCAAGTCTGTGATTGATTCAGATGCGGAGGATAGCCTGGATACTTTCCTCAGCAATGTTCTACAAGGTGTGTGTAGAAGACACTGTGCTAAATGACCAGAGCAATGCCATTCATTCATTGATCCTATACAGTAATGTAGTATCTTGAAATCTGTCCCCTTTCTATCTTCTCTCAGACTGCGAGCATCACTTGTGTGAACCGGACATGAAACTTGTTTGGCCAAGTGCCAAACTTCTTCAAGCGGCGGCGAGCGCTTCCTACAGGGCATGGTGCAAGATTACCAGCTGCATCTTCCCTCTGCTCCTGGAGCAATTCAACAAACATAAACAGGTAAAGTGAGAACAATGGTTCAGCTTGGAGGTACAGCATGGAAACTGGACAACCGACTCCTTACTGACCATCATTCACCCAGTCACACGGGCTCCTTGTCATTCCACTTTCGCATCCACTCCCTACACTAGGGGCAGTTTACTGAGGGTCAATGAACCAACAAACCTGTAAGTCTTTGGGATGTGGGAGGAAACCGGAGCAACCTGTGTGGTCGCAGGGAGAACGTGCAAATTCCACACAGCATGCTCAGGTCAGGATCAAGCCTGGTTCTCTGGCGCTGTGAGTCAGCAGCTCTACAAGTTGCGCCACTGTCCCATCTACAGTGTTGGCCAGAAGCACCGGACGGAGTCTATAATCAATAATTTAATGTGAGAAAGTGGTTATGCACTTTGGTAAAAGCAATTCAATGGCAGGCTCATACTTTAAAGAAGAAAGGGTGCAGGTGAGTGAAGTGTTGATGGGTTGAAATGTTCTCCTGCCTGACTCCATCAGGTCTACAGGCGGATACACCAAGTGGTATGGAAGGCAAATAGCATATCTCACACTGATCTCATCTGCCTACGCATGATCCATATTCCTCTCTTCCTCGCCCTTCCACGCACCTATCTCAAAGCCCCTTGAACTCTACTGATACATCTGCCTCTACCACCACCCCTGGCAATGCTTTCCAGGCCCCAACCACTGTATATTATTTTAAAAAAAACTTTCCCTGCACATCTCCATTGAACTTTGTCCGTCTCACCTTATAAGCCCTCTGGTGTTAAACATTTCCACCCTGGGATAAAGTGTCTGACTGTCTACCCTATCTATGCCTCATAATTTTAAATACTTCTATCAAGTCTCCCCTCAAACTCCAACCTTTTGCAAGAGGGTTGGAGTTTAGAAATGGGGAAGTACTGTTACAATTGTACAAGGTACTGTGCACAGTTTTGATCCCTTTAAGAATGGAGATACTGGCATTGGAGGCAATCCAAAAGAGATTCATCAAGCTACTTCCTGGGCTGAGGGGAATTCTACTCTCACACGCAGGTAGTTAGACCCATATTCTTTGGAGATCAGAGAATAAGGGCTGATCTTACTACCTATACACATCAGATTAGTAAGAGCGTCAAAGATTACGGTGAGAAAGCAGAATGGGGTTGAGAGGGAACAATAGATCACAACAATAGATGGAACCATGATCGATGCTGGAGCAGACTCAATGGGCCGAATGTCCTAATTCTGTTCCTAAGTCTTGTGGACAATCTGTCATCCTGAGGTTTTCATGAGGTTTTGAAAGTGTAATTAGTCTCCACCATCGTTTCATAGATCACGGCTTCCGAAGGCTTATGCATTCAGATATACTGTCCTTTTTTTTTTGGTGGATGTTGAGGGTTCTGTAGCACTGCAAAGAAAAGCAGGTGAGTACTAGTGCCCCAGGCTCCTGCTCTGTTCTATCCATGCTGTCCTTGCTACCAGAGAGATGCTTAAAAGCTATTCAAATTTCATACAGTAAGAAAAACCATCGAGTGGTTCGGCAATGGGCCTGTTCTTCCTGGAATTTATAAGGCTGAGGGGGGGGGGCTCATTGAACCTTGCTGAATCGTTAAAGGCCTGGATGGAGTGGATGCAAAGAGGATGTTTCCACTGGTGGGAAGGCGAGGACTAGATGGCACAGCTTCAGAATAAATGCCTCAGACTATCTTTAGAAAGGAGATGAGGAGGAATTTCTTTAGTCAGAGGATGGTGAATCTGTGGAATTCATTGCTGCAGGCGGCTGTGGAGGCCAAGTCATTGGGTATTTTTAAAGCGGAGATTGACAGATTCTTGATCAGTAAGACTGTCAACGGTTATGGGGAGAGGGCGGGAGAATGGAGTTGAGAGAGAAAGATAGTTCAGCCATGATTGAATGGTGGTAGACGTAATGGGCCAAATGGCCTAATTCTGCTCTTATGACTTATGAACGTGAGATCAGTAAGGATTATTGTCATTCATGAGTACAATCCCTGGTTAAGTACATAATGCATAGAAAGAACCCACCACATGGAATAGTCACTAGTTGTGGTGCCATTTTCACAGTTCCAGCTGCAACAGGCCACAAAGGCCCGTTGCAGCCGTCTCCTCTGCCAGATGGCAGTTAATGAAACTAATGGTACAATGTTATTTTTCTTTTGCAGAGTAGCCAACGTTGGACAATCTTGGGAATTCTGAAGATTTTCATTAAACTTGCTGACAATTGGAGCAGAGATGAGGAAGGTGTGTTTTTCTTTCCATTCTGGATTTTCACATCTGTGTGGGTGCCTGTATCAGTGTGAAAATTAGGGGGGGGGGGGGGGGGGGGGTGGTGTTGCATTTTTCACTGATACCTTGCTTGGTCGCACTATCCGTTTCCAGGAATGTAAGTGTTAATAGAATAAGTAGGAAGAGGGGTAATTCTAGCATCACATATAGGGTGAAGCATTATCAGCAGCACTATTGTGATCACGAATGTGTTGCTGTCATATGTACTGCCAACAGCGCAATGAAATTGCACTGTATGCCATGAAATGGAGCAATGCAGTTTGCTTACCAAATAAAGACGGCATCATCTTTGAAGACGCCATCATCCACCTGCTCCATTGTTCCTATGCTCACCTGGATAATCCGGGAAGCACTGTGAGAGTCATGGTTTTTTACTTCTCCTTTTAACACTAGCCTGCACTGCAAGTGAGCAAGCTGATGAAGATGTGGGTGGATGTTCCATTGGTGTCCTGGATCACCAACTACCTGACTGGATAACCACAGTATGTCAGGCCACAGAACTGTGTCTCGGACATGGTGGTGAGCAACACAGGGGCCGGTCCTCTCTCCCTTCTTGTTCCCATCTACACCCCGGATATAACTCGGACTCCTGCCACCTGCAAGATGACTCTGAAACTGTGGGCTGCATCAGTGAGGGGAGGGAAGCTGAATACAGAAGGGTAGTCAACGACCTTGTTGAGAGGTCTGGGCTGAATCACCTGCAACTCAACATCGACAAGACTAAGGAGTTAGTGGTGGACTTTAGGAAGAGAAGAACACCCCTGTCCCCTCTCTCCATCAATGGTGTGGATGTGCAGTTAACCAAGGAGTACACATACTTTGGAGTTTACCTGGACAGTAAACTGGACTGGTCCAGGAACTGATGCAAGAAGAGACAGAGCCAGCTGTATTTTTTGAGAAGGCTCCACTCCTTCAACGTCTGCAGTGAGTTGCTGCAGATTTTCTACCAATCGGTGGTAGCCAGTGCCATCTTCTTCACTGCCATGTGCTGGGGCAGCAGGGCAAAGGTCACGGATGCCAACAGGATTAACAAACTCATCAGGAAGGCTGGCTTCACCCTGGGGGCAGTTCCCTCCTGGGATAAATCAAATTCCCTCCTGGGATAAATAAAGTTCTACCGATTTGTTACTGCACCTTAACAGGTCTGTAAATGCAGTAAACACAGATACATTTTTTAAAATTCCATAAAATTATAACAAACACTAGTGCAAAAAACCAAAGTCCTTTGTGCAACCATAGACAGTCTAGAAGTTCATACGGAGGCACAGTGAGCTGCAAATGCTGGTTTATAAAAAGACACAGTGCTGGAGTAACTCAGTTGGTCAGGCAGCGTCTCTGGAGAACGTGGGCAGGTGACGTTTCTGGCCTGGATCCTCCTTCAGACTGTGTGTGAGATTATAGAAGCTGTGGATCATCCATAAGGCACCTCCTTCAACGAGGACAGGATTCTGTTCATTCCTCGCAAACAAACTCTTTTACATCTTGCTGACATCATGTATACCCAGCTGTATGAATATTGATTTCTCCAATTTTAAGTAACCCCTGCATTCCCCTTCTCTCTGCTGTTTCCCCCACCCTAGACCTCCGGCTGGTTCCACTGTTCTCATCATCCACATATCACTTCGTTATCAACTCTTCCACAACCAACACTGGACCACTGAGGGCACCACTTTTCCTTTGTTCTCGGTGTCGGCTCTGATTTGTTCCAAACCTTTTAATGCCTCTAGTTTCCCACTCCCCCAACTCCAGTTCTGAAGAAGGGCCTGGGGCAGAAATGTCACCTATTCCTTTTCTCCAGAGATGCTGCATGATCTGCTGAGTTCCTCCAGCATTTTGTGTCTATTTTATCTTGCAATGTTTGCTTGACTGTTGAGTGTTTTTCCAGCTCAACCAACATCACTGTGGAGCAACAGTGGCTGGAGACTAAAGGTCATGGAATAAACGAGAGCAAACCAAGCCCTGAACTCTGTATTTGTCCCTCTCCCATAACTCAAAGAATATTGTTTATTTTCCCATAGAAATCTTTGCTGAGGACTGTACATTGAGTAGGTGTGTGCTACAGTGGAGGCAGCTGTGGTAAAGTCCTTTGGGAATAATCTTCACAGAGCATAGTCTGTTCCCTTTGTTTGCATGCTATAATCAAATGAAACGGCACCGATACTGTCCTTATGAGCTTGTCCTGTGTGAGATCAAGCTGTATAAAAAATGTTGTAATCCTGACAACTGTTCTTTTTCATTTTGTACTAAGATTTTAATAGCATGAAAAGCAACTGGCTTTGGTATTTTTTTTTTGTTCAATCATTGTTTACACAATCCTCCTTGGCCAAACTATTGACTTTAATCATTCTACCCAGGATGAAGCGATAAGCTTCCCACATGCTTAAGCTTTGGAGCTCTCTCTGCTGCTCCTTAAAGACTCCTCCTATATCAAAGATTTTGTTCAATTAGCGTAATATTATTTTTTATGACTCGGTATTCATTTTTACTTGAGTTCCTTGCTAGGTTTTTAGAAGTTGGTGGCTTTACATAAATGCTATGCCTTTTTTGGGACACTACGGCGTACTGGCATCTCTAAAGTTTAATAACTAGATTTTCAAATGTTTAGACTTTTTTATATTGTAGAAAGATTACTAAACTGTAAAAATAATTAAATTAGGCAGTCGGGCACGTAAACGGCTTAACCAGGTTATAGGACAAAGATCTTAAAAAAAGCAGAGGCAGTAGAGTTGCTACCTTACAATGCCAGAGACCTGGGTTCGATAGTAATTATGGCTGCTGTCTGTACGGAATTTGCACGTTTTTCCTGGGACTATGTGGGTTTTCTCCAGGTGTTCTGGTTTCCTCCCACATTCCAAAGCCATGCAGGTTTGTAGGTTAATTGGCTTCTGCAAATTACCCCTAGTGAAACTGAGATAACATAGAACTAGTGTATGGGGTGATCGTTGGTTGGCGCGTACTTTTTTAATCTAATTCTGTTTTTGTTTCATTTTCCCTCCTTGCAGATGAGAATTTCCTCTGTGCCTATAAGGATCAACTCTGTGGCCTGGTCTTCTCTGCACTGACCGACTCCAGTGCCCAGTTACAGACTGTGGGCACCGGCACTTTGGCAGTCCTGGGATCCCAGCAAGGTTCAGATCCTTACACTTTGCTATCTATGTTTTCCCTTTATATTTGTGATAGCACTTTATCAAATTGCTTGGGTGAGTGTACAGAATTATTCTCAGGGTGGGAGAATCAAAAACAGGAGGACATGAGGAGAGAGGTGGCAAGATTTAATCAGAACCCAAGGGGCATGTTTTGCACACATGATGAGCATTTGGAACAAGTTGCCAAAGGAGGTAGTTGTTGCAGGTAATATAACAACATTTAATTGTCATTTAGACAGCTGCATGGATAGGCAAGGTTTAGAGGGATATGGGCTAAACACGGGCAAATGGGACTCGTGTGGATGGAGCATGTTAGTCAGCATGGGCAAGTTGGTCCGATGGGCCTGTTTCCGTGCTGTATGACTTTGACTTTAAATAGCTTGAGCGACCTGTGAAAAGCTCTCTTGTATCTTGCTTTTGGTGTGTGACCAGATCTGGCTCTTGGTGTGTGACTTCAGATTTCTCTAATGCCCTAGGTTTGCTGTCGCCCTCCGACATTGAGCTAAGCGTAGATCACTTGAACAGACTGATCCTTCAGGAGGACGACCCACAGGTTTGGTGAGTGTATTAGGTTGTTATTCGATCTCAGTCAGCACAACTATAAGGTTCTTGTTATAACCTTGAGTAGAATCCGATTATCCTCTATCTCAGTGCGGACTTTAGACTTTGACGCTGGTACTGTTGTGCTCCAATGCTGAAAAATATATTGTGCACTCTGTATTTTTCCCTTCGCTCTACCTATTGTGGTTAACTTTGGCTTGATTGTATTTGGGCATGGTATTATCTGATTTGATTGAATAGCACGCAAGAGTCAGGAATGTTTTATTGTCAGGTGGAACAATGACATTATTGCATGCAATTCGTACATGCAAAACAATGCTTTGTAAGAATTGCATGCAAAACAATACTTTTCCTCAACACAGGACAATAATGAACCTAAACCACTCGCCTTGGGACTGGCAAGTTTAAGTAGATTAAACCTGTCCTGACCTGTACTGTGGCTGCTGCAGTATAATGACATTAATTTTAACTGAAGACAGGATTGAGCTATATATTGACTGCTGCAGGAACTTAGTGGGTCAAGCAGCATCAGGGGAGGGGGAAGGAATTGTTGATATATCTGGTCGAGACTCTGCTCCAGACCCTGGCAATAAAATCTTGTTGCCATCCTGGCTATTTGTGGCTGAATATTTGCTGTTGATTGTGCGTCTCAATTTCACTTTACGTTGGCTAAAATATTTGATCACGCCTCTGTGTCGTGCCTTGGGACACTTTGAAGATACTTTAAAAAAAATGCTGACTCTGTTTAACCTTCTCTCCTCAGTGCTGCAGCGTTGGAAGCCTCTGCGACCATATCCGCAATTCATCCCTCTGCCTTCATCAGCAAAATGGTTCCAGCACTGACAAGAGAGCTGAGCACTGGTATATCTCACTGTTGTATTTAATATTTTACAGTACACATTCAGCATTGCATACATCCCACAAAGGCATACAAAGCTATGTAGTGCTAAAAGACCATTAATAGATCAAGCACGATCCAACAAGCACCATCTAGTTGATTGGATCATGTTGTACAATGGGAGGCCATTTGGTCCATTTTGCCTGTATAGCTGTGCAGTGGTAGAGCTGCTAGCTCGCAGCGCCAGAGTCCCGGATTCAATCTTGATCTCAAGTGCTCTCTGCGTGGACGTGCGTGACGGTGCAGCGAGTTACCTGTGTGTTGACTGTGCAACAAGTGACTGGTGCGTTGACATTACAGAGCCCATGGAAACAAAGGATGACGTGGAGCAACCTGCACTGACCAGGCACGTTATGCACCAGCGCAGTGTGCGGGCTCTGGCAGCCATCTCCACCCATCCCAGCGTCGTGCAGAAAACTGTCCCGGTCCTGTTGAAGCATCTGACCGATTTACAGAAAGGTGAGTCTGTGATGGAACAAGTTCCAAGTGATCGGAAGGGTTGTTGGAAGTTTGAGAACTTTGTTCAAAGTGCACAGTGCCACAGCTGGTAGAGTCGCTACCTCAGCGACAGAGAGCCGGGTTCAATCCTGACCGCTCGTACTGTCTGTGTGGAGTTTGCACATTTCTCCTGTGACCATGTTGGTTTCCTCTGGTTTTATCCCACATCCCAAACATGTGCGGGTTTGAAGGTCATTTGGCCTCTGTAAATTGTGTAAAGATGAGAAAGTTAGATAAGATAGACGTTAGTGTGAACGGGTGATCAATGATTGGCACAAAATGCTGGCGTAGCTCAGCGGGTCCGGCAGCATCTCTGGAGAGAGGGAATGGGTGACGTTTCGGGTCGAGACCCTTCTTCAGACTGATGTCGGGAGGGGGCGGGACAAAGATAGAATGTAGGCAGAAACAGTAAGACTAGTGGGAGAACTGGGAAGGGGGGGAGGGGATGGAGAGAAGGAGCAAGGGCTATCTGAAAGCAGCAACTCTACCGCTGTGCCACTCTGCTGTCCCAAAATCAACTGCAAGGCTGTGTACAGTTCTGGCTGCAAGGTGAAACTCCAAGGCGACTTGCGCTGGAGATCTCACATCCAGGTAACGGGGTGCTTAACGCTGGCCTCCTCTTTTGCAGAGAGTGCCGACACCAAGGGGGACGTCGCCATCCTGACGTGCCAGAGCCTGCAGCTGGTGGTGGAGCAGTGCAAGGATGCCGGAGACAGCAGCCAGTACTTCCACCAAATGGTCATTCCCTGCCTGCTGGGGCTGGCAGTCCAAGCATCGATCCAAGGCAAGTCTCATCACCAGCCACACACGCACACATCAGCAGTGTGCAGTATCTTGCTTAACAGCCCTCTCGACACACGAGGGAACTGTTTAACTTGACATGGAGTTTTTGCCGCAGATTGTTTGTTGCACTGTCTAACTTTGCGGATGTAATTGTTCCTTTCATCATCTGTTATTATAACAAATTAAATGAGTTACAGAAGTAGTAGCTGAGGCAGGTAATATAACATTTAAAATACCATCTAAAATAGCATTTATAGGCAAAGCTTTGGAGGAACTGCGTCAGTCGTGTCTCTGGAGAACATGGATAGATGACGTTCAGAAGAAGGTCTTCAGAAGAAAGGTCTTGTCCTGAAACGCCCCCTCTCCATTTTCTCCAGAGATTCTATCTGACCCGCTGAGTTACTCCAGTATTTTATCATATTTGGTAGAAACCAACACCTGCAGTTCATTTTTACCATATTTTACCATATTGTATAACAGTTAAAAGATATTTGGACAGGTACATGGGTAAGAAATGATAGAGGGATATGGACCAAATGCGGGCAAATGGAAGTAGCTTGGATCAGGCATTTTGGTCAGCATAATGTAACAGACAATAGGTGCAAGAGTAGGCCTTTCGGCCTTCGAGCCAGCACCGCCCTTCAATGTGATCATGGCTGATCATCCACAATCAGTACCCCGTTCCTGCCTTCTCCCCATATCCCTTGACTCCGCTATCTTTAAGAGCTCAGTCTGGCTCTTGGGGCCGAAGGGCCTGTTTCCACGCTGTCTGACTCGGACTCTAAATACTAAAACTCCAATTAAATATGCTATCTGTTTCTGCAATATGAAAAAACAAACTGCTGGAGGAACTCGGCGGATCCAGCAACATCAGTGGAGGCTGAGCGATGTTTAATGTCTCGGGTCAAAACCCTATGTCTGTGCTGATGCTCCAGAATCCAGCATCTGGAGTTCCTTGTGTCTGCTGCAGGTTTCTCATTTCCATTAAACAGGAGGAGGCTAATCAGTGTTCTGGCTTTCTGACAAGAGATATTCTCCTTGTTCTCGCTCAAATGTTTTCTTTTCAATTATTTATTTATTCAGTATCCTTTCAAAGCTGTTATTGATCGAACGAGAATGTTAATTTGTTTGGGGTCATTGAACATGTCTATTGTGCATACACTCAAATTAACCCTCTTGTTCCTTCTGCACATATTAGGTTTGCTCTTTACTGAAACAACCTTGTTTACTCCAGGGATGTCAAGGGTAATGGGGAGAAGGCAGGAGAATGGGGTTGAGAAGGAAAGATAGATCAGCCAGGATTGAATGGCGGAGTAGACTTGATGGCACGAATAACCTAATTCTGCTCTAACTTAGGAATTCCAGCTATTTTTGTTTTTGTCCTCTTGTGTTGAAGGGAGATCCCGCACAGGCTAGGAATCCAAACTGTGACTAGACTGCCATGGGGACATACAATAGAATCAGGGGTAGGCCATTTGGCACCTCGCCTGCCTATTTCAATGTATAAGAACACAAGGTCCTTTTGGAATAATTGGGTGGGCCAGGTAGCATCTCTGGAGAACATGGATAGGTGACCTTTTTGGATCAGGAACCTTCTTCCTTTAAAAATGTTTTTTAATCCCAACATGAGTGTTTTAGTTCCAGGATGATTTATTGTAAGTTCATAAGTTCTAGAAGCAGAATGAAGCCATTCGACCTATCAAGTTTTCTACGCCATTCAACCATGGCTAATCTACAGCCACGGTGGCGCAGCGGTAGATTTGCTGCCTTACAGCGCTTGCAGTGATAGAGACCCGGGTTCGATCCCCACTACGGGTGCTGTCTGTACGGAGTTTGTACGTTCTCCCCGTGACCGCGTGGGTTTTCTCCAAGATATTTGCTTTCCTCCTACACTCCAAAGACGTACAGGTATGTAGGTTAATTGGCTTGGTGTATGTGTAAACTGTCCCTAGTGTGTGTAGGATAGTGTTAATGTGCGGGGATCGTTGGTCGGCGCGGATTTGGTGGGCTGGAGGATCTGTTTCCACGCTGTATCTCTCAACTAAACTAAATTATCTTTACCTCTCAACCCCATTCACCTGCCTTCGCCTCATAACATCCCTGTATCTCTAAACTAAACTAAATTATCTTTCCCTCTCAACCCCATTCTCCTGCCTTCCCTGACATCCTTTCTAATGAAGAATCTTTTTTTGGTCTCGCCTATTAAAAAGGACAATGGGTCCTAACCTGAAATGCCACCTATCCATGTTCTCCAGGGATGCTATCTGACCCGCTGAGTTACTCCAGCAGTTTGTGTTGTATTTGTGGAGATCAACTGAGTTAACTAACGTTTCAGTTCATTGCCCTTTCATCTGAACTAAAAATCTATCCTGAACTTTTTCTGCTAACAATGGAAAGTCACTGACCTGAAAAGTTCACTTTTTCTTTCTCCATAGATGCTGCGATTCCTGCTGAGTGTTTGAATTATCTTGTTCTTTTAAAATGATAGGATCCGCAGTCATTTGCTTTTCCACAAAGCTGTAGATTTGTAACTCTGGTAATTTATATACTTAGTCACATCTTCTGTATATAGAGGAGATGGTTTACATCTTAAGTTTATTTCGAAGCACAGACTGATCAATAACATGACTCCCATCCAATTCAATGAATGCCTCATTGATGTGTCTGAATCTGGCCTTCATCCCAGAGTACACTTCCTCAGCATTTATTATTCTGTAATAACCAATTAACTGTGGGAATGTTAATAGTGAGCACACATAATCCTGGCAGTGGCTCCCATCAGGCAACATCGCGGAGGGAATGGACAGGTGACGTTTTGGGTTGGGAACCTTCTTCAGCGATTTGGGGTGGAGATATCAAAGATGGGAGGGCATAGGTTTAAGGTCAAAGGGGGAAAAAGTTCAAAGATGTGCAGGGCAAGTTGTTTTAGTGGTGGGCGCCCAGAACGTGCTGTCAGGGGTGGTGGTGGAGACAGATACGATAGTGGTGTTTGAGGCTTTTGGATGGGCACATGGATGTGCAAGGAATGGAGGGACATGGATCGTTCAGGCAGAGATTACTTTAACTTGGCATCAGAATCGGCACAGATATTGTAGCCCCTGTTCCGACCGATGCTGTTTCATGTTCTACATGCGATTGTTCTTTATTTTGTTTCTGAAGCCTCTGCTGTAGGATGTGGTTCTGAAGTCCCACTCGGGGTCCTGTGTGAAGAAAAGGTCATTGCAGCACTGGGGGACTGTGATCAGTACTGCCTACAGCCACAGACAAACAGAGTAAGTGCTCACTATTTCTGCATCCAGCTAAATGCAAGGAAGTCCAAACAGTTGCCTAACTTCCCATCCCTCCTAACTTCCCCTTCCTCTCTTTTCCTTTGCAATTTCTTTTGCACCTGAATGTCATTGGCTTGATATCTACTGTAGGGAACTGTACAGACACAGTCTGACGTTCAAAGTCAGCTTTAATCATCAGTCATAATGGTGCAGTGCAATACGTTGTTAGTTCATCTCTTCCACTGGTGTAACTACGTAATATGAGAAGTGAGTGTTAATATAAAGTGTACAGTAATATGTAGTTAGCGGTAGTACATTACACTGATTGGTTCACATGCAATAACCAACCTGCATCTACTTTCTGCCATTTTATACGCCTTTCAAGAAACTTGGGACGAATTGTTAAATGAGTGTGGGTGCATTCATGCACCCTGTTCCCGACCCAATTCATACAGCTTAGTCTGCCTTGCAAATACATTGCACGTCAAAATGGAACTGGATCAAGTGCGGCAATGTTCCACCCGTTCCCCGTCCCTCCCACCGCCATGCGCTCTCTGCGATCTAATATTCCTACCAGAAAGCTGACTCTACCTCCTGTACAGGTCTTCCCCAGGCTTCGAACACTTGGCTTGTGTTCAGCCCATTACGGGCATTTGGGGAAACCAGCGGAATGGATTTGCGGGCTGCTGTTGGGCTGCAGGCATCGAATGCCACATTGAAACTCTGAAGTCGTATTTCCGACGTGAAGTGTTTATAGGAATAGAGCCCCACAGTCACCTGCGCGGAATCTACACCAGAGAGCGCTAGCATTGGCTTTCCAGATTTGGTGCAATACACACAGTGAAAAACATTTGCACTCCCTATCGCACTGGAAGGATGGTACCAGTTGTTTGCAGTCTTTGTACAAATGGGTTTTTTTGGCCGAAAGTACAAGCTTCAGTGTTGAAACTGGACTTTGAAACCGTTCCTTCCCTCGGGCAGATCCATTGTTCGCCACTTCCTGTTTCTCCATTTTATAGAAATTACGACTTCTCTCTGATCTCACTTTCTTATCAGGAGCTGGGTGTTGCCCCATCAGCAACGTGTTCCCCAAACTCTAGCCCACAGAATGACAAAGTGCTGGTGTAGCTCAGCGGGTCGGGCAGCATCACTAGAGAACATGGAGAGGTGACATGCACACTGCCTCAGCAAGGCCGCCAGCATAATAGAAGATTGAGGGGGGATCTGATAGAAACTTACAAAATTCTTAAGGGGTTGGACAGGCTAGATGCAGGAAAATTGTTCCCGATGTTGGGGAAGTCCAGGACAAGGGGTCACAGTTTAAGGATAAGGGGAAATCTTTTAGGACCGAGATGAGAAAAACATTTTTCACACAGTGGTGAATCTCTGGAATTCTCTGCCACATAAGGTAGTTGAGGCCAGTTCATTGGCTATATTTAAGGAGGAGTTAGATGTGGCTAAAGGGATCAGGGGGTATGGAGAGAAGGCAGGTACGGGATACTGAGTTGGATGATCAGCGATGATCATATTGAATGGCGGTGCAGGCTCGAAGGGCCGAATGGCCTACTCCTGCACCTATTTTTCTATGTTTCTAAGTTTCTATAATAAAGGACCAGTTTCACCACGGTCACTCCCTCATCACCCCTCTCCCATCAGGCAAGAGATCCAGAAATGTGAAAACGCACACCTACAGATTCAAGGACAGTTTCTTCCCAGGCAACGGAACCATCCTATTACCAGCTAGAGAGAAGTCCTGATCTCCCATCTACCTCATTGGAGACCTGTGAATTATCTTTAATCAGACTTTTTTGGATTTTATCTTGCACTAATCGTTAGTCACTTTTTCCTACATACAACAGCTTGAAATCATTTATAGTCTCTTCACTGACTGGAGAGTTTGCAACAAAGCATTTCATTGTTGACAATAAATAAACTAAGCCATGTTATCCAGGTATGCTGCTTGGCCCGCTGAGTTACTCCAGCACTTTGTCTTTCTCTGAAATGTCATGGTGAGCGACTACACTATAGTAGACTACTAACATTGGACATAGAACAGTCTAGCACGGCGATAGGCCTTTCAGCCCACATTATCTGTGCCGAACTTATCAATGTAATCACATCTGCCGACACATCAGGTCAAGATATTTCACCAACCATTACCATGGGTGACCAGAAATGGGAAATAAATACTAACCTTGCCAGTGATGCTAATGTTCCAGTGGTGAATCTTTTTAAAGAAAACCATTGCCGCTCGTATGAATTTCTTTTTAAACGTCCTACCATTCAGTTGTATTATTATTTTTGTCGACTTACCCCAGTGCTTCGTTTCTTGCTTGGTCTCTCCTTAGGCTGGTTTCGAGAACAATCGCGCAGGTCGTTGCCTTGTTTCTTGACGGGAATGACTCCTTCTTGCCTGAAAATAACCTTGGTGGAAAGTTCCACCCTTTTCATGTGAGTACCTCTTTTTGTGTTAATTACCTGGGATCATGTAACTGTTTCTTAAACGTTGCGGTAGTATCTGTCTAAATGCCTCCTCCGGCTGTTTGTTCTATACACCTGCCACCATTTGTGCAATAAGAATAGTTGTGGCTCGGGTTCCTGTTAACTCTTTCCCCCTCACCTAAAACATATGTCCTCTGGTTCTTGATTCCCACTACTCTGAATAAAATAGTCTGTGCATTCTATAAGATCACCCCTAATTCTCCTGCGCTCCAGGGAATAAAGTCCTAGCCTGTTCAGATTCTCCCTATAGCTTGAGCAGGCTAGGACGTTATTGTTAATTTATTTAGAGATGTAGAAGGGAAATAGACCCTTCGGCCCACCTAGCCTGCGCTAGGTCACCCAGTACACACCAACACTATCCTACACACTCGGGACAATTTACAATTTTTACCAAAGCCAACTTATCTACAAACATGTATGTTTTTGGAGTGTAGGAGTCAACTGGAGCACCCGGAAAAAGCCCATGCGCTCACAGGGAGTATGTGCAAACTGTGTACTGACTGAACCTGTAATCATATTGAACCTGGGTCTCTGGCACTGTAAGGCAGCAGCTTTACTGCTGCGCCACTGTTCCAATTGAGAACGTATTGCTCTATTCTCCGTGAATTGTTGTTATCTGGTTTGCAGCACCACTCTGAGGTGTTTCTGAGTACTGCATGTAAAACACTTGGCTGATGCTGGATTCGATCTGTCCCTTTCACTTCAATAAGCTGTTGTTCTCGGCCCTCAAGTGGAGGGCAATATTTTGGGAGGAGACACGACTGCAGATTCTGGAATCTAGCAAACAGTGGGAGACCATTTCATGACTGAGATGAAGAAAAAAAAATACCTTTGCGTTCAAGAGTCGAGAGTGTTTTATTGTCATACGTCCCAAAACGGAACTGTGAAATTCTTTCTTGCAGCAGCAGCTCGGAGCCTAGTTCTTGTGTTGAATAATCTGATGGTTGTAGAGAAGAAGCTTTATGAGGCTTAAAAAACGCTAATTTTGGGCAATTCCTGTTCATTCCATTTGCCAGTGAGCTCGACACCTCAAAAACAGTATTGAATTTAGCCTTTTAACTTGGTGTCGAAATGGGCCCTTCGATCCCGCGTCCGTGCCAACCAACAATCACTCCATACACTAGCACTATCCTACACACTACACTTGTATCTGTACACCGTGGGGGGCTTGATTGTAATGATGTATAGTCTTTCCACTGACTGGTTAGCACACAATAAAAGCTTTTATTTGAACATCGGTACACGTGACAATAAACTAACCTAAAGATAATTTACAGAAGCCAATTGGCCTACAAACCTGTACGTCTTTGAAGTGTGGGGGAAATCTGGAGCACCCGGAGGAAACCCACGCGGTCGCAGGGAGAACGTACAAACTCCGTACAGCCAGCACCCGAGGTCAAGATTGAACCAGAGTCTCTGGTGTTGTGAGGCAGCAACTGCACTGCTGCGCCATTGTGCCGACTTTGTAGCCTGTAACAAAGTCTCTGAACTTGGTGTCAGTGTGTCCTCTCCATCAATGCCTGAACAGTGTCCTGATGACATGGCTCCAGGGAAACCCTGTTTTTAATTTGATCATTGGATATGTTTGATATGTTGAGTGTTTCACAAATCATTCAGCTTGAGCTATCACAGCACTGCCTTCCTTCATCTGGGAAAAAAAAAATCCAACAATACAGCAATACAAGTTGAAGACTTCTAATTCTCACCATTATATCCTGACTGGCCCAAAGCACTCGACATTCATGAAGGTTAATGAAGGGTTTTCTTCCAGAAGGGCGGCGCAGCGGGTAGAGCTGCTGCCTCATAGCGCCGGAGACGCGGGTTCAATTCAGACCTCGAGTGCCGTCGGTGTGTGGAATTTGCATGTTCGCCCTATGACCACGTGGGTTCCTCCAGGTGCTCTGGTTTCCTCCCATATTCCAAAGACGTGCAGATTTGTAGGTTAATTGGCCCTCTGTAAATTGCCCCTTGTGTGTAGGTGGTAGATGAGAAAGTGGGATAGTGTGAACGGGTGATGGTTGGTGTGAACTCGATGGGCCGAAGGGCCTTTTAACATGCTGTACCAATCAATCGATCAAATTCTGCCTCTGGATGTAAATTAATTCTGTCATCATACATGATTGTGTAATTCCAAATGCTTGATGTGTGTGGTATAACAATGTTTCTCTTTACAGACTCCCAGCCCCCCGTGGCCACAGACCCAGTTAATCACTCTTCTGCAAGCAGCTGTTTGTTCTTTGCCCAAGAATGTGAGTACATTATTATTTTGACATGATCTGAATTCCAGTCAAGACAAGGTCCTCCTTGGTCTGGTCTGATTGCTCAGTGTCTTTGGAACCAACAGCTGGAAAAAGACGCACGGTGCTGGAGTAACTCAGCAGGCCAAGCAGCATCGCTTTTTCAGGAAGGGTCCCAATCTAAAACATCACCTTTAGATTAGTTTATTATTGTCACGTGCACTGTGGTACAGTGAAAAGCTGGGTTCAGACAACTGAACTGACCTCTCGCAGGTGAGAGAACGGTCCTGACATCCCATCTACTTCATTGCAGACCTATAATCTTTAACCAGACTTTATTGGACTTTATCTTGCACTAAGCGTTAAACCCTTTATCCTACACCTGTACACTGTGGATGGTAATCATGTATAGTCTTTCCAAGGGCTGGATTAAGACCCATAGAGGCCCTAAGATTTTGGAGCCCCCATATATATGTAATTCAAAATATTATCACTGTAAGTTTGCCGAGAAATAAACACCACACGCAAACGCCATTCACCAACGCATAAAACTGACTGTAAATAATACCCAGCGACACGTGAATAAATCATAAACTCCGCCCATCTTGTTTATGGTTGCTCAATTTTATATGACGTCACTATGACACCATGAACACTTTGAAATTATATTTCCGATCATGTAAAGCACTTCGAATAATATTTTAGCAAGTTTAAAGTGATTTTTTTTTTTGTGCTGTAAACCATTTACCATTTCTGTGGTGCCCCCCTTCCCTTGATGCCCTAAGCACGTGCTTATTTTGCTTAATGGTTGATCCAGCCCCGGTCTTTCCGCTGACGGGATACGATACGATAAACTTTATTCATCCCCTGAGGGAAATTGGTCTGCCGACAGTCACAACACACGGTACACAAACTTGAAATTAAAAGTGAAAACAAAAAGAAAAAGACAAGCGACTGTTGACTGGCTTCCATGTGCACAGCGCCTTCACCGGAACAAATGAACAAACAAACAAACACAGAGCAGAGGAGTCTAAACTACATTGCCCCCCCCCTCCCCCACTCTGGGTCTTCATTGTTCTTCATGGTGGCCCCACCACGCCTGGTCCCCATTGTCTTCCCCTCCCCAATTCGCGCTCATCGACCACCGAGGCTCCCGTTGCCGCCGACGATTTCCATCGCTGCCGCCACTGAGGCCTCATCGGCCCAGACAGGCCTCGCCGCCCGGCTTCACCACAGTCCCCTGGGAGGTCTTCGGTTGTCATTCTGGTCGGCGGCGGCGTGGTTGTTCGGCAGGTGGTTCAGGCCCCCGCGGCTCCACGGGACACTCCTGCCGCGCAACTAAAAGTTTTTTGCTGTACCTCTGTACGCATGACAATAATAAAATAAACTAGAGTAGATGAGGCATCTTGATCGGCGCGGGCAAGTTGGACCGAAAGGCCTGTTTCCATGTTGTATGACTGCCGCTGATTATCATTATTGACCCTTTTCTTTGACATCAAGGAGCAGCATAGTGGTAGAGTTGCTGCCTCTGTGCCAGAGACCCAGGTTTGATCCTGACTACGGGTGCTGTCTGTGCAGAGCTTACACTTTCTCCCAGTGACTGCGTAGCTTTTCTCTGGGTTTCCTCCCATACTCCAAAGACGTACTAGTTTGTAGGTTAATTGGGTTTGGTAAAAATTGTAAATTGTCCTTTGTGTACAAGTGTACGGGGGTGATCACTGGTCGGCGCGGACTCGGTGGGGCGAAGGGCCTGTTTCCACGATGTATTTCATCTAAAAGCAATAGGTAAGAGGTAAAATCTCATTGCTGACTTTGCTGATGAAGTTGCTGAAACTGTGCACCTTGTATATTGTAGGTGGTGGTGCCTCAACAAGAGAGGCTGTTGGCCCAGCTGATTGAGCTGTGTTGTACCAGCAACCACCAGTTCACCTACACCTCAGCTGCCAAATGTGTCGCCGGCCTTATCAACAAGTATCCCGCAGGTGAGAAGGAGGGAGTCTGGTCACTAACGTCCTACCCGATCTCTGATCCAAACCAACCCATTCTGGATGTAAAAATAACACACAGTGCTGGTGTAACGCAGTGGGTCAGGCAGCATCTCTGGAGAACATGTATAGGCGATGTTTCGGGTCGGGATCCCTTCTTTAGACTGATTGTAGTTGGGTGGATAAAGCTGCAAAAGAGGTGGGGGCAGGACAGAGCCAGGCAAGTGCAGATGCGTTCCGACCTGAAACATCCACGTTCTCCAGAGATGCTGGCTGACCCACTGAGTTGCTCTACAACTTTGTGTGTAGCTCAAGATTACAGCATATCCAGTTGCTTGTATCTCAACCCCATTCTCCAGCCAAGTGCACAATGGAACATGCTTCATCAACAAAAAGACACCATCCATTAGAATCATAGAGTAATACAGCATGGAAACCGACCATATGGCCCAACTTGCCCATGCTTGCGATTGGCCCATATCCCTCTAAACCTTTCCTGTCGATGCACCTGTCCAAGTGTCTATTAAATTTGCTAAATAGTATTATTAGAAATGGATCAAAAAATACAGGCTACCCTGAGTATTTTATTGAGGAAGACAAGACAATAAATAATATGGATGATGCGGTTAATGGTTTTAACAAATTCTTTGTAAATGTGGGACCAGATTTGGCAGAAATAATTAATGACCCAGGAACAAAAGAAGGGGCGGATACTGACCTTTGGGATAGAAATACCAGCTCTATCTTCCTTAGAGCAGTCAAAGGAAAAGAAATCATAGACACTAAGAAAATGTAAAAGCAAATCCTCTACCGATTGGAATGATATCGATATGATTATAATTAAAAAACGTTATTGAAGAAATTGCAGAAGCACCAACTCATACCTGTAACTTGTCTTTTCAATCCGGTAAATTTCCAAATAAAATGAAAATAGCAAAAGTAATACCATTATATAAAACTGGGATAGACACCATTTCACAAATTACAGGCCTGTTTCTTTACTCTCCCAATTCTCGAAATCCTGGAAAAACTTTTTACAGAAAGACTTGACAATTTCATTGAAAAACATAAGCTTTTGGTCGACAGTCAATATGGATTCCGGACAGACCGATCAACATCTATGGAACTAATCGAGGAAATCACAAATTGCATAGATAATAAAAAACTTGCAATGGGAATATTCATAGATGTAAAAAAAGCATTTGATACCGTAAATCACGATATTTTACTCATGAAACTGGATAGGTATGGCATCAGAGGGATTGGATTGGGTGAGAAGCTACTTAAGAAACTGGCAACAATTTGTAGAAATAGGTGAACATAAATCAACTTACATGAAAATAACTTGTGGAGTACCTCAAGGGTCTGTGTTGGGGCCAAAGCTTTTCATAATATACATTAACGACATATGCAGAGTATCAAATATACTGAAATTGATTATATTTGCCGATGACAATTTGAAGCAGCTTTTGGAGGTCATCGCATCAGAAATGAATAAATTAAAACAGTGGTTTGATGTCAACAAATTGTCTCTAAATTTAAGCAAAACAAAGATTATGCTATTTGGAAAACATAAAACAAACCCTCAAGTACAATTGAAAATAGATAACATAAGTATAGAAAGAGTATATGAAAATAAATTTCTTGGTGTGATCTTAGACCACAAAATCTGCTGGAAACCACATATAAACCACGTCAAAACAAAACTGGCAAGGTCTATAGCAATATTGGGAAAACCAAGACACATTCTGGACCACAAATCATTACATACTCTGTATAATACACTCATATTGTCATATCTGAGTTACTGTGTGGAGATATGGGGTAACACCTACAAAACCAACCTACAGCCGTTATGCACATTACAAAAAAGGGCAATAAGAATTATCAATAACGTTGGATATCTTGAACATACCAATTTATTATTCTGAAAGTCACATCCTGAATTTCACCGATCTGGTTAAATTTAAGACTGCACAAATCATGTACAAAGCAAGAAATAATTTACTTCCAGGAAATATACAATTTATGGAAAGACAGGGTGGGTATAATTTGAGAGGGGAACATAATTTAAAAAAACTCAATGTCAGAACAACTCTTAAAAGTATGTGCATAACAATGTGTGGGGTGAATTTGTGGAATGGTCTGGAACAGGAGATAAAACTTGGCACAAACATAATTCAGTTTAAAAAGATGTACAAAAACACTTTTTTAAAAGGATATTGGGATGAGGATAGGTGATTGAGTGGGATATTTGTTATACTGATTGTATTGGGAAGGGTGATTATAGGGTGAAGGGTTGTATATATGACTAAGAGATACTGTATAGTATATGAGGGTTTTTTCTTTTCTTTTTTCTTTTTTTCTCTTTTTTTGTACGGCTTTGGAAATATTTGATTAGTGTATAAATGTAAATAATTTGGTGTACATATAGCTGCTGGTGTACATATGGTGTACATATAGCTGCTAAATTTGTATAAGATAATTATAAGCAGATGAATAAGGGGTGGGAATTAATAAGCTTTGGCTTCTTCCTGCTCCTTTTCGGACACATACAATTTCATTTATTTATAGATATTGTTTATGACACTTTATAAATATTCTTGTTTTGTTTTGTATGCTGTTTCACACTTGCTTTTTATTCTTTTATTCTGTTTGAAATAAAGAATTAAATTTAAAAAAATAAAAAAATGCTGTTATAGTGCCTGCCTCAACTGCTTCCTCTGGCAGCTCGTTCCATATGCTTGTGTGGAGAAAGTTGCCTCTCGGGTTTGTTTTAAATCTTTCCCATCTCACCTTAAACCTAAAAGGAGGTTTTGGTGTTTGCATGCACATCTCCATCACCATCGTTCCGCAGTCGGATCCCAGCATTCTGGGTAGCAATGGAGACTGCCAGGTAAACTGGCTTGCTGTATCATTCATCCTGCAGCAGAGTAAATAAACACAGTCCTGTTGATAAAATGGAGAACTGCAGAGAGGCGTGGTTGGTGAAGGTCAGATTGGAGGGATGGGATGCAGACAAACATAAGGCACAAATGTTTTGCCAAAGGGAACTGCTTTTCAGCCCCTCTGTACCGTCTATAATAGGCTGGTGAAGCCAGGACCTAAACTCCATGGTTCACTCTCTTGCAGGTGAACAGTTGGACGGTGTCTTGCGAGATGTGCTGAAGAAGATGGACAGTGAGCTCCAGAGGAACGGCGGTGACTGCTCACAGCCGAGCAGCCGGACACGGATTTTCACCTTGTTGCTCTGGGTAAGGGGATTGGATACAACATCAATTGTGATGGATATTTCTCTCGACTACAAGTCTTTCACAACCTTTTGTAAAACATCAAAATGCCTTGCAACCAAATGGGTCGGCACAGCAGCGCAGCTGGTGATCTGCTACCTCACAGCACCAGAGACCCAGGCTCGATCCTGATCTTGGGTGCTTTAGTTGTTTGAGGAAAAAGGCCCTTCGGCCCACTGAGTCCGTGCTGCCCGATGATCACCCACATGCACTAACACCATCCCTCACACTGGGGACAATTTTTTCCGGGGCCGATTAATCTGTCTTTGGTGGGAGGAAACCGGAGCGTCTGGAGAAAACCCATGCGGTCGCAGGAAAAACATACAAACTTTGTACAGACAGCACCCGAGGTCAGGATCGATCCCGGGTCTCTGGCACTGTAAGGCAGCAACTCCTATTGTGCCACCCTGTTTAGTTGCAAAGCATTTAGGTGCATTTCAATGGTTGTGAAAGACTTTTACCATGCTGTCTGCGTGGAGTTTGCACGTTCTCCCTGTGACCCCGTGGGTTTTCTCCAGGTGCTTCGGTTTTCTCCCACATTCCAAAGACGTGTGGGTTTGTAGATTTGATTGGCCTTGGTAAATTGCCCCCTAGTGTGTAGGGAGTAGATGAGAAAGTGCGACAACGTGGAACTAGAGTGAACGGGTGACCGATGGTCAGCGTGGACTCAGTGGGCCGAAGGGCTTGTTTCTGTGCTGTGTCATTCAATCAAGCTTCCGTGAGGTACAATATGGCTTCCACCATGTAATCTATGTTCTGGTTTTATTTCCTCAGCTAACTAAATCCCTTGTCTTACGATATCATCCTGTGGCTGCCGCACTGACTGATAAGGTAAGTTAGAGTTTCTCCAAGTTTCTTTAGACTAACGCAAGACTTAACATGAAACCTTTATGCTGACTTGCAACATAGAACAGTGCAGCACTGGAACGGGCTGTTCGGCTCACCATGTCTGTGCTGAACACAATGCCAAGACCAACTCTTATCTGCCTGCACCTGATCGGTATCCCTCCATTCCCTGCATTTCCATTTCCCTATCCAGAAGTCTCAAATGCCACTATCCTATCTGCCTCCACAGCCACCCCGGCAGTGCGTTCCAGGCCCTCACCTGTACGAGGTGATCTGAGGTCAGGATGGAAGCCGGCCCTCTACCAGCTGCACCAGTGTGCTATCCACCCATGCCTCTTATAATTCTATACACTGCTATCAGGAGTCCCGACTTTCTGGAGAAAACAATCAAGATCACAAGGCATAGGAGCAGCATTAGGGCCATTCCGCCCATCGAGTCTACTTCGCTATTTGATCATGCCTGATCTTTTTTTCCCTCTCAACCCCATTCTCCTGCCTTCTCCCCGTAACCTTTGACACCCGAACCTATCAAGAACCTGTCAATCTCCGCATTAAAAATACCCAGTGACTTGTGTCCACCGCTGTCTGTAGCAATGAATTCCGCAGGTTTGCCACCCTCTGGCTAAATAATCTATTTATCGATGCCCCAGTTAAAAACACATACCTCCAAATTCAGGGACCGTTTCTTCTCGGCTGTCATCAGGCAACTGAACCATCCTCTCACCAACTAGCGAGCAGTCTTGACCTACCATCTACCTCATTGGAGACCCTCAGACTATCTTTAATCGTACTCTACTGGACCTTATCTTGCACTAAACGTTATTCCATTTATTTTGTATCTGCACCATGGACACCTCGATTGTAATCCTAGACCAAAAATGCTGGAGTAACTCATCGGCTCAGGCAGCATCTCTGGAGAGAAAGGACAGGTGACGTTTCGGGTCGGAACCCTTCTTCAGGTCAGAAGAAGGGTTCCAACCCGAAGGCCACCTATTCCATTTCCCCGAGATGCTGCCCCACCCGCTGAGTTATTCCAGCACTTTGTGTCTATCTTCGGTATAAATCAGCATCTGCAGTTCCTTCCTACAAATCGATTGTAACCGTGTATATTCTTTCCGCTGACTGGATAGCACGCAACAAAAGGTTTTTCACTGTACCTCGGTGCACATGACAATAAACAATAAACTAAACTAGACTCTCGTAGCAGTACCTGCTTGTATCACAAATTGACATCTGCGAACCGACCTGATTGTTGTTTCTCCACCGCCTGGCCCTGGGTGCAGTTGTTGGCGCTGCTCACCGACCCGGAGCTGGGAGCAGAGGCTGCAGAGGGGTTCTCCCTGCTGGTCAGCGACTCGGCGGACGTGCTGAACAAGGCCACTCACGCCGACGTACGCATCATGTACCGACAGCGCTTCTTCACCGAGAACGTCTCCAAATTAGTTCAGGGTTTCCACGCGGCCGGTAAAGGTGAGTGCGCTTCCAGTCGCAGTTTGGCTTTGTTTAAAGATGCAATACGGAAACGGGCCCTTCAGTCCACCCAGTCCACGCAAACCATCGATCACCCGTTCGCACTCGTTCTACACACTCACCTGGGCCATTGGGGACAACTTTGAATTTTAGAGAAACAGCACGGAAACAGGCCCTTCGGCCCACTGAGTCCGTGCCGACCAGCGATCAGCAGTACATATTTTACTTTTGTAGCTTTGTCGGTGCCAGTGGTGTCGGTGACCACTCTTGCGTACTGCCTTGGCCAGGTCAGCTGTATCGTTTTACCCGGTTGTATGCAAAACCAAGCATTTCACTGTAGCTAGGTACATTTGACAATAAAGGATCATTGAATTACTTCTATCCTGCACACTGACCTGGGCCATTGAGGATGACCTTGAGTTTAAGTGATACAGCATGGAAACAGCCCATTGGCCCACTGGGTTCACCCCGACCATCGATCAGCTGTTTCACATTAGTTTTACGTTATTCCACTTCCTCATCCAATCCCTACACACTAGGGGCAATTTACAGTGACCCATTAACCTACAAACCTGCACATCTTTGGGATATGGGAGGAAACCGAAGCACCCAGAGGAAACCCACTCGATCACAGGGGAAAAGTGCAAGCTCCACACAGACAGCACCCGAGGTCGGGATCAACTACCTCCCTGTGTCTCTGGCACGGGGAGGTAGTGACTACCTGCTGCACCAGTCAGCGGGTGTTTGGAAACGTAAGGGAAGGAACAGACTTTTAACAGGTACTTGGGTACCCGTCACTGTAAGGCTATCAGTACAAATCAGGTGGACAAAGATGCTGGAGAAACTCAGCTGATGAGGCAGCATCTATAGGAGTGAAGGAATAGGCGACATTTCGGGTCGAGACCCTTCAGACTTTCCGCTGACTGGATAGTACGCAACAAAAGCTTTTTACTGTACCTCTGTACACATGACAATAAACAATAAACTAAACTGGACTCTCATAATTGTACCTGCTTGAATCACAACTTGACATCTGCGAACCAACCTGATTGGTGTTTCTCCACCGCCCGGCTCTGGGTGCAGTTGATGGCGCTGCTCACCTACTTGAAGAAGGGTCTCGACCCGAAACGTCGCCTATTCCTTCGCTCCATAGATGCTGCCTCACTTGCTGAGTTTCTCCAGCATTTTTGGCTACCTTTGATTTTTCCAGCACCTGCAGTTCTTTCTTAAACAGTACAAATCAGGTAGTCCACTGTCCTGGAGTCAAGTAGCATTCTTTCCCAGGTGGGAGTGTCTCTTACTGTATCCTGGGTGTCAAAGCAGTGCAACGAACAGCTCTGGGAACGTATGTACACAGTGCTCAAGGAAATCTGAGTTTAATCTGAATACAGGGTTTTCGTTTCTGAAACCGAAACTTGTTTCTATTCATATTATGAGAGGATATTGCTATTGCTGTAAACCAGCATTGTATTTGGAGTGAGGTTAGCGCTGACTGGCACTGCATAAAACACCAAATGCTGGACCAACGCAGCAGGTCAGGTGGCATCTGCAGAGGGAATAGACAGAAGCTTCTGGTCGGAACCCTTCTTCAGACCAACTACAATCAGTCTGAAGAAGACTTCCGACAAAGTTTCTGCCCCTTTCCCTCCATAGATGCTGCATGACTAACTGAGTTCCTCCAGTACTGTGTTTTGCTCAAAATTCCAGCATCTGCAGCTCAGAAACCAATGCCCTGTCTGTGTCTCGTGGTCCCCAATAACCATCTCTGAACATGAGGGCCCTGCTTGGCTCTTGGCACTGGTAAGCTCCAGAGTTGATACGGACAATCTAATGCTCACGACTGCCTTTGGTTTGTTGCAGATAACAAGTCGAACTACCTGAAGGCGCTCTCCCATGTGTTGAACAGCTTGCCGAAGCAGGTTCTGCTGACACAGCTTCCATCGGTCAGTACCACGTGGTCTATCCAAGGACATGGAGGCCATTGGGCCATCTCCTGTGTGTCTGAGCTTATGTGCTGATCGTCCTTAACTTGAACCTTTTTCCTCTTTCCTCTGATCTTCCACCTTCAGCCCGTAGCACAGCCCATCACGCAAACCAATCCCCTTTACACAAACTCCATCTAAACTTCATGCTGTCTTAACAAGGCCACCAGCATAATCAAAGACCAGTCTCACCCCGGTCACTCCCTCTTCTCCCCTCTCCCATCAGGCAAGAGGTACAGAAGTCTGAAAACGCACAACTCCAGATTCACGGACAGTTTCCTCAGATCTCGACCCGAAAGATCATCTGATCCTTTTCTCCAGAGATGCTGCCTGACCTGCTGTGTTACTCCAGCATTTTTTTTTTTTTTTTTTGTCTACGTACTTTTGATTTCCCAGCTGTTATCAGGCAACTGAACCGTCCTCCCACAGATAGAGTGCAGTCCTGAGCTATCATTGATCAGACTTTATCTTGCACTAAACGTTAATCCTTTCATCTTGAATCTGTACACTGTGAACAGCTTGATTGTAATCATGTATAGTCTTTCAGTAACTGGATTACATGCAACAAAAGAGCTTTTTACTGTACCTCAGTACAGGTGACAATAAACTAAACTTATGTGAGAAAATTGGATGAATGTAAAAGGTGTGAGAGTGGGTGCATGCATGCAAGTACTTACCTGACTGCCACTGGCCAAGACTTAACAGTGGTACTGTAACATTGGAGGCCACCTCCCTTGGGTAAGCGTGCGATGCTACTTGCGCTGGAGTCTCCGTTTGACGGGTGCTTACCTTTAACCCCTGCTCCTTTATCCTCAGCTGCTGACGTTGTTGCTGGAGGCCTTGTCCTGCCCAGACCAGGTGGTCCAGTTGTCCACTCTTGGATGCCTACATCCTCTGCTACCTGGAAGCCCCACACATTATGGGTTTGCACATAGAGACGCTGGTGGGCAAGCTGCTCCATCTGACCACTAGCCCTGCCATGGTACGTGCAGAGAACCGCACCACTCCCACCTTGATCCAATGCTGCTCTTCTTTCCTGCATGCTTTCCAAGCTTGTTCTTCATCCCAGCTTTACGTAGCATTGTAAAGGGCCTGTCCCACTTTCACGACCCAATTCACCTCTGCCGAGTTTGCCCTTGACTCATACTCGCAGCATGGTCGTCACGAGGTCGTAGGAGGTCGGGATGCTAGTCGTGGGTACTCGTGGCATCAAGTAGGTCGGGGCGTCTAGCCTGATGCAGAATGCCCACGAGTAAAAAAGGTCATGAATTAGGTTGTGAAAGTGGGACAGGCCCTTTAGTCTGGGATCATTTCTGGGGCTGAGTCCAAAATCTTACATTCACAGTTAATTCTAGGCCATCTTAAGACTGTGTGGTGATTTGACCCATCTGAATTATGTTGCTTTATAATTATGTTGTCTTGAAACCAAGAATTGTAATGCTTGTTTACAAAAAGGACACAAAGTGCTGGAGTAACTCAGCGGGCCAGGCAGCATCTCAGGACAATATGGATAAGCGACCTTTCGAATTGGGTTTCTTGTATCCATCCATGCTCTCCAGAGATGCTGCCTGACCCGCTAAGTTACTCCATCACTTTGTATCTTTTAAAAAAAAAATTACCTAGAATATTGTAAAGCTGTGCACAAATAGGGGCATTGCTGGTCTGGATAAAATTGCAACAACTTTGTTTCTGGACTAAAGTTGGACCAAGTGATCGGGGAGTGGATTAAAGCATGTGTATTTTCAACTGTCTCTGTGATGGGGAGACCTTTTGACCCTTCCAAATCTTGCTCTCTGAATCTAGCATAAATCTTTTCAGCCCGTTGCACTGTGCTACAGAGTCATACAGCACGGAAACAGGAGACCCTTCAGCCCAAATCATCCATACTGACCCAAGTACCAAACTCAGCTTGTGATAGGAAACAGGCACAAATTGCCCAACATGTCCCACCTGCCTGCGTTTGGCCCATATCCATCTAAACCTGTCCTATCCATGCACCTGTCTACATGTTAAATATTGCGATTATACCTGCCTCAACGACCTCCTCCGGCAGCTCGTTCCATACACCCACCATTCTTTGTGTTAAAAAAAAAGTTAACCCTCAGGCTTTTATTAAATCTTTTCCCCTCTCAAAACAGGTTCTCTGGTTCATGATTCCCCTACTCTGGGTAACAGGCTGCATTCATCCTAACTATTCCTTTCATGATTTTGTTCACTTCTATACGATCATCTCTCAACCTCCTGTGCTCCAAGGAATGAGTTGATGATGGTTCTTTGAAATAGTTCTTCTGTTAATCCTACTTCCTTGGAGCTTTGCAGCTACTTCCCAATTTCCTTTTTGCAAGTTCCCATTGAATCAAATTCCTTTGCCCTTTCAGGAAGCAGGTTCCAGACCATAGCAACATCATGTCAACCCATCTCCCCATATCCAGTTTATTCTTGGCAGCTATCTGGAATCTGCTAAAATGATTTTATATTTGAACAGTCAGCTAAGCTTTATTCTTTACCCTTTGTTGTTCACTTGTGCTTAATTTTTGTTAGCATCAGAGAAGAGATGGTTTGATGGAGTAACTCAGCTGGTCAGAACCCTTCTTCAGACTGGTTCTGAACCTCGCCTGAAACGTTACTGATTCCTTTTCTCCAGGGCTGCTACCTGAGCCGCTGAGTTATCCAGCTTTTTGTGCCTATCTTCGATATCAACCAGAATTTGCAGTTCCATCCTTCACGTAGAGATGTGTTGATGTTCGGGACGATCTGATCTAGGTGTGGTATCATTGAAAGGATTGCCTACTCTCTCATGCCGGTCTGTCTCTGTTTTACTTGCAGAAAGTCCGCATTTCCTCTTTGCAGTGCATGCATGCACTGACGAAACTGCCCTCACACGTGGTAAGACCTGCATAGTTGTTCACCTCTCGCTTCATTCACTGACCTTGCAATTTGGGGAGCACAGTGGCGCAGCAGTAGAGTTGCTGCCTTACAGCGCATGGGACCGGGATTTGATCCTGACTATGGAGTTTGTAAGCTCTGCCAGTGACCGCGTGGGTTTCCTCCAAGTGCTCCAGTTTCCTCCCACAGTTCAAAGACATGCAGGTTTGTAGGTTAATTGGTCTCTAAATTGTCCCTAATGTCGAGGAAAGAACGAGTGTATGGGTGATTGTGGTCAGCGTGGACTCGGTGAGCCGAAGGGCCTGTTTCCACTCTGTATCTAAAGGTATAGGTGAGCATGTTTCCCACGGCCTTGTACTGCTGGCAAATCGAGTCGGAGTCATACAGTGAGGAAACAGGCCCTTTGGCCCAACTAGCCCACAACGGTCAACAATCCCCCAGCTACACTAGTGCCACTTGTCTGCGCTTGGTCCATAACCCTCCAAACCTGTCCTATCCATGTACCAGTCCAACTGTTTCTTAAATGATGGGATAGTCCCAGCCTCAACTACCTCCTCTGGTGGGTTCCATACACCCACCGCCCGGTGCGAGAAAGTTACCCCTCGGATTCCTGTTAAATCTTTTCCACTTCACCTTGAACCTATGTCCTCTGGTCCTCGATTTTCCTACTCTGGGTAAAAGACTCTACCCGATCTATTCCTCTCATGATTTTGTACACCTCTATAAGATCTCCCCTCATCCTCCTACTCTCCATGGTATAGAAACCCAGCCTACTCAACCTCTCCCTATAGCTCACACCCTCTAGTCCTGGCAACATCTTAGTAAATCTTTTCTGAACCCTTTCAAGCTTGACAATACCTTTCCTATAACACGGTGCCCAGAACTGAACACAATATTCTAAAAATGGGCTCACCAATGTCTTATACAACTGCAACATGACCTCCCAACTTCTATACTCAGTACTCTGACTGATGATGGTGAAAGTGCCAAAAGCCTTTCTGACCACCTTATCGACCCGCGACTCGACCTTCATGGAACCATGCATGCGCTTGTACTCCGAGATACAGGATAGAGCAGGGCCTTGCTGCGCTACTGTGTTGAAGGCAGCTTGGACTTAATCTTTGTTCTTCCACCTGCATTCCTTCTGCAGATTCTTCCCTACAAGGCCCGTGTGATCCAAGCTCTGGCCAAACCCTTGGACGACAAGAAGCGGCTGGTGAGGAGGGAGGCGGTCGCAGCACGGGGAGAGTGGTACGTGTGGAACTGCAGGGAGAATAATCCCTCTGCTTATTGTCCAACAATGTCCAGTCTTTTTACTGCGCTCACAGGTGGGAGGGCAAGATTGAGTACCAAATAGCTGACAGCAAGTTCCCCCCACGGCTCTGTAATGTCCTAGAGGTATACAGCAGAGAAACTGGCCCTTTGGTCCACCTTGTCCATGTTTGGCATACTGGACTGTGCCATTTTCCTGTGCAGGAAGGAACTACAGATGCTGGTTTATACTGAAGATGGACACAAAATGCTGGAGTACGTTATAGACTCCACCCTTCCTGAGGTCATCTGTTGCCTGACCTGATTTAATCTGGTCTTTTCTCGGCTCCGGTCCCCCTTCCCCCCCCCTCCCCCCCCCCCCCCCCCCATCTCTATCTCTGTCTGACAAAGGGTTCTGACCCAAAATGTTACCTATCCCATTTGTCTGCGTTTGGCCCATATCCCTCTAAACCCTTCCTTTCCATCGACAAACTACTCGGAGTGTAACATTTGCCCGGAGTTCCCTCTGAAATCTCTCTCCTGCAGCTTGTACAAGTTTAATGTTCTATTTCCATATGTTTGGAAACCGATCACTCTTGTATTATTGTGTGGAACAGGAAAGAAATAGTCCACTTTTTTTCCCTTTATCTCCCAGATCTGCCAAAAATAATAGTCATACAGAGTAGAAACGGGCCTTTTTGTCCAACTTGCCCATGCCGACCAACATGCCCCATCTACACTAATCCCACCTGCCTGCCCATGTCCCTCGAAACCTATCCGATCCATACACCATACAAATGTTTATAAAACGTTGTGATTGTACCTGCCTCAACTACCTCCTCTGGAAGCTCGTTTCATACACCCACCACCCTTTGTGTAAGAAAACAAAAAGATGCCCATCAGTTTCCTATTAAATCTTTCCCCCCTCGCCTTAAACCTATGTTCTCATAGAAACATAGAAACATAGGAAATAGGTGCAGGAGGAGGCCATTTGGCCCTTCGAGCCAGCACCGGCATTCATTGTGATCATGGCTGATCGTCCGCTATCAATAACCCGTGCCTGCCTTCTCCCCATATCCCTTGACTCCACTAGCCCCTAGAGCTCTATCCAACTCTCTCTTAAATCCATCCAGTCATTTGGCCTCCACTGCCCTCTGTGGCAGGGAATTCCATAAATTAACAACTCTCTGGGTGAAAAAGTTTTTTCTCACCTCAGTCTTAAATGACCTCCCCTTTATTCTAACACTGTGGCCCTTGGTTCTGGACTCGCTCAACATTTGGAACATTTTTCCTGCATCTAGCTTGTCCAGTCCTTTTATAATTTTATATGTTTCCCCCCTCATCCTTCTAAACTCCAGTGAATACAAGCCTAGTCTTTTCAATCTTTCCTCATATGACAGTCCCGCCATCCAGGGATGAATCTCGTGAACCTACGCTGCACTGCCTCAATCACAAGGATGTCCTTCCTCAAATTAGGAGTCTAAAACTGTACACAATACTCCAGATGTGGTTTCACCAGAGCCCTGTACAACTGCAGAAGAACCTCTTTACTCCTGTACTGAAATCCTCTTGTTATGAAGGCCAACATTCCATTAGCTTTCTTCACTGCCTGCTGTACCTGCACGCTAACTTTCAGTGACCGGTGTACAAGGACGCCCAGGTCTCGCTGTACCTCCCCCTTACCTAACCTAACCCCATTGAGATAATAATCTGCCCCTTTGTTTTTGCCGCCAAAGTGGATAACCTCACATTTATCTATATTATACTGCATCTGCCACGCATCTGCCCACTCACTCAACCTGTCCAGGTCACCCTGCAACCTCCTAACATCCTCTTCACCGTTCATGCTGCCACCCAGCTTTGTGTAATCCGCAAACTTGCTAGTGTTGCTGCTAATTCCCTCTTCGAAATCATTAATATATATGGTAAACAGTTGCGGCCCCAACACCGAGCCTTGCGGCACTCCACTCGCCACTGCCTGCCATTCTGAAAAGGACCCGTTCACTCCTACTCTTTGCTTCCGGTCTGCCAACCAATTTTCTATCCATGTCAACACCCTACCCCCAATACCATGTGCTCTAATTTTAGTCACCAGTCTCCCATGCGGGACCTTATCAATGGCTTTCTGAAAATCTTGAGTCGGTGTTGGCTCTTTGAAAGAGCTGCCTACGTACCTGTCTAAATGTTTGTTTATCATTGCGATTAGTACCTGCTTCAACTACCTGTGGGCTGTGTTTCAGGTTTCTTCTTGGGAGCCCGGGCAGGTGATGTTCGCCCCGACCAACTGATCTGAAAGAGGACAGGGACAATCAGCTGAAACCCAGCCTTTTCCCCCATGTTTACAGCCAGAAACCTGTTCGACGCAACGCTCAAAACCAGAAGAAAATTGAACCATCTCTCACAGTGACTGACGCTTAACCGATCGTTTAATAAACTTATTACAAAGCACATTTTGCATCGAGCCCTGTGGGCTATCGATGGCCAGTGTTAGGAGTGTGAATGCCCCAACCCCCTGTAGGATGTAAAGAAGCAACCTCGTGATCTCTGAGCAACTCACTTTGATTGTTTCAGTCATCGACCAAGAACCGGGGAGGAAAAAAGCCAGCACACTTCTGGGCAGCCTCATCAAGCACTTGACTCATTGCACAATCAGAGCCGATAGATAAATCCACACCGGAGCTGTATCGGGAAGGACCGTGCGCAATATCAGGAATTCCAGGAGGGTTGGAATAACGTCTTTGGAACAATGGACACCTGGGAGGCAGTTACAGGCAGCATTGTTATTATATTTAGATCAGTCGGCAACACAGTGGCGCAGCCGGTCGAGCCACTGCCTCGCGGCGCCCGCGACCTGGGTTCAATCCTGACCACAGGTGCTGTCTGTGTGGAGTTTGCACGTTCTCCCCATGACTGCGTGGGTTTCCTTCGGGTGCTCCGGTTTCCTCCCACGTCCCAAAGATGTGCAGTTTTCAGGTTATTTAGCCCTCTGTAAATCGCCCCGAGTGTGCAGGGAGTGGATAAGTAGGATAATGTAGAACCAGTGCGAATGGGTGATCGATGGTCGGTGTGGACTCGGTGAGCCGAAGGGCCTATTTCCATGCTGTATCTCAGATATAAAAAGATAAATCCTAGCAGTGAGACTGAAATAGAGTGAAAGTGAGTGACCTTGAAATCCGGGTGCTGAACTTGCTTCGTTTAACTTGCTGGTTGTCTCCAGCAATGTTGAGCATGAAGACTTGGATGGGTGCACGGTTAGGAGTGACCGTGGTGTTCCAGCGTGTAATACAGGGGGTTGCTGCTTGGTTGAAGCTGCTTTGTGTTGGCCGCTATTTACGACAGCGATGTTTATTACTGTGAGTGAGCAGGGTGTGAAGTGCGAACAAGCAGAGTTTGTGCTGGACAGAAGGTTTGTCTGTCAGGCTGCATATACAGATGACCACACAGCCAACCAGAGTGGAAGGGTCCTGGCCCAAAGCATTGCCTCTCCCATTCCCTCCACAGATGCTGCCGGACACGATGAGTTCTTCCAGCACTTTGTGGCTGTTACAGAATTACTGCCAGTACTGTACAGATACTAGGAAGAATCTAGAATAGTTAATGGGTGCCATTTCAGACCATTTGTAACGGTGTTACAGAGGCTGCTGGCTTGTATTTTCCAGTGGCCCGCTGGCTTGCAGCAGGATTCCTTGGTCTGCTCCTAGTCCCAGCCAATTCTTGCAGGGAGGGCCCTTGCTGGACGCTTGCTTCCACGTTTGACTGGTTTGACAGGCTGCTCTGTGCAGTGAGCTTCTTCACCAGAGAACAAAAGAGGTGGTGTGACTAACTGGGTTCCAGCTATCTAGTTCACAGAATGGATGTGATTTGTAGTTGGCTACACAGCTAATGTGAATTTAACTTTCAACTAGAGGAATAATTAACATTATGAAAATTAAAGATGGATTTCCCCCAAAGGATATACTTTAATAAAGACTGCCAGTGTTAAACTATGCTTGTCAGTGGGTTGCGTTGTGGAACATGTGGGCTGCTGCTGCTAATGACAATGTGAAAAGCTGCTCAGTTAGTGTATCATGAACGTGCTGTTCCAGCCACGACAATCAACGAAGCACATTAAGTGTATGAAAGATGGTTATTTTACACACGGCTGATTCCCACAAGCCACATCAAATCATACAGTGTGGAAACAGGCCCTTTGGCCCACAGCAACCAACATGCACCATCTACACTCGTCCCACCTGTAGAGAAGGTACAGAGACACCTTAAAGTCTTCACTACTTTATTAAGCATACATTATACATAGCCCTGGCTGTACGTGGTCTGTCACGATCACTAGAGAGCTAGGGGCGTGTGGGTTACAATTATACTAACTGGTGGGGGAGTGGTTAGCATGGACATCGTTACTATCAATTAAAGGTGTGTACACATCATCTACACCACCTGCCTGTGTTTGGCCAGTAGAGGGAAGGTGGGCAGCACAGTGATGTAGCGGTAGAGTTGCTGCCTCACAGTGCCAGTGCCAGGGTGCTGCCTGTACGGAGTTTGTAACTTATTCCTGTGACCGTGTGGATTTTCTCTGGGTGCTCCCACGTTTTAAAGATGTACAGGTTTGTAGGTTAATTGGCTTTGGTAAGTTGTAAAATTGTCCCTGGTGAGTAGATGTTCGTGTATGGGGTGATCACTGGTCAGTACAGATTCAGTGGGCTGAAGGACCTGTTTTCATGCTGTATCTCAAATGGCTAGTCTCTGGTGCAGTCTGTAGCTCCGAGTGAGCTTAATTTTTTTTCTGCAACCCTGGGTAAGGGGGCATAACTCACTGAACATCTGCCCAGCTGTAGACCCTACCATTGGGGTAGCGAGGGTAGGTGTCAGATTTAATTCCATCCACCTAGGTTTGTGAAACCATGTAGTCTTAAGTCCAGTCAACATTTCTGCCTGAAATGTTCTTAAATGATTAAACTAATGAACAGGATGTGCAAAATGAGTAGGAGGTTGGTAGATTGTAAAAGCCAACTTGAAGTACGGGTGGACAACCTATGGACAGAGAATGTCCCATTCTTAACAATATTTAAAAGCAGATTTTAAGTTTTCCTTTAACTTTCCACAATGAGATGAGGGCCAGTTGTAACGTGCTTCCAGCTTGGCTAACTAAAGAAAGATATTGCTGTTGTGAAAATTGTCAACAATTAAGATTTATTTGTAGTAGATACTGGTTGCCATTACACTGAAATTCACCAAAGTTTAAACTGTATAAATATTGCAGTTATTGGAAGTACATTAGATGACTGATGTAACGAGGATGGTATTGTAGTAGCATTTGAACAGATGCTGAAAGAGAGAACACCAGCGTGATGTTTAAAAAATACTTAGTGTGGTGCTCGACAATACACATATAGAAATCCTAGATTCTTCAGCGGCTCTGGCTCAAAACAAGGTCTTGACTTAATCCGAGACATCATGAGAGCAGCATGTGAATCTGAAGGTATTTAACCCAGGCTGTTTAACATGGATTTCTATCTTGAGAGAAATAGCATTCACAAAATTAACCAGCTGGGCAAATAACAAAACATTACTTTCACTAACAGCACTTGCCCTATCCCAAGCACAAGAGAAGATCGAGATGTAACATTTTACCAATATAGTTGGACATAGGTCTACCACTAATGTTGTGAGGGCCAGCTTCAAGTGACAAGTACCTGAGTGTGACTCCGCTGGGATTATGGGTGCAGCTGCAACCCAGCTTGTGCCTTGTGGACTCTGGCTCAGAAGAGCTAGGGAGCTGGTGACTTGTTCCTGTTCTGGTAGCACCAACTAGCCTGCATTGGCACCGACAGCCAACTGTTTCTGCCCTTATAAGGAGCTCCTTGACTTCACCATCCCTGTGCAAGAGAGACACCCATTTCCTTCAGTGAGAGGAATAACTCAGAGGACTCTTCACACTCTCCAGTGCACGTTAGAGCTGTCAGAATAACTAAAGTGTGACTTGTAGTAAACTTGACGAAACAAATGACCCACAAAACAAATGAAAATGTTTATAACTATAATCAAGAAATGATATAACCACAATACCCAAACACCAATAATAAAGGAAGTGATCACTGATTCCCAGTAGCTGTGAATCCTTCACCTCCTTCCCACTTTGAGGCAGGGAGATGCTTGTACCAAGGTGATGCGTGTGACTTTCACACACTTAAGCACCACACAAACAGGCTACATACATACATACGCACTTGGGGACGCACTCACCAAAGCTGTGCTAAGGTCATGGATCACATCTAGTCACTTAACACTCTTTTAAACTGCGGAAGTGGGAGGCAAACTATTCGCAACCCTCTTGGATACAAACAAGGTCTTAATTCAGAAAATAAAAGACTCACAGTGCTGGAAGAAATCAGTAGGTCAAGCAGCATCTCGGGAGGACATAATCTGCCGATGTTTCTGGTTGGGCCTTGAAATATCACCCATCCATGTTTTCCAGAGATGCTGCCTGACTTTGGAGATACAGCGCTGGAACAGGCCCTTCGGCCCACCGAGTCTGCGCTGACCAGCGATCATCCTGTACACTAGCACAATCCTACACCCTAGGGACAATTTACAATTTTACCAAAGCCAATTGACCTACAAACCTGCACGCCTTTGGGATGTGGGAGGAAACCGGAGCACCCGAGCATTCGGGACACGGTCACAAGGAGAATGTGACCAAACTTCACTCAGATAGGATCGAAACCGGGTCTCTGGCACCATGCTGAAATACTTCAGCACTTTGCGTCTTTTTCCCTTGTAAAGCAGCACTCACGGGAACTCTATGCAGCAAAGTGAAATAGATTTCTCTCTAGCCCCCTCCCCCCAAACTGTATGAATGGTGAGAGGGGTTTTGGTCCTTATTTTCCTACTTAACCTCAGCCTCCTGCAACCTTGCTTGTGCATTCCTAGCAAGTTAAATCCCAGTGATTATGAGGAACTCCTCCCAGCACAACCTCACCTTTTCATTTCCATTTGACAGCGCCTCGGGGGAAAAATAAGTCATTTATTACACCTATGGGCAGTTACAGCTATTTGTGACGTTGGCTGTCGATTAGTCTGAACATAAACATTGACGGGTATAAAAGCAAAACTCCCCAGCTGTCTCCCGTCCTGTGAAGCACAGCTTCATGGTGTGAGTAATGTTCAGCTACTGTGGCCTTTTACTCTTTGCTGAGCGTATAACTATTCCCTTTGAACGCGAGGAGCAGCGAGCAGTCACTGGATCGGTTTCTGTTCCAAGGTTCCTTTTTCCCCCCTTCGCTGGAGAGCGGGTTAAGTCCTCAGACCCTGCATTTCACACGTCCTCTTCCTACTGAACAAAGGTATCTGCTCCATTGCACCTGCTTCCACGTCCCCTACCTCCCCCCTCATCAAATCGCCAAGATTGTCTTGTCCACAGTGAAGGATGCCGGTAGTGTCCACACCATTCCATCTCCGTACGGAAGGTGTGCGGAAGGGAGCAGCAAACGAGTCACCCAGTGGCTGCAACACAGGAGGATGTGCATGAATACAACAGTCATTACCGCACCTACCTCCCCTGTCATTCCTCCTCCTCCCCGCTCCCATCAGGCAGGAGGTACAGAAGCTTAGAAGTGCACACCACCAGACTCGGGAACATATTCTTCCCCTCTGTTATCAGGCTTCGGAACGGTCCTTCCATTCGCTAGGGTACTGTCCGATTCGCCTCTACCCCATTACAGACATTGGAGTTTGTCTCTGGAACTGGTGAGCTACAATGCTGTGAACTGTATTCTGCCCTCTGTACCTTCCCCTTTGCTCTGCTTGTTGTACTTGAGTTTGACTAGATTGTATCTATGTATAGCATTATCTGATCTGTTTGGATAGCACGCAACTAGAGAGTGGTCCTGAGCTACTATCTACCTCATTGGAGACCCTTGGACTATCTTTAATCGGACTTTAAGAATAAGGAGTAAGCCATTTAGAACGGAGACGAGGAAACACTTTTTCTCACAGAGAGTGGTGAGTCTGTGGAATTCTCTGCCTCAGAGGGCGGTGGAGGCAGGTTCTCTGGATGCTTCCAAGAGAGAGCTAGATAAGGCTCTTAAAAATAGCGGAGTCAGGGGATATGGGGGGGGAAAGGCAGGAACGGGGTACTGATTGGGGATGATCAGCCATGATCACATTGAATGGCGGTGCTGGCTCGAAGGGCCTACTCCCGCACCTATTGTCTATTGTTTACTGGCCTTTATCTTGCACTAAACATTATCCGCTTTATCCTGTACCTGTACACTATGGATGGCTCAATTATAATAATGTATTTTTCCACAGATTCTTTCCACTGACCGGTTAGCACATGACAAAGTTATTTCACTTATTTGCACACGAAAAAAGCTTTTCACTGTACCTCGGTACATGTGACAATAAAAACCTAAACCTGTCCCCACAACAGAACATTGCCCACAACTGTGGTGCGTCCGCAAGGAATAATCATAGCAGATCTTCAACAGCCCATCTCTACCCTCTCTCAAGACACACTCTCCCCCACTTTAACACATTTTACCTCCGTTTTTCTATTCCCAGAAATATTTTCAAGTTGTTCAGTTTTCCCGCGTGAAATGGATTTCGGAAAACCTGTTCAGAGAGAAGGACAATGTCAAAATGCTGTGAATAGCGGGTCAGAGGCAACTAGAGTTCAGCTGGAGGAACAGCACCTCTTATTCCACTTGGGTAGCTCAAGATTCAATATTCAAGAGATTCAAGAGAGTTTATTGTCATGTGTCCCAGATAGGACAATGACATTCTTGCTTTGCTTCAGCAGAACAGAATTATAGAAGGCATGAGCTTACAACTCATGGTCTGAAGATTGAATACTCCAATATTAAGTAAATACCCTCCCGCCCCTGTGGCACTCACCAGAAGGACTCGGGAGAGGCAGTGAACACCGTGGGCTCTCTCTTCAATGACATCCTTGGAAGAGGGGCAGGCAGTCGGCCTGGGTCACCAACAGCCCACTGCCTGGACCTGTGAAGCGCCAACTTGGCCAGGCAGTTTCCCACCCGCCTCTCTCCACCAGGTCTCCAAAGGTCAGTGAAAGGTCTGGATAGAGTGGGAGTGTCTAGGGCCAGAGGCCATAGCCTCAGGATAAAAGGGCGTACATTTAGAAAGGAGATGAGGAGGAATTTCTTGAGGCAGAGGGTGACGAATCTGTGGAATTTACTGTCACATAAGACTGTGGAGGCCAACGCACTGAGTATGTTTAAAGCAGAGATTAACAGATTCTTGATTAGTAAGGGTCTACCCAGCCATTCAGTCATGACTGATCTATTTTTCCCTCTCAACCCCATTCTCCTGTCTTCATCCCATACCCTCTGACACCCTTACTAATCAAGATTCTGTCAATCTACACCTTAAAATATCCAATGACTTGGCTTCCACAGCTGTCTGTGGCAATGAATTCCACAGGCTCACCATCCTCTGTCTGAAGGAATTCCTCCTCATCTCCTTTCTAAAGGTACATCCTTTCATTCTGAGGCTGTGGCCTCTGGCCTCTGGCCATAGACTCTCCCACTAGAGGAAACATCATTTCCACATCCACTCTATCCAGGCCTTTCACTGTTCGGTAACTTTCAGTGAGATCCCCCCCTTCCCCCTCATCCTTCTAAACTTCAGCGACTATTGTCATTATGTCCCGAAACGGGACAGGACAGAACTTACCCGGCCCTTCTGCTGCTGTCTCTGCCGTTCCTTCTTGTTGATGTGCCTCTCGATACTGGTCTCCCCACACAAGATAAGTACCATGTGCCACAGAGTGAGGCCGCTGAGGGCCAGAGCCACCGAGCTAGCGGGAGAGAGAGAGGGGGATGCATTAACGGCACCGCCAAACAAAGCCCACTCAAGCACCCAGGGTCTCCGGAGCTGCGGACAAGGGTGGGGTGAGGGAGATCTCAACTTAGTTTAACTTATTATTGTCACGTGTACTGCGGTACAGTGAAAAGCTTTTTGTTGTCTGCTATCCAGTCAGCAGAAAGACAATATGTATATGGTCAATGGATAAATTTCATTTTTTTATAATTAATGGATATTTTGAAGGCAAAGATTCTTGATTAGTACGGGTGTCGAGAGAAGCCAGGAGAACGGGGTTGAGAGGTAAAGATAGATCAGCCACAATTGAATGGCCTAATTCTGCTCCTTTCACTTATGAACATGAACTTCAGAACTATACATGATTACAACTGAGCTAACTAGTGTACATATACAGGATAAAGGGAATATAATGCAAGATGGTCCAGTGATGTCAGATAAAGATAGTCTGAGGGTCTCCGATGATGTATATGGTTCAGGACCGCTCTCTAGTTGTTGGTGATAGGATGGTTCAGTTGCCTAATAACAGCTGGGAAGAAACTGTCCCTGAATCTGGAAGTGTGGGTTTTCACACTACTGCACCTCTTGCCTGATGGGGGAGGGGAGAAAAGGGAGTGACCGCGACGAGACGGGTCCTTGATTATGCTGGTGGCCTTGTTGAGGCAGCCTGGTGTAGACAGAGTCAATGGAAGGGAGGTTGGGTTTTTTTATGGTCTGGGCTGCGTCCACAATTCTCTGCATTTTCTTGCGGTCTTGGATGGAGCTCACATGATGGATGGACATCTGCACTCATGCGGCACCTGATCAGATCCTGCAAACATCCCGCCCTACACCGCAGTCATACAGCACGGAAACAGGCCCTTCAGCCCAACTCGTCCATGCTGACCAAGATGCCACATCTACATTAGTCCCACCTGCCTGTGCTTGGCCCACATCCCACTAAACCTTTCTTGTCCATGTCCATGTCCCTGTCCAAATGTCCATTAAATGCTATTTTGGCAGCTTGTTCCACGTGCTGGCCACCATCTGAGTGAAAAAGTTATCCCTATTAAATCTTTGCCCTCTCATGTTAAACCTATGTCCTCTGGTTCTTGATTCTTCAACTCTGGGTAAAAGATTCTGTGCATTTACCCTATTCCCCTCATGCTATTATACACCTCTATAAGATACATCTCTATAAGCCTCTTGTGTTCCAACCTTGCCCTGTATCTCAGACCCTCAAGTCCCGGGAACATCCTTGTATATCTACTCTGCACTCTTAAAAACATGGAACACTTCACAAATCGGTGTATTATCCTTGAGCAAGGGCCGTGCTGATCTTCTCTGCGTTGTTCCAATTTTAGTATAGTTGCTGTGAAGATCTTGGCTCATTGCAAGTCATGGCTCTTACTCAAAGATGGCTACAACTTTGTGCTGAGATCCCGCAATGCGAGGTGGACATCAGGAGGAGAGCGCTGACCTGCAGAGAACCCAGAGGTAAATGATGGACTTGTGGAAAGCCCTTTCTCGGAACGAGATGGTGGGAGCTGCGGTGGCCATCTATGTGTGAGAGAAAGAAAGAGGGTCAGTATTACAGCACGGAAACAGGCCCTCCATCCAAACTTGCCCACAGCGTCCAAGATGCCCCCCCATCCGCACTTCATGCTGCCTCGGCTTGGACAGAGGCAGAATCAAGGACCATCTCACCCCAGTCACTTCTCTTCTCCCCTCCCCCATCAGGCAAGAGACAGAGAAGTGAAAACACTGTACTCCTGTGCCACCCCTGAAGGGTGACCTCATTGAGGTGTACAAGAACACGAGGGGCATGGAGAAAGTGAACGCTCACAGTCACTTTCCGCAGGGTAGAGGATTCTAAAACTAGAGGCCATAAGCTTACGGCGAGAGGGGAGAGATTTCGGTGGGGTTTGGGGCAACTTTTTAAGTCTGAGGGTAGTCCGTACCTGGATGAGCTGCCAGATGGGAAGATGTAGAAACAGTTAAAACTCAGCGGGTCAGGCAGCATCTCAGGAGGACATGGATAGGTGACGTTTCGAGTCGGGACGGAAGAGTCCAAAGAAGGGCGCCAACCCAAAATGTCATCTATCAGAGATGCTGCCTGACCCGCTGAGTTACCCAAGCACTTTATTGTCCTTTCATTACATCGTTCCTGTACTCGAGGGAGCAGAAGCACACACACACAGTACTGTGAATGTGTTCCCCTGTGGTGGGAGGAGGGCTAGCGCAGGGCAGCGAAGCCACGCGTCCCCGTGATAAACATCCTTCCTGCAGGGGGCAGCACAGTGGCGCAGCGGTGGAGTTGCTGCCTCACAGCGCCAGACACCCGAGTTCGATCCCGACTACGGGAGCTGTCTGTACGGAGTTTGTCCACGTGGATTTTTTCCGGGTTCTCTGGTTTCCTCCACAGCCATACAGATTGGTAGGTTGGCTTCTGTAAATTGTCCCTAGTGTGTAGGATAGTGCTAGTGTACGGGGTGATCGCTGGCGGGTACGGTCTCGGTGGGCCGAAGGGCCTGTTTCCGCACTGTGTCTCTAAAGTCTGAAGAGGATGGCGGGGCAGGGATCGCGAGGCACGTACGGCCTACGCCCGGAGCAGTTGCTTACGTTGATGGTGAGGTAGGCGTCCACAAACATCTCCCTGCTGCTCACGCTGCAGTAGATGCAACCCAGCGTCATAAACAGGCAGAAGGAGAAGAAGTAGCGGTGATTGTAGTGACCAACGCAGTTATTCAGCCAGGCTGTGCCGCAGTCAAGGAGGTAACGCTGAACACAAGTAGTTATCTGTGCCATAGCTCCCTCCCTCAACCCCTAAACCAGCTCCACCATGTGTCGAACCCGTGCTGTCCCTGCCCTGGGAGTGTGTGACGGGACAGTGCAGTGCATGGACTGTGTACCCGAGTCTGGCAAAAAACGCTGGAAAAACTCAGCGGGTGAGGCAGCATCTATGGAGTCTCCAGGTGAAGAGGTTCTCCTCCTCTCCTCCATAGATGCTGCCTCACCCGCTGAGTTTCTCCAGCTTTTTTGTCTACCTTCGATTTTCCAGCATCTGCATCTGCAGACCCTTCTTAAACAAAGTCTGATCACTTTCACCCACTAATCCACATTAAAAACATGTACAAAAGAGATTGAAACAAGGATACGACAATGATGATCCATCTTCAAGATACATCTGGAAAACAGAACATGCCAAATTAATGTTCAGATTGTACAAGTTAAGGCCTGAGTCTAGCTTCACCCACATCCATCACCCCCAGTCATTTATTTTCCCCATTTAAGTACAGTAAGCCCTCGTTAATAAAGGACCATAGCGGGGGACAGGTGTCCGTTATTGCCGGTTGTCCGCTATAAGCGAGTAAGGGATTATCATTGTATAACTAGTAGAAACAAACAACTGCAGATGCAAAGTGCTGGAGTATCTCAGCGTGTCAGGCAGTAACTCTGGAAAACATGGATACTTGACGTTTGGGTTCGAGACCCCTCTTCAGTCCGGGCTCTTGCCCAGGCCCAGACACTCTCGGTCCGGGCCTGGGCCTGGAATCCAGGTTTGTCGTCGTCCCTGCGTGTTGGTGGCCAGGGGAGGGGAGAGGAGAGGATCGGCGGAGTCAATGGCCGTGGGTGGCCGGAGTGTAGGTGGGGCGGCGTGTGCCACGGCGGCGGTGTGAGCCAGAGGTGGCTTCTACAGCCTGGCCTGGCGGTGAAGGTCGGCAGGCCCGCCCGTTATAACCGTAATCCGATACAAAGACGTCCGCGAAAACAAGGGCTTACTGCAATCGCCCTTTGGAAAGCTGCCATTGAATCTACTCAGACAGACCTTTCAGGCAGCACCCAGTCCCAGACTGAGTTTGTGAGCAGAGTCCCTGGCCACAGCAACAGTTATTTTGTGTTTAGCAATACAACGTGGTAACAGGCCCGTCGTCCCACCGGCCCGTGATCACCCGTTCACACTTGTTCTGTTTTCCCATTTTCATCCACTCCCTACACACTAGGGGCAATTTACAGAGATCCACTAATCTACAAACCGGCACGTCTTTGAGACGTGGGGGGGGGGGGAAACCAGAGCGCCCTGAGGAAACCCACACAGCCACAGGGAGAACGTGCAACATCCACACACTGACAGCAGCCGAGGTCGGGATCGAACCCAGCTCTCTGGCACTGTGAGGCAGCGGCTGTAACAGGCGCTCCACTGCGCCGCCCGCACTCCTTGGGGTATCCGCAGCTAAGAGATACAGGGTGACTTCCCTCCTCCCCAGGCACCAAGCCACCCACTCGCCCTCCCCACCCCACCCGGAAACATTGGGCCTCGTCTCACCGGTTACATATGCTGCAGTGATGGGCTCGAGGTGGCTTGGGATTAATACACTTCCTGCAGATAGAGACCATCGGAATGTCGCTTTTACCCTGTAAGGACAAGGAGAAACCTTTTAAAATGTGGAGCTGGTACAAAGTTACGTAGAAGCAGTGACACGCCCTCTGCACCAGGGGTTCCCAACCTATCTCTGGCAACTTTAATAGCACATGACAAAGTTATTTCACTTATTTTGTGAACAACTAATGATGAACAGATACCAGTATACCAGAACCAAACACAGTCAGTCAATGAGAAAAAATAATGTACAAATCCAGAATCAACAAATTTACCCGCTGGGTAGGCGGAATATACCCCCTGGGGGATAAATTTACCCCAGGTTGGGAACCCTTGCTCCACACTGTCTCATCGCAGGGACGGCACGGGTTAGGTGCAGAGTGAAGCTCCCTCTACGCTGTCCCATCCTAAGGCAAAACAAAACTCCATCCTCACCTTCAATGACGCTGAGCCCAAACCAAGATCCACTCCGTCCCTTATCTATCCCATAGTGGTCCCGAGCCAAATTCCAATGCCCTCCGTCCATTTCCTGATGGTTGTGGGACAACAATGTCCCATTCCCCCCATGACTCCATTGATAAAAGTATTCCTCCGGCCCGCATGCCACCTCAATAGACCCTGATGATAAAATTAACCTCTGGCCATTCCCACCCATCCGCCCTTTGCGACCCTACCCATCTCTCCTCTGTGACCCTGTTGATCCCCCATCCATCCACCACCGAGACCCCCTCTTCCTCCACTCCTACTGGCCCCCCTCTATACATGCCACCCATCCCCACTCTGCACCCTCCCCCTCACATCCCCCCCACTGAGATGGCCCTCCCACTCCCCCATCCCACCCATCCCCACTCTGCGCCCTCCCCCTCACATCCCCCCCACTGAGATGGCCCTCCTACTCCCCCATCCCACCCATCTCGTCTCACCCGTTTCCCCCCCATCCAGCACGAAGCTGAGGCCAGGGCCCTCGCGGATGCCCCCGTGGGGAGACCCCTACCTGTGTGGGCTGCCCGGGCAGCGTGCGCACGGCCTTGTAGTAGTGGAAGATGATCTGCACCAGGTTCCAGTGGCCGTAGCAGAGGTGCCAGGCCACCCAGCCGGCCGGGTAGGTGCTGAAGATGACGGGCAGCATGCACACGTACACAATCAGCACGATGGTGGTCGTCAGAACGATCACCAGGACCACAAACACCTGCAGGGGAGGGGTTGGAGGAGACGGTGAGGGCGGAGGAGCTGGGGGTGAGGGGCTCCCTCTGCACGAAGTGTATTCATCCCAAACCCCCCCCATCCCCGCAGCAGCAGGCACAATTACCCTGGGTCACCCAACCCATGCCGACCCTTCATGCAAGTTCTACGTTATCCCACTACCTCATCCACTCCATGCACATGAGGGGCAAATCACAGAGGGCCGATTAAACCACAAACCTGCGCGTCTTTGAGATGTGGTTTAAGGTGAGGGGCAAAGATTTAAAAGGAAACCAAGAGGTAATTATTTTTTCACACAAAGGGTGGTTGGTGTATGGAAACATAGAAAATAGGTGCAGGAGTAGGCCATTCGGCCCTTCGACCGCCATTCAATATGATCATGGCTGATCATCCAACTCAGTATCCTGTACCAGCCTTCTCTCCATACCCCATGATCCCTTCAGCCACAAGGGCCACATCTAACTCCCTCTTAAATATAGCCAATAAACTGGCCTCAACTACCTTCTGTGGCAGAGAATTCCGCCGATTCACCACTCTCTGTTCGAAAAATATTTTTCTCATCTCAGTCCTAAAAGACTTCCCCCTTATCCTTAAACCGTGACCCCTCGTTCAGGACTTCCCCAACATCGGGAACAATCTTCCTGCATCTAGCCTGTCCAACCCGTTAAGTTTCTATAAGATCCCCCCTCAATCTTCTAAATACTAGCGAGTACAAGCCGAGTCTACCCAGTCTTTTTTCATATGAAAGTCATATGACATATGGAAGGAGCTGCCGGAGGAGGTAGTCGAGGCAGGTATTATCGCAATGTTGACGAAGCAGTTAGACAGGTGCGTGGATAGGACAGGTGTAGATGGATGGGACCAGCATTGATGTGGCCGGCATGGACAAGTTGGGCTGAAGGGCCTGTGTCCGTGCAGTATGATTACGGTGACGTGGTCCATGTTCGACAGCGCCCAGTGCAACGGTCCTGTGACGCTGTAGTCTTTGGACTACGATACTCACCACGCCAAACCAGCGGGTCACGTGGTCCACCAGCCAGTAAATGGGTTCGAAGAGGGAGTCGAGGAGCACATCGCTGTTGGTGAAGGAGTTGTAGAGCAGGGAGTTGGCGCACAGCTTGGAGTAAGTCCAGTATGTGGCAGCCCGGTGCAGGAGCCGGGACCTCCGCCTGCGCCCCAGCCCGCAGCAACGCAACATCAGGCGCATGGTGCCGCACGTCTGCAGCAGCCGCTTCCTCATTGCACGGCAAGCCAGGACTCACCGCGCATCACCACCCACTCCGCGGGTCGCCGCACCGGCTCGGCTGCCTCACTGAGAAGAGAGAGAGCAGCAGTCAGTCCGGGGTTAGGTACAAGGAACTGCAGATGCTGGCTGACCAAAAAAGACAAAATGCCGGAGTAACTCAGCGGATCAGGCAGCATCTCTGGAGAACATGGATAGGCCATGTTTCGGCTCAAGACCCTTCTTCAGACTGATCCCGACCCGAAACGTCACCTGTCCGTGTTCTCCAGAGATGCTGCCTGAGCCGCTGAGTTACTCCAGTGCTCTGTGTTTGGTCATGCAGGAGCACTTCAGGCAGTGCAAACGAGAGAATAAGCAGAGTGTAGAATATAGTGGAGACACAAGAAACGGTAGATACCGGTTTACCAAAAAAGACACAGCGCTGGAGTAACTCAATGGGTTGGGGAGCATCTCAGGAGAACATGGATAGGTGACGCCTCGGAGAATGAAGAAGGGTCCCAACCCGAAACGTCACCTATCCATGTTGGCCAGAGATGCTGCCTGAGCCGCTGAGTTACTCCAGCACTTTGTGACTATACACAAGGTCGGTTCAATATCTAGACGTTGAGTGGGACGTCGCTTACTGTCAGACGGAAGCCCTGCAGACGGTACCACGAGGAGACTCTGCTGGCAGCGATGGAGCGGCAGGAGCCTGGCATTTCATGGCAGCAACACTGCACTCTCTCTCTTGCTCGAGCACTGGAGAACCAGCCCGTCAACCTGCTCGAGCGCACGTAAAACGTCTGCAATAAGAGTTAACATCATTAATAGAGTCATACTGCATGGAAACAGGCCCTTCGGCCCAACTTGTCCATGCCCCCCAAGATGCCCCATCTAAGCCAGTGTCATTCCCGGCACAGCTCACACCAAGCTTTTTACTGTACACGGGACAATGAACTAAACTGAACTAATCCAGGCAGTCGGGTGTAGAAATGGACACAGAGTGCTGGAGTAACTCAGCGGTTAAGGCAGCACGCTGGAGAACATGGATTGGTGATGTTTCAGGTCGGGACTCTTCTTCAGACTGGGACAAGATTCAACAGCATTTTTATTGTCAAATGACCCGAAACAGAACAATGAAATTCTTACTTTCAGAAGCGCAGCAGACATGTTAGCAGAACGTAATTAAAAGGAACTGCAGATGCTGGTATATACCAAAGATAGACACAAAATGCTGGAGTAGCTCTGTGGAGGAGATGACGCTGTGAGGCAGCAAGTCTACCGCTGCGCCACTCTGATGAACAGCAATATAAATCCTCTGTTTATTTTCCCCACTGCCACACACACTCCTCCCTGCCACTGGCTTCCGAAAACCGGGCCCGGAGCCACCCACCGCTCCATTGCGTGTCATCCGACACAGGTTGACAGACGCAGACTGAGCTGGGTTTCTACGTTCGAGTCCGTCAGCTCGTCTCCGACATGGAGTACATGGAGAACCTCCGCGCTGGACGTTCTGGAATCAAAGTCCTTGGGGAGGAGGCGGCACAGACACGATCTCAAGCCCGAGATCAGAATGACTCACCGCCCTCCGAGCAAAAAAACCTCTGGATCCTGGACGAGGGAATGGAGGGATCTTATACCCCAAACCCATTTCACCTTGAGAAGATCAGTTAAACTTTACCTCTTAATTATTAAGGTCCAAGTAATAAAGACTAATTACTTCTATAATTCATGGTGAAACTCAAGCTATGGCTTCCGGACAGATTTTGATCAGCAATGTACAAATCGAACATGTAGGAAGATTGGACTCTCAAGTCTGCTCCCACTGCCCCGCATGTTTAATTCAATTCCAGTGGCACAATGCTAGAGTTACTGCCTCACGGCACTAGAGACCCGGGTTTGATCCTGACCTCGGGTGCTCCAGTTTCCTCCCACATCCCAAAGATGCGCGGGTTTGTAGGTAAACTTCAGTTCAGTTTAGTTTATTGTCACATGTACTGAGGTACAGTGAAAAGCTGTTGTTATGTGCTGTGCCACGCAATATTGTAAAACTGGTCACTAGTGTGGATAGTGCTAGTGTACAGGGTTAACGCTGGACTCAGTAGGTCGAAAGGCCTGTTGCCATGCTGTGCTTTAAAACTAAAGGCACAGAGTGGTAAGACCATCACTTCCAACAGTGGAGTGCCAGCTGTTGGTGAGGAACGAGCACTTGACTGATAGAGGGGGAGGGCAGGTGATGCACCAACACCAAAGACCGAAGGGCGTCCCTTCTTCCCCATGCAGTGACGGAAAACCTCCTCCAGCAGGAGAGAGGAAAGCCAAAGGGATTTCAGTGTCACCAACGTGTCGTCATTACACAGGATAGAGAGCCAGCGTTGGGTAGGCAGTCAAAACCACTTTCCCAGCATGGAAATACTAAATACTAGAGGGCAGATCTAGACGGTGACAGGGGCAAAGTTTGAAGGTGGTGTGCGGGACAAATGTATTTTTACAACAGTGGTGAATGCTTGGAACATGCTGCCAGGGATGGTAGTGGAGGCACTAATAATGGCTTTTAAGAGGCTTTTGGATATACAGGGAATGGAGGCAGATAAGAGTTGGTCTTGGCATCGTGTTGGGCACAGACATGATGGGCCGTCGGGTGGGGCCCGTTCCTGTGCCGTACTGTTCTCTGTTCTATTAAACCAGGTTTCCTCAGACTCCCATTAGGATGATCAACGTCTGTCAAGGGGCAAATGTCCCACATTCCCCTCGCCCGACGGTTGGCCGCTCTTGGACTTGGCTTGCTTCACTGATCATCTATGCTCCTTCATTCATCACTAAGCCACTCAAGGAGAACCAGTGTTACTGTCAATGCGTTTATTACCCATCCCCAATTACCCGAGTGACGGTGAGCCATGGTTTTGAACCATTTCTGCCAATGGTGATCCCACGGTGTGGGTGGGGAGGGAGCGTCAGGACCTCCAGCCTGCGTCGGTGAAGGGCCAGCGATATATTTGCTTCTTTGTTTCATATAATACTGAACTTTCTTTTGTTGTTTATTACTGGATTTGCAGAGTACTGTGTTTGCCTGTCTGGCTGTGCTGCTGCAAAAACGAATGTCATTCTTCCGTTTCGGGACACATCACAGTAAAACATTCGGGACTCATGGCAATTTAAAAAATAGAACTCAAAGCAAATGAAAACGGAAACAATTAAATCAAATAATTAAAATAATTGTTTCCGTGGAGTATGACTGTATCCTGAGGGGCAGGTTTTCCACACTAGAGGGTGGTGGCCGTGTGGAACGAGCTGCCGGAGGAAGTTGCTGAGGCAGGTACTATAACAATATTTAAAATACATTTGGTCAGGTACATGGGGAGGAGAGGTTTAGAGGGATATGGGCCACATGCGGGCAGGTAGGTCTAGAGTAGATCTTGGTTGGCATGGTAACTGGGACTAGCTTGGATGGGGCATGTAGGTCGGGTTAGGGATGAAGAGCCTGTGTTTGTGCTGCATTATGCTAATTTTAAGAATGATTGCTTCCTAATCTGGCCTAGAATCCCCTCCCAGATCCGACACGGTGGCTAAGCAGTAGAGCTGTTGCCTCATCACAGTGACAGGTCACGCTCACAGGGTGAACGTACAAACTCCATACAGACAGCACACTCAGTCAGGATCGAACCCAGGCTTCTGACGCTGTAAGGCAGCAACTGTACCAGCTGTGCTGCCAGAACCGTTTAAAATATCCAGCATAAACACGATGGCCTGAACAGCTTCCTCCTGTGCTGTACAAAGCTGCGATTCTCCAAACTCTGTGGCAGAGATTAAAAACTGCTTGATCTTAATACTCATCACCAGACTGAGTCCAACCATCCCAGGAAGCCTAATCTCCTGACACAGTCAAACAATCGGCAAACCTTTGTCACTGAAACAGAAGAGGGAATGAAAGCAGATGGGGAACGGAGCCTCTGCCTTGCAAATAAAGTGCTCGGGTTATGTTACCAGACCTTGATCCAGAGATATTCAATTCAAGTAATTAAACTGGAATTTAAGGAAAAAAAAAACACACTTGTCCTGATAACAGTAACATGAAACTACTGGATGGTTACAAAACGCCCAATTCGCAAATCAAAGAGAACTAAGCCGGACGTACATTCAACCACAACACAAATCCTTCATAGAGTCAGAGAATAGAAATCGGCCCTTTGGCCCACCATGTACAGGCTGACCAAGTTGACATGCTGGGATAGCTCCATTTGCCAATACTCCTCTAACATATGAATAGGGAGACTTTAAAGTCAGAAGCTGAGAAGCTCCGATTCTCAATTCATGGTGGGTGAGTAGGGGTTGTTTAGGGTTGTGAGCCTTCTTCACATTGCCCTCCCCGATGAAGAGTCCACGTTGCCCCCTCTGCCCCTGCCCCTGCCCCTGCCCCTGCCGCCTGGCCCGTGAGTTACTCCAGCACTGAGCGTATGTTTTTAGCCTGAAACACGCTGGGTCTGGAGGGGGGTGGGCGAGGGAGCGGGCAGGGAGCAGGGGTTAGAGGAGGGGGTGAGGGGGAGAATGAGGGGGTGAGGGGGAGAATGAGGGAGGGAGGGGAAGGGAGGGGGGGGTCCCCCACACTCACCGGCCGGGCCCTCGTCTCTCCCGCCGCCTCACCTCAGTCCAGCTGAGGCAACAAAGACAAGGCGCCGTCCTCCCGCCGCGGGGCGTTCTGGGAGCTGTAGTTCTCATGCCGTCGACCCCCAGCGTCGTCACCAGCGGCGGGACTACAATTCCCGTCATGCCTCCCTACCCAGCCACACTCCAAGGCCGGACGAATCGCTGCGTGATGCGATCGATTGCCCCAAGTACCTGTCGGGCAGGTGGGTTCAGGTGGCTCCAGCAGACACCCAATGCATCAACCACCTCCCCAATGCATCAACTCAGCCCTGCCTGCCAACTCCTTTGATTAATGTTATGACTTCAACAGCACGACTGAGCACAACAAATCTCTTGTGGACAGATTGCAGGAAGCAACATGCTTCCTGCAATCGGTCCACAAGAGACTGCAGGGCTCAGTGGTGGAGTTGGTCACAAAAGTAATCAAAGGAAGCAAAGAAGGCAGAGTTTATGTTGAGACAAGGAACTGCTGTTGCTGGTTTATACTAAACAGACACAAAGTGCTGGAAGAACTCAGCGGGTCAGGCAGCATCTCTGGAAAAACAGGATGGTCTGGACCCTGGATCCAACTTCACACCAAAAAAGGGTTCCAACCATCCTTTTCCTCCAGACATGCGACCTGACCCGTTAAATTATTCCAGCACTTTGTACCTATCTTGGGTTTGGTTATGCTTGGAATAATAATTGAGAGTTCATTACAGGCTGGAAACTTTAGGTTTGGTTTATTATTGTCACATGTACTGATATGCAGTGAAAAACTTGTTTTGCATTCTATTTCAGGAAAATAGGAAACGACCAGACCAAGTGGGACCCTTTGGGCCCTGTTCCCCCAACACAATATTCCACCACTTACCCGTTCCCCCAACATAATATTCCACCACTCACCAATAGCCCCCAACTGCGCAGGCGCGGCTCATTTCCCCATATCCTCCAGCACTCTCTCCCTCTCCTTTCCCCTACCATCAGTCACTCCCTCCTTCCATAACCTCTCTCCCCCCCCACTCTCCCTCTATTAAACAACAATTCTCTCCTCGTCCCCTCCCCCACTCCCTCCCTCTCCTTACAACAATGTTACAAATCTCTCATTGGACTGGGAGTCCTGTCTTTGTTAACATTGTCCATAACCCCTCTCCCCTCCCTACCCCAATTGGGACCCATTGGGCCTCACTCCCCCAATGCAATGTTCCGGTCTGGAGCCCTGTGGGAGGGGGAGGGAGGAGTGCGGCTCTGGGCTCAGTCCGCGTGTGCGTCCGTGTCTCTGTCCACCCATGCTCAGGGTCCTGGGCTGTGGTTTGAGCCGGTGCGGGCGGGCCCGCGAGGAAGCTTCTCCCTCTCCCCTCCCTCGGCTGGTTGCCTCTCCCTCACCCTCCCCCCCCCCCCCCCCCCCCCCCACGCGTGCCAATTAAAAATAACTGAAAGTCAGTCAGTGATTTTTTGAGGCTGAGGTCTTGATTCACCAATGGTGGTGGGAGAGGGAGGGAGGAGCGCTGCTCCGGGCCCAGTCCATGTCTGTGTCCAGCGGGCTTTTATCAGGGACAGCAAGTTTTTTAAAATATAAATGAGATCCCATTGTGACATCGCACACTGCCACTGCTCTTGAAGTTATTGTTCTCAAAGTGGGGTTTTGTAAAGTTAAAAATGGGAATAACTTGTAAAATATAACATCAATCTGAACGAAACTGGATACAACACAACACAATGGTGAGTAAGATGGTACAAAAATGGTAGCACTATCGTGTACCACTATCGAGGTAGATTGGAAATTCATTCCGAGTTTATGGGAAGACTGTTCAGTGGTCTGATAACAGCAGCGAAGATGTTCCTAAATCTGATGGTACATACTTTCAAGCTTTTATAATTGCTCGATACGATTGCGGAGAGGAGGGAATGAATGGGGTGTGAGTGGTCCTTGATTATGTTGGTTGATTTCTCAAGGCAGAGTGAAGAGTAAATGGGGTTAAGTTTGCATGATGGACTGGGCTTCATTCATATCTTTGAAGATTTTTGCACTCTGCTTTTCTAATCTCATTTTATTTCTAATGTCTTCATCAATTGTCTTGCCACTTACACCCCTAACTACAGCAACTCCAACCCAGACACAACGTGCTGAAGTAACTCAGTGGGTCAGGCAGCATCTCTGGAGAACATAGATTGGAAACTGGTACAGAACACAAAGTCCAGATTCCAGCACCTGCAGTTCCTTGAGTGATAATTAGGACTCGCTTGATACTGTTGTTTTTAATTAAATGATTTTAAATGGCCTGCATTGGTAGGATTCCAACCCTTATCTCTGGATCAATAGTCCACTCCTCTGGATGTTTGTCCCTTAGTTTAACTACTGTGCTACTATACCTCTCAGGTGTCTCATAATGAATCTGTTGGGACTAATATGTGTTCCTCTCTGGAAGCTATGTCACCGGAGATGACACAAAGCACTGGAGTAACTCATCAGGTCAGCCAGCATCTCTGGAGAACAATGTCACCTATCAATGTTCACCAGAGATGCTGTCCGACCCGCTGAGTTACTCCAACATTTTGTGCCTGCTTTTGTAAACCAGCATCTGAGGTTCCTTTTTTGTCCGTTCACTGGAGATCTGTAATAACAGAATACACTGTCACACGTTCATTTTAAATTAGGTTTGAATGAGAACAGAGTTGCAGTGAGGAAGGTCGAGTTACTTGAAGTTTAAAGCCCTCAAGTTACACAACCTTTTACTGTATTCACAGAACTTGGCAAAACATTTTACAATCAATCCATTAACTTTGTAGTGTGGGGTGACGGTGATGCAGCTTCAATTGCCACTTATCTCCTGATCAAGATGAGCAGATGCTGTGCCAGATACAAGTGTGTTCAATGGTACTTTTTGTCACATGTACAAAACACAGTGAAATTATTTTTAGAGTTGCCAGATCTGGCACCGTTTCCGCACACTGGGTCTTGTGGGGGTGTGTAGGAGTATGCGCCGTGCCTGCGCTCTGTCTCCCACTGACAAAAACTTAGCAGCAGTTCATGGTGCCAAAGTGCAATGAGTGGCAGATTCACAGCGAATGACGACATATACAATTTACACATTTCAAGAAAGTTAAAGAGCTGGAGTTAACAAAAAATATTTATTTATTTCAATTTAAAATGTAGAACTGCAACAGTACCCAGTACCTGAGACTGTGCTGTACAGAAGAATAAAAGATATTAGTCCTGGCATCATCTGCCGACGGAGCTGGTTCTGCAGTTTGTACCTCCGGCCCCGGGAGCCTGGTGTTCCGGTGGATCCATGGACAGGTCCCACGGTGGTGACGGCTCTCAGGTGTGGAGGAACTCTGGCTGCACTCGAGCCACTTTGCGGAACTCTTTCCCGTGCGACTTTGGACACTGCATCTCACACCAGCTGACAGGAACCATCTGGGCACCTGGGAGAAGACAGCGCATCATTTTAAAGTGGAGACGCACCACCGCGGAAACAGGCCCTTCAGCCCGACTCATCCTTGCCAACCACAATACCTCTTCTGAGCGAGTCCCATTTGCCTGTATTTAGCTCATATCCCACTCAGGAGGAGGCCGGAGTAAGCATCTTGAGACAGTTTATGAAGACACTGCACCTCCAGAATCCAACCGTTCCCCGAGACGTAAATATTCCTCAGATCCATTCCAACCCACTTACCTGTTACCTATAGATCTAGTTTTCTGCTGTCTACCCTATCTAGGCCCCACATAGCTTTGTATATTTTAATCAGCCCCCCCCCCCCCCCCCCGCCTCCTCCATTCTAAGGAAAACAAACCCAACCTATCCATTAAAATCCAGTCTCTCCTCATAGCTGAAGCACTTAATCCCTGGCAACACTCTGGCATATCTCCATTTCACCACCCTCTCCCACGTAATCACACCTCTCCTGCAATTAGGCACAATGCTTCAATATACAATGGGCGGCACTGTGGTGCGTCTGGTGGAGCTGCTGCCCCAAAGTGCGAGGGACCCAGGTTTGATCTCGACCTCGGGTGCTTCCGCGTGTGGAGATTGCGCTTCAACCCTGTGACCGCGGGAGTTTTCTCCGGGTTCTCCAGTTTCCTCCTATATCCCAAAGACGTGCAGGTTTGTAGGTTAGTTGGCCCTATGTAAATTGTTCCTTGTGTGCAGGGAGTGGATGCGAGAGTGGGATAACAAAGAACTAGAGTGAACGGGTGATCGTGGACTCGGTGGGCCAAAGGGCCTGTTAACATGCTGTATCTCTAAAATAAACTTCAGCTGTGGTCTAACAATGTTTTAGAAAATTGTACCATAATCTTCCTGCTCTAATGGTCTATATTTTGACTAATCAAGTATCTTACATGCCTTCTTCACACCTTATCGACCAGTGCTACCAACTTCAAGGAGCCTTGTACATTAAAATCCCCGATTCTCAATACTCCTTAGGCTGAACCTTGGGGCTGTCTTGAAAGTAGACACAGATACAGCGCGGAAACAGGCCCATCCAACCCACCGAGTCCACACTGACCAGCGATCACCCCGTGCACAAGCACTATCCTACACCAGAGGGACGTTACAATTTTACCTAAGCCAATTCAACTCCAAACCTCTGTGGAGGAGTACCTGCAGAAAGCCCACACGGTCACAGGGAGAATGTACAAACTCCTTGCAGACAACAGCCATGGTCAGAATCGGGCCCAGGTCTTTGGCACTGTGAGGCAGCAACTCTACCGGTGTGCCGCCCCAGACGATTGTTGGACTTCAGCACTGGAAACATTCAAGGCGAGAGAGCAGCAGGACCTTACCTGCCTCGCTGTGTGCGACAACCACACCTAGTTCATTCTCCGCTGTCGTCAGCAGGTAGTTAGACTGAGCATCACCCAGAGAGATCTGGGAGTGAGTGTGAAGGATAACGTTAGAAGAGCATAAACAACACAAGTTTGCAGTACAAGATGGAGATGAAAAAAAAAATCTTCTCTCCAAGGGTTGAATAGATTTGGGACTTGGCCCTGACAGCGGTCTGTGGTCAGAGGTCCTTGAGTATATTTAAGGCTGATGGGGTCATGGGGAAAGAGGACATGTGGAATATTGCATAATTTGCAATCCCATTAAATGCCAGACCAGGCTCAAGGGGCAGAATGGCCCACTCCTATTCCTACTACTTATCATGGTACAGGATAACACAGCAACAGGCCCTTCAGCCCACATTGTCTGTGCCAAACAGATTGTCAAGTTAAACTACTGTCATCTGCCTGCACTGATTCCATATTTCTCCATATCCATGGTCCTATCTAAAAGCCTCTTACACGCCACTGTCGTATTGGTCTCCACCACTACCCTGGCATGGCGTTCCAGGTACCCTATGTGCAAAAAAAAACTTGCCCTGCACGACTCTAAACTTTGCCCCTCTGACCTTTAAGCTACGCCTCGCTGTCCTTAACATATCAACCCTGGAAGAAAGGTTCTGACTGTCTACCCCATCTATGCCTCTCATAATTTTAGTTTTATTTATTATTGTCACATGTATCCAGGTACAGTGCAGCCCAAAGACATGCAGGTTTTTAGATTAATTGGGCTTTGTGAATTGACCTTGGTGTGTAGGAATATACATATATCAATGGTTCATTTTATAACATTGTCTGTTCCTGAACACGAGCTTCCAAGAAAGTGCGAATTATGACATTTAAACCGTAAAGGATACCACTTTTGCTAAAACAATGTCGCCGGGTCTGAAGCATTTGTAGACCTCAGTCTGTAGAAGAGAAGGACCAAAAAAAAATCATTCAGTGATCTGGCCACAGTAATAAGTTTCATATCTTCACGACATCCCAAGGTGCTCACATTACATAAACCAGCATTGATGCACAAGCACTTGCTGAAGCTTTCTGTTGAATACATAGTAATAGAGCCATACAGCGTGGAAACAGGCCCTTCGGCCCAACTTGCCCAAATCGACCATCCACGCTAATCCCACCTGCCTGCATTTGGCGTATAGCACCTCCAAACCTGTCCATATGTTTATTTGGCAAAAGATGCCAAGTAATTTGTTTGCAACAGATTCTTCAAACAACAGATGCGATAAATAACGATGCTCACTTGCTAGGTTTTGTTCTGCTCCCATCTCTCTTTTCCAGGGCCTGCTTCTATGAATTGAGCAAAAAGCAGACTGCTAGTGGAACTCAAGGGAAGTCAGGATCGAACCCAGGTCTCTGGCGCTGTGAAGCAGCATTGTCTGATAAGGGTGATCTGAAACGTTAGCACGGCTTCTCTCTCAACAGATGCTGCCTGACCTGCTGAGTATCCTGCATTTTCTGGTTTTATTTCAAATTTCCAAACATCTGCAGTTTTGCTATTCATTTTGTTTTTATCAATTTTCTGCCAATCGATTTTTGTGCAGGGGTTGGAGAACTGAACTGGTATGGAGAGGGGTTTGTACCTTGTCCTTTTCTGTTGCTCGGATATCTTCCCTCCTGTGAAAAACAATGAAACGTTACAATACCTGCCTGAGTCTGCATTCACAATAAATGCAGCCCTGTCAAGAGTGTTTAATTGACAAATGTACCAACGATGGGTCCGATTAAATTCTTACTTGCAGCAACATAACAGGTCTGTAAACACAATACAAACAGATAACATAATAAACAAAAAAAACTCAAACTAATAATCGTGTCATTGAATCATTAACTTCTCATTTTGTGGCATTTATTCATTAAAGTAGTGCCACATGTTTAACTTGGTGAGGATTTTATAGTTCTTTCAAAATTCAGCCAAATTGACTCATCTACATGTGGGTCGTCAGCCCATCGAGCAGGCCCCGACTCAGTTCAATTGCCTTCTTCCCCGATTTAAATATTATTTATCAAAAAATGTATTTGATTATTAAAAAATAATATTTACACTATAATAGAACAAACCAGAACCCACCACCATAATACAATACGAACAAATATCCTAAATAAACTACTATACAACTATGTTACAATCATTATTGAGGATGAATTCAACCCCCTGCGGTGCCCAGCGGTCCAAGAAATCCCCCAGGGTGCCCGTGGACAGGGTGTAGTTCCTTTCTAACCCCACCCGGGCGCAGATGTACCCCCGGAAAAAGGGCAGGCAGCCGGCTCGGGCAGAGCCCTCTTCCGTCTGGCGCCGTGACTCGCGGATGGCCAGCTTGGCCAGGCCCAGGAGCAACTAAACCAGGACATCTTCAGCCACACCCTCTCCCCAACGTACAGGGTGTCCAAAGATGAAGGTGGTGAGTGAAAAAATGCAGGCAGAAGGCAAGGAGCAGCCCCTTTAGGTATTGAAACAGTGACTGCAGCCTCACACACTCCATATACACATGGTACACAGACTCTTCCAGCCCGCAAAAGTGGCAGGCGGCTGGCGAGTCTGTGAACCGTGAGAGAAACAGGTTATTGCCTTCTCCCTTTGGTGCTCCTGGTCCAAACCTACCAGGTCTTGCCGAGCATCTGCCCAATTCATGCATACACTAGAGCAGTTTATGCACCCTAGTGACACAGCATAACCAGACACAAAAAAAACCCCACTAAATTCTCAGCAGGTCAATCAGCATCTGTGACGGGGAAAAGGTGTGAGCTGACATTCAGGGTCAAGACTGTGCATCGTGACCTTCTTGCACTGAATGTTATTACCTTTATCCTGTATCTGTAAACTATTGACGGATTGATTGTAATCATGTACAGTCTTTCCACTGACTGGATATCACACAATAAAAATCACTTTATCTTGGTACTCATGACAGTAATAAACTAAACTAAAACTAAAGGGTCTTCGCCCAAAATGTTGACTCACATTTATTGCCTCCACAGATGCTGACTGATCTGCTGAGTTTTTCCAGTGTCTAGGTTTTAGAGATATAGCATGAAAACAGGCCCTTCGGCCTACCTGAGTCCACCTCAACCGTCATCCATTCACACTAGTTCTATGTTATCCCACTTTCCCATCCACTTCCTGCACATTAGGGGGAATTTACAGCAGTCAATTAATATAAAAAAACACACACGTCTTTGGGATGTGGGAGGAAACTGGAACACCTGGAGAAAAACCACTCAGTCACAGGGAGAACGTGCAAACTCCACACAGACAGCACCCGAGGTCAGGATCAAACCTGGGTCTCTGATGCTGCAAGGCAGCAGCACTACCAGCTCCGCCGCTATGCCGCCTTTCTGTTCCAGATTCCAGCATCTGAAGTCTCTCGTGTCTTTACAACCTGACACCATCTTTCCTGATGCCCATTCACTCTTCCTGTTGGAAAAAATATGGTCTGGAGCAGGAATGTTGGCCGGCTGCCACTACTGATCTTGAGAAATTCCTGTGGCATTCCTATTTAATTTCTTCATGACATAGCATATTGACATTGGAGGGGATCGGAAACATAAATATTGTGGGTGCAGGAATACAAGCATGACAACGAGGAACTGTTTCAAAATGGTGCACAACTCTGTTGTCATGCATCCTCTACAGCTCTGGCTTACTGGCTTACAGACCTGGCTTACTGACCAAACCCAGACTTACAGAGTCTGAAGAAGGGTCTCGACCCGAAAAGTCACCTGTTCCTTTTCTCCAGAGAGGCTGCCTGACCTGCTGAGTTACTCCAGCACTTTGTGTATCTACCTGCAGAACGTATGGAGTTGGATGAGTGGTGGGAAGGGCAGAGGATTGTGGATTGACTGCTGAACGATAAGTGAAGTGCCTCTGGGTACTGAGCAGGTTATTACAACTGAAAGGGTTGTGAAGGGAATATGTTTGTTCAGTGTGGGAAATGTGGACAGACTGTGGACATGTGGCAAGTGACGGAACTCCGTGCAAAACACATAGAAGAAGAGTCAGAAGTCGAGTGTAAATACAGGAAATGCCGTAACAGGGCAGCGGGCAAGGTTACATATCTTGAAAGTTGGCTCTATCAACCATTTTCCATAAAGCAAAGCTGCGTCATCGGCACATTTTTCAAGATATGCGTCTTAAAAAGAAAAACATTTTGGGTTGACTAATTTATCGTAACTTTTAAGAGTCATTTGGACAGGTACGTGGATAGGATAAGTTTAGAGGAATATGGGCCAGCACAGGCAGATGGGACTTACGAAATACGCAGGAAGGAACAGCAGATACTGGTTTATACCGAAGATAACCATAAAATGCTGGAGTAACTCAGCAGGTACGGCAGCATCTCTGGAGAGAAGGAATGGGTGGCGTTTCGGGTCAAGACCCAGGATGTTGAGTCGGCATGGGCAAGTTGGGCTGAAGAGCCTGTGTCTACACTGTATAACTATGACTTATTCACCTCTTTCCCATCCCCCCCACCTACACAAATTTGGTGATAATTACGTATTAACAATTTTGGGGGAACGATCTGCAAGCTTTCCATGGGCAAATTTTAATAATCCAAAAGGCGGTAAAAGTACCTGTGTACTGTGAGGAAATGTAAAACACATATATAGAAAAATCATATCACCATATATTCGCCCAGCTTGAACAGATAGGCCGTACATCCACAACATTACCTGATGGTTCCTCTAAAAGCCCCTTTGAGTGGAGTAGATCGTACGTATATAATGTGAACTTTAGCAAATCGAGGGTTAATACTCGTGACCTGACAATAAAAATGAAAGAACAAAAATCTGTCAACATTAATAATAAATACTAGACTGTGGGACCCGTTGGGTCCCATGTTCACACGGGAGGGCTGGTCCCCAATGCAATATTCCACCTCTCCACCAATTCCAATATTGGTGGCCAGTGGGGGGGGGGCGCTTTCTGGAGTGCTAGTATGGGTGTTGTGGGCTGAAGGGACTGGTTTCCAGAGGGTTAGTATGGACATGGTGGGCCAAATGGAATCTTGGGGTGGCAGCTCAGTCACTCAAGCCCGATATGCTGGCAACTCACTCACGGCTGGTGGGCTAGCAGTTGACTCACGGCTATTCCTTGAAATTCCATTTCAAGCAGGGTGCAAGGCCAACACATTCAAGTGCAGTTTCATACCACTTCAAGCAGGGTGCAAGGCCAACAAATTCAAGTGCAGTTTCATACCACTTCAAGCAGTTGCAAGGCCAACAAATTCAAGTGCAGTATCAAACCACTTCAAGCAGGGTGCAAGGCCAACAAATTCACGTGCAGTTTCATACCATTTCATGCAGGTTGCAAGGCGATCAAATTCAAATGCAATTTCATACCATAAGCAGGGTGAAACCACCATAAAACCACACTCACAGTTCAGTAGACATTCAGTGTGTTTAGTTGATTCATAGCTCAGACAGAGTCGTGACCTCCCCCTCCCCCATCTTGCAGAGACTGAGCCACACCCACACATCCGCGTTTTATAATCCCTCTCCCCTCCTACTGGAAGGGGAGTGGCCTTCATGGTGTGATTGACAGGAGAGAGATTCTCAACATTTTTAAAACACTAATAACACTTCTATTTTTCATTGATGGGAAGAATCCTCTGCACCTGATGAGCGGAGGGGGGCTGAGTAAGATGGACAAAAATCACAGCTGTAAGTAGTAGCGTTTTATCTAAAATCAATTTACAGTGCACACAGAAAGTTGTCAAGTTTAGACTTTTAATCATTTGCCATTTCAAACCAACCACCACCAACCATTTGCTGCGCTTTATTTCAAACCAACCACATTTCATTTTCAAACCACATTAAGGGCACTCAAGGTCAGTAAAACCACACTCAGTTTAGTAGACATGTGTTCAGTGTTATTCACAGCTCAGACTGGAGACGTGACCCTCTCGCTCCCCCATCTTGCAGACACTGACGGAGGCACTCAATACTTCCGGGTTTTATAGTCCCTCTAATAACTCTTTTATTTTTGAATCGATGGGAAAAAACCTCTTGTCCTGCACCGCGGAGGGAGACTCTGAGTAAGATGGCCAAAAATCATAGCCGTAAGTGGTAGCGTTTTTTCTAAAATCAATATACAGAACAGGAAGTGGTCAAGATCAGACTTTTAGTAATATAGATTCTCGGCCGGGTTTTGCAATGGTTCATCGATCACAACTATAAATCTATAATAATCAGTGGCGCAGCGGTAGAGTTGCTGCCTCACTGTACCAGATACCCGGGTTCCATCCTAACTACGGGTGCTATCTGTACGGAGTTTGTATGTTCTCCCTGTGACTCTCTGGGTTTTCTCCGGGTGCTTCGATTTCCTCTCACACTCCATAGACGTACAGGTTTGAGTGTTCATTGACTTTGGTAAATTGTAAATTGTCCCTAGTGTGTAGGATAGTGCTAATGTACACGGTGATCGCTGGTCAGTGTAGACTTGGTGGGGCAAAGGCCTGTTTCCATGCCATATCATTAAAGACAACAGACTAAGCGCTGGTTTGGGTTTTAAAAAACCCCAAAAGGCTTTTGGAACTGAGCGGGTCAGGCATCATTGGTGGAGTGAAATGGACCGATAACGTTTCACGTCAGGACCCTTCTTCAGACTGATCAAATTGGTTTGGGTTATTTAGGCTAATTGGCCCTAGTGTACGGGTGATCGTTGATCGGCATGGATTCAGTGAGCCGCATGGCCTGTTTCCATGCTGTATCTCTAAACTAAACTAATCAGACAACAAAATAGCCGCTCTGTCATGAGCTGTAAAGAGAAGATGTGAAAAGGTCTTACCTTGCATGTTACCACAACGCCCACTTCTGGCAGGAGTTGGGGCTCTGTATCTCGAACCACGCTTATAACTGGCACCTGCAAACACCAACTTCCAATTAGCGCAGAACTGCATCTGGTTTACAGCACAGGGCCATTTGGCTTGTGTCCAGTTAGTCATATCTGGATGTGTAGGAAGGAACTGCAGATGTTGGTTTACACCAAGGGTAGACAATCACAAAATGATGGTGTTACTCAGGGGGTCAGGCAGCGTCTCTGGAGAAAAGGAATGGGCGATGTTTCGGATTGAGAGCCTTGTTCAGACTTTTGGATCGAGACCCTTCTTCAGACACTGCGCCACTGATTATTCTTTGTCTGAAGAAGGTTCTCGATCCAAAACGTCACCTATTCCTTTTCTCCAGAGATGCTAACTGAGCCGCTGAGTTACTCCAGAATTTTGTGGTTATATATAGATATACTTCCAATCCTTTCACCCCCACTTGTTTATTCAGATTCCCATTTCCCACTTCACCTACTCTTTGGTAATAACTTGCATATCCTGACCACCGTGGGTAACAAGTTTCCTGCTGCATTCAATCCCAACCAAACTAGATTTAAGAAGTAGAAAGAAAGAACTGCAGATGCTGGTTAATACAAAGAAGGACAAAGTGCTGGAGTAACTCAGTGGGTCAGGCAGCATCTCTGGAGATGTCAGTCCTAAGAAGGGTCTCAATCCGAAATGTCACCTGTCCATGCTGCCTGACCCGCTAAGTTACTCCAGTACTTTGTGTCTTTTTGTGCACAAGATAGAATTAAACTGGCCTCCAGGAGGTGCAAGAGAGCTTTCTTTGGTCTGATACACACAGTGGGAAGAAATTGTCAAACCTGGCACAAGGTTTGGAAGAATATTCAGTCAGTCTACAATAGATGAATCATGAAAGCTTGGCTAAGGTGTATTGTGCTCCTTTCCCGACTGCTGGCAGATTGTTTTTCTATCCTTTCATTTGATGCCAGAATTTATGGCCCATGCCTAATTGCCTCTGAACGAACGATCCTCAAGACTCTTTAATCAAATTTATTGTGCACTATACGTTATTCCTTTTATCCTGTATCTGCGGATGGCTCGATTGCAATCATATATAGTCGTTACACTGACAAGATAGCACGCAACACAAGCTTATCACTGTACCTCAGTAAATGTGACAATAAACTAAATTGGGGAGGCAATTGAGCGCCAATCACCCCCAGGCCAAATAAAAAAGACCTGTCCCGATCTGAAACATCATCTATCCAGAGATGCCACCTGACATGCTAAGTCACTCCAGAACTTGGTCCCTTTTTTCTATTAACCAACATCTGCAGTTCTTTATGTCCACATACAAGTCCAACTGGGTAAAGATTGAAGATTTTCTTCCCAACGTTAATAAACCAGTTGTTATTGTGACAATCTCGTAAATTCCATGGTTACTAAGACTGCTATTTGATTCGTAAATTCCAAATGCCTTGCTCTGCTGGGATTTGAACAGCGTGAACGAACTCCTCTTCCCCAAAGATTCACCGCTTGGGGATGATCAGATGCAAAGATGAGACGACCGAGTGGGAAAGGAAGCACCCAAACGGAGCCTGTGTCAATGATCCTTGCCTCACTTGCAGCACAGTGGCGCAGCTGAAAGAACTGCTGCCTCACAGTGCTGGAGACCCGGGTTCCATCCTGACCTCGGGTGCTGTCTGTGTAGATTTTGCACCCTCCCTTTGTGACAACATAGAAAAATAGGTGCAGGAGTTAGCCATTCGGCCCTTCGAGCCAGCACCTCCATTCAATATGATCTTGGCTGATCATCTAAAATCAGTACCCCATTCCTGCTTTTCCCCCAATATCCCTTGATTCATTTAGCTCTAAGACAATTCCAGATTCACAACTCTCTGGATAAAAAGGTTTTTCCTCATCTCAGTCCTAAATGGCCTACCCCTTATTCTTATAGTGTGACCCCTGGTTCTGGATTCCCCCAACATCGGAAACATTTCCCCTGCATCTAGCCTGTCCAATCCTTTAAGAATTTTATGTTTCCCAACATGGGTTTCATCCGGGTGCTCTGGTTTCCTCCCACATTCCCAAGGTTCATAGGTGAATCGGCCTTTTGTAAATTACCTCTGGTGTGTTGGGAGAGGATGAGAAAGTGGGATAACATCGAACTGGTGTGAACGGGTGATCGATGGGCAGCATGGACTCGGTGGAGCAAAGGTCCTCTTTCCATGCTGCATCTCTAAACTAAACTTACCATTCCATTGTCATTTCTCTTCAGCACATATCCAGCTAAAGATGCAAAAATGTATCCGTGCCTGGAGTACGTGCCACCACCAGGAGTGCTGTCTTCTATGCTGCACAGTCTCTCTCCTGTAAGCTTGCAATGCATCAGATTAGATATGTTCATACATAAAAAGACATGTATTTACATGAATCTTTTATGAATGCAAGAATCCTAATGCACCTCGACAATTCCAATGTTAAGCAGTTTGAAGTACAACTAGTTATGTTACCCAAGGAAACATTTGAAAGTGTATAAAAATCTTACCATGATGTATAAAATCATGAGGTGAACAGATAGGGTGGCTGCCCTGTCTTTTTACCCCGGGTAGGGGAATGAAGATCCAGAGGACATAGGTTTAAAGTGAGAGGGGGAAATTTTAATAGAAACCCATGGGTCAACCTTTTCTACTGGGTACATGGAACGAGCTGCTAGAGAAAGTAGCTGAAGCAAGATACTCTCACAGCACTTAAAATACATTTTGAACATACATGGATAGAGAGATATGGGTCCAAATGCAGGCTAGGTGGGATTAGCATAGATGGGACATCTTGGTCGTTATGGGCAAGTTGGGTCAGAGATCAGGGTTAGGTCAGAGAAAAGGGTTAGGGTCAGAGGACAGGGTCGGGGTCAGAGGACAGGGTCGGGGTCAGAGGACAGGGCCGGGGTCAGAGGACAGGGCCGGGGTCAGAGGACAGGGCCGGGGTCAGAGGACAGGGTCGGGGTCAGAGGACAGGGTCGGGGTCAGAGGACAGGGTCGGGGTCAGAGAACAGGGTCGGGGTCAGAGAACAGGATTAGGGTCAGAGAACAGGATTGGGGTCAGAGAACAGGATTGGGGTCAGAGAACAGGATTGGGGTCAGAGAACAGGATTGGGGTCAGAGAACAGGATTAGGGTCAGAGAACAGGATTAGGGTCAGAGAACAGGGTTAAGGTCAGAGAACAGGATTAGGGTCTCCTCCTCCTCCCCTGCCCCTCTTTCCACCCGTCTCCCTCCCCCTTCCCCCTCGCCCCCGCCACAGATGCCCCGGCAACCCCAGCCTCACGTTTACCTGGGATACAGAGCTTCATGGGCGCCATCGCGGCTTCGCGGAGCCGTGCCCCGGGTGCGGCACCGCGATTGGCCCAGGCCCATGGCCACACTGCAAGCAAGGAGGCAGCGGATTGGCGGCGGGCGGGCGGGCGCCCCCAGTGGCGGCGCGCCGTGGTGCAGCGAGCCGCGGCCACAGTGAGCGCCTCCGCTCTGTGCCAGTGTGCGACCCAAGCAGCGCGCACAGTCGCCAGTGCAAGAGAGGTGGTGCAAGAGAAAATAAATGGTGAGCATCTCCCTGCTCCGGAGATACTGCCTGACCCGCTGAGTTCCTGCAGCCGATTGAATGAATGGTACTTTCAGTTTATAAACAAAGTATCATCCATCCATCCATTCATTATTGTTGTGGCTTTTGGGACGTCGACTTGCGCGGTGACGTCACGCCGTGTACGTGCGCCCCACGACGTCAGCGCGGGTGGGGGGGGCGCGCGTAACGCGTGCGTCGTGAACGCGCTCCGGCGCCTGACCCCCCCGGGGGGGGGGGGAGAGCGGGAACGCGCACGCAGCGTCGGGCCTCCCCCCTCTCCGTGCGCGCCGCGTCGTTGTCGCTGTTGTTGACGACGGTCGGTCGGTCGGTCAGTCGGCTATGGAGGCGGGCGGGAGCCCCGAGTCACTTGGTGACAGCCGCCCGGGGGCAGGAGCGACTCTTCCCCCCCAACAATCCCTCAGAAAATGGTCAGTCGTGACTCTCGACGACGCCCGGCGGAAAGAGGTGGCACTTGCAGGTGCGGAGTTGTCGGTAAGCCGTCGTTAATCTCCTCGCTGAGAGGAAGGGCATTTAAAGCGCCAGCCTTCCTTCCCACTTGACAACTTCACCTCACGCTTTAACCACAAAACACTCCCTGTCCCTCCTCCTGCGCTCGTTCACGCACGTTTTCACCTCATTTTCCTCTTCCACGACCGGCCGTCTGCTCATTAAACCGTTTACTTTTCTTCCCACCGTTTTAAGCGTCTCAAATGTTGAAGCAAACCCTCCCGGGCGCCGAGCACCACAGGAGTTGTAGTCCCGTCCCACGGTCCCAGTCTCCGTCGCTCCTCACGCACGCACACTCTCAATCATCATCACCACCTTCCTTACATTCTTTCCCTTTTGCCCGATGGCTTTTAGACCATATTCGCAGCCTTCAGCGTTGCTGGTTGTTTCTCTTGCTGCTGTAATCGCCTCTCTGAAATGAAATGTGCTTGTCTTGTGGAAACTGCTGCGGATATCAGATGAAGCACAGCAACACGTGAAGAGGTGTTGTGATGGTTTTGTGCCACATTTCAGGTTGCTCGCATTTTAACCTGGAAGTGATTTCCGTAATGGCTGTTTGCCATAATCATTTATCTTCTGCGGCTGCACTCTGTTACACTTGTATTAACCGTTATGTTTTGGCGAGGTGGTTGTGAAAAGAGTTTCATACGATTTCTGACCGTACCCACGTTTTGTTCGCTATAAATCTTGTTTCATATTGTGTAAGATAACTAATGAGCTACGAGATAATATTGGGTGGTGGGTTGATGAACGAAAGCTATTGATAATCATTCCTATTCCTCTTTTATAAATTTAATGGACTGTGTACACCTGTGAGGGAGGAAAGAGGCTGATGTATCTAACGGGGGCAGAAGAAACCGCAGATGCTGGAATCTTGAGCAAAACACAAAGTTCTGGAGGAATTCAGCGGATCAGGCAGCATCTGTGGAGGAAGTGGACTGACGACTAGTGTGAAGAAGGATCCTGACCCGAAACGTCACCTGTTCATTACCTACACATATACTGCCTGACCCACTGAGTTCCCTCAGCACTTTCTGATGTATCTGATGTCAATTAGATATCTTTCATGTCTTTTGGGTTTTTTTTTTAATACATTTGTTTAGACCGAAGGGGAAAGAAAACTAGAAATTTCAGTTGTGGGGAAAAATGCTAGAGGACATTGTAAAGATTGAGCTAACAGCACACTTAGTAAATATCAACATTATAAGACAAGGTTAACTTGGATTCTGGAAGGGAATTCATATTTGACAATCCTGTTGGAGTCATTGGAGAATATAATTGGGAGAATAGATTTAACAAAACATATCAATAATTTAGATGAAGGCACAAAATGCAATTATTCAAAGTTTGTTGAATTACTGAATTGTGAGGAGAAATAAAAAGGCTTCATGGCAACTTAAACAGTTTGAATGAATTGGCGGATGCAATACAATGTGCTTAAATGTAAACAAAGCATTAAATACAGTTGAATGGGGAAACAATGATGTACAAAGAGATTTGGATTTTCAGTTACTCCAATTGCTGAAAGCAAATTGCAGGTGTAATGAGCATTTAAGAAGGCAAATTACTCTTTGGATGATTCAGATGAAGGAATGTCGGGTCTTGGTGGGACCGCACTTTTTATATTCTATATATTTTGGTCGCCTTTTCTTAAAAAAAGCTTGTTGTAAATAATTGTAGATCAATCCAGTGATACTGAAAGATAACTGAACTGGATTGATTGCTAGGATGGACTGTTTTATGAAGAGAGATTAGGTCAACCAGATATGTGCTCACTAAATTTGGAAGAATGAGATGAGATTTTATTGAAACTTGTAATTTTCTGACGGGATTTTAATTGAAACGTGTAACTTTCTGACGGGACTAGATAGACTGGATGTGAGGAAGTTTCTTCTGGCTCAAGTCTCTGCACTGAGAGGGGTCACAATGTCGGATTATGAGATAAGACATTTAGAAGTGAGATGATGAGAAATGTTTTTTCAACTCGGATATGGCAACCTTCGATTTGGTCATCACAGAGGGCTGTAGAGTCCAAGTCATTGAATATATTTAATGAAATAAGTGAAGTCTAGACAAAAGGCCTCAATGGACAGTTGGAGAACGTGGAAACATGACATTGAGATGGGTGATTAGCCATGATCACGTTGAATGGTGGAGCAGACTCAAATAGACACCACCTGCTCTTTCCCTATCTTTCTATAAAATTAACTTGATTATATTTATTCCGCACGTTTCTTTCTGTGTGATATCACTCACTTTGAAAATGTAATTTTTTTGATCACGAGACTATCTCATGAGATAGGCTATTGTTGAAATTAATTTAATTAAAAATAATGTGCTTGTAACTCCTAAGAGCATGAATATCAGCAATCACTGAGTGTTTTGTGCACAGATAATATCAGTTTTATTATTAAAACTACATGAGTTGTCAAAGTAGGAATAATTGTGGTTTGGTATTGGTCTTTTGCAGAATCATTGTTATTTTCAGTACAAATTCTGCAGCTTTTGTTATTGTTGTTGTTATCTTCATTGTAATTGTTAATATGACCAAGTTTTATCTTTCAATCAAACTTCAGGTATGACGGTTAGCTTATGGTGTACATAACACCCATTTTCCTTCTAATATTGCCTCTTTCCCCTGAAGGTGCTGGCTGTTGTGATGGTTTTAATCCAGGAGAGCTGCCAAATATTTTGTTCAGTGCCTAAAAAAAAAATCATGCTCATGAACGAGAATACTCTGAGTGTAAATAAAATTTCAGTCATATAGTTTATAATAGCTGAACTACCTTTACATTATATCCAAGTATTAACACATTGTTTCAGAAGTTTCGGAACAGTGAAAGGAGTCAAACCTTGGGTATTAAGTCTGAAGAAGGGTCTCGACCCGAAAAAACATCACCCATTCCTTCTCTCCAGAGATGCTGCCTGCCCAGCTGTTACTCCAGCATTTTGTGTCTACCTTGGGTATTAATTACTATCCTAACACGAGCATGTGTTATTTGTCATTTGTCTGATATAGTCGAGGAATTAAAGCTCGCACATTCTGGGTTTGACCATTAAATGTTATCATAACTCTTAGCATTACAGATTTACACATTTGTTCTACACGAGTGTCTTCAATTAGTTAGCCAAAGTGCTCTGATTAAAAAAATTACCTATAGCAAAGTCCAATACTCCAGCATTTAATTGTTTGTAAATGTTGATAATTGTGCACCTAGCTCAAAGTGAGATCTGTGGGTCCGGAGTGCAAGCAGGGAGACAAGACTGACTGTGGACCAGTTGTGCAGCTGATGCTGGAATTGGGTCCTGAATACTAGGGTAGGTTTGTGGCCGTGACCCAGAGTATTTGAATAGTTTTCCACCTCCTTTAAACTCACTGCACTCATTAGAGGATTTTTAGTTGTATTTTATACAATATCATTTATAATAAATGATAACAATGGGAGTAACATCCAGTGATATCGTGCACTGGTATAATTGAACACCACCAAAGTCCTCAGGATATTGGATTCTCAGAGTTTTATTGCGCAGATGGTGATGTAAAGTGGATATAAATGTTTTTGATACATAGATTAAAGTTGAAACTAGGAACTGCAGATGCTAGTTTGCAAAAGTTTAAAATGTACAAAGGTCTGAAGAAGGGTCCTGACCTGAAACGTCACCTATCCATGTTCTCCAGAGACACTGCCTGAATTTTTTTTAGCACTGTCTTCTTTTGATATATAGATATGATCTATATTGCCCAGTCATGAGGAAACCGTCTTGAATTTCACAATCAATATGAATCTTTTCTTATCACTAACTTTCAATTAATACTGTTTTGTTCAATAGTGATCAAGAAGGGGGAGGGGGGTGCAAGAAGAGGTGAAACAAAATTAATTTCTCAGGAATTGGATTGCACATATATTTGGTGTTAAGTTCCATGCCAGAAAGCAGGTCTTGTTCACCTGGCTGATGAGATTGAGGGAATAGACATTGTGGTGGTGGGATGAGGTAGAGGCCAGGAGACCTGCAATACCAAACATCAGAAGAGACTACTGAGAGGTGGAACACAAGTCTCTTCCAAGAGTAAGAATCCGTCCCCATGTGATAATTTGAGGTGATTTTATGTGGAGATGTAAATTCTTTGAGATGTGCCACTCATCAGCATGAGGAAAGTATACACTAAAAAGCCGGGCCCTTGATAGCATTGGAGTATAGAGGGATCTGGGTGTGGTAATACATAGCTCTCTGACAGTTTCAACACAAGTGAATAGAGTAGAGAAAGTGTATGGGGGTCTATCCTCAATCAGGGCATTGAGTATGAAAGTTGGGAAGTCATGTTGTGGATATATAACATTGTGGTTAGGCCTCATTTGAAGTATTGTGTGGAATTCTGGTCGCCATGCTGTCGGGAGAATGTGAAGACTTTGGAGACGGTTTGATTTTATACAGAGGGGTTCGGTGCCTGGAGCATGCCGCCACAGGAGAAAACAATTTTTAGACAGCACAAGTACCAAGTGCCTTATTTACTGCTCTATCTACCTGATTTGCTACTTTCAGATGTTGTGGACTTTGACTCCAAGATCCCTCTGTACATCAATGCTGTTAAGGGTCCTGCCATTTTTCCCTTTCACACGACCCCCCAAAGTGCAACACCTCACCCCTGCCTGGATTAAACCCCATCTGCCTCTTCTCCACCCATTTCATTTCATATTCCTACTGTATACTTTGACAGCCTTCCTCATAGTCTGCAACCCCAGCAATCTTGGTGTAATCTGAAAACTTGCTAACCAAGCCTATCAAATCTATGTAACCAAGTCTACATTTAGGTCCATGTCATTTATATATATCACAAACAGCAGAGGTCGCAGCACAAATCTCTAAAGAACTCATTTGGTCATAAACCTCCAGCCTGAATGTTGTCCTGAATATCACAACCCTCTGTCTTATTTCAGAAAACTGTTTTTGCCCTTCATTTTCATTTTGTCTCTGTGTTGTAACACCATTCATGGACTATATGTTAGATACTTTTTTCTATGCAATTTGTCCTTCTCTGCTGTCTGCAGTTGGTCTTGAAAATTATATTTTTATGCAATTAATGTTGTGATTTCTACATTTCTGTAACTATCTTGTTTTGTAGCAAACTTTTGGAGCATTGCTTTTGCATATCATGGTGATTATTACTTCATAGATAAACCTGTATGTTTAGAGAGTGCTGTATTATCCAGGAGCCATATTGTGACCGTGCTTGAAAAATACAAAGTAATTTAAAACTTGCAACTTTTGATTCAATTGACTGATTACTGTGAGTCCAGTTTCTTGTTTGTGAATTAAATTTGTCACCTCATATGTTTTTAGGGTTTTAATCATGTAGAGGAGGACTAAGCAAGATTGCAGGTTCACACATTCACAACAGTCACTTGAATTTAAGAATTACAATATTGGAATTTGTGGATTTACTGATTTTGATGTAATAGTAATTAATATTAAAAATCCTGTTTTCATCATTTTCAATAATTAAGCAACCCTGGCATCTCTCACAATATTCTGGATTTTGATGAAATTCAATTGCACAGCACCGGGAGAGTTCTTTAGTGATTAACTGCTGGCTGGATTAATTCTTAAGATGTAACCTGTAGGGCAAGCAAAAACGAAAACCAGCAGATACAGAATATGGATTTTTCAAAAGCCATTTGCTAAGAGCCTTGCATAAAATAGAAGCCCAGGTTATTGACAGTAACCTATTGTCAAGGGAGGTTTATTGGATAAAGGACAATACACAAAAAGGGTAGAAAGTAGCAGGATAATTTCAGGTTGGTTTGCCAGCAAGGTGCCACAGAGGATTAGTTTTGCTGGTTATTTAGTCACAGTTTACATAAATAACTGTTGAAAAGAAATAATGTGAGGTAGTAGAGTGTTCTGATAATTCACGATTCGGTGGGAAGATCAGTCTGATCAGATGACAGATGGAATACAATGTCATAGAGATGTACAGCATAGAAATAGGCACTCGGGCCCACTATGCTGACTTCTTGCCTATCCAGACTAATGTGGCATTGTATTTGGTTGGAAACTAGAAAAGGCTGAGTCATTTGTAAATTATGAGAAATCTAAATAAGTTTGTGCAGGGTGGGTGTGCAGGTTCAAGAGATGCACAAAGCAAACCCGCAGGTACAGCAAGCATCTGGAAATAAATTGGCCTTCTTTACAATGCGTTTCCGGTACAAAAATATGTTATTGTTGAAAGGTAAACTCATTTAACCATACAAGATTCTGAGGAGGTTTGTTGGAGTGGTTGCTTAACACCTTTTTCTTCTGGGTGGAGTGTCAAAAACAGACAAGCAGTCTTAGGATAAAGATTGACCCAATAAGATCATGTCTAATGATGGATCTCATCCAACCACTATATAGTGCCCTCCATAATGTTTGGGACAAAGACCCATCAATTATTTATTTGCCTCTGTACTCCATAATTTGAGATTTGTAATAGAAATAATCACATGTAGTTAACGAGCACATTGTTAGTTTTTAATAAAGGCCATTTTTATACATTTTGGTTTCACCATGTAGAAATTACAGAAGTGTTTATACATAGTCCCCCCATTTCAGGGCACCATAACGTTTGGGACACAGCAATTTCATGTAAATGAAAGTAGTCAGTAGTATTTTGTTGCATATCCTTTTTTATGCAAGTCTGCGATTCATGGACATCACAAATTGCATGCAATGGATATAGAGAGAATGTCTTCTCTGGTGGTGATCTGCCAGGTCTGTATTGCACCATCTTCAGCTTATGCTTGTTTTGGAAGCTAGTTCCCTTCAGTTTTCTCTTCAGCATATTAAAGGCATGCTCAATTGGGTTCCGATCGGGTGATATACTTAGCCACTCAAGAATTGGCCATTTTTTAGCTTTGAAAACCTCATTTGCTTTAGCAGTCTATTTGGGATCATTGTCTTGCTGTGGAATCAACCGCGACCAATGAGTTTTGAGGCATTTGTTTGAACTTTGGCAGATGGGATGTGTCTATACCCTTCAGAATTCATTATGCTACTACCATCAGCAGTTGTATCATCAATGAAGATAAGTGAACCAGTACCTTCAGCAGCCATACATGCCCAGGCCATAAACCCCCCCACAACCGTGTTTCACAGATGAGGTGGCATGCTTTGTATCATGGGCAGTTCCTTCTCTCCTCCATACTCTGTTCTTGCCATCACTCTGATGTAAGTTAATCTTTGTGTCACCTGTCCACAAGACATTTCAAGAACTGTGGTATTTAAGTACTCCTATCTTGCCAAAGTTTAAACAAATGCCTCAAAACTCATTGGCCTCTGGCGTTCATGAAGTCTTTTGCAGACAGTGGTCATTGACAAATCCACACCTGACTCTTGAAGAGTGTTTCTCTCCTGTCGGACAGGTCTTTGGGGATTTTTCTTTGTTATAGAGATAAAATTATCAGCTGTGGAATTTCTTTGACCTGCCAGTCCCTATTAGTAATCACCATCTCTTTCTTCTTAATTGAGCATGGTTCCTTTAATATGGCTTCTTTGACTTTCATTGGCATAACTTTGGTCCTCATGTTGATAAACAGCAGTAAAAGTTTCCAAAGGTGATGGAAAGACTGGAGGAAAGACTAGGTGCTGTGAGCTCTCTTGTAACTACATGAAGGAGGCAATTAAACACACCTGAGCAATGACAAACACCTGTGAAGCCAAGTGTTCCAAATATTATGGTGCTTTGAAATGGAGGGACTATGTATAAACACAGCTCTAATTTCTACATGGTGAAACCAAAATGCATAAAAATGGCCTTTATTAAAATCTAACAATGTGCACGTTAACCACATGTCCTTTTTTTCTATTACAAATCTCAAATTATGGAGTACAGGGGCAAATAAATAAATGATGGGTCTTTGTCCCAAACATTATGGAGGGAACTATAGAGTGGTTGGATGAGATCCATCATTGGACATGATCTTATGAATGACTGAGTAGCCTTAGATTGTCCATGGTCCAATCTTAACTTTGGTCTTTATCATTCAGGAATATCATTTAGCAATAGAAACAGAAAATAGGTGCAGGAGTAGGCCATTTGGCCCTTCGAGACTACACCGCCATTCAATACGATCATGGCCAATCATCCAACTCAGTATCCTGTACCTGCCTTCTCTCCATACCCCCTGATCCCTTTAGTCACAAGGGCAACATCTATCCCCCTCTTAAATATAGCCAATGAACTGGCCTCAACTACTTTCTGTGGCAGAGAAATCCATAGTTTCACCACTCTGTGTGAAAAAAAATGTTCTCATCTCGGTCGTAAAAGGTCTTCCCCCTTATCCTTAAACTGTTACTCCTTGTTTTGGACTTCCCCAACATCGGGAACAATCTACGTGCATCTGGCCTGTCCAGCCCCTTAAGAATTTTGTACATTTCTATAAGATCCCCCCTCAATCTTCTAAATTCTAGCGAGTACAAGCCGAGTCTATCCAGTCTTTCTACATTTGAAAGTCCGCCATCCCAGGAATCAGTCTGGTGAACCTTCTCTGCACTCCCTCTATGGCAAGAATGTCTTTCCTCAGATTAGGAGACCAAAACTGTATGCAATACTCCAGGTGTGGTCTCACCAAGGCCCTGTACAACTGCAGTAGAACCTCCCTGCTCCTATACTCAAATCCTTTTGCTATGAATGCTAACATACCATTCGCTTTCTTCACTGCCTGCTGCACCTGCATGCCTACTTTCAATGACTGGTGTACCATGACACCCAGGTCTTGTTGCATCTCCCCTTTTCCTAATAGCCTGATTAAAGCCAGTATCATGCGCACAAGCAGACAAATCTTTCATAGAAACATAGAAAATAGGTGCAGGAGTAGGCCATTCGGCCCTTCGAGCCTGCACCACCATTCAATATGATCATGGCTGATCATCTAACTCGGTATCCTGTACCTGACTTCCCTCCATACTCCCTGATCCCCTTAGCCACAAGGGCCACATCTAACTCCCCCTTAAATATAGCCAATGAACTGGCCTCAACTACCTTCTGTGGCAGAGAATTCCAGAGATTCACCACTCTCTGGTGAAAAATGTTTTTCTCATCTCGGTCCTAAAAGACTTCCTCCTTATCCTTAAACTGTGACCCCTTGTTCTGGACTTCCCCAACATCGGGTACAATCTTCCTACATCTAGCCTATCCAACCCCTTAAGAATTTTACAATAATGTCTTTCCTCAGATTAGGAGACCAAAACTGTATGCAATACTCCAGGTGTGGTCTCACCAAGACCCTGTACAACTGCAGTAAAACCTCCCTGCTCCTATACTCAAATCCTTTTGCTATGAATGCTAACATACCATTCGCTTTCTTCACTACCTGCTGCACCTGCATGCCTACTTTCAATGACTGGTGTACCATGACACTCGTTACATCTCCCCTTTTCCTAATCGGCCACCATTCAAATAATAGTCTTTCCTGTTTTTGCCACCAAAGTGGATAACCTCACATTTATCCACATTATACTGCATCTGACATGCATTTGCCCACTCACCCAACCTATCCAAGTCACCTTGCAGCCTCCTTGCATCCTCCCCACAGCTAACACTGCCCCCCAACTTTGTGTCATCCGCAAACTTGGAGATGTTGCATTCAATTCCCTCATCCAAATAATTAATATACATTGTTAATAGCTGGGGTCCCAGCACCGAGCCTTGCGGTACCCCACTAGTCACTGTCTGCCATTCTGAAAAGGACCAGTTTACTCCTACTCTTTGCTTCCTGTCTGCCAGCCAGTTCTCTATCCACATCAATACTGCACCCCCAATACCGTGTGCTTTAAGTTTGCATACTAATCTCTTATGTGGGACCTTGTCGAAAGCCTTCTGAAAGTCCAGATATAGCACATCCACTGGTTCTCCCTTATCAACTCTACTAGTGACATCCTCGAAAAATTCTATAAGATTCGTCAGATATGATTTACCTTTCATAAATCCATGCTGACTTTGGCCAATGATTTCACCACTTTCCAAATGTGCTGCTATTCCATCTTTAATAACTGACTAACAGTTTCCCCACTACCGATGTTAGACTAACTGGTCTGTAATTCCCCGTTTTCTCTCTCCCTCCCTTTTTAAAAAGTGGGGTTATATTAGCTACCCTCCAATCCTCAGGAACTACTCCAGAATCTAAAGAGTTTAAAAAAATTATCACTGATACATCCACTATTTTTGTGGCTACTTCCTTGAGTACTCTGGGATGCAGCCTATCTGGCCCTGGGGATTTATCGGCCTTTAATCCATTCAATTTACCTAACACCACTTCCCGGCTAACCTGGATTTCACTCAGTTCCATCTCATTTGACCACCGGTCCCCTGCTATTTCCGGCAGATTATTTATGTCTTCCTTAGCGAAGACAGAACCAAAGTAGTTATTCAATTGGTCTGCCATGTCCTTGTTCCCCAATTCACCTGTTTCTGACTGCAATGGACCTACATTTGTTTTAACTAATCTTTTTCTCTTCACATATCTATAAAAATGTTTCTAGTCAGTTTTTATGTTCCCTGCCAGTTTCCTTTCATAATCTATTCTCCCATTCCTAATTAATCCCTTTGTCCTCCTCTGCTGGACTCTGAATTTCTCCCAGTCCTCTGGTAGGCTGCTTCTCCTGGCTAATTTGTATGCTTCATCTTTTGTTTTGATATTTTCTTCTTAGCCAGATGTCTAACTTAGCATAAATATAGAGAAATACTTAGGAATATGTTGATTCTGATATTACAGGGGTGATTTGCTAAGATTGGGAAATTTCAGTTGCCTGATAGCTAATGACAATGTACTGAAGAAAATTATTCTTTACCTGCATCCTCAGGAACCAGAGTTATTACATCATGCATTGGCAGGTTAAGTAAAGCATGGCTTAATGTACGGTGAAGCTTTGTTATATTTAAAGAATCATTATGGATCCTGTCTGCCAACCACATTTGTTTTTAATGCACTGTAAAAGATCAACAATGATTATTTTGTGGTTATTTTCCAGCTGCGTTCTGTTTTTCAATATTAATGGTGACATTTTAAAATTGCCTACATTTATTTTGTTTGTAAATATACTGACCGCTACTATTTATCACATTTCGGTGACTAATGTATATTATGGCACGGTGTTAGATGTATAATTCTAAAATTAACGCCTCCTATTTCAGCTTCTGTAGGTTGTTGCCTGGACAATTCCGTTTGTACTCATTTTGTCATAATTATTTTTCCATAAGGGTTTGAAAACATTTTGGAAGGGCTGTTTCGACCTAGACATGTAAAAGATATCAGCCTATTTGAAGGTAAACCTTTTATTTCTCACAACAAAACATCCAAAACAATCAAATGGCAATCACAGGATTTCTTTAACTGTTTTTTACCAATGCTGGAAATTTAGAGAAATGTTCTTGTGATGTTCCACAGATTTGTATTTTGGAGGTGGGAGAGCCAGAATTGTCTTCTCACACAAGCTAAATGTTCTGCAAACTAATTATCATCCACAGTGTGTGTGTTTGTTATCTGCTCCAATTGAAAATTAATGGATAATGAGAATCCTCAATATTTAGATGGTTGTGTTTAGCACTAAGCATAGGCATGAAGGGAAATACAATACAAAAAGACAAAGTAAATATGCTATTTTATTAACGAAGAAAGAAAAATAAAGTAGATTTTATTGTTAATTTCATCTTGCACAATGCCTCCAGGAAGATAGATAATTGGTGAATTTTCTATAAATGGATTTTCCTTTAACAATTTCATAAATTGTAAAATTTATTTCTACTTTTGTGCTTATTTTTTTGTTTTGTTGACTTGTTCTGAGAATAGTAATTAGTATTTCTCACCTTGAGGTTACTGATTATTTTTGTGAATTTAACAAGGTGAGAAAGACAATGCAAGGAATGGAACTCGAAGAAAAATATTAAATCTCCCAGCTAGATTTTAAGTACAACAATAACTGTTGATAACATAAGCTGTTGACAAGCCTCTGGTTTTTGTTAGCACAAATGACATGATGCACGTTTATCCATTTTGGCTTTGATGTGTTTGTGTGTTGTGCACTTTGCGAAATTTGTGTTAAACTGAAATGATTAGCCTTTGGAGACAAACCACAACTTGGTTGTTGATGTCATTTTTTAAAAGAGAAAATAATTTGTCGTCTTAGACCCAAGTATTGTGGATCTCCGTGGCCATATTGGAAAAGGATCTATTTTTATTTGTTGTTATAAAATTCGACTGCACCACCGAATAAATAAAGATAGGCACCAAGGGAATGTCAGTGGTTCTTTAAAAACATTTCCTAACAATGTGGCAGAAGTGCTATTGGACTTGCCTGGTATTGGCTTTCCTTTTAACGCTTAAAAACAATTCTGCTGACTTAAGCCATATTTGAATATAGTGTTGTGCATCCATTATAATTTTAGTTAATACATCTCGTGTGAGTGACTATTATTAACTGGGCTTTACATTAATATATATAGTTAATAATTTGCAGTACATGGATCCTTTTTATTGCTAAAACAATGAAGGATGTTACTGCTGGAGAGGTAACACGATTCATTCTGATTGCCATGTTTCATGTTAACTTTATATGATGCAAAATAAAGCTCTCATTAATTTGTGCAGCAGCCTAAACTAAGTGGTAAACTCACTGCTGCTCACTGTTTTCCTGCACCATGATATCAGATGGTGCTGAATTAAAGAAAGAATGTTAGTGTGGCATACATTAGCAGAACTCAATTGTTCAAATAACTGATGAAGGATTCTGTAATCACCATAAATTGGACTGGATTTGGCATGTTGTAGGTGAAGTATCACTGTCTAACCCACTGCAATTTACACTTAGTCTTGACTAACATTTTGAATAATGTTATTCTCCTGACAATAAGCCTGATATGCCTAGTTAAATCCAATTACTAGTTCAAGTTCAAGTGTTCAAGTGAGTGTATTGTCATGTGTCCCTGATAGGACAATGAAATTCTTGCTTTGCTTCAGCACACAGAACATAGTAGGCATTTACTTCAACACAGATCAGTGTGTCCATATACCATTATATAAATACATACACACGTGAATAAATAAACTGATAAAGTGCAAATAACAGATGATGGGTTATTAATGATCAGAGTTTTATCCGAGCCAGGTTTAATAGCCTGATGGCTGTGGGGAAGTAGCTATTCCTGAACCTGGTCGTTACAGTCTTCAGGCTCCTGTACCTTCTACCTGAAGGTAGCAGGGAGATGAGTGTGTGGCCAGGGTGGTGTGGGTCCTTGATGATGCTGCCAACCTTTTTGAGGCAGCGACTGCAATAAATCCCCTCGATGGAAGGTAGGTCAGAGCCTTCATACTAGCTCCTCTCTGGTTTAATAGTACTGCAAGTAGTTAATAATAAGGATTCCAATACATTGATTCTTTATATCTTCTTGCCTTTAATTTTTGAAACAAATTTAAAATAGCATATGTGGTTGGAATATTTAATTTACTGCACATTCTGGTGAGTGCCTTCAAGTCAAGTTTATTGTCATATGCACAAGTATGGTGAGGTTCAGGTGCAATAGAAATCTTGATGTAATGTTCTGCAATCCCTCATATTAATTTGGTATCTCATTGTGTTTTTGCAAATAAGTTATAAGTTAATAAGTATAATTTATTATCAGACTACAATTGCTTAATGGCTTCTGAATGATAAAGCATTGACAGAGGGCCTGGATTGTATTGTACATCACATTGCAAGGCTACAAAAATGTTGGCTTGGTAATATCTATATGGGAAACAAAGGAAGAATGGGGGAAAAATACAGTGTGTTTAGGGAAAAACGCTGTATCAAACATATTTCTGTTAAAAGCCGTGTTCAGTTATACGAGGAAATTTCACTTGCAACATTCTAGGCAATGACGTGTTTTTCTCTGGCAGGGAGGAATTTTAAAAGTATGGCCAAGTGTACTTCTTGTCAACAAAAATGTTGAATGGTTGTCATAATAGAGGTTGCTATTGACAGATCATTCACTTTTCCCAATGAAAAATGAATTGGTTGTTTGAGGAGTGGCATTGCACGTGGGACGAGACAACAAAAACAATAAAATTCAATCGTGCTAGGTTCAAATTATTCTTGAATTCCACATTATGTACTCTCAGGTGTTTCTGATTGGTCATTTGATGATAAACTGTCTCTTTTGTTGCTTGAGCAGAGAAAAAAAATGAAGGTAAGCAGTTTGGAATACTAACATTATGATTTAATTTTAACGACTAGTTGGTACACTTGGTTTAGAACTAACTTGTTTATTGTCAGGTTATGTATTTTTTGGTAGAGATTGTAATTTTTCAGCCTGTTCATTGTTCTTTTCTTGCTATCAGGCCAGTACCAATGTTGCTCTTAATTAATTGTCACGAGGTACACAAAGATTAAAAAGCAGATCTGGCCATGATGTGTTGCCTATACAGTTTGCCATTAAATAGAAGTAATTCTACATTGGAAACACACATAGAGATTGGGATATGTTGTCTGAAATGAGAAAGTTAGAGTGGTACCAGTACATAATTTCTAAGCAAAAAATAAACTTCCACCATGTTTATAGCTCTCCTGTTCTTTGTCTGTGTTTTAGAAGGTCCCTCACTGCTCCCACTCTATGATATCTACTGCTCTCCTGCTCTTGAACCATGCTTATACCTCTTCATTCTTAATCTCACACCCAGTTATCTCCTCTTTGCACTATTTTCACTCATTTGCCAATCACCCCTGTATCCACCTATCACTTGTTAGGCTTTGCCTCACCCCGATCTCTCTTATCCAGCTTTCGCCCCCTGCCCCAACCACCGTCAGTCTGAAGAAGGGTCCTGATCAAAACATCATTCCCTCCATACAGGGCTTATAGGCAGAACAATTTTGGTCCTGCTGGAGTCGGAGTTGGTAAACACGTCCCGACTCCGACTTTAACATAAATCTGGCTCTGATAAAAATGCTCCAACAAGAGCTTCAAATTTGAAAAGGCATTTGCAGAGTTTCCACCCTAAAATTTTAGAAGTTGTAAATGAGAAAGATACGAGCCAATAGAAAATCTTGCAACTACATTAAAGTCAGCAAAAAATAAATCTCCTGAGGGACAACCCAGACAAGCTGTAACAATGACCACAGAAATGTTTAAATAGCACCTTACCGCACGTTGTAAGAAATGGTGTAGCCTTAACTTTATTTTCACAACTAGCCTCTCTAGGCCTAAATGAAGAAATGGCTAAGAAACTAGGAGTTTCTCTGGCAAGGGAGTGTATCAGAAGAAGCCAAGAATGAAAAGGAAAAGCTTGGAAAAACTCTTAAGGGTGGTTCATGTTCATTAAAATGGATGCCACCACTTGTCACCGATTTAACTATTTTGCCATCAATGCTAGATTTGTTGATGAAAACAATAAAATAGTAACTCGGACATTATGAGTAAAGGACACCAAGGCACATCATGAGAGCATTTATCTCAAAAACCTAGTGGAAGAAATGGTGAAAGATTTTGAAATTAAGAAAGACCAGATTCTATGCATCGTCACTGATACTGCTTCAAATATGCTAAGCACAACAGAAAAGATGAATAAAGTTGAAGAAGAAAAAGTCACTACTGAAAGGGAGATCTCTGATGGAGATTCTGAAACTGAAACAGCAGAAATAGAACAGAATGATGAAACTTTAGATGATATTGTTGAGGAGGCATCTCAGCTCTGTCTAATCCAACATATGTGTCGTGCTGTACATACATTGCAACTAGCAATAAGAGATGGATTGAAAGAATGCCATGCAGCTACTCTGATAGGTATGGGGAGGCAAGTAGCCGCAGCAGCCAGGACTCTAAAATTGATGCTATCCAGAGATGTGCAGGAAAGGGAGCTATTTTGGACCAAGCAACTAGCTGGGGCAGCACATATGATGGATAAGCATTTGCTTGACAATAGACAACAGGTGCTGGAGTAGGCCATTCGGCCCTTCAAGCCAGCACCGCCATTCACTGTGATCATAGCTGATCATCCACAATCAGTACCTCATTCCTGCCTTCTCCCCATATACCTTGACTCCGCTATCTTTAAGAGCTCTATCTAACTCTCTCTTGAAAGCATCCAAAGAATTGGCCATCACTGCCTTCTGAGGCAGCGAATTCCACAGATTCACAATTTTCTGGGTGAAAAAGTATTTCCTCATCTCCGTTCTAAATGGTCTACCCCTTATTCTTGGGGTAGGCCATTTGTGGCCCCTGGGTTCTGGACTCCCCCATCATTGGAAACATGTTTCCTGCCTCTCGCGTGTCCAATCCCTTAATAATCTTATGTTTCAATAAAATCCCCTCTCATCCTTCTAAATTCCAGTGTATACAAGCCCAGTCGCTCCATTCTCTCAATATATGACAATCCTGCCATCCTCGGAATTAACCTCGTGAACCTACGCTGTACTCCCTCAATAGCGAGAATGTCCTTCCTCAAATTTGGAGACCAAAACTGCACTCTAGTACTCGGGTGTGGTCTCACCAGGGCCCTGTACAACTGCAGAAGGACCTCTTTGCTCCTATACTCAACTCCTCTTGTTATGAAGGCCAAGATGCCATTAGCTTTCTTCACTGCCTGCTGTACCTGCATGCCTACTTTCAGTGACTGGTGAACAAGTACCCCCAGATCTCGTTATACTTCCCCATTTCCCAACTTGACACCATTCAGACAATCTCCCTTCCTGTTTTTGCCACCAATGTGGATAACCTTGCGTGTATCCACATTAAACTGCATCTGCCATGCATCTGCCCACTCACCCAAGTGATCTGTCCAAGTCACCCTGCATCCTCATAGCATCCTCCTCACAGTTCACACTGCCACCCAGCTTTGTGTCATCTGCAAATTTGCTAATGTTACTTTTAATCCCTTCATCTAAATCATCAATGTATATTGTAACTAGCTGCGGTCCCAGCACCGAGCCTTGCGGTACCCCAGTAGTCACTGCCTGCCATTCTGAAAGGGACCCGTTAATCCCTACTCTTTGTTTCCTGTCTGCCAATTTTCTATCCATGTCAGTACCCTACCCTCAATACCATGTGCTCTAATTTTGGTCACCAATCTCCTATGTGAGACCTCATCAAAGGCTTTCTGAAAGTTCAGGGACACTAAATCCACTGGCTCTCCCTTGCCCATTTTCCAAGTTACATCGTCAAAAAATTGCAGAAGATTAGTCAAGCATGATTTCCCCTTCATAAATCCATGCTGACTCGGACCAATCCTGTTACTGCCATCCAGGTGTGCTGCTATTTCATCTTTTGTTAATGACTCCAGCATCTTCCCCACCACCGATGTCAGGCTAACTGGTCTATAATTCCCTGTTTTCTCTCTCCCGCCTTAAAAAATGGGATAACATTAGCTACCTTCCAATCCACAGGAACTGGTCCTGAATCTCTAGAACGTTGGAAAATGATCACCAATGCGTTCACGATTTCTAGAGCCACTTCCTTAAGTACCCTGGGATGCAGACCATCAGGCCCATGGAATTTATCAGCATTCAGTCCCAGCAGTCTATCCAACATTTCCTGCCTAATGTTAATTTCCTTCAGCTTCTCCGTTGCCCTGGGCCCTCTGGCCACTAGTACATCTGGGAGATTGTCTGTGTCTTCCTTAGTGAAGACAGATCCAAAGTACATGTTCAGCTCGTCTGCCATTTCCTTGTTCCCCATAATATGTTCACCTGGTTCTGTCTTCAAGGGTCCAACTTTGGTCTTTTTCCTCCTCACATACCTAAAGAAGCTTTTACATTTATATTCATGGCTCCTTTATATTCATGGCTAGCTTACCTTCATACCTCATCTTTTCTCTCCGTATTGCCTTTTTAGTTATCTTCTGTTGCTTTTTAAAAGTTTCCCAATCATCTGGCTTCCCGCTCATCTTTGCAATGTTATACTTTTTTATTTTTCTACTGTCCTTGACTTCCCTTGTCGGCGACGTCGCCCCTTAGAATCTTTGCAATTAACTGATCCTGCACCTTCTGTATTATTTCCAGAAATACCTGCCATTGTTGTTCCACTGTCATCCCTGCTCGGGTATCTTTCCAGTCAACTTTGGCCAGCTCCTCCCTCGTGCCTCCATAGTCCCCTTTGTTCAACTGTAATACTGACACTTCCTATTTTCCCATCTTCCTGGCAAATTGTAGATTAAAACTTAACACATTATGGTCACTACCTCCTAATGGCTCCTTTACCTCGAGTTCCCTTATTAAATCCGGTGCATTACATAACACTAAATCCAGAATTGCCTGCTCCCTGGTAGGGTCCAGTACAAGCTGTTCTAAGAATCCATCTCTCACGCACTCCATAAACTCCCTTTTTTGGAGTCCAGTACCAACCTGACATTCCCAGTCTACCTGCATGTTAAAATCTCCCATAACATACCGTAGCATTACAGGGCTCGAAATTAGTGGTTGCCCGGGTGCCATTGACCACCCAAAGTGCCCCCGGGCAACCTAAACTCTGACTCATTTTGCCCGGCTTGGCACCCAAATACTGGTTTATACCGGTAGACACAAAAAACTGGAGTAACTCTGCGGTCAGGCAGCATCTCTGGAGTATAGGAACTGATGTTTCGTGTGGGCGGCGGCTGTAACGCTCTAGTATCTTTAATTGCAAGACAAAGATACTTGGAGCCAAAGATATCTTTGCTAGGAGCGGGGTGAAGAAGGGTCGGAGCGAATGACGGGCCGCGACAGCGGCTCCACCGCCTCCTCCTCCCTCACCCCGCCCGGCGGAACGATGCCTCCCTCTCCCTTCCCTCCTCCCGGCGTCGGCGTGCGAGACGGGTTGTTTGAAAGTGCCTTTTTGTGGATTTGCCATCAGCGGCTGTAATCGCCCTGATCGCTGCTTGCAACTCCGCGAACAGCACTTTCAAATCAACCCGTGTCGCGCGCTGAGGCCGGGAGGGAGGGGGAGAGGGAGAGAGGTCTCCTTCCGCCGTCTGAAGCAGCTGCACGACAGATCCTATAGGATCTTTGAACTGCACTGCTCGGCCCCGCACCTTGCAGTTGGCTGGAGGAGGGGAGGCGGTGGGGAGGAGTCGGCGGCACTTTGGGCGTTGGATAGGGACGGCGAAAGCAGCGGGGCGATGTTGTCCGAGGAGCGCTGATCTTCCTTCCTCCACACCCTCTCTCTCTCTCTCTCTCTCTCTCTCTCTCTCTCTCTCTCTCTCTCTCTCTCTCTCTCTCTCTCTCTCTCTCTCTCTCTCTCTCTCTCTCTCTCTTTTTTCCACCCCTCTTATCCTGGGACCCCTCCTCTCCGTCCCGCACTGATCCCCATTTCCTCCTCTATTCAGTCCTCATTGACATCCCCTGTCCATCCACACTGTCCTGACCCTCCCCCCCCCCTTCCCATTCATCCTGTGCTGGACCCACCCCCATCCATCCTGTACTGATCCCCCCCTTTCAAGAAGAATGGGGGGAACTGTCTGAAGAAGGGTCTCGACCCGAAACTTTGCCTATTTCCTTAGCTCCATAGATACTGCCTCACCCGCTGAATTTCTCCAGCATTTTTGTCTACCCCCATTCATCCTGTACTGAACCCCCATTCATCCTATACTGATCCCCCCCATCCATCCTGTACTGATTTCCCCCATTCAACACCACTGACATCCCCCGTGCTCTCCCCTCACAATTTTACATACTCCAACCAACATGTACTAATTCACTTGCCTCAATCCATCCATTCCGCACCGATTGCCTCCTCAAACCCCCCCCCCCCCCCCCCCCCCCCACCATCTGTCCACCCCTCACTGATTCACACACACCCTGACCCTATTGTGCTTCATGGTCTTCAGAGCAAACATTGATTATGTTTGATAACGGAATGCAATCAAATGTGTTTTAATTCCCATTGTTATTATTTGTTTTGACACCTTTAAACATTATCATAAAATGCCTTTAGAAATTTCCTTGCAACCTGTATATTTTGTTATGGATAAATTAGGTGCGAAGCCAGAGTGTTTCTGTGCCAATAGCAATAACGACCCATGCTATGGCCATGTCATGGTAATTTTCGGTCCACCACAGAAAACATGCATCAATCTGTAGTGTGCATGGTTAAGCATATATGTTACCATGGTCCAGTATTTATTGACACAGGTTGATCATACGCTGAATAATCCAACCACATTTTTGTTTGGAAGTGGAAAGAACTAATTGAAATTGCATTAATTGCAATGTGTAAAATGTGTTGAGATATTGTATTATAATTTTGCTGCATGTCATTGTGGTATATATCATGTCTTGATTGGTGAATATGTTTAGTTTGTGAGTTATTTGAAGCAGAAATAATATGTGAATGTAGGCAAAACTACCGGAGAAACTGAGCGGATGCGGCAGCATCTATGGAACGAAGGAAATGGGCAACGTTTCGGGCCGAAACCATTCTTCAGACTGATGGATTTTGGCCTGAAATGTTGCCTATTTCCTTCACTCCATAGATACTGCTGCACCCGCTGAGTTTCTCCAGCACTTTTGTCTACCTTCGATTTTCCAGCATCTGCAGTTCCTTCTTGAACATAATATGTCAATGCTTCATTGAGCATAATTCCGACTGATAACTACGCACTCCGTCCGAGCACATTATCGCTCGCGTCATGCAAACCGTCTTCAATGACCACCTAAACTGTCATTTGGCAACCTAAAAAGCTGTCAAGGTTGCCCGGCTGGCAACAGGGAAAAAAAGTTAAGCGAGAGCCCTGCATTACCTTTGCGACATGCCAATTTTAATTCTTGATTCAACTTGCACCCTATATCCAGGCTACTGTTTGGGGACCTGTAGATAATTCCCATTAGGGTATTTTTATCCTCAGTTCTACCATACTGACTCCACATCTCTTGATTCTGTGTCGCCCCTCGCAAGGGCCTGAATTCCTCATCAACAGAGCTACCCCACTCCCTCTGTCCACCTGTCTGTCTTTTCGAGAGGATGTATACCCTTGAGTAAGTTCCCAGTCCTGGTCCTCTTGCAGCCATGTCTCTGCAATTCCCACAACATCATACTTGCCAATTTCTAACTGAGCCTCAAGCTCATCCACTTTATTCATACTTCGTGCATTCATATATAATACTTTCACTCCATTACTCCCCTCACGTTTCACATCGATTCCTATTTCACTTGCCCATACTCTCTTATCCCTTCCTGAGCTTTCGGCCCTGTTAATTCTGGTGTTTTTCTTAACTTTTCTTATACTCTCTTTCCCTTTAACTCCATCCTTATATTTCCAGTTTGTCTCCTCCACCCCACTATTTTGTTTAAACCCACCCGTATAGCAGTGGCAAACCTGCCCGTCAGAGTGCTGGTCCCCTGCCTGTTAAAGAAGACATTGATAATCCCAGTGTCTTACTGACTAAAAGTGGAGGTTGGTATCACAATTAGAAGCGCTGCTTGCTCACCCTTATGCGGTCACCAAAAAGCTGCAAGCGGAGGATTTAACTCCTGGTATGGGAGTGGAGAAATTTAATATTTCACCTATCCAAATCTGGACGATTAATTGCTGAAGGAATTGTATCATCAATGAAGAAAAGAGAGGGTCTGCTACTTAAAAATCAGATCTTGTTAGCTGCTGTCTACGTAGATCCAATGAACCAAATCTTGTTGAGCGAAGATCAAATTGCTAAAGCAAAGAGGCTCTCTGTGATGTTGCAGTTTGGATAAAAGAGCTACTACCTGAAAAGTCCGAACCACAAAATGAAGATGGTACAAAATCTTTCTCATCCTCTTCAAATGATGGTCAGATTTTGCAAAATATTTAGAGAGCAAAGCGATCCTGTTTAAACGTGCGAAAGCAGCCTTTTGCTGTTAAACTAATGGAATTTAAGCAAGATTTTCTTGGTGGTTTAAAAGAAGTAGAGAAATATGATCGTGCATCTAAACGTACAGTACAATAAGTCATCCCTGCCTGTCCAGAAATAGTACAATTTACAGCCAAGATAGTAACAGCCATACCACCCACTCAGGTCAACGTGGAGAGACTGATGTCCGCACAGAAAATAATAAAATCATATTTAAGGGGTTCAATGAAAGAGGATCTGGCAGAAGCAATTCTGTTCTTAAGGACAAGTTATTAATAAATTTAAGGTATGTACTTTTGTAGCAACCTTAACTACCTATGCATTTAGTTTTAATTTCTATTGCACTTGAGAATTTTTTGTCATAATTTAGCCATTTACCTGTGGCCTTAGTTTAATCAATTTTGGAGTAATGCTTTTATAATTTTTATTTAATTCAATGGAATTTTAATTTTGTCATTGTCGTATATGTTTTTTTTTTTCCTTTAGCATAATGAATTATGTTTTTTCAAGAATAAACAATAAAAAAAGCCACAATAGTATAGCTACAACCATTAGACTCAAAACTTTAAGGACATGGTTTTAAAGGGTAGTCTGACGATTCATGTAGTTCTTATGAAATGCCATCTTGTGTAATGTCATCATAGCAGATTTAGAATTATTATACCTAGGGGTCGGAGTCGGATACACAGGAAATCAAGGAGTTGGGTGTTTGGTTATCGACTCCACAGCCCTGCCTCCATAGATGCTGCCTAACCTGCTGAGTTTCTCCAGCACTGCTCAATAATTCGACATCTGCAGTCTCCAGTATATAATTTGCTTCTCTGCCCTCCCTACTCTCTGTAGTGACAAACTCAGCAGTGGTTGAGCTTGACCATTGAGACATCACTCGGCTGGGGAGACCTGTGCATCCAAACAAAGAGAGGGGTAGACAGCAGCTTTTGTCATACAGCATCACGATAGTCTGTCAACACATGGATTGGGTGCTACCAGTCCCCAACAATGTCCTGCACGAATGAATTAATTGAATATTGTCCAGTGCCAGCCATTTCAGCACTGGGTGGCCACATTAGTTCTCCCATCTGGATTAACAGTGGCCCGATCAGCCATCCTATCCACACTGGACGTTGCTGTGGGAGTGCCAGTCAAGAACAGTTACTTGTGTCTAGTTCCCAGCAGAACACTCAGCGTGCAACCCAGGTGAATGTAAGATCCTTAACATCTTACTGCATGGCTGCCTAGAAGCTGATTAGTTGGAAGGAGCTTTGAATTCGGCCACGTTTATAAGAAGTTTTCCTTCTTGCTCTGACGGGGGTTCTGTGAGACCTCCCACACTGCTCCCCTTCTGAACATAAGCAACTATCCTCTTCAGCTGCAACCAGCAACACAATACAATCCTTAATAATGTTAGATTTTTTTTAGACTGCTCGTTGTTTCCTGTCCTCATGATGATAGGTCTGTGTGATATTTTTTGTGGCCCTTAACTTATCATTGCAATTTGTAATTAAATGTTCTCTAGTATAGTAATGATCCAAAATAACAGATATTCTTACAATTGTAGACAACAATCTAATTTTGCTTTATACCCAAATGCAATCTTTATTTTAGATTCAGAAGATCCTTCCTTTACAGTTTTCCTAAATCTGCAACTTTTTAAAATTTCCAACATTTGTAGTCTTTTACTTTTGCCTGAGCTCCTGAAACTAGATATCATGAATGCAAATATATATAAAAACATTGTTTTCCATCACAGAGACAGGATATCCTGATATGGGTGGTATTGAAAGCAGAGTTTTTTAAATATTTACCTTTCCGGTAGTTTTTGCAGCAAATTTCAGGAACAATCAACATATTTTTTCAGTAAGGTAGCTTTCATATCTGCCTCCATTTATGAGTTAATCTTAAATATATACATACATTATTTTAAAGCTATATATTGATCTGCATATGGTAAATTGTTCTGTGGTAAATGTGTGTGTGTAAACTACCTTTTTAAAATTTCTTGCAAGTGAGTGGTTATTTCTTTACCTCGTTCTTCTCCCTGTCTTGTTTCGTTTATTGAAACTAAACTTTGAATCATTTGAGAGGGAAGAATCTTATTTGACCAGTGGTGAGCCATTTACATAGTATGCCTCCCTCTCTGTCTCTCTCTCTCTCCCTTCACTGAGAAGAGGAAGTAGGAATGAAACAAGTTTGTAAACAAAGCTACTCTGGTTAAGCTTATGCATTGTGTGCAGACAATCTTTCAATTCTGTTTTCTGTGTCATTTGTAGAATATCTTTCTCTGTCTTCTAACTTTCTGAATACAATGCCTCATTTCTGCAGTTAATAGTCTCTAAGTTTATGCATTGTCAACTGAAAGTTGGGCTTGGATATGAAGGCTGATTGTAAGAGTTGAATGCTGTGGCTATTTTTTTTTAATGTACGTTGAAGTGTAGGACTGATAAACCAATTATGTCTTTCAGTAGGTTTCTGAGGGGGAATACTTAGTGGAGTTTAGTTTTTCGCGAAGCAGTGTCTGAGTTGTAAATTCAATGCGATTCATCATACTATTTGGTATCTGTTAATTACCACAAGAACATTGTGGAGATGATATGAGTTTGAATCACACATTCTTTGTGTATTGTGAAAGCTCAAGAGTTCAACATGATATTTACAGTCATGTGATTCATGCTTTATTGCTGAGGCCATTAGCGTATAAATTCAGATTTTTGGAAAGTAAATCGGTGAACTGAGCAGTGTCTGATAGGTGCACCTATGTAGTAGGAGTGGTATTTGAAGATGCTCTGGTACACCTTTCCAAAAGTTGCAACTGACTTAAGCAGAGCAGGTTAATTTTAAGTGGTGCAAGCTACTTGTGTTTTCCTCCTGCGAAAGCATTCAGCTAACCAACAATGCAACAGAAACTGATTAATACTATTATGTTAGCATGCTCTAAAATTACTATGCTGACCTTTCACTGAAAGGACATGTGTTAATTGTGCACTATAATCACATGGTTATTTTGTGAGTGATATCAAATTTAGCCTGCAATATTTGTATTGGGCCCTGGTTTTGGAGTTCTAAGAACAAAATTAATCTAAGGACAAAATGAATAGATGAATTGAGAAATGATTGGGGTATCTTTTCTTGGATGTTGGGATTTATTGTGAAATATACAATATTGCTTTCTGCCTATATCTTATTTCCTGACTGCATTGCAATTCATAATATGCAAATACTTTTTACAAAGCACCATGAATAAGCTCTTCCCTTAAGCCAAACAAAATTTGGTGATTAATGACAGTGTGGGTGGCTGATGAACTTAGGAATGAACAGCCTCTGACCATAGAAAATGGTGTCAGACATTTGATATTTGCGTTTGTACCATGCAAGCTGTCCGTATCTTGCTGGAGAACTAATAACCATAATGCTTCCACCTTTTACATTGTGAACTCTGAAAATTACCTCCTAGCTTCTCTTGGGGCGTAGGATTTATTCATTCTAAATCACAAGCTATAAAGGAACTGTAGGCTTGCTGTCAATGTAAGAAGTACTAGAGAAGCTATGCTGAACCATGTAAAAAAAATAATGCTGCCTGACCTGTTGTGTGCTTCCATTCTATTTCTAGTGAATTTGAGTATTTGTGCGTCACTCTACCTTTGTATGTCACAGAACACTTTCTCCCTGTGCTACCATGACGACGGAATAATAGCAAGTTGGGATAATCAGTGATTGGCATTATCATCGTAGCACTCTGAAGCTTACTGCTGTATCATTATACCATTCCCATACAAATATTTGAAACAACTTTTAAAATCTTAATCGATTACAAAATAAGAGTATGTTCATCTGGAAATACACATTACTTAAAATTTAAAGCTTTGTTTACATTTATGTCTATGGTTCAATTAACATGTGTAAAGTGAGTTTTAGCATGTGGGTAACAATTGCTTTAGATATTTTGTATTCATGCTAATTTATAATATAATCTAGTGTAGCGTTTGCTGTTCAATTTTATGGGTATATTTTAATTAAGAGCTTAAAGGTGTGTGGTATATTAGCATTTCTTAAAGAGGAAGCAAAGCTACACACAAAGATATTACTTTTACACCTGGCAATTTGTAAAATTTAGTCGTGCTTCCTGTTTTGCATTTGGTTCTAATTGCATATTTGCTTTTTTATAGGAACATTTATTTGCTCTTGAACAACCTAAATTAGAAGTTGGAGAAGAGAAATCGTCGAGACGGGAACCACCTAAAATTAACCCCTTAGAGAAACAAGCAGAAGCATTTCTCAATGCTGTACTTCAGAAGAAAGGTAAAGCTTGGAACAGTGCCATTGTCGTCTATAGATCCTCCATAGTTTACAAGCGGCCATACATGCGAGCATATGCTTGAAGACTGGAAGGATGAATTTTCCAGCTGTTGTGGGAACTAATTTTCAGTAACATCATTGCATCTTGCAAAGAAATCTGAATGGTTGAGTTAAATACTCTGGTCCCATTATGCATTGCCGTTGGTTGACCTATGTTTTTATTTAAATATAATTTTAGGCAGTCGTATTAATGACGTGAACTGTTCAGGTGATGGGAATGGATCCTTGCAACTTGGGAATCCTGTATGTTGCTTGAAAAACGCAGAGTACTGTTGTAACTCAGCGTATCAGGCAGCATTTCTGGAGGACGTAGATAGGTGAAGTTTCAATTGGGGCCCTTCATGTTCCCCGGGGATGCTGCCTGACCCACTGAGTTACTCCAGCACTTTTTTTTACAGTTCCTTTGTGTCTCCTGTATATTCCTTCTTGTGAATGGAACGTAATGTTATGAAAATTTTCTGAATTTTATAACCACCTTGTCATTTGTTAATAAATGATTGTTAAAGTGGTTGTAAAAAAAGATGGCAGCCTCTGACAGAGTTGACCACATCATTCCAAAGTCATCCAGCTAACTTGTCAGGTTTCCTTCTCTCTAGTCATGGCCACAGAATTGCCTGCAGTTGGTTATTTTCATGCACTGTCTCCTCTCGTATTCCCTGAGGTTCTATCCTTGATCCCTTCCTACTATCTAAAATAGTGTAGTATTAACATAAGAGTAATCCAGAAAATCTGTTGGTTGGGTGTTGCCAAAGTTCCATGTGTGCCTGATTAATGGAGTTTACTGTGCATAGATTTTTGTTTATAAGGTATATTAACAAGGAAGAGATAAGGATATGTATATTTAGTTAAGCCCATAATTTTATTGCATAGTAGAACAGGGTCAGTTGGAGAGAAAGGGTTTAACATTCTTATCTTATATGCCTATCTTCACGCTATATCTCCATTCATTGTTTTAAGGGTTTTATGTCATTGGTAGGTTTATTTTTTTATATAACTAAGTAAATTTGTAATGTGCTCAGAAAACAAATGTAGACTGTTTCTCATTTCATTTCAGTGAACTATTTCATTACATCTTCTTCCTTGTCTTTAGAAAGTGTATGATAACCCTGCACTAGATTTGCCTTGGGATCCAGCTGGCAGAAAAATTATTAAGCAATAAAATGACATGCTTTGATTGAATATTTATTTTTACAGTAGTAATGCGCACAGACTGCAATCAGTGTTATGCTAAATTTGATATAAACGATATTCCCCGGCAATAGTTGGTTTTCTAACATTTTTTATGGTTTCAGCTATGTAAAAGATGAAAATATTGTTTTTTCAAGTGGTTCGTTGAACAAGTTTCTAAAACTAGAGGGCATAGGGCTAAAGTGTATGGGAGGAGATTTAGAGGGGATGTCTGGATACTCCAGACAAAGAGTAGTTTGTATTTAGAAGGAGCTGTTGGAGGAGGTAGTGTAGGCAGGAATAGTAACAAAATTGTAAGTGGCATCTGGACTGGTATTTGAATGAACAAGGTATAGAGAGATATGGAATTAATGCAGACAGTGGGATTAATTTAGATGGGCATGATGATCAGCATAGCGTTGTGGGCTGAAGAACCTGTTTCTGTGCTGTGGCTGTGTCTAACTAGTTCATTCAATGATATTTGCATTATGCTTCTTTTTAAAATCTGGGTACTTTAGCACTAACGAAGTCAAGAAGAAGGAACTACATGCCTTTACCTGTACCCTTGTAATACTGTACATTTCCTATAAAATATGTAACATTGCTTTTCTTGTCTTTGCAGATAATCCATGGGTTGTGGATCCCACCATTACATTCGTAGTTCGTGAGATTATGCATCAAATGATCAGGGAGTTTGCCGCTGAATATACCTCAAAAACTAGCACTTCTCAGGACTCTATTGTAATCTCCAACACCAAGGACCAAAGTACATCCAAAACGTCTGTTCTCGGTGCATGTGCTCTAAACCCTGTTTTAAGTGAGCTTCTTATGGCTGACCAAGATAGACCATTGGATCTCACCGTAAGAAAATCTAACTCTGAATCAGACAGTCAAGGTAAGTCAAAGTTCAATTCAATTCAATTCAATTCAACTTTAATGTCATTGCACAGATACAAGAATGGGTACAACAAAATGCAGTTTAGCGTCAGTTCGTAGTAATAGCAATATATAAATAGTCTTTTAACTGTAATTTACTTAAATGCTGAAATACTAAATGCTGATGGATCTGGCAACAATGGTAGAGAGGAATTAATGTTTCAGATCAACAACAATATCAGACTATCAATTCAGAGACGCAAAGTGCTGGAGTAATTCTGCAGGTCGGGCAGTATCTCTGGAGAGAAAGGATGTAGCAATGTTACAAAATATTGAGATTTTAAAAATCAAGTCTGCAATTTATCCCATCAGATAAAGCACAAAAAGAAGTTTAATTTGACACCTAATTCATTTTCATATCTTCAGTATTAAAAAAAGTTATAGCCATTTTCATACTCTGAAATTTGCATCTTGTTCCCTATTGCTTATCCATTGACTTAACTCAAAAGCTGTGATCAAGGACAGTCAGAAGCCCATAACCTTCTTAAATATTAAGAGAACTGAATGAAATTTTCAGTTATATATTGAAGCATTCTGAAACAAATATGAAACAATCTTACCTGAAATTAAAGCATATAATTAATTAGTTACCTAATTGTAGCTAATTACAAAATTCAATGACCAGGTCTAAACATCTATCCATTTCTTAAGAAAAGGTTAACATTTTTAAATAGCCTAAGTGTCCAAATAACATTCACACAAGAATTCACAATATAACATAATTTTTTAATCTAATTGTCATTAATTTATAGGCCAAATGGAAGGAATTTTGTGTTTAATTCCCGTAAATTAATGGCCAATTTAAATCATCTTGCGAGTGGGATTTTGTGGAAAGCCATCGATTGGAACGTTGCGGTGAATTTAAACCCCGTATTGGCAGGAAAAATACTGCCGGTTCGTATCTTTTCTAAGTCACCTTTCGCAACATGAACTTTTGATTAAAGGCATCCTAAGAAGCACGTTTATATGTAAATATAAACGGCGTACCTTGCTTTGTCCCATACGTGAGATCCGTTCCGTTGTCGGCTTTGACGGCTTTAGGAGACGCTTTTTAATTTACTCCTGTTATTAAATTATCCAGCGTAGTTTAAAAAAAAACCTTCATAAAATGTCGGAGCAATTTTTCTTCAGCAACTAAACAGCCTGACAAAGATCGATTTGAACAGGCTGGAGAAAACGGCATTTTAAACCCGCCCCCACTCAAAGGCGCCAAAGTCGCGCACACGGCCAGTGCAGAACTGCAGCGCCGCTGAAGGTAAGTTTTGTAACATACCTAAAGGATGGATGACGTTTTGGATCAGGACTCTTCTTCAGACTGAAAGTAGAGAATAGGGAACTGGAGGTAAGAAAAGGCCAGAACAAAGTAGGACCAGCAACGGATGAATAAGGAAGGGTAGAGCCCATAATAGCCCAGTGTTGGATGGGGAAGAGCTGATAACGAAGGGATACAAGGATGTGAACAGTGGAACTAGTAGGATGCCCAGGGTGGGGGTGGGGGCGGGGTGGTGAAAGGTGGGGAATGCAGGGGTTACTTGAAATTAGAGAAATCGATGTTCATACAGCGAAATATGAGATGCCGTTCAGAAGTTGAAGTCCATTCAGAGTGTTAATTCTGTTTCTTTGTCTCTATTTGCTGCCTGACTTGCAGAGTCAAGATTTTCCTTTTCCTTAAAAAAAAATCAATTTAAGTATCTGCAATTTTGTTGTTGTACTAGTGTTTAACATACTGTGTTGGCAAGTGTCCATATCCATAGAAATACATTTGTGCATAGGCTTGCATTTGCGAGTGCGTGGGTGCTGAGCTCCAAGCCATTGTCAGTACTTTCACTGAAATATATTAGAGGATGGGACTTGCACACAACATAGACAAAGATATCCTCACCTAACCTGTCTCTGCTGCCTTCACTGCACTCCAGCACTAAACTTTTATGGGAAAACATGGGGGACTCATGTTTTATAATTTCTATAAATAAAAGTTTTATAAGGAAATTATAATTTCACAATTCATCTCTGGAGCTAATAATCAAAGACAAAATGGCTGATCATATAGGAAATCAGAATGTAATGAAACCTCCAAACTCCCAATCTCCCTTTAAACACAATGGGTTCAATGGTAAAAAAACAAATAAAAGGTGGTGGAGTTTTAATTGGAATTACACCCAATTGTCTGGAAAGTTTGCCAGTCCAGCACCAGAAAAGCATCTTGCCTTGCTAACGGAGTCTTACTATGGTTAATATCAACTAGTCTTTTTTCCAAATACTTGTCTATGTGGTCTGGATTATCTTATTTTGTGGAATAAGAACTATATGTGGATCAGATTTCTTCGAGATGGTCCAATTTGAAATTTAAATGTTAAATGATTTTATTCTGAATTATATTTTTATCACTGAAACCAAATACATTTCAAAATGATCTCTTCTCGTGTATGAGTTGTCAACCTGTGCAATTCCATGCCACGGAAGGCAGTGGAGGCCAATTCACTGGATGTTTTCAAGAGAGGGTTAGATATAGCTCTTGGGACTAACGGAATCAAGGGATATGGGGAAAAAGCAGGAACGGAGTACTAATTTAGGATGATCATCCATGATCATATAGAATGGCAGTCCTGGCTCGAAGGGCCAAATTACTTACTCCTGCACCTATTTTCTATGCTTTTATGATTATGGCACCATTAGGAAAGATAAGTGTACCTGATGCTATAGATTGATATCTATAAGAGCAATTGCCCAGGAGTGTTATTCCATTCTGTCAAATGTAGTATTTGTATACAGTTTTATGGAAACCTAATTGAATTTTGTTGAAGAACAAATGGAGGTGATAGGTTTCCAGGAACATGATTATCAATGGCTTGTATTTTGGATAGAATTAGATTGGAATAATTATTTTTTCATTTTCTGAATTTCCCGATGTCCCATGGTTAACAAACACACAAATCCAAATCTATATCGCTAGTCCTGCATGTAATTTGGTCTTTCTTTTTCCAAAATGCGATGTAGAAAGGGGCTTAAGGATTTAACCAATATGTAGTGGAAGAGTGAGAGGGGAGGAGATGTTACCAATGTGTAATATTAATGTATAACGTTGTAATGCATAACACCTAATATAGAACAGAGGATTTGGACAAATGGAATACAAGCCATCTTTTCTAATATGAACAAATTTGAGGCTCATATTTGCATATTATGAACAATAAAGGGTGGAAAATCATTGCACTAAACAGGGATGCTAAATGCAATGGATTGTCGCCATTTTTATTGGACCAATTCATTAACTGATGTATTTTTGAGAAAGAGCTAGATAAGTTACTGGCAACAAATGGTTTTGAGGTTGTTGGAAAGATGGATGGGTAGTCTGAACTGGAAGTCTGCAATGGCTGAAATGTTCTATGGTGCAAGTGTTCTGAAATTCAAAAATACATTCAAGAGTATCATGCAGAAATAAAATCAAAATGTAAAAAAAAAAATCTTCTAACAGTAACAGCTTGCAATTATATCGCTCTTTTTACATAATTAGACATCCTAAGATGTTCACAGAGGATTTGTCAGACAAGATTTGATTGCTAGCCATGTAAGGAGATATGAGAACATCTTGGTGAAAGAGGTGAGTTAGTGTCCCAAAGGATGTATGACAGAACAGCAAAAAGGTTTGGGAGTTTGGAGAAGCAATTTCAGAACTTTGCTTTAGCTACCAGTGGTAGAAATTGGTATAGTTGGGCTGAAATTGAAGGATGCGGGGATGGGGAGAGTAGTGCATATGAAGAAATTTCAACTCCAGGTTGAAAATTTAACACAAAAAATAGAACATTTTGAAATTGCTCAGCACGTGAGGCAGTATCTGCATGAAAAGTGAAGCAGTTAACATATCAAGTTGAAGATCATTCATTGGAACTGGGAAGGAGACTAAACAAGGTTAGTTTTAAATTGCAGGTTGTTTGGTGATGGGAGAGGAATAGGACAGGGAATATCTGCGTTAGGTTAAGACCAGGGTTGCTATGGGATACGTTATCAGAGGCAGTAAGGCAGTGGCAAAGAAGTGTAATATGTTACAAATAACAAATTGATGTGTATAAATGCAGAGGGGATAAAAATACAGACATAAAGATCACAAACTAATGCACACAATCAACAAATTCATCATCCTGGGGTTATTGATATGTATTTCTTTATGCAGATGGAGTGCTTGATCTGTCTACTAAGAAGAGCTCTTGTGCTGGCACTGTTTCTGAAACCAAGTTCGGTGATTGTTCCTCTTCTGCTGTTTTAGCCAAAGGGTAAGCATGAAAATTGTCTAAAATTATTATCGTTCTTCAAACATTTCACCTTTTCAAGTACAGGAATGCTGAAATTTGTCCACTCATTTTAAAGGATTTCTCCTTGACTTCATCAGTGTAAGAATTGCAACATTATTTTAGATATCTCCATCATAGAACATTTTATCAACTACTTTTGTATGATATTCTAATTACGTAGTCCTCAATTAAATATGGTAGACACAAAATGCTGGAAAAATTCAGTGGGTGAGTTTTTGTGTCTACCTTCGATTTAAACCAGCATCTGCAGTTCTTTCTTCCGCAATTAAACATTCCTTACTTAGATTATCTTTTAGGATTTTCACCTGATATTTTCTTTATAGTCTTAAGTGTTTCAGTATTTGGGTTGTTCTGATGACATTGTAAATGACATACAAGGCATAAAATACCAAATCCTGAACCTCCATGTATGATGAATGGGAATTTAAATGTAAACATTGCCAGCCTTTTGTTTATCGTGAATTGTTGATGCTTGGAGAAGCCAAAGCTTCATTTGTACCATACAGTGCTATTCTGACAGAGTTTCTTCTGCAGTTCATAAATCACACAAATACCCCCATTGGAATGAATGCTTTCTACATCTTTCCTGACAGTGAATTTCACTATATACAGTTATATATCTGCAGACAAAACCATGCAGAAATTGGGCCTGGAAAACATTCCTCATTTATTGGTTGATTTCTCAAAAATGATTGAAAATATTTTTTTAGGCATACGTTTAAGTTTTATGGAAAATGATCAAGAAATCAGATAGAAATAGGGTGGTGCTGTGGCGCAATGGGTGGCACGGTAGCGCAGTAGTAGATTTACTGCTTTAGCGCCAGAGACCCGAGTTCATCCTGACTATAGGCGCTGCCTGTACGGAGTTTGTACTTTCTGTGACCGCGTGGGTTTTCTCCGGGTGCTCCAGTTTCCTCTCACATTCCAAAGATGTAGAGGCTTGTAAGTGAATTGGGTTTGGTAAAATTGTAAATTGTCCCTAGTGTTTACATATTCTGGTGCTGCTGCAAGTAAGATATCTGGGACAAATGACAATAAAACACTCTTGACTCGTGTGTAGGATAGTGTTGGTGTACAGGGTGATTGCTGGTTGGCAAGGACTCGGTGGGCCGAAGAGCCTGTTTCCGTGCTGTATCTCTAAAGTCTAAAGTCAAGTCTAAATCTACCTCTTGATAGAATTAACGGATCTCCCTGGAACCATGGCATGGAATTAAATTGTGACTTTTCCAAATGAATGATTTGGGTTGACCACTCAAAGTGTCACTAGAGATTAAAATATTATGATCTTGGACACTGCTGTGATCGAGAGATTGCAGTACTTATTAGTCAAGGATGAAAATTTAAGAATGTTTATGTAGGGGTGGTCAGAGTAGCAGTTAGGAATATTAAGAGGACTAATGTAAAAGTAGGGTATAAGGAACAAGCTGCCAGAGGAGGTAGTTGAGGCAGGTACTATCACAATGGTTAAAATACATTTGGACAGGTGTATGGATAGGATAGGTTTAGAAGGATATGGGCCAAACACAGATGGGACTAATGTATATGGGTTATGTTGGTCGGCGTGAGCTGTATGATTTATAACAAATATGGATATTTAGGATAGCCTAGAATATTATTCTGGTGTGTTTTTCTATAGCTTAGACCAAGGCTGAGTATTGTGACTCCAGTGTTTTGCCAATGTCCTAAAGTGAATTTGTGAACTTTCCAATGGTCATGATTTATTATTACACCACAGTCCATCTATTTTGTGGAGATACAAGGAACTACAGATGCTGGTTTACAAAGAAAGACAAAGTGCTGATGCAACTCAGCGAGCCAAGCAGCATCTCTCGAGCTGCCCTGCTGAGTTACTCCAGCACTCTTTATCTATTGTATATGGTTGTGAATAATTACTGTTGTAATTTGAAACAGAAAGGTTTTGAATTATTTTCCAGTATGTTACTGAATGATCATGACCGGATAGCATTGAAAGAACCTGAAATCAATGAGTGTCCATATGTTGTGGAGCAGATCCTCTTCCTCATTTCTATTCTCTTTGGGGGGGAAAAGAGAAATTAGTGGTGTACATTCACCTCTTAAATATACAAAATGAAAATGTAATTGCACTTAATGCCGTGACACCATTTGACAGTCTCCTTTATGCACCCACTTCCTCAAAATAACAATTGGCATCTTTCTCTACATTACTGAAGTAGTACAGAAGTACTTCACTGTGAATGGATTAGATATGTTCTGTATAAAGTGCCCGGTAAATAGATGTTTGTTTTTCTGGGTTGAAATTTATTTTTTGAATTCCACAGAGATGGGTCAATCAAATAAGTAGTTATGTGCCCTAGAAGTCTGAAGAAGGGTCTCGACCCGAAACATCACCCATTCCTTCTCTCCAGAGATGCCGCCTGTCCCGCTAGTTACTCCAGCAGTTTGTGTCGAAGTAATTATGTGCTTTGTAATGAGAAAAATGTGGGCAATTCTTGTATAATAATTTATTTTTAGACCTTATTTCTAGAACCAGCCATGTGTGATCCTTTCCTTGAAATATTTGGAGCCAAATAATTAATTTGTAGAATCACACTGTATATTGCCTACAATAAAACATTTAATAGATTCCATATATTCTTCAAATAAATAATTAAACAAAATTCATGACGATACAAAAATATGATTTTGGAGCATTTGCTCATTGGTTTCAGAGCTCATGTTTCCTTACAGAGTATGTTGCTTCATAGGATTGGTACTTAGCAAAATGGAACTGCTATAATTTAAGGTTTACGAGGTTCCTAATGGACACTGCCCGTAAAATAATTGCAAGAGAGCAAGATATCGAACAATATTTTTTTTAAATGAAACAACACTATTTTGGAATGGATCAGTTATTTGAAAACTGATTTCATTTGTAAATGATCCATGAACCCCACTGTTTTCCACCACATTTCTCTGGTGTTAGATTAATATCCTCTTTCCACCATTTTGAAAACTGGTTTGGTTGGATGTTACTTTCACACACACACCACTGAAGAAGAAGTGAAAATGCATGATCGTCTAGAGTTTCCTTATTGTGGACTTTAGGACTTTAGACTACTTATGTGTGCCTGCTCTTTACCAAAATGCTGGAGATATTTGACAGATATTGTATATGTAATTGAAAGACATCTTCATTCATCTGGTTTACATTTGATTATTTACTGAATAGAGCAGATTTCATGTTTTCTTAATCATCTGCCTTGCTTATGAATATGACCTTTAGGTAAGTACCTAGAGTTCATAACATCTTTACATGAGACATTAATCTCATTAAGACTCAATCAATGCATTAGGTGAAATTAAAAGCCCATGGAAAAACCTGAGGGAAAATATGCACAAGCGTCAATACTAAGATTGTTTTTTCCAAACAAAATATTCTAGCTATACCTCATTGCATCTTGTGGGTTATTGGTAGCATAGATTTATTACTCTATTTGTTTGCTTAATGAAAATTCTCGAAAATGCTTTGAGAATTGCTGAATTATAAAGATAGAAAATTAATGCCTAAATTATTTGTCTTAAAACAAAGTACTTACTGTATTTGAGTTGTCACTTTTCTTAATATAGGGAAGGCAATTTTTTTTCATTAATTTTCTTTTCAATGTTTCCATGCCCGAGACACAAATCCATAAGAAACAGTATTAAAATGTGTGTTGTTTATAGACATAATTAAACTAAAAAAAACTATTTGCAAATTAATTTGATCATGAACTTTGTATTTCAGTAATAAAACACATTTATGAGTGGTGGTCTCTAACGTCATGTGGTCCGTGAGGGTCAAGGCAGTTGATCATCATGTCCACTTGTGTTCCTGTGACATTGGACTGAGAAACTGAACTTAAGGCACATATTGTGAAACTCGAGTATAATACAGGACAACCTTTGTAGAATGTATGTGAGCATATGAAATGGGAAATACAGTTTGGGAAAGTATTCTAAGTGCCCAGATTCTGGCTTCTTTAAATTCTTTACTCTCTCTTTACAAATAATATATAAAACATTCTTGGAACCTATTTTCTGATGGGATTTTGCACCCTAAGTAGTGCTGTATTAATGTTAATCCTATGAAGTCATCTTTATCAGTGTGCTACAACTTTACACAAAACTAATAAATTTACTCGTACAACAATATAATTACACCATGTTCTCATTTTGTTGTTTATCCTGGAATATTTAAATATCTTTCAATTAAAATTATGGCAATGAATCTTTCAAGAGCAAAGTGCTATGGCTTATAAATTTAGTTGTCTTTCATTGCCCATCGGATTTGCAGGTTCAAATTTCAAAATGGACTGTCATGTGCTACCATTCTATTAACAGAGTGAATATAAAAGCAGTAACATGAATCCTAAATGTCTCATTTGGCTACTGCAATAAATATCCAGGCCACAAAGACCAAAGTGATAGTTTGACTCCAGGTATGCACCAATTAATATAACCATTGTCGGGTGGAAATTGGGGTACTAAATTGACTTGGAAACAATTCTACTCCATTCATCTATTCAGTGATCTTCAATAGAAAGTACTCTTGTGTGGATGAGAACAGAATGAACTGATTTGTAACCATAGAATTTTACCACATAGAAAGAGGCCATTTGGCTAATCATTTGAAAGAACTCTCTAATTAGTCCTACTCTGCTATTTCACTTTGGCCCTACAAGTATTCCATTTTCAAAGCTCTGTCATCAAATACCTTTCTGCACGCCTTTCCTTGTTCTCGAGTGGGCCATTGGGTGAAAGTATCAGGTGGTGGAATTGTATACCCCGAGTCGTGGTTGTGAAAGTATTTACTGGGAGTCACTTTGATCAGCATGATGAAATTATTGATAACTTTCAGGTTGGGTTAATCAAAATAGTAATTTTAAATTGTTTTCATTACTGAAAAAAAAGTGAAAGTTGGTGAAAGTGGGGTTTGTTCAAATGTTTTAATGTATTGTGGCAATGACTGTTGTATCTGAATCTTTAGCTGACTCTTATTACTTGTTTAGAGGTAACGTCATCTTTGCATTTGTAGAGTGATAATGCATGTTAAATGTAATGTGCAGTAAAACGTGTGTGTGTGTAGAATAATCATGCAGGTCAATTCAACAGAAATTACTTCACTGTTAAAATACATTGGCTGCCCTTGCAGTTGTAGCTTTGGTATTTTGGAGGACTTCATCCCTCAGTTTAAGTTATTTCAGAATGTCAGCGAATATTTTCTAAACATTTTATAATTAATAGAAATAAATCTAAAATTGATGCAGAGGCTGAGGCTATTAAAATCTATAGATTCATAGTAATGTTACCCAAGCAAGGTCTTCTAATAAAGGAGTGACCCCATCCATCCCTTCCTGCCTGTGCAAGTCCTGCTCACCTGAGTTTCCTTCCATCCAATCCTAGGCGTCCTGGGAGAACCGGACAACAGCAATGGGACAGCGAATCGCAAAGTGTTGAAGGAGTACTTCCAAAGTCGTTACGAAGCTTTCAGGCCGTGACACAGGACGGTTATGGATCTTCTGTTATTCTCAAAATACCAGTGACTCGATCAGCCCACAAGGGTGAGGAACCTATCAACAGGAACGAGACATCTCCCACATCCAATTTAGGGCCAACTTCTCAGCATCGTGGGCAGCACTTAGTTCTAGCCAGAGAGGCTCCCTGGGCCAAACCACATTACGAGTTCAATCTGGAACATGCCAGCTTCAGGGGAAATGAAACACGTGCCGATACCAAGAAACTTTCTTCGCACCCAATTACATTTCAGAGGGGATCAGTTCAGACAAAAAATGATGCAAAGAAAGACCAGGGCCATTTTGCTTCTGTAGATTTGAAGATACCACAGGTGCGAGGCATGGATCTCACTTGTGGAACCAATGCCACAAATCATTACACGTGTAGCCCTTTGCTCCTGAATTCACAGATTGAAAGCGCACTTCATAGGAAACTCAGAGTGATCCTCCCAAAGCAGAATCTGTGGCACAGGAAAGGGGTGGTGAATCTGATCGATGGAGGGCACGATTCCTGGGACTCATTTTTGGATCAGCCAACCTCCAGTAAGCATCAGGGCGCATCTGAGCAAGAGGGTGACTCAAAGCAGCCCAGAAAGAAGCGCGGACGCTATCGACAATATAACAATGAGATTCTCGAAGAAGCGATCACTGTGGTAATGAATGGGAAGATGAGTGTCTCAAAAGCCCAAAGTACTTATGGAATCCCACACAGTACCCTGGAGTATAAAGTGAAAGAGCGGCTTGGTACTTTGAAAAACCCACCGAAGAAGAAACTGAAACTCGGCACTGAGCCCCAAGAGGCGGATGACGGGCTAGAACACAGTCTTAGCAATTCAAAAGCTGAGTAGGGTTTTGTGTTGGTGTTAATACTTTTTTGGTCTGGGTGAGCATTAGCATAACAACAATTTAAAAATACACCATGGTAGGGATGAAATTGGGGGGGAGGGGGTAGATTGAGCTTCTGCTATTGAGAGAAGCTAGAAATCTGAAGTTAAAAAAAAGGAAATGCTGGAATAAGTTCTGATAAAAGAACATCAAGCCGAAATATTACCCCTTTGTGAATGCTGGGTATTAACGATTTCTATTTTATTTAGAGCAGTATTATGGTCCAGTAAATAGCAAAGATTGAAATATAATATTTTCCAAAATACAATTTGTGCATCTTTTTGCACATCGATATATGAACTGTAAGTGAAATAGATTTTGGAATCGCCTAGAAAGTATCAGTGCGAAGGTCAACGGCGCTTGCGATAGGATCGCCACACGTATGTAGCTTTCTATGAAATTGAGTTGATAAATTGAACGTCGGTAACCTACAAGGCAGGGCAGGCACTTTTCATTGCATAAGTGTTTTCTGTTCTACATCAGGACAAGAAATGCAACTGACTTGAAACGGATTAGGTTTATACTCTGGGCATTTCTATCCAAGCAAAGAAACGAGTGTATTTTTTATCAAACCATTTTCGGCCCGTTTAAATTACATTTCCGAATTTGGTATATTAAACCAGTCAATGTTTTGAATTTTTAGAAAATGGGAAAATAGATTTACACTTGAATTTGTTTAGAGTCTGATACAGAAACACGTATGCAGCACAAGAAAATGGCTCTTTGCGTTATTGGTTGTTTTGAACAAGCGTCGAGATTTATTTCGTAGTGGATCAGAAATATCCAAGACTCGGCAAGTGCTTGGTTCTCGGCACTCAAAATGTAACATAAATAAAATAAAAAATATAGGTCCGTAATTTCATCGTTTGATCTCCAACCTCCTGTTCGTGCGAAATTTAACTGGAAATATAGCGAGGCAGCAGCGTGCTGAGAATAAATCACATTGGCACCGATTATTGAGCTAATTGTATATATATTTATTGGGCAACATCAATTCCTGTCTCTCTCTGTCCCCGCCGTTTTAACTAAAATGAAACAGGCACATGCAGCAGCTTCTAACCTAGCTCACAGCGGCGGATTGACGGCTGCTGTAACCAGTCGGGGAGTTGCACTCTGTGCTGAACCAATCGCGGCCACGGCAGGCGGGAGGATGTCTCGGGTCCCTTTCACCAAGGCTTGTGGACTCCTGGGATGTTACTGTAGTTGTGCCTTTTTTTGGGGGAAAATGTCTTTTGATCAATTTCCCTAAATGGAGTTCAAAGGCAATGGAGTCATTGTGAACTGGAAAACGTCTGTATGAACTGTAAGTTGATTATAATGAGTAAATGGGCTCCAGAGAAAAAGGCTTTTTTTTAAAAAAACTCTTGTCTTGCTGTTTGACCCAGATATTTAAAAAAAACAGACGTGCTCATTCACTTAGTCCTAGAAATTATTTATTTGGAAACTCGTAGCAAATCAAGATGGATTAGTGGAGCAAGAAGGTGAAATAGAAGCTTGGCTGTAGATAATAAAAGAACGTTTTGTTATGGCTACGCTTTTATTGGATATCATTGGGAACAGGCCTAGTTAAAAGGCAACGAGGAGCGGAGCTCTTGAAATCACACAAGAGGTTGTACCTCCGTACGGTTCCACCCGAGCCAATCCGCCCACCATCTCCGCTGTCCTTCCCTCATCTCCCATCCGAGTTCATGTTAATCGCCAATATTTAAACCCCGTTAACCTGCTGGTGTTTCTTTTGAAAGATTGTTTCAATGTGATTAATAGTCAATATTGAAACCCCCCACTTCACCCGATACTTCCTGTTTGACATACTATTGCATTAGGCGCACTGGTTCGATGTGAGTGGTCTAGCCTTATTTTAATGATGTTTAATTACTGTGAAAATATTGCTCCGAACAGCATCTTTAGACTGGAAAATATATATTACGGATGAAATTTAGATTTCCAAAAGAAAGAATAGCAAACATTGGAACTTAGTTTGGAGCATTAAGCAACACCTTTTAGTGAATACTAACACATTTTGTAAAATTTGTAAGACATTCTGAAGTTGGCACTGTTGTTTGATAATGTTTTGTGGAGTTGTTAACTGATCGGTAAGTGTCAAATTTATAGTGTCAGTTTTAAAATATCTTCTGTCTGTGTAAATTTCATAACTTTATTAGGATTTTGTATGAGAGTACTGGATTTGATTTGAAAGGTGTCAGGACTTAATGGTCTTCTATCCCACAAGAGGGCACAGTTGTGGCATGTACAGTTGATTACTTACTGGGCTGATCTGAAGATGGTACACAACTTTTTTGCATCTTCACATCTGGATCTTAGAGGACGAGAGAGACTTGTAAGGGAGCTAAAGTATATCTAATCTAGACATTTGGCCAATACATTACATCTTTGAATGCCAGGGTGAAAAGCTATTGTGTTGGTATAACTACAGGATTAAGATTCAGAATTAGATTGGTAAACAATTTTTTTTGGAAAGCTTTATCATTTAATGCCAAACCTGTTCAAAATCTATCTCACTTTTAAAATAGCAGGAAATTGGGGAAACAATATGAGGAACATTTTAAGTGTATGTAAGATTTGTAGTTGTAAGTTGATATATATCTATGGTGCAATTTAAAGGTGTAACCTTTACATTGGATTGGATACAAAATTACAATTGGAGTTACTGAGCAATGTGAAGGTTTTTTTTTAAACTGGAAAAGTGGATCATTATTTGATCTTGTTGAGAAATAAAATTGACTATTTAATTCTCTGATTATGCATGCACTTAACTTTAGAACCAAGGTGCTATAAAGATTAAACAGTATTATAGTGCAGTGTAGACACGAAATGCTGGAGTAACTCAGCGAGACATCTCTGGAGAGAAGGAATGGGTGACGTTTCGGGTCAAGACCCTTCTTCAGACTGATAATAGTACAGGGTTTTGTGATATCTGTGAGAGCTAGGATTTAGATCCCCTTGCCTGCTGCATCATTCACTACATTTTATCCAGTTTGTTTTCAGGTAAAGTAAAACATTTTGGTTAATCACTTCCTCCCACAAGGAAAGGAGGAAATAAAATCTAAGGGGCATATATTGCTGGATTGCTATTGTTAACATGAAGAGCAAAGTTGTTGGGGCGTGGGTACACAAAATGCTTGAGAAACTCAGCGGGTGCAGCAGCATCTATGGAGCGTGTCTGGGTTGTAGGAGGTAACATCTGAAGAAAAAGGAACCAAGGGATCTGAGGGAGGGTGGGATGGGCAGCTTATCTTGCACTACTGTATAAAGCTTGGGCTAAGTTATGGTCTTTTTCTGAAATTCCACTTGCTGTTTTTAGTAGAAGCATGCATTTTGTTCTGCTTCTATACACAGTACAGAGGAATGCATTGGCCATTGGTACATTTGGCACCATCATATCATTTTGCAGCATTAATGTTACTTAAAATAGGAAGTTGTCAGGTGGGGTGGGGAAGTGGCATTTTGTTGTTTATGCAGAGACATTAGTTTGAATTGTAGACAACTTTACCATTTCAGAGTGAATGTGTTACAGTGGTGTTGTAGGTAGTTCTGTGTCCTCACGGTTGCAGTGTAATGGGCACAGTCCCGTTATTGGCTACTAATTTTTGTTTTTAAATTGTTAAATTTTTTTCAAAGATACTTCATTGGAGTTTGCATGTTCTTCTCATAACTGCTATAGGGGTTTGCCAAAGGTGTTCCGGTATGATAATCGGCCCCGTAAATTACCTATAGTAGAGGTGGGCAGGTCTGTGAGAGACATAGATTACGGGGAATTTAATGGGAGAATAGCTTTGATGGTATTTCTGGCAGTCAGCATTAAATTTAATGGACTGCATATCCGATATCATAAGGAAAGCATGATAATAATGTGAAGTCTTCAGACTTTAATTGTTATAATGAATAATGTTTTTACCTTTAATGTTTTATAGTTGCCTTTCATTCTCACTCATAAATCTACACACTTATGAGCCGATTCTTTTTGGGATGTACGATTTTGTTAAGTGAGCTTTTTTTATAATTATAGCATAGTTTTTTATAATTATATGCCTGTTTTGTTGTTGGATAATTGTGTACATTTGTGGGATCATTTTCCTAATCTAGCATAGATTTGTATTCTTTTAAATTTACAATTGCATATAAGGTGGTCAGTGAGTCTGTGCTGGGCCCTATAGAGCAATTACAGTAGTCCTGTTTTCCTCAATTTCCTATACCTCTGCAACATATTTGACATACAAACTCCCCATTTGATTCTCTTTGCCATTAATTTGCTCTTGAAGAGTAAATTACACTAGCCAGTAAACCTGCCAGTACATCCATGATGAGGAAGTAACTCAAAGCTCCCAGGTGGTGATGGACGGAATATGCAAATGCTGTACAGATAGTCTGCGAGATCAGTATCAAACTGGGTCCCTGGAGCAGAGGGGCAGGAGCACAAACTGCTGTGCCATTGTGTTGCATGGCTGACAAATAAGAAATGGTCCCTTAATCAAAGCAGCATATATTGACACAGGCCTTTGCTTTCATGAATTGTTAATAATCAGATGTCATTTGGCTGGACATAGCTGTTGTTGATTCAAATGCATTAACACTACAAGTTTCTCCAGTTTAAAAAAAATTATATATAAGAAGTTGAAACCTTGAAACCTTGATTCGATACGTTGCTCTTAATGTGTAAAAAAAAATCATATTAATTTTATCCTCCGTTTGTACAGGCCTTCAGTGTTAGATGAAATATAAACATGGTCATTTTCAGTGTTTCTGCAGCCCATTGTGCATCAAAGAGTGGTGGGTCTTTGCGCACTCAAAGCCTGATCTCTCTATTCTCCAAGTTCATGTTCTCGATTTTGATGAAGTATTAAAGAAGTTGACAAAGGAACAGCAGGTCACTTTATTTAAATGACTGAGTAGTTTCATAAAAAACAGTATTTCTGCAGTTCTATTTTAAACTTACATTTTTCAAGAACAATTTTTGCAAATGCATTTTGTTTATTTTTTTATTTGAAGGAGTGACTTTTAAAGTGTCATGTGTCCATAGGAGTGCACCCAGGTTAGTGTGTCTTTGAACTTGGATTAATCACTGTTTCACCTCTTGATTAGCGTATCACCATAACTTCTTCTTTAAAAGTTCTTCCATTTTTAAAAAATTTCATGATGTAATGGAGGTTACTTAACTGAACACCTATTAACAAATATTTTGTTGGTGTATATATGAATAGAAGGAAAGGCCCCGTAATGCTCCCGAGACTACAAATGCATAAACAGGTCCCTTACATAAAGAGCAAAACGATGCTTCAAAGCTGCAGGCTCTGATGTCTTTTGGAGTTTGGTCTTAATAATATCTTAATGTTACGGTAAATTGCTGCAGGCATTAAAACTACTAGAGAGATCTAATTATTTCAGTCTGTGTCTGTTGTAATTAAGGTGTTAAAGTAGAAACTGTTTATGGACCAGAAGCTCAGATAATTGTGATTCTAAAATGAAATGTCTTGGACATTTGAATATGCCTTGCCTGCATTTTATGATCCATTTCAACATTTTAAATTGTGTTCACTTTGGCGTTTTTTACATCGAAATTGTAGATAGTTGTGCATTTAATACTTCTGAAGTAGGACAAGAATGGGGACATTTCCAGAATCTGACATTCGGTTACAAAGGCTTGCATATGATCATCTTGGACCAAATGTTTGCCTTAGTTAACCAAGAGCATTGACGTTTTGTCACCTGATGTGACTGCCTTAAAAATATGCATTTGTACGTCTTTAGAAATCAATAAAGTTAAACATTTCTTCAGCCTTTAAAGATAGATGGTTGTGATGTGTTATCAAGTATATTCTGCTGGGGATTTGATCTGAACCAAAAGAAAATATTACAAATGCTAATGCTCACCTAGAACATAGCTCATGACAGTGAAATGGCTGATGGTATTATGCTGTGTTTATACTGCAATTGTCTTAAAACTTCATATCTAATTATGCACAACTCCATTTTACTAATATATTAATATGGGAGTTGTCATTTTTCATCAGTAACCTTGCAGCCTTATTCATAACCCTTGATGATATATTGCAGGATCTATTTAATGTTTGTGTTTTGACACTGCTGTTTCAATTCCATTGCTAACGTGCTAATTGTCTCACGAGTACTGGCAGAACTGCGTGATTGAAATGATGTCGTTTTCTATGAATTCAGCAGAAAATATTTCGTGATGTAATGGGTTTTGAAATGCAGAACTATTGAGCAGCTTACACAAATGTGTAATTGTTGCCTTTTTTATAATAGGCTGTCAGAGAAGAGGAGATTATCTCAAGGCCAAATAATTTGTATTTCTTTTGGAAATCAAATATAGAGAAGTCTCCCAAAGTTTTCATATCCACCTCTGTGACTTCAGAAAAAAGTTGAATGAGATCTTATTTAATGCAAAATTAATTGATTGTGACTAGCTTGAGATTTATTTATCTGCCTATTTATTTATCTATCGATTTATTTATTTATTTATTTATTTGTATTTATTGAAATGCATTCATGTGAAGTGTTTCATGCTTTATTTGCCAAAAATGAATTTGAGCCAAGTGCTGGAGTTATGCTATTTTCTAGCTTTTTTTTCTCTCAGTAATGTTAATGTTTGATTGCAAAACATTTAAGATACTTTTTTTTAAGCATGTTTGTCATCTGGTCTTCAGAGCATTATTTATGACAACTGAAGAGTTGTATTCACAGAAACCAGGCCCTCGCTCAACTCATCTTGCTGTTTTAGGTTCTGTACTTGCATTTGCAAGTTTGAAACTGGTATATTTTCTGTTGGGATGCTTTTCATGATTTTGCCTGAATTATAAGGTTAAACATGTTGCTGTGACATTACTTAGAATGACAGGTACACCATCCTTTAATAGAAAGGAAGTCCATTCTAAAACAAAAGTACAAAGACTGAAAGGTTGCCATTGTTGGGAAAACTTTGAACTATCTAATTGTTTGTAATTTCAATGTGGCGAAGATGTATAATAGTTGTATAATAAGAATCTTCTCTTCTAGAAAATTAACAAAGGCATCAATATAAGCATCATGGTGTGATCTGAACTGTAGGTAAAGCAACCTCAATGGTTTGGCATCTTCAGTCACAATCTATTTTGTAATTATGGAAAAAATACATTTAATGCATGAAAGTTATTTCATGGAGTAAAGTTTAGGCAAACTTAATGTAGTCAGCAAAGACCCACACCATTGAAGTACGCCGACATGGTATACTAAATGACAACCTCATTAAGTTGCCCAGTGGGAAATGAAAATATATCTCTTGTGTTGAGCTGTTGATGGTAAGGTAAAGTATTTGGAGCTGTAGGTATTAGTATGGTACAGTTGCATGCTTAATGCCACCATTCTACAATACCAATGTCTCCTGTATCTTGTTATAAGCATAAAGGAAAATAGTAATGCTTTGTTTCTTATGAATGCTAGCCAAATCTACAGTAGTTACAGATGTCATAATCTGGTGTAGTTTCTCAGAACTCTGGAAGAAAGTACTAATGTCCACACTGGCGTTTGGAGTCAAACAGTCATACAGCGTGGAAACAGGCCCATCGGCCCAACTTTCCCACCCCGACCATCATGTCCCATCTACACTAGTCCCACCTGCGTCATCTTTTAACATTGAAAAGCATTTCAATGTACCTTACAGAAATAGAATTTACTAAATGGCATAATAATTAATTACCCAGCAAAACTTCAAAGCTTTTCACCTATCCAGCAGGACAAACAGCATCCATTGGGAGAGATGTTCAGGTGAAGGACCTTTCATGAAATTCTCACGTGAAACATCAACTTAACAGCATTCTTTTGTGAGATAAATCACTTTGAGTGAAAATGAAAATGAAAAACCACTATTGAAGCAGATATAAATATATTAAAATTCATTTGCTGCAACTCACTTCTGCATCGCTTCCATTAGTGATGGGAGCACCGGTTTAAAGGCCCAAATTGATGTTAATTCCTTATGCTGTCGTTCCTAACCTATTTATTGCTGAGGGAAAAATCAAAGAATTTCCCTCCACCATCAAAATAAATCCTCTTAATGCATATTGATCTTTGGATGTGGTTATCCCTTTAATATGGACCTGTTTTGAGATGTTTGATAATTTGTATGTTTTTTAATTATTTGTTCCCTATAAAATTGAATTCCCAATGCTAATTAAGTTAAAACTGCAGGCATCAGCTCCTTGAAAATTGATGCCCTTTGTACAGTGCATCACTAAATTTAATTTAAATCATGGCAGTTGATCATTAAATATATTGAAACGGATTCTAAATTCAAATTTAACATTCCATTCTCATCTTTTTTTATATTATCAAACCATTTATGCATTTTTCTTTCACAACTGTGATACATTTAGATTGTTGAATGTAATCTTGACTCAAAAGCTGTGTTTATCTGATTTTTCTAATCCAGGTAATGGGTTGTCATGGAAACTATGACCAAGACTTTAAAGAGATCAGGTCAGGGGCAACATATCTCATTTGTGAAACAAATTGGTTGCGTTACAGCACAACAATAGTGTGAAAAGCAGGGCAGCGAATGTATTTAAAACACGATTTAGCAAATTATTTCATATCATCCTTTTAGAAAATGCAGATTGAATCCTATTATCTTAATTAAAAAATAAAGGTGCCAGTTTTCGTTGGAATGTCATTTTGTATATCTTCATGTAGAAAAAAATAATATTCTTTAATAAATTAGAGAAGAATTGAAGTAGATAAAATTGGCTGCAGCACACATCCAATTGAATAGCCATCATTAATTTTGCTATCATGCAGTTCTTTAGATTAATTTGAAGTGACATTAGTTCATAATTTTATCCAGAATGGTGTGCTTAGTCTTTCAAGGTACTGTTACTGTGTAAAGATTCTTACCTTTAAAAAAAAAACGGCCCATGTATCGCTTTAAAATCTGAACCCATTTCAAAATGTTTGCATTGGATTGTGGTTGATAATGTGTATAAATAGAATACTGACAATTACTTGTGGACAAATCTCTCCATTTCAACAACCAACAAACAATAGTTCTCTGCTTTATTACCTACAGTAAGTCATACATTAACTGTTATTTCCAATTTATTCATCTTTTGCTGTCATACGGGTGTTCCCTTCTTCCAAAAAAAATCATCAGGCAAATATGCGATGCACGAAGATCTTTTAACATAATTTACAATGACGTCTGTGTTGTCACGGGGATTCTTTATTGTGTGCGTACCTATAAGCTTGGTGAGAACGTGTGTTTGATATTGTGTTGCTATCCTGGTGCGCACAGATGATGAGTCTTTATCCCAATCATCACTGCCACCAGTGCTCGTACAGCAGCCATCAAAATGTAGTATTCTGTAATTCTGAAGTTTTGGAAATACAGCTTGATTTTTGAGAATACTGAATTTCTTGTTGTATTCGGAATGTTAGTCACGTTTCAGGTGGACATAATGTGATTGTTTCTTGCTCCAACCATTGTGCTTTATTGGAATTCCCGCAACAATACTGTCTGTTGGCATTTTGGGACTAATTGAACTTGTTCTTGTATTGTAAGCCTGAAATTGTTCATAATTTAATGCTGAAGCCAGTTTATCATTGCTCTCCATATCACAAGGACATGTGATAGGAGCAGAATTGGGCCTTTGTTCCATCACGTCTACACCGCTATTCAATCATGTCTGATCTGTCTCCCTCATAACCCCATTCTCCTGCCTTCTCCCTATAACTTCTGACTCCCGTACTAATCAAGAATCTATCTATTTTCGCCTTAACATTAGCATTTCTAAGTTGGAGTAGTTTTTTTTATAACTACAATTCAAATTTGTTTTGTCTCTTCGTGGGGTAACTTTGTGTCACACCATAATTGCTTGCTATTTGTGTTTCAGCATCCAAGGTGAAAAACAAATCTATGTTGGGCTTTTTCGTAACATTATTTCTATAACATTAGGATTCAGTGGATAGGGGCTGATTTACTGCAAACTATGTTGTTCAAGCATCAGCAATTAATTTGCAACTAGATCATAAAATGATAAAAATACAGCGTGTATGTGTGCGTGCGCATGGAGTAGGAGAGCAGTGGGATGGCACAGAGATTGAACTCGATTTGGTACAAACTTAGATAACATAGAAACATGGAAAATAGGTGCATGAGGAGGCCATTTGGCCCTTTGGGCCAGCAACACCATTCATTGTGATCATGGCTGATCATCCACAATCAGTAACCCGTGCCTGCCTTCTCCCAATATCCCTTGATTCCGCTAGCCCCAAGAGCTCCATCTAACTCTCTTTTAAATTCATCCAGTGAATTGGCCTCCACTGCCTTCTGTGGCAGAGAATTCCACAGATTCACAACTCTCTGGGTGAAAAGGTTTTCCTTCATCTCAGTTTTAAATGGTCTCCCCTTTATTCTTAAGACTATGGCCCCTGGTTCTGGACTCCCCCAGCATTGAGAACATTTTTCCTTCATCTAGCTTGTCCAGTCCTTTCATAATTTTATATGTTCCTATAAGTGAATACAAGCTCAGTCTTTTCCAATCTTTCCTCAAATGACAGTCCAGCCATCCCGGGGATTAACCAAGTGAACCTATGCTGCACTGCCTCAATAGCAAGGCTGTCCTTCCTCAAATTAGGAGACCAAAACTGCACACAATACACCAGAACCCTGTACAACTGCAGAAGGATCTCTTTACTCCTATACTCAAATCCTCTCGTTATGAAGGGCAACATGCCATTACCTTTCTTCACTGCCTGGTGTTGCTGCATGTTTACGTTCAGTGACTGATGTACAAGGACACCCAGGTCTCGTTACACTTTCCTTTTTCCTAATCTGACACCATAACAATAGCAAATGTTCTTATGCTGATGGTATTTTCAGCCAAAAACTTTAAATTTAATTGTGTTCTAATAAGCATTTTGGATCCAGTTGATAGTTTAGCATACTTGAATCTTCAATGATGAAAACAGCTGCTTTAGCGATTTTGAAGGAAATCTGGCTTCAGTATTGACTGAACATGTCAGGATGATCAGAATAATTTGTCAATTTATTAGAATGTCCATGTTTCCAGTTTTAAAGCAGAAACATCTTAATGAAGCATTTCAAATGTATCTACAAGTTCAGATATTCTCCATGGAGTGGTAAAAGCGTGTTATTTTCAAGATGGGAGGAAATATTGACAGAGGGCTTTGTTTCTTTTGATGTGCATATCATACGTGCATTAATTGGTTTCATCAGCATCTTGAAACTCAGGTATTTTCTTCTCGCCATTTTCTTCATCTGCTTCGGTCTCTCCTGTAGCTTTCCCAGAAGAATCTTTGTATGAAAGCCGCGACCATGAACTTTGACAAGCAATTAACAGTGGCTGGCAACTCAGCAGAGTCTGATAATTCCTCCACTGTCACAAAGCCCCAAAGTAAATTTAGCAACCTTATCCAAGCAGTATTGCTTTGAACATGGTTTTGTTCAGCAATTTTTGAATTGGTTAAGATTTTTAGTTGGTATTGTAGTAAGAGATAAATGTGTGACATGTATCAAAAGATACATAAATAATATAGAATCCTTAAATTCCCCCAGTTGGTTTCTGCCTTTGTGCCGCCGCCACATCCTGCAATTTTGGTCAGGGTTTTTTGAGGTTCCTTCTCAGGCACAAATGCCTATTTTATTTCAAGACATGAAGATTTTGGAATGAGATGGCCAACTCTTTATGTAAAATCACATATGACAGCTTGTTAGAGAGAGATAGGAGATAATTAAACACTACTATCTGTGATTAAATACCAATATCTGCAATTTGTACCTCGTTATATTCCTAGCAACAGATGAGATTGTATCGGTGCCGAAAGTCAGTATCGTGTGATTCTCAATGGACGTTCTAATAATGCCACTTGTTAGTTAAAGTAGTTAATTCAATCAAATGGATGGAAATGTTCGGTTTTAACGGCAGGCTGTGTTGGTTGCAGACCGTTTCCAGTGATGTCATGAACTTGTCGCAACTATAATATCCCTGCAAAATACACAAGATATTTCATTAAAATTACATTGGTTTGCGACGAATACACACCGAACGGATAAAATAACTTTAAACTTGATGGAGTAAGATGGAAGAGCTGCATGTACTATCACCACATCAAATAAACAAACTTTACTTGATTTTATAACTGTTATTTTGGTTGTTGTAACATGTATTGTTTTTATGTTAACTGCAAGAAGAATAAGTGGCTTTTGGAAAATTAAACACCTAACACTGTTTTAGAAAAAAAACCCTCAGGGACATTTGACATGCTATTTCAACCAGTTACTCAGTGCAGGTACTTTAAACTAGATAATTAAATAATGAAACATATTTGTGGTGAATGTTGACTTTTACTCGGTTTAACAAGACTTAGTCTGCCAAGCTTACATTGTGCCTCTTGACATTTTATAGCAGCATTCCGTCTCTACAATTGTATATATCTGTACACACTTCTTGGTCTTTGTTTTCTGAACAAACCATATTTCAAAAGTACTATTTACAATGTTTGTAGAAATTCTATTCTTTACAGTTGCCAATTTTTGTAGATGGGGCTTGAGTCGAACACTGTTAAAAGAGATAACTTGCCTCATCAAGTGTACTGTTTAAGGTCCTTCAATGTGATAATCCTTTGTGATCCGATTTCTCTGCCCTTTAATATCTTGCTGCTTCAAGTATCTTTCAAATTCCTTCTGATAAATGATTTTTGCTTTAATTAGTGAAACACAAGTCCTACATTAACCTCTTGAATGATGACCTTCCTTCAAACCTTGCATCAAATGTGTGTACCATGTTATGAATGCACCCGTGAATAGAAATAATACAGCTTAAACACACATATTTTACTCATAATTTATACTAGCACCTTTCTCGTTAAATTTGAATTGAATAAATTCAGTACTAGTATTTGTTATGGTAAATGATATTATTGTCGTAAATCTCTGCTGTCAAATAAACACACCACAGTACAAAGTACTGAATAATATCAGACTCATTTGCAAATGAATAAGTGACCTGGAATTTATGAGCAATCTTTGGGGTACGGAATTTTGTAGGTAGGATCGATGGTCTTTGTTTTCTGTACTTATCCCCTTTACTGATCCCCATTCTCTCCATCTGGGTCAACTTAAGTGCACCTTTGAACAGTTTTAAAATCTATCTTCCAAAATAGGCACCAGATCGATGCCATAATAGCGCACATTTGTACGGCTGATATCCATCCTTTCACAGAGGTCTGTGCTAATTTTGTCAACCCCAACAATATCTGAACTTCTATGGTTGCTTACGATTTTTAATCATGTTGCTGAGGTTCATGGCCCTAAAGTTGGACATTCTTGCCTTGCCAAACATAATGCAGTAACAACACTAAGTTGTGTTTGTTGATTAGTTTAGTGCTTGAATTGGTCTGGTCATTTTTAAGCTGGAGTCTGGCACAGTGATTTTATTTATTTGTCCTCCATTCTTCAGGTAGCAGTGATCAGGAGATGTGCTGATTAGATTTCTATTTTATATCTGAAATTTCATGATTCAACTTTGAGATATAGAGTAAGCCATGTTGCTATTTTAGAAATCAAAGCATTATCTCACATTGCACCACATGTAAACTGTTATCTTATGTTCCCTCCTCTGTTCCAATACAAAGTATTTTAATTTATGTTTATAAAGTGTTATCATTCTTCTAGCGTGGAGATTTAGTTTACACATTGTCGTGCAGACCTGTTGTCTGCGGATAATGGTGATCACGTAAGGAATTCACTGTCAGTTTTAATTACAAAGTAAATACTTTAATAATGTTGGAAATCTGGCGTAAAAGCTGCATGAGATCCAGTCATAATCGGAGGGAGCCAAAATAGTTCTAAATTCCCATGGTACCTTAAACCCAAGCTCATAGACAAAAGTTGCAATTGAAAATTGCAACTAAACTTTCAGGCTTGTTTTAATCATTTCTAATATGCTCACTGTTCAAGTAAACTACTTTTATTAACAAAAGCATATTACCTCAGTCGCACATTTCAGGAATCTGTACTAGTTTTGGCTGCAATTCGGTATAAAATACGGTGCGTGCGTTGAGTTGGAAAAATGTATGTGTGCATATATATATTATGCCCTCCCCAAGTAACTTGTAACAGCCACATATTGATTTAATGCAAAGGTTTCCTTTTGACATTTTATTAAGGAGCATGTTCTTGGGTTGTGACTTTCTTAAAGATTATTTGTCTCTTCCCTGCTTGTACGTATCCTGGGTTGGCCATGAGACAGTGAAGTAGGCTTATGATTTACAGTCCAGCTGATCATTGCCACAATTCTGCTCAGATGACTACTAATTGCTACTAATTTTGAGCATTTCCCTCTCGAAAGTCTCCCTACTGGCTCATTTTCAAACTAGCTCAACTTCTTCTAATCAGGTAATGTTCATAAGAACGGGTGCCCATTGGTCTGTTTGACCTCATACAGTTTACAGTCTGAAAGAGGTGTACAATTTTGAAAACTTATTTTGCAATTGTTTATCAATGTCTTAAATCTGTTCATTTATTGTCAATGTCTTGTACAGCTGTTGTGACACTTTTTTTTTGCACTATTAATTGATTTGTTAAAAATGCAAATTAATTTCAACTGGATTACAAAATACCCTGTGTCTTACTATAAGTGACAAGTAATTTTAGATCTTTTTGTAACTGTGTCGTTGTTTGCCTTGTGACGTATGTTGGAAAACAGATTTCTGTCTGTGCATGTGGGAATTTTTGATTGTTATCACAAGTAACAAAAACAGTTTGAACTGTGTTGTGTTTGCAGTATTTACTGGTTGATAGGCTCAGTTTCAGTACAAAAACACTATTCTTCTAATAAATTTCGTTAAATTTTATGGTGTCTGATCATTTTTTTTTGCAATCCTCAATACTGAATTATATGTCCTCTTGAACATTTTGTTCTCACCATGACCATGACGCAGCATTCTGGCAGTCTTCCCATTGAGTTTGAACTCTGAAGCATGTGAAATCTTGCATGTGAAGCATGTGAAAATTCATTTGCATGTGAAATCTTCACCACTAAATTTGACTTTAGGCAGTTTATTTTGGAGATCTTTAATGCGCTTGGAAAAGTAGAATATTCGTGCATATGCAAATTATAAAGCTGTGTGTTATTCAGCCTCTGAAAACCATTAATGTTAAAAGCAGTTAAAATTCGGGATATTTCAGATTCGTTAGTAATGACAGCTTCAGAATTTAACACTGACATACAGTGGTGGTTCATTTCGCTAGTCATCGGTTTTACATTGCTTAATATTACTTGTGTCAAGTTATTGACTTGACACAAGTCAGAGTTGCTGCATTAATTTGCAATCAATTCAGAAGACAAATATTGCTGCCACAAATTTCTATGCTGTCAGAAGAGTTTGTTAACTAAATGTACAATTATTTTTAACTTGCTGAAATTATTGTCCATGTTTTCCAGCACGATTGTGACGATCCTGACAATTATTCCGCTTCCTTTGAAGTTTTCAAATGTATAAAACAGGTTTCCACCCCCCTGCCCCAATTGCTTCCACAAATGGCAGCATCCACTTCAAGTGAAAAGGTGCTAGTTGTACCCAGCTCCATGAGGTGCCAGGTTTAATAGGACATTGAACAATTTAACTGCGTTCTTCATCGTGCAAGTGTAGACGGTTTGCAAGGTGTGCAGTTGTCATTTGAAAAAAATTATCAATTGGGAGGAAAAACACGTATTTTTATAGAATACATTTTTTCCCAAACTGTTTACTAAATCATATTATACAAATCAAAGTTTTAAAGCCATTGTTAGTGAAGTCATTGATAGTGATTGCAAAATTAGATTGTCATTTATCTTCTGTATAGATACAAGGAACTGCAGATGCCGGTTTACAAAAAAAGACTGTGCTGGAGTCACTCAGTGGGTCAGGCAGCATCTGCGGAGAACATGGATAGATAGGTGCGAATAAGGGTCTCAGTTCTTCCCATATACGTTTCTCTTCCCATATACTTCGGTAAAACATTTTGTTAGACTGATGCTTTTTTCCCCCCCATCATTTCTTTCCCTCATGACGCTGTTGCTCTTGGTGCAGTATAGTTCTATGGATAGCTAATGCCAACACTGTTTGAGGTAATAGCAATGTCCTATATGACATGCTTGCTTCTTTTGGAGGGTCCCATTTCCTAGTGGCTGCCATTACTACCAAATTAGCATCAATATACCTTGGTATTTGCCACCCTGTCATCATTTGCGCAGGATTTGGGCAAGGCTAGTTTAGTTTTGAGATGCAGTGTAGAAACAGACCCTTCGGCCCACCGAGCCCGCAACATCCAACGATCACCTGAACACACCAGTTCTATCCTACACTATAAGGAGAATTTTACACAAGACAATTAACTTACATACCTGCATGTCTTTAGGATGTGGATAGAAACCAAAGAACCCAGGGAAAAAACCCACACGGTCAGAGAGAATGTACAAACTCTGAGTTCAGGACCAAACCCGGCTGATCTCTGGGGCTGTAAGGCAGCAACTCTACAGCTGTGCCACTGTTCTTCCCCACAGTAGTTGCTTGAAAGTTGCCTCTCAAATTTTGAGCAACCATACAAGTGTGCTTTTACCTCCTGCTGAATCTAACGTATTAATACCCATATCTATTTCACACATTAATCCATGGTGCATCATTTATAAATTATGGCCCTTGAGGTGTCAGCACAAGCAAAAACTAGTTCAAGACCCAATGTCTTTTCTAAAATAATTTTGTTCTTGGGAGCTATCCATGTACAAACGTAGGCCTATCCTTATGTAGAAACAAGGTACTGCAGATGCTAGTTAATACACAACCAGAGACAGGGAGTAACTCAGCAGACCAGGCAGCATCTCTGAAGAACATTTTGGGTCGAGACCCTTCTGATTTGGGGGGTGGTGAAGAAAGAGGGAAGAGGCAGGACAGAGCGTGGCAGGTGGATGCAGGCGAGGGAGTTTTGACAGACAAATGGTTGGAACAGTGATGAAAGCAGACCATGTAATCCAGGGTCAAAGAGTTTCCAAGAGGGAGGAAAGTAACAGGAGGAGAGAAGGGGATAAATAGGTTGGAGTCTAGGTGAGGCACAGGGAAGGAGAGGGGCAGGTGGGGCAAAAGGGTGGGGGGGACAGGGGGTGGTGGTAAGAGGTTGTCTAAAATTGGAGAATTCAGTGTTCATAGCGTTGGGTTGTAGGCTACCCCAAATGGAATATGATGTGCAGTTGCTCCAATTTGCGTTTGGCCTCACTCTGGCAATGGATGAGACTCGGCATAGAGAGTTACGTTATAATGGTTGGCAACCGGAAGGTTCGGTAGGCCTTGGCGAACCGTCTGCAAGTATCTCCACTGGTTAGTTTACATTTAATTCCCTTTTTTTTTTTTTTTTTTTGTTTTGCCAGGACTCATGGGTAATCAATCATATTCTTCCTTCACTCCAACTATTCTCCCTTCTTGCATATTCCAATTACATGTGCACTTGTAGAAATAAAGATAATTAAAAAACTCCAGCACCTTGGTCATAACTGGGTACACACTTGGGACAACTTTAGTCAAATTTTACTGGACTTTATCATGCACTATACATTATTTCCTTTATTCTGTATCTGCACACTGGACAGCCTTTCCGCTGACTGGATAGCACGCAACAAAAGCCTTTTCACTGTAGCTCGGTTTACATGATGCTAAACTAAATTTAAGAAGGGTCTCGACCTGAAACGTCACCCATTCCTTATCTCCAGAGACGCTGCCTGTCCCGCTGAGTTACTCCAGCACTTTGTGTCTATATTCTATGTAAACCAGCATCTGCAGTTCCTTCCTACACAAACTAAACTTAAGCCATGCAGAATAATGGCCATGTTTGGTTTTATTTTGTGAGTACATGTTTTCATCTTCCATTATCTGAAGTTTTGCCTCTTGTATATTTCTAATTGTAGAAGAGATTAAGGGCCGTACATGGTGTTTAATGTGCTAAACTCGATGAATACTGCAGTCGGCGCTTTCAAAAAGTATAGTGAACAGCACTTGTAGCTAAGAACATGAAGGACTCTGTCATGTTTATTCATTGTCTTGTTCCAAAACAAATTGCTTTATGTTGGACCCTTTAGGAGTGCAGCCAGGGGATGGGACCCTGTTCTTCTCCCTGTCTGCAAACAAACTAAAGCTGCTTGAACCAATGCCTTTGACTGAGCTTTGTGATTTCTGAATGTGCACGGGATTAAGGCCACCAAGTTCCATGCAAGGAGCATGCCTTTTTTATTGTCCTTCACCATCCCACATGCCATTGCCCATGACATTTCAGCAGTGTTGCGGAACACTTTTCACCAATTTGCAGTAGAAGAATGGGCAGGTAGTGCAATGCTTTTTCTTATCGAGTCCACACACAAGATTTGAAGTTGCTCAGCCAGTGCTGAACACACTTCTTGGTATCTGCATATGAGGGTGTCTGTCTTGCGCTTTTTGTGCGTGGTGATGAAAACAGGGCCGCGACACGAGCACTCTTTCCTTGACCCCAGTGCAATGCTTAAGCGTGTATATACTTAATCACAAAGCCCAGCTATGTATACTTCTGGTTCTTGCTCTTTGGCTTGGCATATTGTAGAAACGAGAAACTGCAGATACAGTCTATACACAAAAAGACACAAAGTGATGCCGTAACTCAGCAGGTCTGGGAGCGTCTGTGGATAGGTGACATTGCGGGTCAAGACCCTTCTTCAGACTCAAGTGCCTCGACCCGAAACATCGCCTATCCTTGTTCTCCAGAGATACTGCCTGACTTGCTGAGTTACTCCAGCACTATGCATCTTTCTGATATATAGTATGTTGATCATTTCAGTTTGATCATATCTGTGAGGCACCACAGAATCTGAAAGCAAATGCATGGAGCCTTGTGCAACTGTAACTAACCCTAACTGGATACGAAGATAGACACAAAGTGTTGGAATAACTCAGCGGGGCAGTCAGGCAGCATCTCTGGAGAAAAGGAATAGGTGACGTTTCGGGTCAAGACCCTTCGTGTTCCATTTATTTCAATTAATTGTTTGCATACAATAAAGTTGACTTCTATTGTCATGAGAATATCACCCTGAATATACTTTGTTTTGTTTTTTTGCGTAAACTGAGCTGGCACTTCTGGTGCCTTGTGAATGTCTCGCCCCCTCTGATGTTAAGGGAAGCACCCCCCAAACTTCACTTTAAGGAAGGCCATCTAATCAATCTTGGAGTATGAGGGATGATCCAATGTTACACATATTCATATTTTACTCTCAGAGAGGGGTTGTAATTCACATGTTCTTCTGTGGCTTTGTTTTTAGAGCAATATTCTCCAGCCCTGCATCCCATTGGATACTTGCATAGAACAATACAGCACAGTTTGTCCCATAATGTCCACGCAGAACATGGCGTCAAGTTAAATTAATCCTCTCTGGTTGTACGATCCATCTCCCTCCATTCCTTGCATATCCATGTGCCGATGTAAATGCCTCTTAAATGCCGCTATTCTATCAGCAACGACCCGGGGGTTTCCCCCCCATTTTTGTTAGACTGATGCTTTTCCTTCCTATCATTTCTTTCCCTCTTATGAAAATATATGCCAAACATCACTTATTCATGTTCTCCACAAATGCAGCCTGGCCCGCTGAGCTACTCCAGCACTTTGTCTTTTTTGTGTTTGTTTTAAACCAGCATCTGCAGTACCTTGTGTCTAGACTGGAAATGTTGAGAGTGTTAATAACTATGACTTAAGCATGTTATTGGTTGTGGCACCCAATGTGGAGAGAGAACTGGCCAAAATGGCAACAAAAACAAAGGCACGAAGTGCTGGAGTAACTCAGCGGTCAGGCAGCATCTCTGGAGAACGTGGATGGGTGGCGTTTCAGATCGGGACCTTCAAACTATTGCTGGGGGGGAAAGAAAGCTGGAAGAGAGGAAGGGCATGACAAAGCCTGACAAGTAATGGGTTGATACAGGTGAGGGTGGGGAAGGTTATAACCCCCCCCCCCCTCCCAACCAAAATCCTCTGTTGGGTTTTAAGAAGAGTAAAAATCAAGAAATTGGATTAAATCTAATTTGCAGGAAATGGCCACATGATTTCAGCTCAACATTAATGTGTGAATACAGATATTTTTAAGAGATAATGGCCAATGAAGTGGATCAAAAGTGGTCCCTGGTTTCCTGTAATGTTATACCTGTGTACAGTCATCTCTTTGTCTCTGCAATGTACTGCTGTTTTCTTAATTTGCTTGCATTTAGTTTTGTACATTGTGATCATACCATTAAACTTTATTCCGGGTAATAAATTGAATCCAGGGAAATGAATCGAACAGTACATTGCATTACTATATTGTGAAAAATAAATCTAAATGTAGTTTATCAGTTGCTGGCTGCTTCATCTGGTTTTGATATTTCCTCCGTCTGCTTTGTCTGTGGCCCTGAACAAAGGAATAACTTATTTCAGATGGTTGGAACACCTTTACTTTAGTTGACCCCCCATATTTGGGGGTTCCTGAGCGTGTGCCAGTATTTGTGGGAACAGTCAAAATGTGTAGGAAGGAACTGCAGATGCTGGAGAAACTCAGCGGGTCAGGCAGCATCTCTGGAGAAAAGAAATAGGTGACATTTCAGGTTGAGACCCTTCTTCAGACTGTCAGGGGAGAGGTATGAAGAGGTACAAAGAACAAATGAATGACAGGTTTGCAAAAGGACAAATCAAAGCCAGCAACGATGATCAAGTGTTGAGTTTCCAAGAGGCGTACCAACGAGATTCCTTGGATTCATCCCTATGCAGTGTCTGTTCTGGCTGTTGCTGTATGATGAGCAAGTGTTCTGAACAACTGTGCTTTTTGTGGTTGGGGTATTTGCAGCTGGACCCAGAATGTATCTACATTGTAACCCTCGAGAGTACGCCAGTATAGCCCCAGCACTTCCACCATCCCTGCGTATCCTGGGTGGCTGAGCCATGTCAGTCAAATGACATAGGCTGTGGTCAATTTTCAAAATTTCAAACAACAATCATCACTCTTATTTTGGTCATTAACAATTAGCACAGTGGAGCAGCAGGTGGAACTGCTGCCTCGTAGCGCCAGAGACACATTTTCAACCCTGACTCCGGGTGCTGCCTATGTGGAATTTCCATGTCACCGCGTAGGTTTTCTCTGCGTGCTCCAGTTCCCTCCCACATCCCAAAGTCGTGCTGCTTTGTAGGTTAATTGCCCTCTGTAAATTGACCCTTGTGCATGGGGAGTGGATGAGGTGGTGGGATTTATTAGAACTAGTGTGAATGGATGATTAATGGTCAGCATGGATGTTAGTGGGCCAAAGGGCCTGTTTCCATGCTGTATCACTGAACTAAGAATAGTTGGGGAATTATTCCCCAACTGGTCTCAACCCAATACTTATTATTCAAACAGTGCTTTCGAACCACAAATTGGTCATCTGATCATGATCACCTTTCCGTTCATCTGCGGTTGTTGGATGCGAGCAAGTGACCAACATTTGAAAGTGCTTTGTTGACTGACTTGAAAGCACGCTGGGATATCCTGAGGTTGTTAAAAGCGCTTTGCAAATTGAGGTCTTACTTCCACAGTCGCCCGCAGCAATCTAGCTGACTCTAAAAAGCCCTGTGAAATGGCCCCGGAAGTCCGCCAACAAAGGGGTAAGCTTCGATGGGCAATAAACCCCGGCCATGTAAACTGAAAACAAATAAAGACAACTTTGCCTTGCAAACAAATTGCAAGAGCGCAAATGTATTCTCTACCATCGACATAGGATGGTGTATAAAACAAAGAGAGGAATAGATAGGCTAAATGCGCAGTGTCCAAGATGTACTGCACATGCTGGTTTATACCGAAGATAGACACAAAATGCTAGACCAGCAGAGAGGGTCAGGCAGCATCCCTAGAGATCATGGATAGGTGACGTTTCAGGTTGGGATCCTTTTTCAGACTGATCCAGAACATTTTACTGAAGAAAAGTTATGTTCTTTGGGGAAGCTCTCTGACCTGCAAAGTTTAGTTTAGAATTAAGTAATACAGCGTGGAAACAGGCCCTTCGGCCCATTGAAACTACGCCGACCATCGTTCATCCGTAGACTAGTTCTATGTTATCCCACACGATGGACAATTTACAGAAGCCAATTAACCTGCAAACCCACGCACCTGTGGGATGTGGGAGGAAACCCAGAGAACATCCACGTAGTCACAGGGAGAACGTACAAACTCCACACCTTCAGCACCTGAGGTCAGGATTGAACTTGGATTTCTGGCGCTGTGAGACTGCAGCTCTACCGCCGTGCCACTGTGTGCCTTTTTGTTAACCAGCATCTGCAATTTCTTGTTTCCATTGGGTAAATTGGCATGTCTTAATCATTTTAAATGTGTAAATGTCCCATTTCTCTTTTTGTTTTTAGCCACAACGAGATACCAAGGCAAGAGGTACAACTCGGTAACGAATCCCAGGGGTCCCTGGACCAGTTTATGGCTAAGCTGTGCAGGCATCATCAGAAACAATTCATGAGTGTTCTTGGCCACATGCACAGCGGAGCGGGTCCTGAATCGGAATCGGTGGCCAATGAGGAGATGGCGGCCTCCAACCCAGCGGCTCTGCAACAGCAGCGCAAGGACTCCGGGGAGCCGTTACCAAGCAGACCCACCTTCCCGTCATTCCCTTCCTTCAACCGAGTGGCGCCGACCCAGAACGAAAGCAACTGCACGAATGTTGAAGAGGACAGGCTGCTTCCCGGTGAGGTGGGGAACGAGATCTGCGGTGTTACTTCTGCTGAATCGCCAGCAGCCTTGGGTAGTTCTAGTGGTGGGACTCTTACCAAAAATAGCACAGTTGGGGCTAAGCCCTCTTGTAAAGGTACAACTAACTGCAGCAAAGCCGTGAGCTTGGAAGCTCTGCAAAACGAAACTGTGAATAATAGGAAGTTGATCAGCAACTCGCTGTTGGGTCTGTCCCCCAGTGGCTGCGCACTCATTGACAATGCTAACCGTTTAGAAGGATTAAGTTCTTGCAACCAGAAGAGCAAAACGGAGGAGACGGGCTCCACCAAAGGTCAGAAGGAGGGTCTCCGAGCTCTTCCCATGCAGTTACTTAACCAGCGAAAGAATTTGGTCAGAAGTCAGAACGGTCCACAGAGCAGTTCCGGGGCGATTAAACGCGCGCCGGTTCAAGAACATACCACCTCCGCCAAAAGAAATGTCAAAGGCAATCATGTGCTTCCGACGCCAGCGGGTGCAAAGGATTGCTGGATCCTCTCCAAGTCGAGTGCCAGTGGGCGCGGAGCCAACGGGCACCTGAGGCTGAAGGTGCAGTCCCCTCCCACCAAGGCGGCCAGGAAGAGCACCAGGGTGACGGTCCCCCGGGCACGTTCCTCCGTCTCCACCATGTGCCAGTACGTGAACGAGCACGACAACCAGTGCGACATTGTTTACATCAGCAAGCCCATCACGGAGTGCCGCTTCGACGGCCAGCGGTCCTGGTCCTCCACGAGGAAGACGGCCAGGAAAAGTACCCGTGGCCATCTCTGCAACGAGGAATACTGGGAGCTGAAGACGGTCCGCACTTCGGCCAGGAACCCAACCATAGAAGTAGGTAGGGAGGCCTGCGCTCCCAAAGTGCCTGCACCGGTGACCCTCAAGCCAGTGATGACTCTGCCTGTTAGTGTGCCCGTCGCAGGCGCTCCTGCGGCGATTGGGACTGGCGTTCATTGTCCAAAGGAGCAGGAGAAAACATTGCTGATGCAAGACCATGTTCAGGGGCTCGAGGAGAGTCTGAACAATTACTCGGCAAACTGTGCAGAGCAGCTCTTCGGCATGCAGGAGGCCAGTCTGTCTTCTATGAATGACAACAGTCTGCAAGGGGAACAGAAGAGGCCTGTTGCCCACGCTGACAGTCCCGTCTCTGAAAATTGCCCGGCAGAAATCAGGGCCATGGAGGTTCCAAACGTTCACACCAGCGAGTGTGCCGTGGTGCGGGCCGAATCCCGAGATCAAGGCAGCAGCTTGCCAGCCGCTTATGTGAGCGTTGAACCACAAGCCCAGCTTCTGGTGGAATGCAGGGACACAGAATGGGGTCTTTCCACACTGGACACATTGAGTAAGGACAGCAATGAGGTGAAGTGCAATTCACCAGCAGACAGCAAGACTTCTCCCAACCACTCAGAGGCCATTGTGAATAATGGGAGCCAAGGGCTGTCCATGTCCTCCTTGGAGAATGCCGGTATCAGTCCTGTTAACAGTATTGAGATCAACCTTTCCCCTCGAAAGCAATGCAACAAGCAGAACAACAGTAGCAGTGAAATCGTAAACGGCGACTTGGGAGAGGTGAGCAATAATGTCTGCAAGGCAACCGTGGAATCCCAACAGCCTGAATGTTCAGTCGAAAATGTTGATACGGTGAAGGTAGAAAAATTGTTGATTGAGAAAGAAGATTCCAAAGGATCGCCGGTTGCACCGTGTCTTCCGTCTAAATCAGTCGCTTGTTCTCCTAAAGCCAACAGCGATTTGCATCCGCAGCCAGCTTCCGCACATGCAAGCAAAAGGAGGAGCAGTGACTCGGGAAGGTCTACCCCGGAGATGGTGGGAAGGTGTAGTGAAGGAACTGATGGCATTGAGTGCCACGTGACACCGAGCAGCCTGTGTTGGATGGAGATAAAGCAGGAAGACCTTGGCGCAAATGCACCCGATCGCAAGAGGAAAGAAGACGTTATGGCCGAGAGATCTCTGCAGTCAGGGAGGAGTATCAGTCCCAATAAAGAGGAGACGCCTATTCCAGATGCCTCTGTAAAGAAAAGGCCACGTAAGAAATTGGTTCCCGCTTCTACGGACAGGCGCTTAAGGAGTCAACAATCTCAGCCGCAGACTGTGGCCAGTCCTGGTGATACTATCGAGAAGCCATTAGTTTGTGCTGATGGATTACTCGTACCCTGTCTCAATGTGAAATTCCCAAGGAATCAAGGGGAGAAGAAGTACAGAAGGGAAGTCTGTATCAGCAGAGTGGCGTCTGTTCAGTTTCCAGTGGACTGCTTCAACAAAACCCTGCTGCAAAGCATCATTGACCCCGAAAGCAAGGTTGACGAATCTCTAGCTTCCACTTCTGTGAAAGATGGTGGCAAGACGGGACAGCCAGCGGCCATGCCGGCCTCCAGCGATCTTCCAGCCAAGGAGTCCGAGAACTCAGAAGACGACATATTGATTAACGACAGTTTTCTACCTGAAAACGCGCTCCTTGAACAAGGTCGAATTCTCGAGGTCTGCGTAGATGTAAAATCGGCTGAAGAGAGGCAAGTTTCCTTTTCCAATCAAAATGCTGAAGCCGATCGGGTTTCCGAGTACTCCAGTGGCTCTGTGGATGATGGGTCTACTGCTAGCCAACAGCAGGCCAGTTCACGAAGGACTAATACCCACAAAGAAAGCACAAAGCGGGCAGGCGGTGGCCTTGTAAAGAGACTGATCAATTTTGGATCTCCGCATCAAACAGCTAAAGGGATGCACGCAAAAGTGTCACCCGGGGACAAGAAGACTGCATCTCATGACTTGAGATGCTCGAATATGTCCATCAATGAGCCTGAATCGAGTGTGTTGGAAGAGGACATTGAGGACACCGATAATAAGCTGCCCACACAAGATATCCAGGAGGATGAAGAGTCTGAGTTGGTTGGCATGAATGATGCTGATGCTACTGAAGTGAGTCGGCCAAAATTTTTAGACTGGTGCTCTGAGGATGAAAACCAAGAGCTAATCTCCACCTTGAATGCCAAGTACGAGAGTCTTCACAAAGCGTGGATTCAGATGGAGAAAGAAGGGCCGGTGATTCACAAGGCCAGATCCAAGTCTGATCGGCTTAAGGAAATTTGGAAAAGCAGGAAGAGGGCGCCGCGGAAGGTCAGAGGTTTGTACGACCATAAAATATCTCCAGTGCAGAAACTCTTTGTGGCCAACTTCAACATGGCCAACATCTGCAAGTGGTTCATGGAGACGACCGAGACCAAGTCTCTGGTGATCGTCAAGAACGTCAGTGCCCGCAATCCGGTGGTAACCATGAAACCCAAGAGCTTTCTGCAGAAGAGCTCCATGGTTGGCATTTTCCCCAGCCCCCAAGCTGAGCGGCTAAAGAAGCACCTGAAGAAGTTTGCTATGGCCTTCCCGGCTCGAAATAACCCAAAGACCCGCGCGCTGCTGGACAACATGCGGAGGATCGCTTTGGCGCGAGGTGAGCAAGTCGGGCAACAGCAGCGGGACATGTTGCCCGATGTTAAAGATGACCTGTCCACTGGGGACCTCTTTCCGGCCAACATGTTGCCAGACTGCCAAGGGGAAGGAGATGGTCCCTCTTTGAGTCGGGCGGTGCCCCAACACTCCAAACACATGGGGCTGAAGAAGCCCGTCAGCGCCTGGATCCTGCGGAAGTACTCTAACATGATGGGCAAGCTGCACAAGTTTCAGCACGGCAAGGAGCAAGCTGGGAGGAAGAACCCAGGCAAACACAAGAGCGTTTGCATGAATCCCATGGTGTCGCCCAAGCTGACGTCGCAGACCCAGTTGGAGTCGCCCAAGGAACCTCTGCCTGTCGTCCCTGGCAGTCCAGAGGAGAGCAAAGGCAAGAGGAAAAGATCCAGGGACTCTCCAATCAAGGAACCCCGCTTGGGGCGGGCCAGGCGCTCCAAGTCCCAGGCCGTCCCTCCGTCCCTTCCGTCCAAGCCTGCACCCAAGCCCGTCCCAGCCAGCCAGAAACCCAAAGCCGACGGCACCTCCAGCAAGTCGCCGGCTCCAAGGAAATCAGGCAGTGGTGCGAAACCCAGCAGACTGTCCGTGAAGGCGGAGAAGAGGTCCCCCAGTGCTGGGCTGAAGAGCGTCGTGAGAAGCAAGGGCAAGTCTGACGCTCGAGATGGAATCAAGGCCAAACGGGTCAGGGCCAAGAGGAAGGGCGGTGTGGGCAGAGAGCAGCAGGCGAGGCAGGCCCAGAACAAGGTGGGGTCCCCTGCCGCCAGGACCAAGCAGCGGGACAAGACTGGCGCTAAACTTAAAACCAAGGCGGCCGCCCCTGCCAAGCACAGGCCCAAGTGCGAAGTCTCACCAGAGGCCAAGCGCAAAAAGAAACGGAAACTCGGCGGCAAGACTGATCCGGTTCCCAACAAGCGCAGGAGGACTGATGCTAAGTGACACGTTTGCCCCCCCGCAGGGCTCTGTAAATTATTGTGTCTTTAACAACAAACGAAAATACAGTCGGATGCAGAAAGCATTAATTGTCGAAGCTGCGTTTATAATCTCGAGACGAGCCTTTGGAAGCACAGAGGAAAGAACTCGACTGTGATCCTAATTTTATTTTTCTAAGCACGTAAGCAGATGGCTTGTAAAGAAAATACAGGGAGCTCTCCCCTCCTGCTCCCCACAACTGTGAATAGTTTTTATACTGTGCTAAAAATGGTATTGTTTTCTTTTGCCTGTTTGGTTTGATTTTTATATTATATATATAAAAAAGAATTTCCAGGCTTAGAACTGATACAAGAGCTGTAAACACGAATTGAAAAGAACAGTGCCTTATTTAAATGATGAGAGGAGAAAAAGTGTTTTTTTTTGCGTGTGTGTATCTGAGATTAAAGGCTTGCATTGACAATGGAGACTTGCTCTGTACTTGTTGCAACTCCACCTGGAGTTTAAAGAAAGCTTAGCCTCATATAGAATGGTGCAGCACACAGGAAGAGGCCATTTGGCCCACCATATCTGTGCTGGCTTTTCAATGGAGTTCGCCATTTTGGACAATCCCCCCCTCGCCAACTACCCAACAAACCATCACTCCAAAAATTCTCCTTTGAGCCCACTTTTGATCACCGTGGGCAGTGCGTTCCAAATTGCATCAGCTTGTTTTAATGATAAAAGAAGCAATTCTCCAGCGTTTCTGCTCCTTGCCTCTCATCTCCACAACTCTTTTGCCACTTTACTTTCTGCCCTTGCCAGGTTTCTTTCCACTTCAATTTTGAACGTTCCCATTTAGGTCTCCTTACTCTAAGGATAACTCATCTTGGATAAAATTATAAAATTAAAGGAGGTATAATATAATATAAAGGAGATAATATCACATGGCTGAGAAAACCAGATATTAGAGTCATATAGAACAGAAACAGGTTCTTCAGCCCAACTTGTCCTGGCCAACCATTTAAGCTAGTCTCACTTGCCTGCGTTTGGTCCATATAAGATTATACGTTATAGGAGAAGAATTAGGCCATTCGGCCCTTCATGCCTATTCAGCCATTCAATCATGGCTGATCTATCTTTCCCTCTCAACCCCATTCTCCTGCCTTTCTCCCCACGACCCCGGACACTCTTACTAACCAACTTATAATTTCTTATCCCTCAAAACATTTCCTATTCATGAACCTATCCAAGTGCCTGTTACCCTTCACAATTATGGCACCTGAGGCATTTCCTGTGAACTCCCTGGTTCTACCCTCTCCATCCCTGCAGAGAGCACAAAATGACAATGTTTCACCTCTCCACTTGAACCGCCTTGAGAAGCAGGTTGTTCTTAAGCTCGTCACTCTAAAGGGTTATGGTAAGTTTTGTTACCTGCAGCAAGGTAAAGTCCTCCACTGGGGATTTCTCCACTGCGCTCCCATTTCCCAATGCTTGTAGGTTCAGTCCAAGTGCAATTTAATCACCTGTCAACCCTGTTCCGAAGAACAGTCCTGACCCTAAACATCACCTATCCATTTTCTCCAGATATGCTGCCTGACCCGCTGAGTTACTCCAGTACTTTGTGTCTATCAACCCAATTCTTCTTTTTCCAGACCTTGTCCATCCTGCATCCTACTGACATAAAATGTCTATGGTCTTTACTATCTACACTTCAACCCACTGTTTAAAAGCCTGGATAGTCTTGATTTCTGGCTGCTTTCCTCCAGTTCTTTGGATCATTCTGCCCCATCTCTCCATCTTCCTCACTGGTGAGGAATTAGCTAGCTTGGGCCATTATGGGCCCCACCCTTCCTTAGCCAACATTGGGCCATTTTGGGCTCCATCCTTCCTTGGCCAACATTAGGCCATTATGGGCCACCCTTGGCCAACATTGGGCCATTTTGGGCTCCATCCTTCCTTTGTTTATCTGTTGCTGGTCCTTATTTGTTCTAGCTTTTTCTTGCCTCTAGTTCTCTCCCCCCTACTTTCAGTCTGAAGAAAGGTTCTGACCGAAACATCACCCATCCGTTTTCTCCTGAGATGCTGCGTGAACCGCTGAGTTACTCCATCACTTTCTGTCGACCATACTTTTTAAGCCTGACTTACTTGATGGGCCGCTGTATGAATGTCTCTTCGTTTGTAGGTGAGTGGTGACATCGGAGGGGAATTTATGGGGAGAATAAAAATAGGGTTGGTGTGAATGAGTGCTCTTAGCAAAGAGTTTTGGTTTCCATCTTGTATGGTTCTGAGATTAGTTATACGGCACTTTTTATCGCTGGCTAAGGACTTAACATTGTGAAATTAATAGGGGGCCGGTCATAGAGTCATATAATATGGAAATAGGCCATTTGACCCAATTCATTCATACCGACCAGGCTAGTGTTTTCACATGCCTTATTATCTCTGTCTTCATTTCAAACCCACTCCCTCCCCATAACCATTCAGTTCAGATCATTTGGCCGATCATGTCTGTGCTAGCTCCTTGGATTCAATTTGTGTGCACCTGAACTTTCCCTTGAAAGATCTTGCATGGAACTTGAGGATCTGCGACATATAGAGCTGTGATGAGACTGATGCCTATTGCTCTTTCAAAGAACCAGCATAGGCTAGGTGGGTTGAATTGCCTCATTTTTTCGCGCTTCCCTGATAGTTAGCCAGCTCTTTGGTTCTCTGATCATGTATGTACTTGTGTGGCTGCTAATTCCCAACATCCCCTTGAGATGGTGGTAGTGAGCTACTATCTTAAATCATTGTAGCCTGTGAATTGAAGGTGTTAAATGGGTCTAGTTAGGTAGCGAGTTACAGGAATTGAAGTGTCTTTTCCCAGCATTAAAAACCCTCTGTGTTCTCATAATTGGTCTTATTCACTGGTCCTCTGTGATATCTGGGATAACTCCATGTTATTCCGAAGATAGACACAAAAAGCTGGAGTAACTCAGTTGGACAGGCGGCATCTCTGGAGAGAAGGAATGCGTGACATTTCGGGTCGAGACCCTTCCTCAGACTAGTCAGGGAAAAGGGCAACGAGAGATAAAGACGATGATGTAGAGAGGTAAAGAACAATGAATGAAAGATATGCAAAAAGATAATGACGATAAAGGAAACAGGCCATTGTGATTTTGTTGGGTTAAAACGAGTAGCTGGTGCGACTTGAGTGGGGGAGGGATGGAGAGAGAGGGAATGGCAGGATTACTTAAAGTTGGAGACATCAATATTCATACCGCTGGGCTGTAAGCTGCCCAAGCGAAATATGAGATGCTGTTCCTCCAATTTGCATTCCTCCACTCTGACAATGGAGGAGATCTGGGATGGACAGGTCAGTGTGGGAATGGGAAGGAGAATTAAAGTGTTTAGCAACTGGGATATAACCATGTTAATCAGGCACTTTGTGTTTTGCTCAAGATTCCAGCATTTGCTTCCTTGTGTCTCCGCTTTTCTGCTGTTATTCTGACTATGTGAACGTCATAGAATTCAATCACTTCACCTTCAGTTGCCAAGGACCATACCTGTGGAAATCTCCCCTCAAATGTTTTAATCGGTCATACAGTGTGGAAACAGGCCCTTCGGCTCAACTTGCCTACACTGACGAACATGTCCCATCAACACTAGTCCCCCTTGCCTGCTGAGCTTGGCCCATATACCTCTAAACCTGTCCTATCCATGTAACTATCTAAAATTTTCTAGAACATTGAGATAATACCAGCTATCTCCTCTTGCAGCACATTCCATACACCCACCATCCTTTGTGACATAAGAAGACAACCTCTTTGAACAATCCTGTAATCATCTGCCTAAATATCCCTGGTGTGTTTTGCAATCTATTTTCATATTTGATAATACCCCACGTTAATCCTTGGGATGTTTGTGGCATGGAAGAGGAGTGGAAATTGTGTTGTAATGTTTGGTAGAACATCGTGTCAAAGCATGGAGAGTCGGCCAGAACTTGCATAAAATTACATTGAATTATAGCACCGAAGGGTGCCATTCAGCCCATCCTGTTTATGCTGTGTTAGTCGGGATCCTTCTTCAGACATTGCCTGAAGGGTCCCAATCAGCCTGAAGAAATGTGTAGGAAGGAACTGCAGATGCTGGTTTATACCAACGATAGACACAAAATGTTGGAGTAACTCTCCAGGACAAGCAGCATCTCTGGATAGAAGGAATGGGTGATGTTTCAGATCGAGACCCTTCTTCAGACCAGTCTGGAGAAGGGTCTGTACCCGAAACATCACCCATTCCTTCTATCCAGAGATGCTGCCTGTCCTGCTGAGTTACTCCAGCATTTTGTGTGTTATTTTATTAACCAGCATCTGCAGTTCCTTGTGAGTAATCCCTGTATGCATCCTCCCACCACAGCTTCCTGCTCTTCCCAATCAGTTGGAAAAACGTGCCAGTGTTAATTACCCAAAACGTAAATTTGGTGAGGGCTGGAAATCTAGACCAAAAGGGGGAATACCTCATATCACTGAAGAGAAAAAGGAGGGTTGGTACTCTGGATCCTGATTGTACATTGGGACTGGGTCGACCTACGAGGTATTATCTGCATAAAACGCAATGTTTAAGGCACTAAAAATAGGCTCTTTGATCTGTCCATTAACCAGTCCAGGCCAGGATTTTTGCCCCACTTGAGTTTCTATCATGTTTGACATCAGCCTAACTTTCTACTCCTTTCTCATTTGGACATGTGCAGGGATAGGAAAGGTGTAGAGGGATGTGGGCCAAAGACAGGCAGGTGCTACAGTGGCGCAGCAGTAGAGTTGCTGCCTGAAACCCGGGTTTGATCCTAACTGCGGGTGCTGTCTGCATGGAGTTTGTACGTTCTTGTGACGTACGTGAGCCACATTTCTTATCTAGATCATAATGGAATAGCTTGGACTGTGGGTGATGTGCAGCAGTGTTAGGGTGATGCTGGCTCAGGCGCTGAGGAAACTGCATCAATAAAAATAGAGCAGTAATAGATCACTGTACGTTGCTTCTCATCTGCAGAAGGGTCCCGACCCGAAACGTCGCCTATCCACGTTTTCCAGATTTGCTGTCTAACCCACTGAGTTACTCCAAGCACATTATGTCCTTTTAATTATAGCAAACATTGCTTTGATTGCAATTTAATACAGAAACCTATTTAGCCAAAAAGAACAGCTGAATAAACACTCAAAATATAACAAACTTAAAAATCAAAAGCATCGAGCCTTTCTTCTATAGATGCCCTCTTGTTCATCTCCTGACTGAGTGAGGAGAGATGGAATGGTTCTTGGATAGGGTATGTGTATGACGGCTTTGGGATTTGTCTTCCCTCTACTTTCAGTCTGAAGAAGGGTTCCGACCCAAAACGTCACCCACCCTTTTTCTCCAAAGATGCTGCCTGACCCGCTGAGTTGTTCCAACATTTTGTCTTTCTTTGGTATACAGCAATTATATCAACTGCAGAATGCCAGGGATCAAAGGCAGCACAGTGGAGCAGCTGAGAGGAGCTACTGCCTCTTAGCACCAGGGACCTGGGTTCGACCCTGACCTCAGGTGCTGTCTGTGTGCAGTTTTCTCCCTTTGACCGTGTGGGTTTCTCCGGGTGCTCCGGTTTCCTCCCACATCGCAAAGATGTGTGGATTTGTAGGTTAATTGGCCCTCTGTAAAATAAATTGTCCCTAATGTATAGGGAATGAAGGAGTAAGTGGGATGACATAGAAATAGTGTGAACAGGAAAGGACAAAAAGTGCTGGATATAACTCAGCAGGTCAGGCAACATCTCAGGAGAGCATGGATAGGTGAGCACTTCTTCAGTCCAGACCTGAAACATCAACTATCCAGGTTCTCCAGAGTTGCTGCCTGACCGCTGAGTTACTCCATCACTTTGTGTCCTTTTGTGTAATCCAGCATCTGCAGTTCCTTGTTTCCAGTGTGAACAGATGGATTGCCAGGCCTGGACTTGGTGCGCCGAAGGGCCTGTTTCCATGCTGTATCTCCATCTAAAAACTAAATATCAACTCTTTTTAGAAATAGTGTCACGATTCTTTGAGTCTAAAGAAGAGCTGAAATCTCACCTATTCCTTTCCTCCGGAGATGCTGCCTGACCCGCTGAGTTACTCCAGTATTTTGTGTCTTATCTTTGGTGTAAACCAGCATCTGCAGTTCTTCCCTACACACAGGGAAAATAGGGCCTCAGTTTAGCATCTCATGCCATTGAGTGTCAGCACTCCCTCTGTCCTAAACTGGACTTTATTCTGGAGTGAGGTTGAACTCATCTTCAGGATGAGCATGTCCCAGCTGAGCCTGTCACAGTGAATAGGGCTTTATTCGTCTTATCCCTTGGAGCACAGAAGGAGGAGGGGTGACCTTATGGAGATGTATAAAACCTTGAGAAGAATAGATTGGGTAGATGCACCGAGTCTCTTGCCCAGCATAGAGGAATCAAGAACCAGGGGGCATAGGCTTCAAGTGAAGGGGGAAAGATTTAATAGGAATTTGAAGGGTAACTTTTTCACACAAAGGGTGCATGGAGCGAGCTGCCAGAGGAGGTAGTTGAGGCAGGGACTATTTCAACGTTTAAGAAACAATTAGATGGGTACATGGGTAGGACAGGTTTGGAGGGAAACTCAGGCAGGTGGGACTGGTGTAGATGGGACGTGCTAGTCGGTGTGGCCAAGTTAGGCCGAGGGGCCTGTTTCCACGCTGTGTGACTCTGTGACCTACCATAACGCAACTGAACTTTCCAAGGCGTCACATTAATAGCACATGCAGTGGTTTTATTCATGGCCATGTACAATACTCACGAGAAGATTCTAAATTGAATTAAATGGAGTAAAGTTAACACGAGTCAGAGTCCTTTACCCACCATAACATGTCAAAAACCTCGAGTTTTTTATTGCATGATTTTAAAAGATGCTTTTAAAAAAAAAATCAAAGTAAGCTACTTGTGTTACTGTAAATAGTGTTATTTATGCTAAACATTTTAGGTTTTATCATTAAAAGATAAATTGTAGCAATGCAAAGGAGATCATTCATTCCACAAGAGGAAGTTTAAACGGTAAATTCTTCAGGGGCGTCAAAATGGTGGGAAGGTGAGACTTCAAAAAGAGGTTTTAATCAAGACAACCTGGTAACCAAACGTTTGTAATTAATTCAAGTGAGTAACCAGGGTTGTTGATGCAAATGCAACAGAGAAATGGTGCAGGAGGGACGTTTTGTATGTTCAGTATCAGTCCTGATCGTCAGACCTTGGGGAGAGAGATGCAACCTTGCAAGGCAGCCATAGTATGTGGGTCTCTGCAATGTGATTGAAATCAGACCCTTGTGTTGTCTTCAAAGGTCAGAAGGCCAGTAAATGATGTGAGAATGTGTAGATATATCTGTGTGTGTGTACATTTTAAGAATTTAATTTAATTTTGGCAATATATTTGGTATTAAGGAGAGCTCAGAATAGAATCAAAGGAGGTTTTTTTTTAAACTTGGGTTTTCTTGGTTATCTCTCAATGACCAAAGGCTGAGGTTTTCTTGAATTTCACCAAATCTGATTTCTTGATACGGAGCTGCAAATATTTACATTGTGCTATTTCGAGTTGGTTGGCTTTAGTGTTGTCACTCCTGTTGTCACCAATCATCCCTTTTTCCTTTGGAGGGGCTGGGACCTGAGCATGTTAGTTTATCAGGGACCGACCCCCCCCCCCCCCCCCACCACTCCCCTCTAACCCTTTGCCCTCTCTGTGCACAACGGTTTGGTTGCAACAAACAGGCGTTTTAAAAATGCTTGCTGTGGCAGGACCGACTGACCTAATCACTCCGCAAAGGTCCGTCCACGCTCTCCACTTTCTCCCATCACGGACAGTCAACCTCTATCTGTGCAAAGTGAAATCCTCACAAACACAAACCCGCACCATGCATGTCCCACAGAGCACCATAAGCATTCGAAGAAGAAACGTTTATTTATAAAATATGTGAATTATATGATCTTGTTTAAAACTGTGATTCATGCATTACTTTAAATTATGGAAAGTTATGGATGTTCATTTAATGTGTCCTTTGCCATCTGCATCATTCTCCTCTCTCTTTCTCCCTTTCCCTCTCTATCTCTCACTGCCTCGTTCTCTTTCCCTCAAGTTCTAGGAGCAGAATTAGGCCATTTGGCCCATCAAGTCTACTCCACCATTCAATCACGGCTGATCTATCTTTTCCTCTCAACCCCATTCTTTTGCCTTCTCCCCATAACCCGATGCCCTTATTAAACAAGAATCTGTCAATCTCCGCCTTAAAAATATCCACTGAGTTGGCCCCCCTTCCTCTATCGCATCCTCTTTTCGTTCCCCCTCTCCACCACCTTCCTCCTGCTACCTTCTTATTTCCCCACCCTTCCTCCACTTATTTTCTATTTAGTTAGTGTGTCAACCAATGTTCTTCTGTTACAGCCTCTCCATCCAAGGCTCCTTCATCGACACAATAGGGGAATAGGTGCTCGCATTATTTGAACCGTTTTCCACTTTAATTTTCCACTCTTTCCCCGAATTTAGTTAGTATTTTTTAGATTTAGTTTTTCTAATTCTTATTTGTGTTTCTCTTGTCGTTTCAACATCATCAACGATTCATGCTGTGCTTACTCTGACTCTTCCCTGACGTGTGTATTTTATTAAACTTATTAAAATATTACTTGGATATTTCCCCTCTTTCGTGTCTTTCTTGCAAGAGCCGACACACAGAGAGATGCTGGAGAAGAAAACTAGTACGAAGGAAGTTGGCAATTCGATTTACATTTCTTTGGTATCTATTGCAACCTGAGGATGCATCAAATAACTTTATATCCCAGCAGGTTTTGGAGGGTATTCATATATGAACAAATAAGGCAGCCAATTTGCACACCCACTCCCTCTTCCATCACACATAACCATCGTGTCTTCCATTAACTCCACCAACACTTGGCTCGCTGCCTCGTCAAGGCCAGCAGCATACTCAAGGACCAGTCTCACCCCGGATGCTCCCTCCTCTCCCATCAGGCAAGAGGTACAGAAGTGTGAAAACGCACACCTCCAGATTCAGGGACAGTTTCTTCCCAGCTGTTATCAGGCACCTGAACCGTCCTCTCACCAACTAGAGAGCGGCCCTGAGCTACCGTCTACCTCATTGGAGACGGAGCTATGTTTACTGAACTTTATCTTGCACTAAATGTTATTCCCTTTATCCTGTGTCTTGTCTGCGCGCTGTGGACAGTTTGATTGTAATCATGCATACATAGTCTTTCTGCTGACTGGATAGCACGCAACACAAAAGCTCATCACTGTATCTCGGTTAACGTGACAATAATAAACAAAACTAATGAAACAGGAAGCTGCCACCAATAGTTTAACATTATGAAAAGATATGTATAAGAACCCAGATTCCCCCTCCACATTTGCTGGCTGACCTGCTGAATATCGGTGCTTTACGGCAGGACGGCTCAGCAGTAGAGTTGCTGCCTTAGAGCCAGAGTCCTGGGTTCGATCCGGAACACCGATGATGTCTCTATGGGGTTTTTGTATGTTCTCCTTATGACCAGCTTGGGTCTTCTCCGGGTGCTCCGGTTTCCTCCCACACTCCTAAGGCGGTAAATTGTAAATTGTCCCTAGTGTGTGTAGAATAGTGTAAGTCCGCGGGTATTGCAGGTCGGTGCGGACGCGGTGGGCCGAAGGGCCTGTATCTCTAAACTAAACTAAACTAACCCGGGACAGGGCAGTGAGATCACTCATACATTAGACCCGGTCGTGTTCAGTAATCATCTGCAATACTTGAGAGCATTTTTATTTATAATCATCACCGCTAAAATTTCAATGCAAGGTTAGCTTGCTTAGACTGTTTTTGATTTATGTTTTATTTTATATTGTTACCATACAGCAAAACTGGATAGCCAAACATCTTACTGTCGATAAACCTTTCTAACAGCTCTCTACATTGTCCCATCAAATAGAGGGGGCCGTGTGTCACACTGTCCCAGGGCCGGGACAGCACGGGTTAGATAGATAGAGTGAAGCTCCCTCTACACTGAGAGGGGGGATGAATCAGTAACTTCTTTGTTTAAGGGAAACAAATTAATCTTCAACATAAAGACTGTTTTTATACAAAAGGGTTGCCCCTAGGTCTGCAAGAAAAGAGGTTTGCTGAGCTTGTCAGCTGAGAATTACCCCCCTTGACCCCTAGCTCCCCACCCATCCCCTTGCACTGAGCATCCACCCCCCCCCCCCCCCCCCCCCCCCCCCACTCCACAAGGGTGACAGTGAGCCCAGAGCCAGAAAGCACTGTCTAAATCTTGTCCCCTCACCCCCACCCTCCTCCCCATACAGTGCCAATCTCCCAATGCGATCTGCCGGCACGTTCTGAGTCTGACTATGGTGCCACGATGGATTTTTTAATGTCATCACTAAACGTGTAGTTCCACCTGGCCTCTGGGAGAAATCGCTGTTGCTTTTTATTGACGCTGCTTCAAAACCAAGTATCATACAAGTGCACCATTGTCCTGGGGTGTTGTTGCCACTGGCCATGTGTGAGAATGTGTGTGTGAGAGTGAATGATTGCATGGGTGAATGCATGCATGTATGTTGGTGAGTAAGTGGGTAGGTGCGTGAGTGAATATGTGTGTGTGTGTGTGTACGTGTTATTGTGAGTATGTGTTGGTGTGAGTGAGGGTGTGGTTGTCCCAGCCTGCCAGGGGCACCCCTGGCTGAGCCGGCCACGTGGGTGGTCTAGGGGCACTGTGAGCAGCCACACCTCACGCTCTTCTCCACTTGGTGGGTGAAGGAGGAGCCGTCGCTACACTGGAAGGCGTACGTCCTCCGCTTGACCTTGAGCGCCACGCAGCAACCCCGCTGCCCGCACGACCCTTGGCATTCCACCCACGACACCTGCCGGCTGCTCTGGCAAATGTTGTAGCCCCTCTGGAGCTGGTAATAATCCCGGACGGGCACCCCTCGACACTCCGCCTCTGCAGTGGGGGGAGGGGGGAGGACAGACAATAAAGAAAAGAACCGGTCAGCGCTGGGTATTGGTTGCGGGAGGCTCGGGCAGTGGCAAGTATGGCATGGACATGATGGGCCGAAGGGCCTGTTCCTGTGCTGCTCTACATTCTAAGTCAGCCATCAATGGGTGGTGGTGGAGGCAGCTAGGATACCTTATTTGCCCAAAAATGTGGAAATATTAAAGACTATAAGGGTGTGGGAGGAAACCCGCGTGGTCACAGGGAGAACGTGTAAACTGCATACAGACAGCACCGGTAGTCAGGATTGAACCCGGGTCTCTGGCATTGTAAGGCTGCGACACTACTGCAGCACCACTGTGTTTGGAAGCCTTGGGGAATCTTGCTTCTGAAGATATTCCTTGTATCCCATCTCATACCTTTTGGTCTAATCAAATTTAAACCTCCCCTGAACTTTTTATTTTAGTTTAATTTGTAATTGTCACATGTACAGAGGTTCAGTGAAAAGCTTTTTGTTGCGTTCTATCCATTCAGCTGCAAGACTATACATGATTACAACCAAGCTGCCCACAGTGTACAGATGCAGGCCGTAACATTTAGCTCAAGACAAAGTCCGATTAAAGATAGTCCGAGGGTATCAATTGAGGTAGATGGTAGCTGAGGACCGCTCTCTGGTTGGTGAGGGGATGGTTTAGTTGCCTGATAACAGCCGGGAAGAAACTGGCCCTGAATCTGGAGGTGTGCATTTTTCACACTTCTGTACCTCTTGTCCGATGGGAGAGGGGAGACTGGTCCTTGATTATGCTGGTGGCCTTGCTGAGGCAGCGTGAAGTGTAGATGGAATCAACGGAAGGGAGGTTGGCCTGCGTGATTTTCTGAGCTGCATCTCTGTTCCTATGTAAACATTCACACCTCTTCCAATTGGGAGTTGAGAAGCTTCCTCCCTGTGACCATTACTGGATATTTTCCCAAGTACTGCCTGGGAGATTCCTGTTCTCCTGAAAGGGTGATGACCAGAACCAAATACAATCCTCCCGGTGTGGTGAAAGCAATGTGTTTGCTGCTGCGACCTAACTCCCTCTGCCTTCGTGATCTCCGGGTTGCCAAACTCTCCTTCCCATTCCCGTACTGACCTTTCTGTCCTGGGCCTCCTCCATGGTCAGAGTGAGGCCACATGGAGGAACAGCACCTCATATTTTCTTTGGGCTGCTTACAACCCAGCCCTGTGAACAATTATTTCTCTCATTTCAAGTAATTCCTGCATTTGTTATAATACCTGCCTTAACCACCTCCTCTAGGAGCTCGTTCCATATCCCTACCACCCACTGAGTGAAAAAAGTTACCCCTCGGGTTTCTATTCAATATTTTCCCTCTCACCTTTAACTCATGTTCTCTAGTTCTCGCTTCTACTACTTCTGGTGCATTCATCCTATCTATGCTCTTGATTTTATACACCTTCAGAAGATCAGCTCTCATCCTCCTGCGCTCCAAGGAATAAAGTCGTAGCCTGCCCAACCTCCCTGCAGCCCCTCAAGTTCTGGCAACATCAGCACATATCCTCACTTCCCAGTGTGGTGCTCCCTCGCCACTGCCTTGCAATAGCAGTTTAGGAGGTGTGGGAGATGAATCAGTATATCCACCATGTGCGCGGAAACAGGCCTTTCTGCTCACCACGTACACTAGCACTATCCTACACACTAGGGACAAAACCACTGGTAATAGAAAATTAAACGATATAGTAACAAAATGAAATTATTCCGCATGGATTGTTTAATTTAGTTTATGGTCGCGTGTACCGAGGTACAGTGAAAATGTTTTGTTGCATGCTAACCAGTCAGCAGAAAGACTACGTGATTACAATCGAGCAGTCAATAGTGTACAGATACACGATGAAGTGAATAACATTTAGTGCAAAATAGTCCAATAAGGTCCAATTAAGTATAGTCCGAGGATCTCCACTAAATGAAACAAAACTAAACTAGACAAAAATAGACTAGGCTACACTAAAGTAAACTAGACCAGATTAAAGTGGACTAGAGTCGACTAGACTAGATAGACAAAACTAATCTAGACTAATGCAAAGTAGACTGGACTCAGAGTAAAGAATGGTCGATGGTCCAAGTCCCCAGCCGCTATGAGGCTGGTCTGAGATGGCTGCCAAGGTTCCTACCTTGGTCGCACAGATCTCCGGTGTATCCTCTCTCGCACTCACACGCTGCCTCGCCAAGCTCCGAGATGTGGCACTGTCCCCGCTGGCAGGCCAGCTCCTTGCAGGGGTTGAACAACTCTTCCTGCTGGTTGCACAGGGCTCCCCTGTGTCCTGCATCGCACTCACAGCGGTAGGTCACAGCGTCTAATGGCACACACCGGCCACGCACGCACCTGTCACACGGGACAACAGGTTATTGGCCCAACCATGTAGATAGAGTATCACTCTGTCCCTGTCCTGGGAGTGTGTGAGGGCTTCACTCTCTGCCCTCTTTCCCTTCCTCACCCATGCTCTCCCTCATTCCCCCTCACCCTTTCTCCCTCCATTTCATTCCTCACCTCCTCTCTCTATCCCTCTCTTCTTTATTCCCCCTCTATCTCCATCCCTTACTGCTTTCCCTATCCCCCCCTCTCTACCCCCCCCCCCCTCTCTACCCCCCCCCCCCTCTCTACCCCCCCCTCTCTACCCCCCCCCCTCTCTATCCCCCCCAATCACCCCCCTTTATATCCCCCCCCCCACTCACTTGTGCCCGAGACAGGGTTCGGTGGTGGGCCGGTCACACTGCGGCCCCTCCCAGCCGGGCTGGCAGAGACATACGGGCGGCTGGCCGGGCCGTGGTTGGCAGATGCCGTGCCGACAGGCGATCCTGCGGCAGGAGCGGCAGCCGGGCTCCACGCCGGCGCGGCGCCGGGTCTTGGTGAAGTCCTGCAGCTCGTTGTTGATGTACAGGTTCTGGATACAACCGTGGAAACCCGAACCGTTGACGGGGGGCCAGGGGCCCAGCGAGGGGGGGGTCACCCCCACCGGCATGCCTGGGGTGACGGGGCACAGGGTCAGTGGTGGTCACAACACTCGTCTCCCCACCCCCACTCCGTCTCCCCACCCCCACTCCGTCTCCCCACCCCCACTCCGTCTCCCCACCCCCACTCCGTCTCCCCACTCCATCTCCCCACCCCCACTCCGTCTCCCCACCCTGTTAGCCTGTGGGCCAAGGAGCTTTTTCGTTCAAGTTCGTGACCCAACTCACAGAACTACCTGAATTTTTAACATATTGTGTACAAATATTATAGAAATCATACCTGAAACCCCATCAAGACCAAAACCTGCACATATTTTTAAAATATGAGAAAAACCTCAAATGTTCCGAGTAGTAATTGTCCAATGAATGCACGTTTGACAAGAGGCTGGACGCTAATTGACCAATCCCGCGCTTTGTTTCATAGTCGCTAGGCAGCGAGGACCTTGGGATAATGGCTGCCTCCTAATTACATTAAAGCAATAACACGGTTTAAGGAATAAAGGTAATGCTAACCTTGCTGATAATTTTGTTTTACAATTGATTTATCCTTGTAAAGTTATGATGTGAACTGTTAAATAAAAATGATAAATAAATGTGGAGCTAGAGTTAGGATTAGGGTCAGTCAGTCAGAAGTCATTCAGACAGAAGTCAGTCAGAAGTCGGACGGTCGGTCAATCACTGTTAGACGGGCTGCCGGTAGATGCCATGAAGGATCAGTAAACAGGAGCCCACAGGATCTGCCCTCACTCATTAATTAGGCTGGTTCATGAGCCAGACCTCTGCGGCAGTCTCATTCAAAACACACACTCACAATTATATTCATTATATTTTATATAATATATATATATGGTATAATAATATATGGTTTAAATACACAACAACACGGGATTAGGCTCCCCATGGAGTAATATGAGCAGTGGACACTAGAGGGCTCTTTTTCAATCTCGTTTTCTAATTAGTTTAATTAATTAATGTGCAACTTTTGGCACTGACGAGTTATGACTTCCTTCTCAATTATATTTTATCTAAATCTGTGCAAAACTTCAAGTAGTTCCCAGACATGGGTCACGAAAGTTAAATTCTAGACACATTTTCGATGCTCGGCCCACAGCCAACATCTCTCCACCCCCAACTCACCCCCTGCCCATCCCCTTCCCCACCCCAGGGGCCCAGCGATGGGAGGTGGGGAAGGGTCACCCACATTGGCATGTGTGGGGTGAGGGGGCACATTGTCAGGGAGTCACAAAACCCCTCCCCACCCTGGCTCTCCACCCCCAACTCACCCCCTGCCCATCCCCTTCCCCACCCCAGGGGCCCAGCGATGGGGGGTGGGGAAGGGTCACCCCCACTGGCATGTGTGGGGTGAGGGGGCACATTGTCAGGGAGTCACAAAACCCCTCCCCACCCTGGTCTCCACCCCCAACTCACCCTCTGCCCATCCCCTTCCCCACCCCAGGGGCCCAGCGATGGGGGGTGGGGAAGGGTCACCCCCACTGGCATGTGTGGGGTGAGGGGGCACATTGTCAGGGAGTCACAAAACCCCTCCCCACCCTGGCTCTCCACCCCCAACTCACCCCCTGCCCATCCCCTTCCCCACCCCAGGGGCCCAGCGATGGGGGGTGGGGAAGGGTCACCCCCACTGGCATGTGTGGGGTGAGGGGGCACATTGTCAGGGAGTCACAAAACCCCTCCCCACCCTGGCTCTCCACCCCCAACTCACCCCCTGCCCATCCCCTTCCCCACCCCCAGGGGCCCAGCGATGGGGGGAGGGAGGGGGTTCTCCATGGGGGAGGCTCCCATTGGCATGTGTGGGGTGAGGGAGCACATTGTCCTCCTATTCTTAGGAAAATCTCTTAATGATGTTGAAGCGGGCTCTTCTGTCTGTACATGCTTTGTTTGATGATGTTATGACTGTGACTCTATCTATATGTTCTCTGTTGTTTTTAAATTATTGTCTGTAACTGGGAAACTGTGCTGCTGCCTGTCTGGGCCAGGACTCTCTTGTAAAAGAGATTTTTAATCTCAATGAGACTTCTCCTGGTTAAATAAAGGTTAAATAAAAAATTAAAACATTAAAAATTCCATCTCCCCATCTCTATCTCTCTTTCCAGCCCGAGAGAGAGATCTGTGTGGGTGGTGGGCTGGGAGGGTTAGGGTGAGGGAGGTCCGGGAGGAGAGGAAGGGACAGTGGGGGAAGGGCAGGGGGAAAGGGAGATACTGGGATAGAGAGACAGACAGGGAGGGGGGAGAGGGACGGGAGTTCAAGAGGAGTAGGGTGGGCTCGGAAGGTACAGAGGCGAGGAGGGGGGATAAGGAGGGGAGAGTAGGAGGGAGCTACGATTATGGAGGCGGAGGGTCTGGGCTAGTCCAGCTCACAGCGCGTCCCCTGATCCTCACCCCCGATGTAGAGCGGCGTCTCGTGGTTCAGTGCCGGCTGTTTGACCGCGCTCTCCATGCTCTTGGGCGCTCCGCCGTCGATGGACAGATTGACCATCTGGTCGAAGGTGAGGATCTCCACGGTGTGGAACTGCCCATCATTGATGGTCTCCAGGCTACAGGGCACACAGAGGCAGGTTCAATGAACAACGTACCAGCCTCAGAATAAACCGACGCACCTTCGGAACGGAGACGAGGAGGAAACTCTTTAGCCAGAGGCTGGTGAACCTGTGGAATCCCGGCAGTCGAAGTGACCTGCGGGAATCGCTGCCTCAAGCTTGCCCAGTGTAGGGGAATCGAGAACCAGACATCAGTCCGAAGAAGTATCCCGACCCGAAACGTTACCCATTCCTTCTCTCCAGAGATGCTGCCTGTCGCGCTGAGATACTCCAGCATTTTGTGTCTACCTTCGAGAACCAGAGGACATGGGTTTAAGCTGAAGATTAAAAGATTCAATAGGAACCTGAAGGGTAATTTTTCACACACAGGGTGGCGGGTGTATGGAACGTGTTGCCGGAGGAGGCAATTGAGGCAGGTACTATCGCAATGTTCAAGAAACAATTAGATAGGTACAGGGATAGGACAGGTTTAGAGGGATATGGGCCAAATGCAAGCAAGTGGGACTAGTGTAACTGGGACATGTTGGCCGATGTGGGCAAGTTGGACCGAAGGGAACTGTTTCCATGCTGTATCACTCTATGATTAAGAAGGCAGCTCGACCTGGGGAGAGTGGGTGTGGAGAGTGGGATGTGGATGCGGGAGGAAACCGGAGCACCCGCAGGAAACCCACACTGTCACGGTGAGAACGTCCAAACTCCGTACACACACACAGACAGCATCCGAGGTCAGGATTGAACCCATGATCTCTGGCGCCACCCACTGCGCCGCTGTGCCACCCTTGATGTCGACAGACCCTTGGACTCGGCATCGTTACCTGTAGATGGTGGAGCTGGGGTCAGTCCCGGGGTCGTAGCTGACCCGGACCCGGCCCTGATACAGCTCGACGGCAATGTGATCGTTGTCTCCATTGTACAGCAAGATCCCGTTATCCTCGGCAGTGGAGACCTGAGGGGCAGAGAGTCATCACCGTCTCACTACAAGCCACAAGGTACAGACGACAATAAACAAAACTCAAACCCTATCTAGCACTAAACGTTATTCCCTTTATCCTGTCTCTACACTGTGGACAACTTGTCATTGCATGTTGACTATACATTGTGTAGTCTTACAAATTGTAAGAGACTTACAAAATTCTTAAGGGGTTGGACAGGCTAGATGCAGGAAGATTGTTGCCGATGTTGGGGAAGTCCAGGACAAGGGGTCACAGTTTAAGGATAAGGGGGAAGTCTTTTAGGACCGAGATGAGAAAATCGTTTTTCACACAGAGAGTGGTGAATCTGTGGAATTCTCTGCCACAGAAGGTAGTTGAGGCCAGTTCGTTGGCCATATTTAAGAGGGAGTTGGATGTGGCCCTTGTGGCTAAAGGGATCGGGGGTACGGAGAGAAGGCAGGTACAGGATACTGAGTTGGATGATCAGCCATGATCATATCGAATGGCGGTGCAGGCTCGAAGGGCCGAATGACCTGCTCCTGCACCTGTTTCTACGTAATTATGTGTAGTGTTCCGCTGACTGGATAGCATGCAACGAAAAAGCTTTTCACTGTAGCTCGGTACATGTGATAATAAACTAAACTAAACTCAACTTATCATGCACTAAATGCTGTTCCCTTTGTCCTGTACCCATGCACTGTGGATGATTTCATTCTAATCATGTTTAATATTTTTGCTGACTGGATAGCACCCAACAAAAACATTTTTTACTGTACCTCGATGCTTGTGACAATAAATTAAACTAAACTTTATCTTGCACTAAATGTTATTCCCTTTATCCTTTATCTGTACCCTGTGGATGGGTTGATTGTAATCACGCATAGTCTTCTCGCTGACCGGATAGCACGCAACAAAAAGTTGTTTTACTATACCCTTGGTATATGTGAAAGTAAAGTAATCTAAACTCTTGCACAGTTACCTGCAAGGAGATGTTTGCTTGGGGCCAGTTCTTCAGCTCGGTGAACTGGAGGTAGGAATCCCGATCCACAAAGTTGACGCTGACCAACTTGTCGCACCGCGCTCCTCCGAACCCCGGGAGACACTGGCACAGGGCGCTGGTACCCACACACTGCCCGCCGTTGAGACAATCCTGGGGCTGGCACTGGGCGGGCACGGGAGAGGACGGAGAGGGGAGCTCACAGAAACGGCCGCTGGAGGTGGGGGAGGGCAGGGGGGTGGGGGGTGGGGGGGAAAAAGAGAGAGAGAGAGAGAGAGAGAGACAGCCAGAAATAACTTTGAATAACTTTGGAAACAGCTCCACCCACGACCGCAAAGAATCGCATAGAGTTGTGGACGCAGCCCAGACCATCACACAAACCAAGCTCCCTTCCATTGTCTCCATCTACACTTCACGCTGCATCGGCAAGGACACCAGCATAATCAAGGACCAGATTTAGGGACAGTTTTTGCCCAGTTGTTAACTGAACTGGACCATCCTATCACCAACTAGAGAGTGGACCTAACCTCCCATCTATTGTCCTCATTGGAGACTATTGCCCTCATTGGAGACCATCAGAATCTTTAATCGGACTTTATTTTACTGGACTTTATTTTGCATTAAATATTATCCATAAGATCTAGGAGCAGATTTGGACCATTCGTCCCGGTAAGTCTACTCTGGCATCAATCATGGCTGATCTATCTTTCCCTCTCAGCCGTAGATAACCCCACAACCTCAAGATCCCCTTTATCCTGCATCTGTACACTGCGGACGGACTGACTGTGATCATGTATAGTCTTTCCGCTGACTGGATTGCACACAACAAAAGCTTTTCAATGTACCTCAGTACACGTGACACTAAATGAAACAAATGACAGAGATGCAGCAAGCAAGTTTTCCATGGAACCTGTACCCCACCACACTCTAGCATCTGACGATAAACTCAACTTACAAACCAGATTAAACAATACACCACGCGACTCGCTTGTTTGGAAACACCTCTACCCAAGAGTCATAGAATCAAAGGGTCATACAGCACAGAACTAGGCCCTTCCGCCTAACTCATCCATGCTGCACAAGACGCCCCATCTAAGCTACTACCACCTGCCTGCATTTGACCCATATCCCTCAAAACCCAGGAAAGACTGGATAGGCTCGGCTTGTACTCGCTGGAATTTAGGAGATTGAGGGGGGATCTTATAGAGACTTACAAAATTCTTAAGGGGTTGAACAGGCTAGATGCAGGAAGATTGTTCCCGATGTTGGGGAACTCCAGAACAAGGGGTCACAGTTTAAGGATAAGGGGGAAGTCTTTTAAGACCGAGATGAGAAGATCTTTTTTCACACAGAGAGTGGTGAGTCTGCAGAATTCTCTGCCACAGAAGGTAGTTGAGGCCAGTTCATTGGCTATATTTAAGAGGGAGTTGGATGTGGCCCTTGTGGCTAAAGGGATCAGGGGGTATGGAGAGAAGGCAGGTACAGGATACTGAGTTGGATGATCAGCCATGATCATATTGAGTGGCGGTACAGGCTCGAAGGGCCGAATGGCCTACTCCTGCACCTATTTTCTATGATTCTATGAAAACATTTCCTATCCATATTCCTGTACAAATGTGTTTTAAATGTTGTTATAGTACCTGCCTCAACTACTTCCTCTGACAGCTCGTCCCATACACGCACCTCGGGTTCCTTCAGTTTTTAATTTGAGAGATACGGGGTGGAAATGCACTGACCAGTGATCAGCCCGTACACCAGCACTGTCCTACACTCTAGCGGCACTTTCCAATTTTTACCAAAGCCAATTAGCCTACAAACCTGTACGTCTTTGGAATGTGAGAGGAAACCGGAGCACCCGGAGAAAACCCACGCGGTTACAGGGAGAACGTACAAACTCCATACAGACAGCGCCCGTAGTCAGGATCGAACCCGGGTCTCTGGTGCTGTGAGGCTGCACCACCACACTGCATGGAATCGGCAGCAAGCCTGGGGCAGGGCTGCGCTCCGAGCCGCACCTCACCTGTATCCCTCAGAGCACAGACAGGTGTAACTGTCCACAGTATCCACACACAATCCGTTCCCCTGGCAACCGTGGTCCTGGCAGTTGTCAACGGCAAGGCTACAGTTCTCCCCCCTGTAGCCGGAAAGACACTCGCACCTAAAGGGGCCAGCACAAGTTAGATACAGCGTGAAGCTCCCTCTACACAGTCCCGTCGCACACTCCCAGGGCAGGGACAGATCCATGGCCCGGGTCCCTTCCCGAGAACCGGCCCCACGCAACATCAGCCGCCTTTCCGAGATGCCCAGCCTGCCGTTCCGTGATGCGGAGAGGCGAGTACTGTACAGGCTGCTCCTGCACCCTCTCCACTTCCTCGCCCTCATCTTCCGTCCAGACACGCCCCGGTTACCACCTAACGGCAGGAGCGGTCCCCAGTGGAGGTCTCTCTATAAGGGAGTCCTCCCCCTTTACATCGGGGACCTGGGGTGGAGAGTGCTGAGGCCTGTAACAGGTTCACGGACTCGCCAGCCGCCCGTCACTTCTGCGGCGAGGAAGAGACCGTGTTCCACGTCTACATGCAGTGTGAGAGGTTGCTGCCCCGTTCGACTATCTGAAGGGGCTGCTCCTCAAGGATAGGCTACATTTTAGCCCCCACACTCCTGATATTTGGGCACCGGTACAGAGGGGAGAAGGTCACGAGGGAGGGGGGGATTCTCCCTGTCCATCTGCACCTGGGCCTGGCCAAGATGGGTCCAGGCAGCGGGTAGTCGACGGCCACACCAGGGTTGGCTGCCTGACCCTTTCCGGGCCCACGTCCCCGGTGAGGGTACACGCGGTGTCCACGGGGACTTTGGAGGCCTTCCGTGAACGCTGGTCACCGCGGGAGGTTGAGTATTGTTGATAAAGTTGGCGATATATTAATGTCCGTTTGTTCGTAAACTGTCAATATAGGCAGTCTTTGATCGTGTTAATACTCTATGTTTGTTTTTATTTTCTGCATAAAAGTATTTGTATATTTCTTTTTAAAAGGGCAGGGACAGCACGGGTTTAGATGCAGAGTGGTGTCTGCAGTGTTCGACTCACCTTGGACCCGCCTTGGTGCCCACACACTTGGCGCCGGTCTGGCATGGGTTTAATTCGAGGGAACAAAGGTCCACCGGCTCCTCGCACAGAACTCCTGCACTTGAAACAGAGAACAGGCTCAGTGACGGGGACCACACACACACACCGCCCATCAACACCAGAGAACCTGTGTCTTTTTTATACCATCCTAGTAAACCTCCTCTGCACCCTCTCTAAAGCTTCCAACTGGTACTGGGGCTACCAGAACCGCATGCAAAATTACCTGAAAACCCTAGCTCGCTTCGTAATAACAAGGAACTGCAGAATCTCCCTGTCTGTTTGGTTGGTTTATACCAGAAATAGGCACCAAAATGCTGGAGGAACTCCGCGGGTCAGGAAGCATCTCTGGAGAACATTGGCTGGTGACATTTCGGGGTCAAGACCCTTCCTCAGACTGAAGGATCCTGACCCAAATCGGCACCCTTAGGTTTTAGTTTTAGAAATGCGACAAACCTATACATCTTCTGAATGTGGGAGGAAACCTGAGCACCTGGAGAAACCCCACAAGGTCACAGGGAGAACGTACAAACTCCGTACAGACAGCACTGGTAATCGGGCTGGAACCCGGGACACTGGCGCTGTGAGGCAGCAACTCTACCGCTGTGCTGCCCAACCCCAATCGTCACCTATTCATTTTCTCCAGAGATGCTGGCTGACCCGCTGAGTTACTCCAGTGCTTTATGTCCATCCTTCCTCCCTTGGCACTGCTTTGAGAAGGAGGAATGGGGAAAGAACGATTCGGGAATGAGTAAGAGACATCAGAATATCACTAACTGCCTCTGAATGTGGGACTGGGATGGGAGTCTCGCGTTCACTTAACGTTAATCCAAACGCAGTGACTACCTCGAGGGCAAAATGCGCGGCATTCTGCTAATTCTTAATTAACACTGTGGTGCTGGTGTCGATGATGCTTGGCGTATAATTACAGTAATTAGCAATTTGCAGCTCTCCCTGCCAAACCTATAATCAGTTTGAGTACAGAGCTCCAAGTGTCACAGTGAGAGCACTGTGCAACAGCCTGACATTGCCACCGATCTCTCAGTCCCTCCAGTCAGCGGCCTCGCAGAGCCAATGAATCATACAGCACGGAAACAGGCCCTTCGGCCCAACTCGTCCATGCAGACCAAGATGCTAGTTCCATTTCATAGAGCCATACAGCACGGAAACAGGCCCTTCAGCCCAACTCGTCTATGCAGACCAAAGGTGCCCCATCTAATCCAATCCCACTTCATACAGCCAGAAACCGGAGCAGCCAGAAACCGGAGCACCTGGAGAAAACCCAAACAGTCACAGGGAGAACGTGCAAACTCCGTACTGACAGCGTAGTCAAGATCAAACCCGGGTCTCTGGCGCTGCGAGGAAACAACTGGTAAATCAGCACCTGCAGTTCCTTGTTTCTACACTAAGACTTTTACTGGACTGTAATCAAAAAAGGAATTTCACAGTGCCTGGGTACATATGGCAATATAGTGCCATTGAACCATTGAGTCTGAAGAAATGTCTCGACCTGAAATGCCACCTATACATGTTACAGGGAGTGTTCTCCATGGATGCTGCCTAACCCGCTGATTTACTCCAGGACTCTCCTTTCCCTCTCTCCCTCTCTCCCACCCTCCCTCCCACCCCTTCCTTACCCTCCCTCCATCCCTCTGGGAGAGCTACACAGTGCCGTACACCTCACCTGTGTGTTCAGGTGGGCAGAGGCAGGTGTAGTTATTAACCCCGTCCAGGCAGGTAGCCCCGTTCGTGCAGACATTCCCCTCACAGTCATCGACGTTGATCGTGCAGGTGTTGCCCAGGAAACCCTCGGGGCAGGTACACCTGTCGGGGGAACAGGAGGCAGAGGTGCAGTCATGTCCCGCGCGCAGCTGGAAACAGGCTCGGAGACTCGCAGCGAGAAACCTCCACCTCGCTGGTCCCAGGGGGCGTGGAGTCCCAGGGAGATTCAACAGCCCACGCCAGTCAGTCTTGGTAGAACGGTATCGAGGGCGCGCCGCGCTGTGGGAGGGGCAGTACTGAGGGTGCCTTCTATGTGTGTGTATGAGTGTGTGTGTGTGAGTGTGTGTGGGTATGAGTGTGTGTGTGAGTGTGCGAGGGTATGAGTGTGTGCGTATTTCCCCAAGAACCAGAGGAAATAGGCTTAAGGTGAGGGGGGAAAGATTTAATAAGAACTTGAGGACAGCTTTTTCACACGGAGGGTGGAGGATATATGGAGCAAGTAGGTGCAATAATATCAGTTAAAAGGTATATGGACAAGTACATGGATCGGAAAGGTTTAGAGGGATATGGGCTAAACGCGGGCAGGTGGGACTAGTGTAGATGGGGCATGGTGGTCAGCATGGGCAGGTTGGGCCAAAGGGCCTGTGTTACTCTGTCTACAATACAATAGCCTCCACTCACCAGAATGCGCCAGAGTGGCCGTCCTTGATGTGGCAAGTCCCTCCGTTCTCACAGGGGTTACTGATACACCCATTGATCGGAGATTCACACTGTTTGCCCTGGCAGTGGATAAACAAACAATGGAGTTGTTGGAATTACCAGGGAATGAGGGAAATGTTAGAGAGATAAAGCGTGGCAACAGGCCCTTTGGCTCACCGAGTCCACACCGACCAGCGCTCACCCCGTACACAGCACAATCCTACACACTAGGGACAATTTACAACTTCACCAAAGCCAATTCACCTACAAACCTGCACGCCATTGGAGTGTGGGAGGAAACTGGAGCACCCGGAGAAAACCCACGAGGGTCACGGGGAGAGCGTATAAACTCCATACAGACAGGATCGAACCCGGGTCTCTGGCGCTGCGAGGCTGCAGCTGCCACAGTGACACCTGTGCTGGAAACTCTCAACAGGTCAGGCAGTCTGGAGGGGCTGCTCCTTCAGCCTTGGCACTATCAGGCCCACGCTCCTGATCTTTGGTCACCCGGTTTGGGGGGGGGGGGGGGTCAGTCGGTGTGAGGTGGGGTGAATCTCTATGTCGGTTTGCTCCTAGGCCCGGCCAAGATGGCCATTCACGGATCCAGGCAGTCGGGGGATCTGCCCGAGTCGACTGCCTGCCCCTCTTCCGGGCATTCGTCCGTGCCCGCATGTCCCTGGAGAGGGAGCACACAGTGCCCACGGGAACTCTGGAGGTCTTCCATGAACGATGGTCTGGGAGTGGCGGCGCTGCCCTGGCAGCAGCGGCTCGCCTGCAGTCCGTCTGTTTTTCTTTTTATTTGTTGTTTTCTTGTCTTGTTTTTAGCATTAATTTGAGTTATTATGTAGTGTATGTGTGTGGGAGGGATGGGAGAAACGTTCTTAGTCTCTTCCTTTTGGGGGGACGCGACTTTTCTTGTCGTATCCCCCGTCTCCGTCTCCGTCTGCGCTGAGGCCTATCGCGGAGCTGGCGGCCTCAAACTTTAACTGCGACCGACCCGAGGCTCCGGAGGCAGAGCCAGCCAGGACTTGCCAGCGCGGGGCTGGCCGACCTCGGGGCTGTGGCGGGTTCAGGCGTTCTGGCGGCCCGACTCGGAGCGGTGGCGGCTTTCCGGGAGCTGTGGCGGCTTTCCGGTGGCGGAGGCCCGGCCGCGGGCCCAGTGGACGACATCGTCGGGAGGTCGCAGATCACAGGTTGGTGACCTGTTTTTCCGCAGCTCCCGTGGCAACAGCTGAGTCCGCTGGACTGGAGGGCGGCAGCTTCGACCGCTCAGGGCCGCGGAGTGGAACCGGCCCGCTCGCGGAGCGCGGTTCACCCGCGGGACTTATTTACATCACCCGGTGCGGTCACAACATCGGAGGCCTGGGTCACCTCAGCGCAGCGGAAGAGGAAGAGGAAGAAGGGAAGAGATGAAGACAAGATTTTTGCCTTCCACCACAGTGAGGAGGTGTCTGGTGAACTCACTCTGGTGGATGCTAAATATGTGTTTATTGTGTGTTTTTGTTATTTACTGTATGTATGACTGCAGGCAACGGAATTTCGTTCAGACCGCAAGGTCTGATTGACAATAAAGTTTTCCAAGTTCCAAGTTGCCGCGGGGGGTGAAGGATGATAATGTAATCTGGTGACTGATGTTGGCAAACTGCACAAGCAGTTCTGATGTTTGCAGCACTTTGTTTCTGTGTAAAGCTACTTGTTAAGGAAAACAAAAACAGATCACGCAGGGTCTGTGTGTGAGAGAGAGAGAGAGAGAGAGAGAGAGAGAGAGAGGAACAGTTAAAGTGTCACATTGCTAAACTTGCTGCCTCACAGTGCCAGAGACCCAGGTTCGATCCCGAGTACGGATGCTGTCTGCGTGGAGTTTGCATGTTCTCCCTATGACCGCGTCCTCCGGGTGCTCCGGTTTCCTCCCACATCCCAAAGACGTGCGGGTTTGTAGGGTAATTAGCTTATGTAAATTTTCCCTCGGGTGTGGATGAAAAGTGGGATGACATTCTTGATTAATACAGGTGTCAGAGGTTATGGGGGGAAGTCAGGAGAATGGGGCTCGGAGGGAGAGATGAATCAGTCATGATTGAATGGTGGAGTAGACATGAGGGGCCAATGGCCTAATTCTGCTATAACATCGAACTAGTATGAATGGGTGATCGATGGTCAGCGTAGACCCGGTGGGCCGACAGGCCTGTTTCCGTGCTGTATCTCTATAAAAACAGGTAGCAGATTATAATCCCTGGGAGTGGGTCACGGTGGGATCTAATCCAGGTGTTCAGGAGATTATATAAAGAATAACAGATTGCTGGGAGTGGGTTATACGGTGGGTTCTAATGGAATAGATGGAGTGTGTTACGGGGTGGGGCGTAACGGAGGGTGTGAGGTTGGGATGGGGTCGTCTTTACCTGGTAACCATGGGGACAGGTGCACCGGTAGTGATCCAGGGGATGGTCCAGGCAGGACCCGTGGTTTTGACACGGGTTGGACAGGCAGGGGCTGCACTTGGCCAGAATGCTCAGCTCCGTCGGACCTGCATAGAACAGAGAGTGAACCATCACACAGAGTCACTACCTCACAGCGCCAGAGACCCGGGTTCGATCCTGACCTCGGGTGCTGTTGGTACTGAGTTTGTACGTTCTCCCTGTGACCGCGTGGGTTGTCTCCGGGTGCGCCGGTTTCCGCCCACACTCCAAAGACGTGCAGGTTTGTAGGTTAATTGGCTTCTGTAAATTGTAAATTATCCCGTGTGTGTGGAATAGTGCGGGTGTACGGGGTGATCGCTGGCTGGCGCGGACTTTGTCGGCCGAACGGCCTGTTTCCGCGCTGTATCGCTGAAGTCGAAAGTCACACACGGTGGTCTTGTGACACTCGACCTTGGGAGTCGTAGGACGTCAAAAAAGACACATGGAACAAAAAAAACCCAAAGTGCTGGAGTAACTCAGCGGGTCAGGCAGCATCTCTGGAGAACACGGATAGGTTCAAGACCATTATTCATACTCGGGTGAGGGGGTTTAAATCTAAACCTAGGAAACCTTGGATGAGGAGAGGATGTTTCCACTAGTGGGAGAGTCTAGAACCAGAGGGCACAGCCTCAGAATAAAAGGACATGGGGGAATTCCTTTATTCAGGTTGTGAATCTGTGGAATTAATTGCCACAGACGGTATTTTTGGGTGTTTTTAAAGCAGGGATTGGCAGGTACTTGATTAGTAAAGGTGTCAAAGGTTACGGGGAGAAGGCAGGAGATTGGGATTGAGAGGGAAAAATAGATCAGCCATGATTGAATGGTGGAGTAGACTTGATGGGCCGAATGGCCTAATTCTGCCCCAATGACATGAACTTATGATTAGCAGATGGTTGAGCAAAGGCCAGAGATGCATCTACATCTTAGATGCTCAGATCGGTGACTTAGGAAGATGCAAGGAACAGCAGATGCTGGTTCACACAAAAAAAAAAACACAAAGTGCTGGAGCAACTGGAGGGGGGAGAAGAGGGAGTGACTGGCATGAGACTGGTCCTTGATTATGCTGGTGGCCATGCTGAGGCAGCGTGAGGTATAAATGGAGTCGATGGAAGGGAGGCTGGTTTGTGTGATGGTCTGGGCTGTGTCCACAATTGTCTGCAATTCCTTGCGGTCTTGGATGGAGCTGTTCCCAAACCGTGCTGCGATGCATCCCGAGGAACACACATGTGAGAATAATCGGACCACTGAACCCCTGGACTGCGTTAGTGAGGGGGCCGGATGCTGGATGATCTGGAGGACTGGATTATTGGAGTTTTGCTGCCCTTACCTTGGCACTCAAACTTCTTGGCTGGCGTGGTCAGTAGGAGCTTGCCTTCCATGTCTCCGGGGCCAGCACAGCGGGCAATGCCAGGCTCCTTGTACCCAGTCTTCACCCAGTCAGACAGCCAGCGGAGGTTGCAGTCACAGTACAGTGGGTTGGCTCCGATAGCACTGAGAGAAAGAGAGAGCGAAAGAGAGAGAGAGAGAGAGAGAGAGAGAGAGAGTGAAAAAGAGATATAGAGAGAAAGAAAAAGAGACAATGAAAAGGAGATAGAGATAGAAAGAAAAAAGAGAGAGAGAGATAGTGACAGGAATAAATAGAAAGAGCGAGAGAGAATAGAGGGGGATGAGAGTGAGAAAGAGAGAGAGAACGAGAAAGAGAGGGAGAGAGAGAAATAAAGAGAGTGAGAGAGAAAGAGAGAGAGAGCGAGAGAAATAGAGAAACAGAAAAGGACAGAGAGAAAAAGAGAGAAAGAGAGAGAGTGAGAGAGAGAGAGAGAGAGAGAGAGAGAAAAAGAGATATAGAGAGAAAGAAAAAGAGACAATGAAAAGGAGATAGAGATAGAAAGAAAAAAGAGAGAGAGAGATAGTGACAGGAATAAATAGAAAGAGCGAGAGAGAATAGAGGGGGATGAGAGTGAGAGAAAGAGAGAGAGAACGAGAAAGAGAGGGAGAGAGAGAAATAAAGAGAGTGAGAGAGAGAGAGAGAGAGCGAGAGAAATAGAGAAACAGAAAAGGACAGAGAGAAAAAGAGAGAAAGAGAGAGAGTGAGAGAGAGAGAGAGAGAGAGAGAGAGAGCGGGAAGGAGGAGAGATTGTCAGAAAACACTTATATAATCCTACATGTGTACACATCACAGGAATACATAGAGTCATAGATCTATAGGTTTAGTTACAAAGTGTTGGAGTAACTCAGCAGGTTATGCAGCATCTCTGGAGAACAAGGATAGGCGATGTTTCGGCTCAGGACTGAAGAAGATCCCGACCTGAAATGTTATCTATTGATTGGTTTCTGTGTAAAAAACATGTCCCGCACATCTCCTGTGAACGTTCACCCTTTCACCTTATAAAACTATGCATACGTTCATAAGTCACAGGAGCAGTAATCCAGTTGACCCATCGCGTTTATTCTACCATTTGATCGTGGCTGATCTATCTTTCCCTCTCGACCCCATTCTCCTGCCTTCTCCCCATAACCTTTGACACCGTTACTAATCAAGAATCTGTCAATCTCTGGTTTAAAAATACCCATTGACTTGGCCTCCACCGCCGTCTGCAGCAATGAATGCCACAGATTCACCACCCTCTGGCTAAAGAAACTCCTCCTCATCTCCATTCTAAATCTACGTCCTTTTATTCTGAGATATGCCCTCTAGATTAGTTTGGTTTAATTTTGAGGTTCAGGGCGGAAACGGGCCCTTGTCAACACCGACCAGCGACCACCCGGTCGGTACACCAGCACTATCCTACACACCAGGGACCACTGACAAGTTTACCAGCCAGTTAACCTACAACCCCGTACGTCTTTGGAGCGTGGGAGGAAACCGGAGCACCCGGAGCAAACCCACGTGGGCACAGGGAGAACGTACAAACTCCGTACAGACTGCACCCTTAGACAGGATCAAACCTGGGTCTCTGCTGCTATACGGCAACACCTCTACCGCTGCGCCAATGTGCAGCCCCGGTCTTTGACATCTCCACTCGAGGGAAAATTTTCTGACTGTCTACCCTATCATAATTGTATGTACTTGTGTCAGGTCCCCCCTTGTCTCCTGCATTCCAGAGGGAAAGGACCAACTTCTCCCAATAGCTAATATACTCTAAGCCAGGCTACCCATGAACCTGGGTAGTCCACCAAACCTCAGAGCTGGCCAAATGAGATCAGCTCCGGGCATGGACCAAATATCCGGTCTTTTCATTCTCCGAGCATACTTAAACTTTGTTCAATTAAATGTGCAGTGAAAATTCCCATCACTTACAGGTGAGAGAGAGAAGCCACATCCGCAAAGATTCCTTTGGGAAGAGCGGAGATTTCATTTCCGTGCAGGGACCTGTGTCGGAAAAGACAGAGGTAAGATCAGGAAGACAACGGAGCCACAGAGGCGTACAGCACGGAAACAGGCCCTTTGGCCCAACTCGTCCAAGATGCCCCATCCAAGCTGGTCCCGTTTCCTCACACGGTCTCTATCCCACTAAACCTTTCAAGATACAAAGTGCTGGAGTAACTCAGTGGGTCAGGCAGCACCTCTGGAGAACATGGATAGGTGACGTTTCAGGTCGGAAACCTTCCTCACACTCCGAAACATCACCTATCCATGTTCTCCAGAGTTGCTGCCTGACCCATGGAGATGCTCCAACACTCTGTGTCCTTTTGTAACCTAATCCTGCTCCTATGCCTTATGGTTCTGGTCCAGTGATTCAACCACTCCCAGTCATTGGGTCAACCAAGCCTTATTTTACTTCAGACTTTAGAGATACAGCATGGAAACAGGCCCTTCGGCCCACTGGGTCCGCGCCGACCCAGTGATCACCCCGTACGCTAGGGCTTAATTGCCTTTTGTAAAATTATAAGTAGTCCCTAGAGTGTAGGACACAGCTAGTGTATGGGCTGATCGCTGGCCGGCGTGAGCACTAGGACCAGTGGGCCATGGCCTGTCGGGGGAAGCCACCACCCAAACTCGTCCCCGAAGACCTGAGGGGCCACCAGCGGCAACGGACAAAGGGCCGTGCGGTCAGTGGGGCCGAGGACGGGCCATGGAGGGGCGGTCGGGCAGCACCGCCGAGGACAAAGGCTGACCGGCAAGGGGGGGGGGGGCACAGAGAACTAAGAGGGACCCCGCGGAAGTGGGGGAGGGGGGGGGGTGGGGTTTAGGCCGAGAATGAAGAGGGGCGATCAACATGACTCTCTTGATCGCATTTGTACATGACTCCCATGATTATATTCTGCGCCAGAAATTGGGACCAGATTAGAAGGGGCATCTTGGTTGGCATGGACGTACGTGTTGGGCTGAAGGGCCTGTGTCTGCGCTGCACGACTTTCCTTTGTGTACTTTGTGCATCGTGTGCAAAAAACAAACAATTTCCCCGTACCTAGGTGCACGTGACAATAAAGTATTGAATCATTGAACCAAAGGGCCCTTTTCCGCGCTGTGGCCCTAATCTCGAGCCTGAACGTACGCACGTCCCTTTATTCCGAGTCGCAAGTTCCCTTTCCGCTGTAAATGAATATTCTGTCGATTCCGCAGGCCGTGTGGTTGGATCTTCCCTTTGGCTGGTGAGGGAGCGGGGCTGTAATTAGGAAGCGGTCTAGTGGAGATGTTGCCAGCAGGTCACCAGGCACTGACGCTCCAGGGAGCTAATGAAAGTTCTGGACTGTTTACTAATCTGCCAGCCTTGCACTGAGGCAGTGGCGGTCCAACTGAGCATCGTCCCCATCAGCACAGACACTGTACCACCGGGGAGGGGAGGGGAGGGGAGGGGAGGGCTCATGGAAACATCGCCTCCTCACAAAGGCCCCTTCAGTTGCCCGGAGTGGGAAACACACACATTAGTGCAACACGGCCAATGTGAGATTTATCAAGAGGCGAGGAGCAGCATGGGTGAGCGATGCAGGAAGGTGGATTAAAGGGTGGAGTGGGAAGGGGCAAAACTCTATGTGTGTGTGTGAGAGAGAGAGAGAGAGAGAGAGAGAGAGAGAGAGAGAGGGAGGGAGGGAGGATGAGTGCAAGTGAACGGGAGAGGGTGAAAGAGGAAGAGTGAAAAGGAGTTAGAGGAAGAGAGGGACGTGGAGAATAACAGTGAAAGGGGAAGAAAGGTAGAAAGAGAGAGAAAGAAAAAGAGAAAGAGAGGGATGAAAGTGAGAGTGTGAATAATTGAAAGGGAGATTGTGTGAGAGAGAGAGAGAGAGAGAGAGAGAGAACGAGAGATATGGAAAGAGAGAAAAAAGAGGGAGAGCAAGTGAGGGAGAGGGAGGGGGAGAGTAAAATACAGAGAGAGATAAGGGTAGAGAAAGAGTAAGAAAAACGGGAGAGAGAGAGAGAGAGAGAGGGAGAGAACACACACACAAGAAGGCAGGCAGGGGAGGGAAAGCCACAGGAGATGGATATGATTATAAAAAGGCAGTGAAAAAGCAAGCGTAAGAAATAGGATTAAGGAAGTGGTTCTGCTGGAGGAAAGGGAGTGGCAGGGAGTGAATGAGCACATGAAACATAGAACATAGAAAAATAGATGCAGCAGGAGGCCATTCGGCCCTTCAAGCCAGCACCGCCATTCAATATGATCATGGCTGATCATCAGTACTCCGTTCCTGCTTTTTCCCCATATCCCTTGATTCCTTCAGCCCTTGAAAATATCCAGTGAATTGGCCTCCCTCCACTACCTTCTGTGGCAGAGAATTCCACAGATCCACAACTCTCTGGATGAAGGTGTTTTTCCCCATCTCAGTCCTAAATGACCTACCCCTTATTCATAAACTGGGATTGACCCCTGGTTCTGGACTCCCCTAACATCGGGAACATTTTTCCTGCATCTAGCCTGTCCAATCCTTTAAGAAACTTAAATGTTTCTATAAGATACCCTCTCATCCTTCTAAATTCCAGTGAATACAAGCCCAGTCGACCTATTCTTCCATCATATCTGAGTCCTGCCATCCTGGGAATTAACCTGGTGAACCTGCACTGCACTCCCTCAATTGCAATAATGTCCTTCCTCAAATTAAGAGACCAAAACTGCACACATTACTCCAGGTGTGGTCTCACCAGGGCCCTGTACAACTGCAGTAGGACCTCCTTGCTCCTAAACTCAAATCCTCTCGCAATGAAGGCCAACATGCCATTAGTTTTCTTCACTGCCTGCTGTACCTGCATGCTTACTTTCAGTGACTGATGTACAAGCACACCCAGGTCTCGTTGCACCTTCCCTTTTCCTAATCTGACACCATTCAGATAATAATCTGCCTTCCTGTTCTTGCCACCAAAGTGGATAACTTCACATGTATCCACATTATACCGCATCTGCCATGCATCTGCCCACTCACCAAACCTATCCAAGTCACCCTGCAGCCTCACAGCATCTTCATTGCAGCTCACACTGCCACCCAGCTTTGTGTCATCTGCAAACTTGGAGATGCCACGTTAATATATATCGTTAATATATATTGTAAATAACTGGGGTCCCAGCACCGAGCCTTGCGGCACCCCACTGGTCACTGCCTGCCATTCTGAAAAGGACCCGTTAATTCCAACTCATCGGTGCACGGTGGGGCTCAGGGCATCCAGAGAAGAATAGGAAACGTTTCCACTGTTGTCCACATCCTTCAAGGCTAAGATAAGCGTGAGAGAGGGCAGCAGAGGTTTGAAGAGATAGAGGAAGTGAGAGCGGGGAATAGGGAAAACAAGAAGGCGAGCTCAGATAGAGAAGCTGAGAGAGGGAAAATGGATAGACAGACAGACAGACAGACAGACAGACAGACAGACAGACAGACAGACAGACAGACAGACAGATAGATAGATAGATAGATAGATAGATAGACAGACAGATAGATAGATAAATGGAGAGAGTGATAGAGAGTGAGGGAAATAGGGCAAGGAAGAGGAGAGAGCGAGAGCAGAATGAGGCAGAGAGGACGACGGAAAGAGAGATGGTGAGAGATAGAGAGAGTGGGGAAAGAGCAACAGAAAGAGTGAGAACGAGGGAGCAGAGAGAAGCCAGAGTACTGCCCGATTCACCTCTACCCAATTGCGGACATTGGACTTTGTCTGTGGAACTGATGCTCCACAATGCTGAGAACTATATCCTGCGCTCTGTCTCTTCCCCTTTTGCTCTACCTGTTGTATGTGTTTGAACTGATTGTACATCACACAAACCAACCTCCCTTCCATTGACTCCATTTGCACCTCACGTTGCCTCGGGATGGCCAGCAGTGTAATCAAGGACCAGTCTCACCCCACGTGCTCTTGCAGAACAGTGCGAAGCGAGATCGCCACCTCCATCTCTGACCTCTGGTCACTGCTCACCCCCTCCTCCTCCTCCTCTTCTCCCCGGGGTCACGCACACACACATAACTGCCTGCTGCGGCAACTCGAACGCCCAGGACCGAAGAAGACTGTAAAAAGTGGTGGACGCTGCCCCATCACGGGTACTGTCCTCCCCCACTGTCGAAGAAATCTACACGTCACTGACTCAAGAGGACAGCCGGCCTCATCAGAGACCCACACCACCCTGGCCACGCTCCCATTATATACATTTTATATAGGTGGTGCGTGTGTGAAGCTGTGATGCGCTGGTGGGGACTTACAGGAGCCGGAGAGAGCGGAGACCTTGGAATGCCGATGCTGGGATACATCGCAAGGAATTGTAACTGAGGATCCTGGTGAAAGATTCCAAAGAAGAAACAAAACCAACAGTTAGGTGGCTGGAAAATAGAAACATAGAAAATAGGTGCAGGAGGAGTCCATTCGGCCCTTCGAGCCAGCACCGCCATTCATTGTGATCATGGCTGATCGTCCCCAATCAATAACCCATGCCTGCCTTCTCCCCATATTCCTTGATTCCACTAGCCCCCAGAGCTCTATCTAACTCTCTCTTAAATCCATCCAGTGATTTTGCCTCCACTGCCCTCTGTGGCAGGGAATTCCACAAATAGAACAAATTAAATAAAAATAGTTTAGGATGACTTTGTAAGTTTTGTGGAATCATACAGCAAGAAAACAGGCCCTTCGGCCCACCGAGTCCATGCTGACCATCTAAGCCATTGATCCCAGCAACTTGTCCTGGACCAGCCGTATCGAAGCAGGGACAACACCCGTAGTGAGGATGGACGCCGGGTCTCTGGCGCTGAGAGGCAGCTTCTCTACCCGCTGCGCCATTGTGATACATAGTGATGTCCAGATACATATTTGCTGGCCCGCTCTGACGATATGACAGTTGTCGGTGTGGTGTGTGCACGCGAGGGCGGGAACGCCGGCTACTTACAATGTGGTCAGCTGGCTCATGTTGATGAAAGACATGTTGGTCAAGGAGCTGATCTGGTTGTTGCTCATGTCCCTGGTGGCGGAAGAACAAGAGGGTCAGCGTCAGACGGGAAGCCGTGATTGGGTGCACCTCGCAATGTGGAAACAAGGACCTGTAAAGGCTGGTTTACCATGGAGAGACACAATGTGCTGGAGTAACTCAACGGGTCAGGCAGCCTCTCTGGAGGAGACTGAAGAAGCGTCTCGACCCGAAAGATCACCCGTCCATGTACTCCACAGCAGCTGCCTGACCCGCTGAGTTGCTCCAGCACTTAGTGTTTAGCTCAAGATTCCAGCATCTGCAGTTCCCTGTGTCTCCAGCCTCAATGTTCATTTGGGTTCGACGTTAGAGATCCCAATTCACCTCGTGTCCAATCTCTTAGTCTATCTCTCGCCGTGAACTGCTGCTCTTTGCTTCCATTGGGTCTACCAGGGAGCTAATATTGCCTCAAAAGCCCTTCAGTATATGAGCAGAATTAGGCCATTCGGCCCATCGAATGTACTCCGCCATTCAATCATGGCAGATCTATCTCTCGCTCTCAACTCCATTCTGTTTTCTCTCCATAACCCTTGACACCCATTCTAATCTAGAACCTATCAATCTCCGCCTTAACAACACCCAATGACTTGGCCTCCGCCTCTGACTATGCCAATGAATTCCACAAATTCGCCACCCTCCAGCTGAAGGAACCCCTCCTCATCTCCATCTCGAAGGTACGTTCTTTTATTCTGAGGCTGCGCCCTCTGGTCCTAGACTCTCCCACTAGTGGAAACATCATCTCCACATCCACTCTACCCAGGCCTTTCATTATCTGGTGGGTTTCACATCTCACACTCACAATCTCATGAGTTTCTGGGAATGTGAGGGGTAACAGTAAAATGGGTCAGTTTCGTCCCATTTGCATGTCTCGAGATTCAGGGACAGTTTCTTTATAGTCATTATCAGGCAACTGCACCATTATCTCACCAACTGGAGAACGGTCCTGTCCTTCCATCTGCCTTATTGGAGACCCTCGGACTATTTGTAATCGGACTTTACTGGGCTTTACCTTGCACCAAAAGTTATTCCCATTATCCTGTATCTGCGCACTGTGTAGAAAAGAACCGCAGATGCTGGTTTATACCGAAGAGAGACAGTCTAAGATAAGTCTGAAGCAAGGGTCTGAAGCAACCCCAAATATCACCCATCCATGTACCCCAGGGATGCTGCCTGACCCGCTGAGTCACACCAGCACTTTGTGTCTACCTTCAGTACACTGTGGGCAGCTTGATTGTAACTATGCATAGTCCTTCTGCTGAATGGACAGCACTCAACAAAAAGCTTTTCACTGTACGTCAGTACCCGTGACAATAAACTAAACTAAACTAATCAGGACCAATAGAGTTGATTCTTTACTACCCCCTTTGGTGACAGCAAGTCTCTCCAACCCACCCTCCCCCTTCCCATCTGTTCCCACCCAGATACCTACACCAGTTGGAGATGCTTGAAGGTGTAGAGTTCACTGGGAACTGCACTGAACTGGTTGCCATCCAGGTACCTAAGGAGGGAAAGGGACGGAGTGAATGCTGGTGGATTCGCAAAGGAAGCGGCATTGAGTTACAGAGATGATGAAGATGATCCAATGATACATTATCGTCACATGTACCAAGGTACAGTAAAATGTTTCGCATACAGTCCGGTAAAATTAAACAGCAGACCCCACCCAGGCAGTACACGCTTCTGGCACCGACAAAGTTACAAAAAGTTCATCAAACAGTTTTATCTTCTACTCCAGCCCCTACACCCCTCCCTGTCTCTGTAACCCCCCCCCTCCAGCCCCTACACCCCTCCCTGTCTCTGTACCCCCCTCCAGCCCTGACACCCCTCCATATCTCTACCCCCCTCCAGCCCCTACACCCCTCCCTGTCACTGTACCCCCTCCAGCCCCGACACCCCTCCCTGTCACTGTACCCCCCTCCAGCCCCTACACCCCTCCCTGTCACTGTATCCCCCTCCAGCCCCTACACCCCTCCCTGTCTCTGTACCCCCCTCCAGCCCCGACAACCCCTCCCTGTCACTGTACCCCCCCTCCAGCCCCTACACCCCTCCCTGTCTCTGTACCCCCCTCCAGCCCTGACATCCCTCCCTGTCTCTGTACCCCCCTCCAGCCCCGACACCCCTCCATATCTCTACCCCCCTCCAGCCCCTACACCTGTCCTTAACCTGTTATTATTCTGCATTTCGATGTTGTAAACCAGTCTAGGAGTTCACTGGAGTGTCAGTAAAGCAGACTTAACACTAATCCGCTAAGGAGCTTAGGGCTTGGTTTAATCCCTGCATCGCTCTCTCTCCTCTTGTTCATCTGTTTCCTTTCTCTGCTCTGTTCCTTCTGGTCCCTGATTACCGGGATGTATCCCTGGGAATGGACTGTCTGATTACTGTGAATATTTAGTTCAGTTCAGTTTAGACATACAGCATGGAAACAGGCCACTCGGCCCCCTGAGTCCACACCGACTATCGATCACCCGTTCACACAGGGTGGCACGGTGGCGCAGCGGTAGAGCTGCTGCCTCGCAGCGCTAGAGGCCCGGGTTCAATCCTGACCTCGGCTGCTGCCTGTATGAAGTTTTTCCGTTCTCCCTGTGACCGCGTGGGTTTCCCCCGGGTGCTCGGATTTCCTCCCAGATTCCAAAGACATGTGGGTTTGGAGGTTTTAAAGAAGGAACTGCAGATGCTGGAGAATCGAGGGTACACAAAAAGCTGGAGAAACACCCGCTGAGTTTCTCCAGCTTTTTGTGTACCCTGGGTTTGGAGGTTAATTGGTTTCTGTAAATTGTCCCTAGCGTGCGGGATTGAACGAGTGTGAGTGGGTGATCGCTGGTCAGAGCGGAGGGGTCGAACTGCGTGTTTCCATGCTATATTTGTAAACCAATCTAAACTAAACTAAACTTTTTAAACTAAACAAATTCCATGTTATCCCACTTTCTCATCCACTCCCTACACACAAGGGGCAATTTACAGAGGGGCAATTAACCTACAAACCCGCACGTCTTTGGGCTGTGGGAGGAAACCAGGGATCGCGCGGTCACAGGGAGGATGTGCAAACTCCACACACACACACGTAGCCAGCACCCGAGGTCGGGATGGAACCCGAGTCACTGGCGCTGTGGGACAACGGCTCTACCAGCTGTGCCACTGGCCGTGACTAACACAGTGAAGATAAGGGACAGGTGACGGGAGATGTCCGATACTGTCACTCTGTATCTGCAGCCCAGACCAGCACACAAACCCACCTCCCTTCCATTGACTCCATCTACACCTCACTCTGCCTCGGCAAGGCCACCAGCGTAATCGAGGACCAGTCTCACCCCGGTCACTCCCTCTTCTCCCCTCTACTATCCCGCGATAGGTATAGAAGTGTGAAAATGCACACTCCCAGATACATGGACAATTTCGTCCCAGCTCATTGGAGCCCCTCGGACTATCTTTGATCGGAATTTACTGGCCTTTATCTTGCACTAAAGGTTGTTCACGTTATTCCCTTTCTCCTGCACCTGTAGACAGCGGCCGGCTCGGTTGTACGCAGGTGTAGCCGACAGCACGCAACTAAAGCTTTTCACTGTACGTCGGTACATGTGACAATAAACTAAACTCAAACTCACAGCTCGGTCACGTTCCTCGGGATGCCCCTGGGCAGAGACGTGAGGTGTTTGTTGCTGCATCGCACCACAGACTCCAGGCAGGTACATTCAGCTGGGCACTGGGCACGTGCCACACATCCATTCTCCTCCAACCTTCAGCAACAAGACCAAAACACAACGTCATCACAACTCACAGTGTCTCTAATCCCACTGGCCCTGCCCTGGGAGTGGGTGTAGAGGGAGCTTCACTCTGTATCTAAACTGTGCTATCTATGTGTGTGTGTGTGTGTGTGTGTGTGTGTGTGTGTGTGTGTGTGTGTGTGTGTGTGTGTGTGTGTGTGTGTGTGTGTGTGTGTGTGTGTGTGTGTGTGTGTGTGTGTGTGTGTGTGTGTGTGTGTGTGTGTGTGTGTGTGTGTGTGTGTGTGTGTGTGTGTGTGTGTGTGTGTGTGTGTGTGTGTGTGTGTGTGTGTGTGTGTGTGTGTGTGTGTGTGCGACTGCGAGTGTGCGCGCGCGTGTGTGTGCGTGTGTTTGTGAGTTGATTGTCACTCTGTGTGTGCCTCGTTGGGTCAGTGGGTGTGTGCGTGTGTGTGTGACCATGTGTCAGTGAAAGCATGTATGTTGATATGTGCTTATGTGTTTGCATGTGTGTGAGTGCGTTTGTGTGTCACCGTGTGTGCATGTATATGCGAGCATGTGTGTGAGCATGTTTATGAGGACGTGTGTCAACATGTGTGTTGGCGTGTGTCAATGTGTGTTTCAACACGTGTGTCAATGTGTGTGTGTTGACACATGTGTCAGTGTGTGGGTGTATCAACCCGTGTGTCAGTGCGTGTGTGTGTCAACACGTGTGTCGTTGCGTGTGTGTGCGTTACCTTCCCCGCAGCGGAAGTCCTGGCTGGCCACGTCCTGCAGTGGGATCTCGCGGAGGAAGTCCGGCCGCTGGCACCGAGGGTTGCCGCTCACCACCTTGCGCCGGCGCAGCCAGTCCGCCAGCCACGCCAGCTGGCAGTCGCAGTTCAACCAGTTAGCCAGGAGGTTGCTGCAAGCAGTGGAGCAGAATAATGCATTACCATGCGGCAGCACCTCACGCACCACCCACCCACCCACCACCCACCCACCCACCCAGCCACAGCACAGTCACAGTCACAGGGTGTTCATTCAAGTCTGACTCATGCCTGCGTGAACCTGCACACATCCGTGTGTGTGTGTGTAACACAAGCATGTGTACGGATGTGTGAATTTGTGCATAACGTGTGTGTATGAGATCCTGCACGTAATCATGTATGTGCATGTATGCATGTGTATGTGTGTGTACATGTGCACATGTATGTGTGTCTGCATATAGGTGAGTGGTATGAGCATGTGTGTGGATGTGCAAATTTGTGCATTTTGTGTGTGTGTACGTGCACATGCACATGAGTGTGTATGTGTGTGGGGAGACAGGTCGTCCACGTGTGTGTTCACTATTGCATGTGTATATTCAGCGTGCTTTTGTGATGCAGCACAGAAACCGGCCCTTTGGCCACCGGGTGCAGGACAACTACTGATCACCCATTCCCACCATTTCGACGTTATCCCCACTTTCTCATCCACTCCCTGCACACTTGGGAAAATTTACAGAGGGCAAATTAGTCGAGAAACCCACACATCTTTGGGATGTGGGAGGAAACCAGACGGGCAAACTTTCCACAGCTGCCTCACGGCACCCGAGGTGAGGATTGAACCCGGGTCTCTGGCGCTGTGAGGCAGCAGCACTGCCAGCGGTCCCACTGTGTTGCACTTTGTAACCCAGGAACCCTGGTACAGGTGATACTGTACTGTGGCCAAAAAGACTTTTCCAATCAACTCTTGGGAAAGTTTTGGTTGGAAAGTAAAAATTTAAGGTGAGGGGGGATAGATTTAATACGAACCTGAGGGGCACCTTTTTCCACACAGAGGGTGGTGGGTATATGGAACGAGCTGCCAGAGGGGGTAGTTGAGGCAGGAACTACAATACCATTTAAAAGACATTTGGATGGGTACATGGATAGGGAAGGTTGAGAGGGATATGGACCAAACGTGGGCAGATGGGAGTAGCGCAGATGGGGCATACTGCTCGCCGTGGGAAAGATGGGCCGAAGGGCCTGTTTTTTGTGCTGTAGTGGATGCTGTTAGGGACGGCATGGTGGTGCAGAGGTAGAGGTGTTGCCAAACAAGCGCCAGAGGCCCGGGTTCATCCTGACTACGGGTGCTGTCTGTAGGGAGTTTGTACGTTCTCCCTGTGACCGCATGGTTTTTCTCCGAGTGCTCCGGTTTCCCCCCACGCTACAAAGACGTTTCTGTGCGGGATCACTAACGTCTATAGACTCCGTGGCTCTGTTTAATTCTGCCGGTAATCGTTCCGTCTTTGTGTCCTTGCCCAATGGGCACTGGCATTCCCTCTCTCCCGGTGATCTAATAACATTCCCAGTAACAGAATACCGGAATTGCACAGATGTAGTCTGGTCAGAGATTAATTCATTTTCCCTGTGTAGAGATGGGAACAATCCTTTCGTTTACAACTGGGCTGGAGGTCAGAGATGTACAGGGCAGCTGTTAGGCAGGTGGCGACTACTGGCGTCTAATTGGATACATGAATCATCTGTGGGCATTCTGGGCCAGACCAACCCCTGCTTTAGTATAAGTTTTGTTCAGTTGTATTATCACGTGTACCGAGGTACGTTGGAAAGCTTATTTGTCGTGTGCTCTCTAGTCAGTGAAGAGCCTACACAGGATTACAATCAAGTCTACAGATACAGGATAAAGAGAATTATGTTTAGTGCAAGATAAAGGCCAGTAAAGTCCGATTAAAAATAGTCTGAGGGTCTCCAATGAGGTAGATGGGAGGTCTGGACCGCTCTCTAGTTGCCGATACGATGGTTCAGTTGCCTGGGAAGAAACTGTCCCTGAATGCGAGGGTGTGCCTTTCCTCCCATCTGAACGGCTCGCCTGATGGGAGAGGGGAGAAGAGGGAGTGGCCGTGGGTGAGACTGGTCCGTGATTATGCTGGTGGCCTTGCCGAGGCAGCGTGAGGTGTAGATGGACTACGCGTGTAGATCGACCTTTCACAGGTTGCAAGATGGCGTCGGAACGTGGCGACTTTCCGCAAGCTGAACGAAGGAACGAACGAGCTGGAGTAACTCAGCGGGTCGGGCAGCATCTCTGACGAAACAGGATATGTGGCGTTCCAGGTCGGGATCCTGCACTCTGAAGAAGTATCCCAACCCGAGACGTCGCCCATCCATGTTCTCCAGAGATGCTGACTGAGTTACTCCAGCACTTTGTGTCCTTTTGTGTATTTACTGACATCTGCAGTTCCTTGTTTCTACACCAGGATAGGGGGGAATGCACACAGAGTGGGGGAATCGAGTACCAGAGGACACAGGTTTACGGTGAGGGGGCAAAGATCTAATAGGAACCTGGGGCCAACTTGTCACAAAGGTTCAATGGCTCTTTATTGTCACCTATGCATAGCATAGTGAAATTCTTTTGCACAACCCACAAATGCACAGTCGTCATATTTTAGCGCCGTTTACAAACAAAGGCCAAAGTCTAAGGAGTGGTCCGGGCCCAAAAAGTACTGGAGTGCCCCCCGATCCAGGTAACCTCAGGTAAGCCCCAGGGTGGTGGATTTAGTTTAGTTTAGTTTAGAGATATAGTTCGGAAACAGGCCCTTTGGCCCATCGGGTCCCGCCAACCAGTGATCCCCGCACATTAACACTATCCTACACTATCCTACACCCACTAGGGACAATTTTACATTTACCAAACCAATGAACCTACAAACCTGTACGTCTTTGGAGTGTGGGAGGAAACCGAAGGTCTCGGAGAAAACCCAGCGCAGGTCACGGGGAGAAACGTACAAACTCCGCACAGACAGCGCCCGTAGTCGGGATCGAACCCGGGTCTCCGGCGCTGCATTGGCTGTAAGGCAGCGAACTCTACCGCTGAGCCACCGTGAGCGAGCTGTCGGAAGTGGTAGTTGAGGCAAGTCCTATCACAATGTTTAAGAAGCATTTAGACAAAGGTGCATGGATAGGACAGGTTTAGTGGGATATGAGCTAAACGCAGTCAGGTGGGACTAGTGTAGATGAGATATATTGGTTGGTGTGGGCAAGTTGGGCCGGATGGCCTGTTTTTGCCCTCTATAATGCTATGACTCTGACCCTGTGACTCTGACTTAAACATATTATCTGGTTGCGTCAATACTGCAGCTTCTTGCAACGTCCAACAGAAATGTCGGTCGTATTAGTCCCAACACTACACTGGAGTTGACATCTCCCTGGCGGAGTAGACTTGATGAGCCGAATAGCCCAATTCTGCTGCCGATCGCTGATGCATTACTCACAGGGTGGAGAGGGAGTGCAGGGTGTCAAAGGCCGCGGGGGTGATGGTCGCAATCTGGTTGTCGTAGAGGGAGAGGAGGCGGACGGAACCCAGCCCCGTGAAGCTGTCGTTGTGAATGCAGTTGATGCGGTTATTCCTCAGCATCCTGTGGGGAGAGAGACGGATCAGTCAGCGCTAGACAAGCACCCGGCGTTGAAGCACATAGAAACATAGAAACAGAGAAAATAGGTGCAGGAGTAGGCCATTCGGCCCGTCGTGCCAGCACTGCCATTCAATATGATCATGGCTGATCATCCAAAATCACCCTGCTTTTTCCCCACATCCCTCGATTCCGTTAGCCGTTAGGAGCTAAATCTAACTCGCTTGAAAATATCCAGTGAATTGCCCTCCCCGGCCTTCTGTGGCAGAGAATTCCACAGATTCACAACTCTCTGGGTGAAAAATACATAGAATTGGGTCCATAACGACACAAGGCATAGGGGAAGAATCAGGCCATTCGGCCCATCAAGTCTGCTCCACCGCCCGATCGCGGCTGATCTATTCTTCCTCTCAACCCCGTTCTCCTGTCTTCTTCCCGTAACCTTCGACACCCTCGCTGATCAGTTGAAACGAGATTACAAATCAAGAAACGAAACAAGAAAAAAAAGGACAAGCAACAAAAAGCTCTTCACGGAGCCTCGGTACGCGTGACAATGAACTAAACTAAACTAAGCACTTTGTATTTTTTATTCACTATTGTGGAACTTACGGCTTCTACTGAGCAAGCTGGGACAGCAAACTGCAGATGCGAGAAACCTGGGCAAAAACTACAAAGTTCTGGAGGAACTCAGAGGGTCAGGCAACATCTGTAGAGCGAAACGTTAAGCAAACACAGTCTCTTTAAAATCTCTCTCTGCCCTTGCGTATGTGTGCGTGGCTGTCCGCCCTCAATATAGTTTAGTGTAGCTTAGTTTAGAGAGACAGCATGGGAACAGGCCCTTCGCCAACCATCGATCATCCGTTCACACTAGTCCTAGGTTGTCCAACTTTCTCATCCACTCCCTACACGCTAAGGGGCAATTTACAGAGGTCAAGTAACCTACAAACCGTCACGTCTTTGGAATATGGGCGGAAACCGGAGGACTCGTAGAAAACCCACACGGTCACGGGGAGAATGTACAAACTCCGTGCAGGCAGCACCCTTGGTCAGGGCCGAACTCGGGTCTCTGGCGCTGTGAGGCAGCAACTCTGCCACTGCGCCACTGTGCCACACAAACTTTCCTTCTGTGCGAGATCTCTTTATTGAGACTGTGATGACTTTGCGCCGTACAACTGCCAACTGATAACATTGCTCTCTCGTTGTCTAGCTTTGTGTCTCGTGCTCTCTTTGTTTCTGAGTCTCCCTCTCTCCCCAATGATACAGTGGTACAATCTCCAACCTGTAGCAATGAGCAGTAGTTCCCAGGGGAATCCCGCACTGCGCTAGGTTACCATATTGACTCTTCCTGAAATCCATTCTGATTCTACAACCAATATCCCTTCAAGCTGCATTTCCTAAAATCAATACCTTGTCAACGCTCTGTATCATGTGGTACCTTTACAGAATACTAAAACAACAGGACAAAAAATTGATTTTGAAAAAATCACTGCAGTGTCCGTTACTTTTATAGATTCATCCACTCCCTGGTCAATCGCCCTGATCCCCTCTCCTGTCGGGCAGAAAATACAAAACCTATCACCAAATTCAACAACAGCATCTTCCCTGCTGTTATCCGATTCTTGAACGCACCTTTCATGGGCTAGGGATGTATCTCTGATCTTCCAATCTACCTCGTCTCAGCTCTTGAACTGTTTTTCAACCTGCACTTTCTCTGCAGCTGTAACACTGCATTCTGCTTATTCTCTTTTGCACTTAGTGTCGCACATGTGTATGGCATGATTTGCCGGGATAACACGCAAAACCTGGTAGAGTCTTATAGAATCTTACAGCACAGAAACAGGCCCTTCAGCCCAACTTACCCATGCTAACCAAGATGCCCAGTCTCCACGAGTCCCACTTGCCCACCTTTGGACCATATACCTCTAAACCTTTCCTAGCCATGTACCTGCCAAAATGTCTTTTCAATGTTATTATATAGTACCTGCTACCAACTACCTCCTCCGGCAGCTCGTTCCACACACCCACCCACCCTTTGTGTGAAAAAGTTACCACTCGGGTATTAAAGTTCCATCCTGCTCAATGTCCCCCTGTAGCTCAGTGTCCGGGCAACATCCTTGTAAATCTTCTCTGCACCCTTTCCAGTTAAGCAACATCTTTCTTCTAACGGGATGACCAAAACGTAACACAATACTCTGTGTTAAGAGCATGAAGTGAAGTGTGGCCTCGCCAACGTACAACGGTAACCTAACCTCCCAACTTTTATACTCAATACTCAGATTGATGACAAGTGAGAATAATAAAGCTAGACCAATATCACACTCTTGTACACACTTAAAAAAGACACAAAGTGCTGGAGTAACTCAGTGGATCAGGCAACATCTATGGAGAACATGGATAAGTGACGTCTTGGGTCGGGACCCGACTTCAGACCCAGAATCTACAAACCAGCATCTGCTGTTCCTTACTTCTCTCTCTTGTACACCATAAGGCATAGGAGCAGAATTAAACCATTTTGGTCCATCGAGTCTACTCTGCCATTCAATCATGGCTGATCTATCTTTCCCTCTCAACCCTCTTCTCCTGTAACCTTTGACACCCCTCCTAATCAAGAACTTGTCAATCTCCGCTTTACAAATACCCAATGATTTGGCTACCACTGCCAAGACCAGCCATGATTGAATGGTGGTGCAGACTCGATCGGCCGAATTCTGCTCCTATGGCTTATGAACTTATGAAGCTGGGGAGCTTTTGTACACGAGGTTGCAGGTGATACAACATGCATGCCATGGTCGAACATACCTGTCACATCTCCTGTCCACAAGCACTATCATAGATGGAAGCGTGTGTGTCCCTGCCATCATGGATTGAAGGAACCGTGACAATTGAGCGACACTGCAACACACTGCAAGCCTCTCCGCTTCCGTTCAGCTCTGCGTGGTTCTCCACCCATCAGCAGGGGCAGGCACAGAGGCGCAACGGTAGAGTTGCTGCCTCACAGCACCAGAGACCCGAGTTTGATCCCGACTACGGGTACTGTCCGTACGGAGTTTGTATGTTCTCCCTGTGACCGCGATGGGTTTCTCTGGCTTTCACCCACACACCAAAGAGGTGCAGGTTTGTAGGTTGACTGGCTCCGGTAAAACTTGTGAAAAATTACCCCTAGTGTGTAGGATAGTACAAGTGTACAGGGTGATCGCTGGTCAGTGAGGACTCGGTGGGCTGAAGGGCCTGTTTCTGTGCTGTGATTCCGATCATTAAAATCCTCGGCTGAGATCCAGCAACGGAGCCGGGGGGGGGGGGGGTGATGTTACACGTGTCGCACGCAGCGGATGGGACAGACTGTGTGTGTGGGTGGGTTTGACACTTACAGTGTTCGTAATCCATCCAAGCCCCGGAACATGCCGCTCCTTATGGAGTCCAGCTGGTTGGCGGTCAGGTGCAGCTCTGAGACCGAGGCAGCTCCTTCAAACGTCCCATCCTCGATATCCGTGATCTTGTTGTTGCTCAGGTTTCTGACGACAAACACAGGGAGCTTGGAGCTTGGTACCAGCCGTGTGTGTGTGTGTGTGTGTGTGTGTGTGTGTGTGTGTGTGTGTGTGTGTGTGTGTGTGTGTGTGTACGTGTGTGTGTGTGTGTGTGTGTGTGTGTGTGTGTGTACATGTGTGTGTGTGTGTGTGTGTGTGTACGTGTGTGTGTGTGTGTGTGTGTGTACGTGTGTGTGTGTGTGTGTGTGTGTGTGTGTGTGTGTGTGTGTGTGTGTGTGTGTGTGTGTGTGTGTGTGTGTGTGTGTGTGTGTGTGTGTGTGTGTGTGTGTGTGTGTGTGTGTGTGTGTGTGTGTGTGTGTGTGTGTGTGTGTGTACGTGTGTGTGTGTGTGTGTGTGTGTGTGTGTGTGTGTGTGTGTACGTGTGTGTGTGTGTGTGTGTGTGTGTGTACGTGTGTGTGTGTGTGTGTGTGTGTGTGTGTGTGTGTGTGTACATGTGTGTGTGTGTGTGTGTGTGTGTGTGTGTGTGTGTGTATGCGTGTATGTGTGTGTGTGTGTGTGTTAGTGTTAGTGTGTGTGTATGTACGTGTGTGTGTACGTGTGTGTGTGTTTGTGTGTGTGTGTGTGTGTGTGTGTGTGTGTGTGTGTGTGTGTGTGTATGTGTGTGTTTATGCGTGTATGTGTGTGTGTGTGTGTGTGTGAAGGTGTGTTTGTGTGTGTGTGTGTGTGTCTATGCACATGTGTGTTTGTGTGTGTGTACGTGTGTATGTGTGTCTGTGTGTGCGTGAGGCTGTGTGGGTCCCCATGTATGTGAGCACATGTGTGTGTGTCTCCATGTGTCTATGCTACTCTGCCTCTGCCTGGACCGGGAACCGGAGGGGAGGGTGGAGGGAGTCGGAGGCAGTGGTGGTGGACGCGGAAGGAACTGGGGTTGTTTGTCCCTCCGTGCCATCAAGGTCGGCTGCGGGTGGTGCCCCCGGAGGAGGAAGGCTGGAGGTGGCCGGGCGAGGAGGGGGAGGGAGGACGGTTCGCGGGACTGCTTCGAGGCGATGGCTGCAACGGGCCTTTACGGCCAGCTACAGCTGGGACTGAGAAAATGGCGGCAAAACCTGCCGACTCTTGCATATGGACTCAGTGGGCTGTTTCTCTGCATTCTGCACTTAATCGGGGATTGTACTTACAGTACGTGTGGCAATAATCTCACTGATCTGTATACAGAGAAATAATTTCACTGAACCTCGGTACACGTGATAATAAAGAACCATTGAACGGTGAGCGGCAGCATCTACCGGCGAGGTGGGTGTGGAGCTGAAGGATGAAGAGGGAGAAACATTCACTCACATTTTTCTCAACTGGGGAAGTTTCTGAAACAGGCCGGTGGATTCCAAAAGCGTAATGTCGTTGTTGATCAGTCGTCTGTGGAACGAGAAATCATCATAATTTATGATGCAGCTGTTCCATAAGCTTGGGTACTGTCTGATTCACCTCTACCCCATTGCAGACATCCTACTCTGGAACTGCTGCACCACAATGCTGAGAACTATGTTCCGCACTCTGTATCTTTCCTTTCGTTCTACCTGTTGTAATTGAGCTTGGCTCCATTATATTTATTTGCCCTCTCACCTTAAACCGATGTTCTCTAGTTCCGTTTCATCTAGTTTAGAGATACAGCACGGAAACAGGCCCTTCGGCCCACCGAGTTCGCGCCAACCAGCGATCCCCGCGCACTCACACTATCCGAGACACTAGGGACAATTAATAGAAAGCAAATAACCTAAAAACCTGCACGTCTTTGGAGTGTGGGAGGAAAGGCATGCAGGCACAGGGAGAACGTACAAACACTGTACAGACAGCACCCATGATCGGGATCGAACCTGGATCTCTGGTGCTGCGAGGCAACGGCTCTACCCACTGCGCCTCTGTGCTGCCCCTAGTTCCCTAGTTATCGGGCACTGTGTGGTACCCAGATAAGGAGAGAGGTCCTAGGGTCATTTGTAGTATAAGGCCGTTCAGGCCCATCAAGTCTTCAATCATGGCTGATCTATCTCTCCCTCCTAACCCCATTCCCCTGCCTTCTCCCCATAACTTCCGACATCCGTACTAATCAAAAATCTACCTATCTCTGCCTTAGAAATATCCACTGACGTGCCCGCCACAGCCTTCTGAGTTTCTGAGGTGAGTTTCTCTGTTACACTGAGGGAGCCTCTGCAGCCCTTTGCCAACTCACAGCTCCA